>JAJJWW010003902.1:0-668908 GCA_023531295.1 Papaver armeniacum
TCTTTGGCTTTGTTCTATCTTCCTTTGTAAACATTTCAAGAAAATAATCAATAAAATAGATAGTTATTCATCTTCAAATGGATTAGTTGAGTAAATTCTAGTGAGGGGTGTAGTGTGGGATTTCACGCAACTACGGTTCTTGATGGGGTTGAAGGTAAATTCGATTCGAGAAGAAGTTAGTAACCCATAGCGGACCACCGGTTTTGATTTGATTTTAGATAGCTTTCGAGTTTGTCAAATAAATGAATTTTGGTTGCCGCAGCGTCTCCACCACCATCGCGTCAAATACGGCCTTTCGCCGCCTTGAGAGAGGCAGAGCCAGCATCTACAATCTAAAATTCATGTGTTGTAATCATGCGAAGAGGTTCTGATCTTTTTCTATTACCTTTTATTATAAGGAAAGGCCGCGAGTTCCACTACTACCACCACCACATAAATCAGTTTAGGGTTATGGGTAATCTTATTCTCTTTAATTCAAGGGTTTTATATTCTTTCTGCTGTGAATTAATAAAGATATGCCGAGGAAAGAGAAAGGCTAAGAGTCTGCAACTAAATATCACATGTACAGATCTAACTATGTGAAAACAATTTGATTCGATTTATGCTTTCCTTGATTTCCGAGAGATCAATATGTGCTTGTTATTTCACTTATACTAGTATAAATATTTTTGTAATACTTACATAGCAGGAAAAGGAGATGTATGTGAATCAGTGAGCGTGATCATCTGGAACCAATTTAAAAGTAAGGTATCTGATCCATATATTAGCATGATCTTTTCAACTATGTAAGTTGATTAAATGTTTTCAGATTAAACCTGACTTGCATCGCATGGATCAGTTGAGATCCAAATCTGATGGATGATTTAATTTGTTATTGCTAATAAGTCCGAGGTCAATTAGTAATTACCAGGCAAAAGGGTCTTGCCGATGTTCCTGAATATTGTATTAGTTTGCTATTTCCTGTTAATCAAGTAGATACCTAAACAGTTAACCTTATCACACACTGATCATTTATTGAGTGCTAACTACCAGCTGATATGTTTTTTTTTTTTATCCGTTGACATAGTTCTATACTTCTAGAAATGTAGGCAGTGTAAAGACATTCTTAAGGATACATACACAAAGGTTGAGTTTAGATGGTTGAGAAGAGAGAAGTATGCTGTTCAAGTAGAATTTTTGAATAAGCTGGGGTTCTAATTCTTTCTAGCAAATATGATAGGTCGTGAAGACACTTCCATTAGGTTATAGGCGGTTTCTTCTACTGCTTTCACCACCAGCACCATCTCGTTAACTGATATTAACTTTCATGGGGATAAAATAATAGGATATACAAATTTTATTTTTATGGAGATGAAATATTAGGAGGTTTAATTATAATGATTGTAATCTACCTCGGTAATCCTAGTCACATCCACTATTACAGATTCGGGTCATCTGATTTCCTTTAAATCATAGCAGTTTAATTTTTCACCATATTGTTTCTTCCTCTCTGTATTTTAACAGGGGAAAGGCATTCGCCTATTTTTGCTTAGTCTATAAAGAATGCTCATCACAATCAGATAGGGTAAGGCAGGGGTACACAACTTGTGTTAGGCCGTTCATATACAGTAAGACCTGTTTTATTTCATAAGAACTAATTATAGGAATATTATAAATCATTTTTACTCCCTTCAAATAGTATAGAGTAACCTAATTTTATTTTAAATAGTGTAGACTCTAGAGTAGTTGATGCATACCTAATAAATGCTTTCTCAACAAAGAAGAAGCCCATTCTTATCTCATTTTTCAAACTCTTAAGTCTTATCATTAGAACCAAAAAATATATCTTAGTTACATTGAAACCATGATCAGTAGTACCATGAGGTCCTAATAAAATCTTAATAAATGGGTCAATTTTTGGTGATAAGTAATTTTTGGTGTTGTATTCAAACTTTACATACAAACTTTTGGTCTATTCAAACTATACATACAATGCTGTATTATTGATTGCTTGCAAGGAAATTGTTTGTATCAGTAAGCTGAACTCATGAGAGGCCGAGCCTGTTTGAATTTTTAAAACATGAATTTGGCGACCATTATTCTATGACTCTGTCTTTTATTCATTTTATAAGTTCTCTTGTTTTGTTAATTTTCGAGAGAAAAAGAGAGAATGGACGAGTTTGTTAATATAGTTAACATTTATGTGTTATAGGTAGATCCGTAGATGAGGATGAGGGACTGGGGTGCGCAGTAGCAACCGATACATGTGATCATCCAGAAACACTTTCTAAGGTAAGAACTCTAAATCAGTTTTAGCTCTACCAACAAAATTAAGATTTTGTGATCAACTTAAGAAAAACTTTAAACATTTGACAGTTCCTAGTCTGGTCCCCCACCACGATGTTAAGGCCTGGCTAGTAGTTCCCCACAATTTAAAACCTGAAACACAGGACCACCATGTAACTTAAGCTTATGTATTTGGCTAGAGATTCAAAAGGGTATTTCAAAGATAATGCTCCATTGGTGAGGCAAACACAACCTCTAGGCTGTCACATTTGTTTTTATCAAGCGAAACTACATGTTAAAGCTATCACTTGTCCATTCACAACACTTGTCCATTCACAACATTATTGCTACTTGGTGGTGGAATATGTGGACCAAAACTTTGACATACATATTACAGAGCTGGTAAATAGCCAATATATCAAAAGAAAAACTAGATTTCCTATAATGTTTCATTGTTAAATCTATCATCGGAATTAGAAAATTTACCTTAACTTGCGAAAGGATTATTTTGGATAATTGTATTCTTTCAACTATTTGCAGGTTTGCAGGTATGGTTCCTATGTTACATTAGTGATTGTATCCAGTTTTCTCTCCTAGACTTACTAAAAGAGTACAATGTGGAGGTGAAGGGCCCCTTTAATTATTCAGCTCGAGAAGAAGCTGGACTCCCTCGTCATTGGTGAGAATTTACTGAATTTCGCCAAAAGAAATTTGTTACCGCTAAACTTTAGAATATCTTTAACACAGCTGGTACTTATTATCTGCATCTTTAACACAGCTGCAAGCTTGGCGCTTTTCATCTGTGGTAGTTGCCAACACTTTTATTTGCTTAACTCCATCATAACATGTTGTAAACATCTATCAAGTGAACCATGATAATATGTTACCTGGAGTCAATTTTAATAGACTGTCTTGTTTTGTCGTATGGAGTTTAAAGACAGGATAATAAAAGTACTCATGTGTTACGGATGCTCTGGTTAGTGCATTTTGAGTTGTGTTTTATTTGTCAAGTTCCTGTAACGTTTAAGATATGTTTCTTGGTTGTATGTGAAGATGACGAAGAATACTCTGAGGAGGATTTACTTGCTACGTATTTTGAGTTGTGTTTTATTGCTTGTTTGCATTTTGAGTTGTGTTTTATTGCTTGTTTGCATTTACTTGCTGCGTATTTTGAGCATTATTTCTTCCAGTTTACTTGTCATAATAATGCTGCCTGTTGTATTTTGCAGGAATGCCTACATCGAGTTTTCTGATGCCTAAGCTTTCAACAAAGCAAGCCTGCAAAGGATATAAAGCTTAGTTGCTCTATTTCATCAGAAAGGGTGGAGAACAAATCAGCTTTAAGATTTGTAAGTTCCATGTATTAAAGTTTTGTAGGCAGTTAGTAAGTTTGTATGTGTTCCCTTAGAAATTTGGAACATTCCATGTATTCCTTTAGAAATTTGATACTTAACCCAAAAAAAATAAAAAAAATTGGTACTTAGAGAAATTTCAGTTCTTTTGTTATATGAATCTGAGATTAATTGAATGAATGTGATATGCATAGATTGAAGAGAAATTGTTGTTGAGTGTGGTTATGAATGTATTAAAAGGTGTAAGCGAGGATATTGAATTTAGAATTACGGATTATTTCCAGTGAGAAAATGAACTACCGATCGGCCTTGGCCGATGATAATTTTTCTTTGTTACAAAAAAGTTAAGTAACGGCTCTAAGTCATTACAACGACTCGTTGCAAAAAAAATTAAATGACGACCTGAGTTTGTTACCACGTGGCAATTTCGTAACGGCTCAAACCCGTTACGAGGGCCGTTACAAAAAAAATTCGTAACGGCCACAAAGTCGTTACAAAAAAAATGTAACACCCACTTTTGCAACAGGCGAGGGCCGTTACAACCCGTTTTAGTAACGGCCTGGTCCTGTTTCTAATCCCAGAATTTGGTGTAGTGGTAAGAACTGCGAAAATATAGTAGAGATCAGATAAAACAGAGCTGAAATACTCAAAACACCTAAAAGGGGTAAGCTGAAGCACTTATAATCGGAAAAATAAAGTAGGGTGAAATGTTCGGAACACCTAAAGGAGGTATAATAGAAATGCTCAGAATAGAAAAATAAAGAAGATCTAAAACTCTCATATAAGGCAGAGCTGAAACGCCAAGAACACATAAATATAGTTAAGCGATCGGAATATTAAAACAAAGTAGAGCTGAAATGCTCAGAATAAAAAATAAAAGCAAAGTTGAAACGTTCAGAATATGAAAATAAGTAAGAGATGGAACACTCGGATTGAAAAGTGAAGTTCAAAAACTTAATCAAATCATACTAAAAACACAGCTCAGAGAGATAGCTGAAAGTTTCACAAGAATGATCTCATATTACCCCTACTAAATAAAGTCTAAAATTTCTCTACAAATGCTAAGAATATATCTCTCGAAGAGTTGGTCAGTATTGGCACAACGAGGTAAAACCTCTAATTAGTACACTAGGTCATATAATTAAGAGCATGCCAAAAATAGCTTAAGAGCGACAAAGATCTATCCTGGTGGAGATCTATGATGTTATTAAGACCAACATAATGAAAGCTCTGGGTCGGTATCTAGACAAGACGGAATGATATTCTGGCCAGATAACCTCTGAACTAAGACCCATCACCAGCACCACTGAAGGCGATGAAGCTAACATCCCCAGTACGGTGAGGAGAAATAAAGCGATAAGAGGTGGTGTTAGAGCATAGCTCGGTTGAACCCATCAAGCGTTGGTATGTCAAGTTTGGTTGTCATATTTTAGTGAACCAAAACTCATTTAAAGAGTCGTTTGATTATGTACTAGAGTCAACTCGTATAGGTTAGATTGAAAGTATTAGGATATAAAACATTACAAGTATTATGTGAAGACTTGAAGAATGTGAAGAAGTAAGGAGCTACAACGACGACATCATCCTTCCACTTGAGGTTAGTAATATTTGACTTGAACTGTTTCATTTCCTAACGTATCTTTCAAGTCGTGCATATTGAAAACATAACTGCGAAGCTGTGAATGATTATACTCTAGTTAGACGTAGTATTAAGGAATACAATACGAAGTATAACGCTTATCTTTTGAACTTCGTTTATAAGACATCGACATAATTGTTTGAATGTTATTGTGATTATGTATGGGTATGAGGTGGATTTCATCCTAGGAAACAATGTTTTACATTCGTTTAAAGGAAGTACATTCATAAACTTGTTTTGTGAATCGAAAGGGAAATCGCTAGGCTTATTGGTATTGTTATTCATTGCATATCTTTTTGAACTACCAATATGTGTGATTAGTATAATCGCTTATGACTTGTTTATGTTCTTGGTAAAACTATTCACAAGGCCTGACTTTTGTATTGTATGACTTTTATTAGTGAAACCGATCTTAAGTAATCACCTGAGATGGTATGATCGATTTATTGTAATTGGTATGACCAACTCTAGTAATTGGGGAACCGATCCTAGTAAGAGGTGCAACTGATCACAAAAGGGGAATCGATCCTTGTAAGAGGTGCATCAACTTTCTAGTTATTAGGAACCGATCCTATGAACATGTGCAACACGTTTTTAGTTATTGGGAACCGATCCTATAGACATGTGCAACAAATACAAGTTAGATACCATATATATGTGGGAACCGATCCTAGTACCTAGTCAACCAAGTTTTGGTAACTAGCGTGACTAATTCTAGTACCCACATGGAGGTAGAACAGAAACTTGTTTTGGTAGAACCGTGAAACCCATGTTTGGTGATTTGATAGGATAATCAATCACATAGTTCTTGGAAGTCAGATGAAGCAATTCTAAACTTGTTTGGAAGTGTGGCAAATCGATTCCAAGATAGTAAATATGAAAGATTATTTACTAAGTTAAGATGTCGACATACTTTGAACATGTGCAGTAACGCTTATCTTTTATTGTTCAAAGATATTCCTTAATAGCTAAAGGAGAATCCTGGATCGAAATAAATTGAGAATCTTTTAATTAAGGTTTTTAGTTTTATATGCTTTTATTTTCCAGCAAATAAAATGCATATCTTTAGAAAATAAAAATTGGTAATGTGCATTTACTAAATGGAGATTTTCTAATGAGATTTGCGATCAATATTTGGACAAAGCATTTCCAGGAATTATGGAAACTAAATTTGGAAATATATTGCATATCTTGAGAATATTTTTGGTTTTAGAAATTCCTTGGCGTCCAAACTTCCTTGGTCTATAAATATTGAAGTTTGCATTTTGAGCAAACTAATCCTCAGAGCCAGCAAAACTACCTAGTTGTGTTGTTACTGGTGGAGCCGCCTATTCGGAAAGGAAAGTAACCTAATTAGGCGAAATCTCTTACGGCCGCTCGGTTTAAAGACTTGTTTTGGATTGAGAAGCTCTATTAGTACCATTGGTGGGAAACTAGAAAATTGCGGTTTATTATTAGTTTATGATTGAGTTAATTGACTAACGGTTGTTGAACTTTGATTGCACCTAGTTTGTTTATGCTTGATAATCTTCTCTTATGATATAAGATTCACTCAAACTAGGTCAAAGTTTCGACGGGGATCTTTAGACTGTTTGTAGATCTAAAGACATCTTGTGATAATCCATTGTTAACAGACTCTGTTCTGTGTGTGATTGATCACAAGAGATTCAAGTTGATTGTGTGCAGGTGTTTATTGAAGATCTAAGAAGATTTGAAGACGAAGAATATTTCTGATTTGGGTTCATAATCTTTGGTGTGCACAATACTTGTTTCGGCGGGAAAATGATCCAACTATAATCGGTTTATCTTTGTGATAGATTTGATTGATTAGTTGAGTAGATCGGCATCAATACGTTTTCTTTGTGATTTGAAGTATTGATTGCAAAATATTAGAAATTACTTTGGTAGTTGTTGATAAGATAGATCTAAGGACCTGACAAAGGAGTTTATTGGGATAAACGGAAGAGCCTTTTGTCGAACTCATATCACTTGATTGAAAAGAGTTGTTACCGAACAGATTTGTTGTTCCTTTACTGTTTGGAATACGAACCAAAGGACCAAGTGCGTGACTTATTAACAAGTTGGAGGCACAGGGATACAGACAGAACTAGGTGAACTATAGGTTTAGTTGCTTGGTCTCAACTATATGAAGTTGGTTTAGATTTTGTATAGCGGCTTAATCCGAGAGTATTCAATTCTGGACAAGGTCCCGGGGTTTTTATGCATTTGCGGTTTCCTCGTTAACAAAATCTTGATGTGTCATTTACTTTTATTTTCAGAAATTATAATTGTTATTATTATAATTTAAAGTAAATTACACAAACGTTAATTCCTATTTACTTGATAGTAATCCTATTGTGTTTGGTTAAGTCAGAACCTTTTATCAAGTAAACATACTTCGTTGTTGTATTGTCTCGATCTCGTATCCATAGACGATCACACGAAGTGTGAACCGATTAGTTGTATTGTCTCGACTCAGTACATAGACAATCACTTTCGAAGAAAGGACTTATAGGTGGAAAAGTTTTAGATTGAGGTATATTTGGGTACCCTCGTCTTTTCAATTGGTATCAGAGCAAGCAAACACGAAAAGATCTAACAATCTGTGTTTGGTGCAATCCAACCTATAAGAAATGAGTCTACAAAAAGGGAAGGTGAAACCTAAGATAGACTCGGTTAACGTATCTCAAGATTTGAGTAAAACCCGTCCGGGTTTAACTTTCAAAAATGCTTGGAAGGGATGTCTTCTACAAGCTCTACCTACTCTTCTGAAAATATGTCCCAGCGTTCTCAAGAAGAGGTTAAGTTAAGCCTTGTGCACACAATCAATGATTATGATTCTGAATCACTTGATGATAAAGTGGATGTTGATTATGTAACATCTCAGCTAGATGAACTAAGCAAAGAATTCCTTTCTTGTGCAAGCGAGCTTACACTTGCACTAAAAGAGAAGGAAAACTCCTTGAAGACTTATGTCATATGAAAGCTGAAAATGATCAACTTAAACGTGATCTTTCATTATGTAAAACTGATGTAGACTCCTTCAAGATCATTTCTTCCTCGAAGATCCAATCCTTAGAAGCAAAACTAAGGAAAATTATTGATCAAGAAAAGAAAGCGAGCGATTAAGAAAAAGCGCAGCCGATGATTACAACGCCTTAAAAATCTCATATGATTACGAGATAAAGACAGGTTTCGAACATGTCAAAAGACTTAAGAATGATATGTGTTCTTTAATGTCCAAACACCAGTTGGACACCTCCCTTCCGGGTAGATACAAAAAATCCAGTTCAATCTGTTCTTTGAAAGATAAGAAGAATGCCGACAATAAGAACACCAAAAAGGGGTTTTTATCTTGTAAAAAGAAATTTGTAGGGAATCACAAGATTAACCACTCACATCAGAGTTCTTCATATCATCAGGGTCATTATAATCAGATGTTTTCATTGTGGAAACAAAGGTCATGTTGTTAAGAATTGTCAACGCCTTTCTTATTTGAACTCTAAAAAACTTTCTCTGGTCTAAAGTACAACATGAGATCATCTGCTAAAGAAAGCATACATAAACCTGATCCTCCTAAATCAAACGATTCTCGAAAGAAATCAACTGGTACAGTTCATCACAAAAAGAAGAAGGATCAGAAGACTAAGAAGTGGATTCCAAAGAAGACCAAGGAACCGAACAGAGAGGAAGATGAAACGCCTTCAGATCATCAACACTTAAGGTAATCCCTAAATATCTTGATGATAGTAATTTCTATGATAAGTTTGGTGTATTATCAGAAAAAATTAGGGTCCTTAATAAATCATATAAGAAGAAATTATGTTAGCCGTGGAAAACTTAATCTGTCTCATTCAGATACTTAGTATCAGGTAGAAATGCACTGACTCATGAAGTTCTCAAACTTTTGTTTGATGAGTTCAGTGTATATAGTGGAATAGTTCAAAACTTGCGAGAATTATGAAGATATTTAAAGGAACGCACTTTCCTAAAATCCTTAATATTAAAAAATTTCGGTTATTCTATTAAGGGAGAATATTTGATTTCCATAATCAATGAACAAGTTTTTTAGTAACTATATATTTATATAAGTTTCGGTATTATATGAGTTTTTCAATCTTTAGTCTGAAACCAGAAATCATGGACAATTCAGAATATTATGCAAAGCTTTCTTCGAAGGTTTCAGAAAGGTATGCTGAAAAAATGGCTAGTGACTTCTTCGGTTTTCTCAATTTCAATGGAAATGAATCCGCTTCCTATATGAATATGAATCATTCATCTTGTATGATCGATTATGAAAAGGAGTTTCACAAGATGGCTCGAACTTGTGCCGAAACCAAGTTGGAAGTTTTGATGCTAAAACGTAGACTTGAAAAATCCTTACTAGTTCAAGCAACTAGATTTACTCTCCAAACGAGTAAACGAGGAGGAACCCAACTTACACAAGGTTGAGGAATTAGTCTTCAATCAAGGATCGCTTCAGGGAATTCGGAGAGTCATCCCTATCAAGCGCAAGAGATCTCAATATTATGAGGGGATTTGAATCAAAGAAATAGATATTAGATTTTGATTATTTCAATAAGGTCTATTATGAATAAAACTATCTTATTATGAATAAAATTATTGATTTATAATTTTTCTTGTGATAGTTTTTGGTTTACGTAGCATGTGCTTGAATGTTTTATCTTATTGCTATGTATGTTTATGGGATGTTTGATTTCGGTTTTCATGACCTTAATATTCGATCTCATATGTTGTGAACCCTTATGGTTTGGGTGACTTTTTGGTTTAGCAGGATTAAGTTCTAGCCCATGTTGGTAGGCTTTATCAAAGGATCATGAGGGGTTATGTTTGAAAAAGTCACAATATGTTGAATCATTTGGTTTAGCATAAAAGCATATGTGTTTCGGGGTTTCAACTTTTGCATTGCTGTTTATGGGTAAAAATCGTTTCCGCCGATTTTGGTAAATTCGATAGGTGAGTGAGAAACTGGTTTAAACCCTAAACAAATGTGTTGCACGTGAGCACTTTCTAGATTCGAGAGATCAATCTGTACAAGTCCGGCCTAAACCAAGAAATGGCCGTTCCAGACTTGCTTCGGTCACAAAGTGGAGGAGAAGGGTTCATTTGGGGAGGGAAGCAAAGAAAGGTGTTGAGACCAGAATAATTCTGGGAGAGTAGTGTCTCGACTTGTATCAGAAAGTGAAATCTTAGGAAGCTTGCAAGAGATGAAAGCTTTTTTGGAGAGCTTGCAAAGTTGCCTTTTCTGAGAGTGTTGTATTTTTCTCCTGACCGAGACTTGTTGTCTGGTGGAAATAGGTAAGACCTATTTATACAAGTCGAGATTGAAACGTACCCTGGCCTCATGAAGGAAGAGAGTAAAGGGTGAAATAATGGGAGGAGGTGGTAACCGCAAGGTGTTTATGGGTGAAAACGTTTTCACCATTATTTCCTCATTTATTTGACCGCTTTATTCCTATTCACGCTTTCTTAATGTGAGCGTAGTGTACTGCTGCAAGATGTGACCGCCAAACCAAGACCACTAGAAATCATCCCCGGTTTGTGTTGATATCTCGAGTGTTCGTTGCACTTTGAGTGCAAGTGGCGCTTCTAGGGGCGCGTGTGGCATGTGCCAATGGCATGTGCGGAATGCCTTTGTTGCGGGTTGCACCTCGGCGCAAGTGGCAATGCCGGAGCTGCTAGTGGCGTGTGTGGCATGTGCCAATGGCATGTGTTGAATGCCTTGGTGGTAGGTTGTACGTTGAGTGTAAGTGGCAATGCATAGAGCTGCTAGTGGCGTGTGTGGCATGTGCTAATGGCATGTGCGGAATCCCTTGGCGGTAGGTTGCACGGTTTGCAAGTTAGGCTACCGGCGTGGGTTTTGGCATGTGCCAATGGCGTGTACGGCCAAGTTGGCCTAGGTTGCACGGCTTGCAAGTTGAGCTACCAGTGTGCGTGTTTGGCATGTGCCAATGGCATGCGTGGCCAATTCGGATCATGGCATAGTAAGAAAATCTACCAGCGAGCGTGTTGGCATGTGCCAATGGCATGCTCGGCCATTAGGGCCACGCCACAGTGAGAAAAGCTACCGGCGAGCGTGTTGGCATGTGCCAATGTCTTGCGTGGCCAATTTGGTCTAGGTTGCACGGTTTGCAAGCCTAGGTGCGGGCGCTACTTTGGCATGGCGTGGCTAGGGCCAAGGTAAGGGTGTTTGGCTTGGCGTGGCGTGACCCGGCGTAGCTAGGGCCAAGGCGAGTGTGTTTGGCATGGCGCGGCTAGCTTGGGCTAGGTGTGGGCGGCATGATTTGCCATTGGCACGGAGGTGCGGCGAGCATGGTTGGCATGCTTTGGCGCGTTTTGGTGTGGGCGGCATAATTTGCCATTGGCACGAGAGGTGCGGCTAGCTTGGGCTAGGTGTGGTTGGAATGATTTGCCATTGGCACGGAGGTGCGGCTAGCATGGTTGGCATGCTTTGGCGCGTTTTGGTGTGGCTGGCATGATTTGCCATTGGCACGGAGGTGCGGATAGCTTGGGCTAGGTGTGGCTGGCATGATTTGCCATTGGCACGGAGGTGCGGCTAGCATGGTTGGCATGCTTTGGCGCGCTTGGTGTGACTAGCATAGCTGGGGCCAAGGCGAGTGCGTTTGGCATGGCGCGGCTAGCTTGGGCTAGGTGTGGTGGCATGATTTGCCATTGGCACGGAGGTGCGGCTAGCATGGTTGGCATGCTTTGGCGCGCTTGGTGGTGACTAGCATAGCTAGGGCCAAGCAGAGTGCGCTTGGCATGGCGCGGCTAGCTTGGGCTAGGTGTGGCTAGCATGATTTGCCATTGGAGACTGAGGGGAATTAGGTTTTGTTCGTTGTAACCCTAATTTGAAAAATAATTCCCTATTAATTACGACTACATGCATTAAATGTTCTAATAAATGTGTCACTGCAACATTAGGTTATTTGGGTGTTTATACGATTTTACTCCTTTGTTTAAAACCACCATCAACAATTGCATAAGTTAAAACTGGTTTTCAACCTTCTCTCGTAAAGGTATTGGTTGTTGCTGTTCTTTTGTCTTGCAAGAGGATGACAATATAATGATATTTGTATCAATTCTCCCGAAAGAAAAAGATGCAAACATATTGAGAATAGGATGTAAATTTGAGTTAACGACTTTGTTAGTTAATCGTTTTCCGTTTAAGAAAAACCAGATTTTATTGCATATATTTATTGCCTTTGCTTAACAAAATTTTGGTACAATTGATGTTATTCCATTATTTATGTATGGATGTGTGTGTGATTCAATTGTTTCCTATTAAGAAAACTATTGTTATCTTGCTTTATTGTTTGGTATCAACGTTTAGGCTTACAAAATTTTGCAATTGCGGCGCTTTAATGTCTATGTTGTTTCAATTGCTTCCTCGCTGAGTGTAAATAATTATGCAAGTTGATTTATTTTGGTTTGTATGAATTATTATGCCTTAAAAAGAAAAAGGTTTTCGTGGATGAATTGTTTAGTCAAATTTGATTCCGAATAAAAGAAACTAAGTTAATTCTCGATCTTAGTTAGACTTGTCAAAGTGGAGGTTTAGGTTATTCAAGTCTAATCGAATGCCTTAAATGAATACTAGTTAACTAACCTAGTACTTGTCTTGTTTAAAAGTGAAAGGTCTAAGTTATATGGATAAGTAGAGCCTGTGAGAAAAAATAGAGTCAATTTCGATCTTTATTTTGGTCTTATCGAACAAGTTGATGTAATTGTGCAATCGGTTTAGCAAAGGAACTAAGGAGCGTAGTCGATTTTTGGTTTGCTAAAGTATCGGGAAAATTGCTTCGGGCAATTTGCTTCTGGTAACATATCAAAACAAAATTACTTTGTAGTTTCTTTGATATTGGTTATCAAAATGGTGTGTGGAACCTCGTGCTTAACTCTTAAAGGTTGCAAGTCTTGTGAGATTTGTAAGATCCTTTCGGGTTTGTCTTTTATTTGCTCGTACCTTTGTCATTTTGTGACAAAAAGGGGGATAAATATATGGAGTAAACAAGTGATATTGATATTAATTTATGTTAATTTGGTATCACTAAGGGAAAGGACATTGGTGCTTAAACATTATATCTAAACTAAAGAGTAAAGCATAGACTAAGGGGGAGTAGCATATCATATTAATAAGAGAATAACAAAGATGTGCTGATTGAAAATCTACCTATCATACCTTTGGGGAGTATTAGCTTTGTTATTATAATGTCAACAACGACATTTATGGATTGAATGTATACAAAGCTATTGTGATGTCAATTTGGAATCAATCGTATGTAATGAATTCTGTAATTTGTTTATCCATATGATGTAAGAGTTTTATCATCAAAATTATTAAAGGGGGGAGATTGTTAGAGCATAGCTTTGCTGAACCCACTAAGCGTTGGTATGTCAATTTTTGGTTGTCATATTTTAGTGAACCAAAACTCATTTAAAGAGTTGCTTGATTATGTACTAGAGTCAACTTCAGATAGGTTAGCTTGAAAGTATTAGATATGAGACATTACAAGTATTACGTGAAGACATGAAGAATGTGAAGAAGCAAGGAGCCAGCAACGACGACATCATCCTTCCACCCGAGGTTAGTAATATTTGACTTGAACTGTTTCATTCCTAATGTATCTTCAAGTCGTGGCATATTGAAAACATAATCATGGCGCTATGAATGATTATACTCTAGTTAACGTAGTATTAAGGAATACAATACGAATATAACGCTTATCTTTGAACTTGTTTATAAGACATACATAATTGTTTGAATGCTATTGTGATTATAAATGGTCTCTGAGGTGAAGATTTCATCCTAGGAAACAATGTTTTACATTCGTTTAAAGGAAGTACATTCATAAACTTGTTTTGTGAATCGAAAGGAAATCGCTAGGCTTATTGGTATTGTTATTCATAGATATCTTTTGAACTATCAATATGTGTGATTAGTATAACCCATGACTTGTTTATGTTCTTGGTAAACTATTCATAAGGCCTTTTTTTGTATTGGTATAACTTTTATTAGTGAAACCGATCTTTAGTAATCACTCCGAGATGGTATGATCGATTTATTGTAATTGGTATGACCAACTCTAGTCACTAGGGAACCGATCCTAGTAAGAGGTGCAACCGATCACAAAAGGGTAATCGATCCTGTAAGAGGTGCAACAAGTTTCTAATTATTGGGAACCGATCCTATGAACATGTGCAAACGCTTTTAGTTATTGGGAACCGATCCTATGGACATGTGCAACAAATACAAGTTAGATACCATATTGTTTTGGGGTAAAACTCGATTCTCATGGGTTTTTCAATTTGGGTGTGTTTATGAGAAACGAATTCAAACCCTAAACAAATGTACCGCATGTGAGTACTTTTAGATTTGAGAGATCAACTGAAGACTCCTGCCCTAAACCAAGAAATGGCCATTCCGCATTCAATTGGTCACAAAGTGAAGGGAGAAGGGTTGATCTTAGGGAGGGAAGCGAATAAGGTGTTTGAGACAGAATGTTGAATTATAAAGGTGCGATTGTTTTATGACTTGTATCAGAATATGGTTTTGGCTACTTGTGTTGAGAACACTTTTGTGTCCCGTTTTTGAAATAGGTTGAAATCATTTATACAAGTCATTGAGCGCACCTCCGATCTCGTAGGAAGTGGAGGCAGTTGGGCAGTGGAGAAGTGCTATTGCGGTAAGTGCTGCCATCACCACATTTCCATTACAGGGAAATCACACACTTTCACCCACTACTCCCATTGTTGTTAACGCCCGTCCTTCCCCCGACACTTTTCGTAATGGGCGCGTTGCACGCCTCACGCCGTAAACCGCCAAACCAATAACCCATAGTATCCCCTCGCTTGTGACACGTTTGATGTTTCGAGTAAATGGGTGAAGTCATGAGACTCGCAAATAAATACAAGACATAGTGCTTTAGATCAACTAATAAAATTATTTGTGAAATTGATATTTATAAAAACATCGCTATAATCGATGTATATAAAGCATCGTTTTAAACAAGTAACTAAAAATAATCGATGTACAGAAACATCATATGTTTTGCAGTTCGCTCAAAATTAGTCGCAATTGAACGCCTTAAAGGGTAGCATGATCGCCACCTTGGGTTATCGCTTGAGAACCCTATGGGGGTGAGCTACTTGGTCGATCGCCTCCCGTGGAGGAGGGGTAGTCGATGATCATGCCACACTGCTGGCCCCCTAAAAATAAATCTAAACCATCCGAATAGGCTAGCGAATTTGGATGGACGAGATGATTATCATGCAGTTGTGTACCGCTTTGGATTATGCAAGCAGCGCGACTACCTTTTTGGGTGATCGCTCAAGGCCATATGAGCAAGTCATGGCTTGGGCCGATCGCCTCATGGAAGAGGGATGGCCGGGTGATCACAGTGTCACGCTGTTGTCCATCTATAATCCGATCTAAGCCGCTCGAACAAGCCGGGTGAAGATGGACGGAAATTCCATCGACGGCGGCACTTGCATAACGTCGCTGACTTAATTTTAGGGTTTTAAAGATCGCGCGATCACCCTCTCTTCTCTTTGGGCGAACGATTCAACACGTTTCTGGTTTGTCGAGGCAAGTCGATTGACCAAGAATGTAGTTGGGTCACCTGCAGGAACACGCCAAGACACTTTTGACTTATTCGAGGGAAGATCAAGGCCCGCCCAACTAAGGCTAGCTAAGTTGGGCGGTCGTGATGTTTTGAGACTGCTTTTTCCGGTCTTAGCTCGTTTGAGCTCATCTTTCAACAGAGCGATCACCCCATGTTAGGGCATAAGCGTTCAAAGGCGTTGTGGTGTACTAGGTAGAATCCGATCGGTCGGGATGTTAGTAGCCCACAGGTGGTGTCATGATGATCGCCAGTTCCGCTAGGGTGGGCTAGGCCTGCTGAATTGTGTGGCCAAATCGTGTGGTCGTGATCATTTTTTAAGACTGATATGGACACTAGATTTTCCTTATGAATTTAAACGCAGATTCGATCGCCTAACTTTTATTAAAAAGTGTGTAAACACGCTGATCTCTTTATCAGTGTGTGTAGCCTCGTGAGTGTTTTCAAGCGGTCTCAATACCGACATTTCCTGGAGATTCATGCTGCTATCTGCGAATGAACATTAATCGTCATATCATACCAATATTGAGAGTTCGGGCCGGGAACATAGCATAGGAAAATACTGTAGGTCATGCATTAGTGACTAATAGTAATTGGTTAAAATTTACGTAATATTTTTGGGTTGTTGCTTCATGCACCATTCTCGATAAATTTATGAATATGTTGAATTGCTCAATACATATGTAAGTAAAGAGGTCCTGACACTCATTACTTTTTAAAATGGCCACCTTTGGCAGGATGACAACGTGCTGCTAAAAACAGGTTTCATAATTTAGCCCGCAGACCGAAAACCACCATCAACATTAAGTCCCCGCTTAGCACGTAACAATGACATTGTTGGGTGGCAAGCAAAGGGATGGTGACATACGAGATAGGATAGAGACGAGAGGGATAGGGTTTTCCGGAAGAGTCGATCGTTCAGTAGCGGTACTTGCTGTTGGAAAGGGCTAATGTATGTTGACATGGTGGGCCCAAACTTTCCCTTCTTCGAGTTTGAAGCAAAGGAGGAAACCTCCTTCCATTAAAATTCCGCTAAACAAACTTGTATAAAAGGGTATCGACTCCATTTTTTTCCGCTCGTTCGCCTGCTCCATCTTCCGCTCCCCGGGCAGCCAACGCCTCCTCTGTCGCCACCGGCAAAGCTTGTTGCCAAACGTCCGCCGCCAGCAAGGTAGGTGTTTCTTTCTTCTCTTCCTCGTTTTTTTTTTTTTTACATATACGCGGATGTGAACCCTATCTTTAGGTGTATCTTTCATGAACTTAGAAACTTATCCCCATATGAATGATATCTCTCCATTAGCAATATTGGTGGTGAGCTTCAAAATAACATGAATAACAACATCACTGGGAATCACGAGCTTAAGAATCATAGGTGGATGCCACCATTTGTTCTTTTTTTTTTTTTTTTTTTTTTTTTTTTTTGTGCAAAAACCTAGCTTTTAGGTTTTGACCGTGTGCAATACCCATAAAAATATTATTATTATTTTGTTCGAGGGGCGTAAGTCCCACACTCGACCCAAAATTGCGGGCGACATCCCGAGGCTTTAAAAATAAATTTGTGTGTGGTTCTTCCGTGCTAGTTTGTGATCCACGAATTCCCCCATCTTCTTAGCTTCAACTATTAGTGATTACATGAATTTTAAAAAGAAGTTTGTGTGCATGATTCTCTTTAGCATGAAGTAGTGACCATTTTTGTTTTGCTTCATTGTAGTTATTGTAAGTGAACGTAAGGAATTCTCGTTAAGATGTCACCGAAATACGCCGCTAAGTTGGGAAGTGTTACCAACTCCAAGGATATGCCAAACATTGATGACGAGCTCTTTTTCGTTCTCTCTATCCGAACATTAGAACTCATCCTCGTCATAAGATAACCCTCCTTACAGGTTCAGAGAATGAAGAGGTCGCTCCGGCCGCTTCTCCAAAGGCGTGTGATGAGGTTCTATCTCCGAACAAAAAGAGTATCCAGCTTCTCCTATTGATTTCAAAATTTGCCATAATCCACGTGTTTTATGAAGTGTTAGAGCATAGCTCGGTTGAACCCACCAAGCGTTGGTATGTCAAGTTTGGTTGTCATATTTTAGTGAGCCAAAACTCATTTTAAGAGTCGCTTGATTATGTACTAGAGTCAACTTTGTATAGGTTAGCTTAAAAGTATTAGGATATGAGACATTATAAGTATTGCGAAGACTTGAAGAAGTGAATAAGTAAGGAGCTACAACGACAACATCATCCTTCCACTTGAGGTTAGTGATATTTGACTTGAACTCTGTTTCATTCCCAAACGTATCTTTCAAGTCGTGCATATTGAAAACATAACTGCGAAGCATGAATGATTATACTCTAGTTAGACATAGTATTAAAGAATACAATACGAGGTTTATTGCTTAACCAATAAACTTTGTATATAAGACATCGACATAATCGTTTGAATGCTATTGTGGTTATGTATGGGTATAAGGTGAAGATTTCATCCTAGGGAACAATGTTTTACATTTGTTTTAAGGAAGTAAATTCATGAACTTGTTTTGTGAATCGAAAGAGAAATCGCCAGGCATTATTGGTATTGTTATTCATTGCATATCTTTTGAACTACCAATATGTGTGATTAGTATAACCGCTCATGACTTGTTTATATTCTTGATAAAACTATTCACAAAGGCCTGACTTTTGTATTGGTATGACTTTTATTAGTGAAACCGATCTTAAGTAATCACCGAGATGGTATGATCGATTTTGTGTTATTGGTATGACCGACTCTGGGTAAAGGGGAACCGATCCTAGTAAGAGGTGTAACCTATCACAAAGGGGAATCGATCCTTGTATGAGGTGCAGCAAGTTTTTAGAAGAAAGGGGAACTGATCCTATGGACATGTGCAACATGTTTTTAGGCAAAGGGGAACCGATCCTATGACATGTGCAGCAAGTACAAGTTAGATACCATATATATGTGGGGAACCGATCCTAGTACCTAGTCAACCGAATTTTGGTAACTAGCGTGACTATGAAAAGTACTCACATGTTTGGTGATTGAGTGTTCTTAATCAATCATGTAGTTCTTAAAAAGTCGGATGAACAAATTTTAAACTTCTTTGGAAGTGTGGCAAATCGGTTTCAAGATTGTAAGTATGAAAGAGGACTTACAAAGTAAGTATGTTGACATACTTTGAACATGTGCGAGAACGCTAATCTTTAATTGTTCAAAGGTATTCCTTAATAGCTAAAGGAAGAAAATCCTGGGATCGAATAAAATAAATTGAGAATCTTTTATTTAAGGTTTTTAATATTATTTTTGGAAAATGAAAATTAGTAATGTGTATTTTCTAGTTGGAGATTTTCTAAGAGATTTTCGTTCATTATTTGGACACACTACACCAAATTCCCAGATTAGTAACAGCAATTCGTAACGGCCATCGGCCGCTACATGAAATTCCCATTACAAATGCCGTTACTACTAAAAATTGTGAAGAGAGTCCAGCCGTTACGATTTTTTTATAGGCGTGCCAACCACACGCTTCGTCACACCTGGATCGTAACACCTGGAGTGTGTGCATGTGCCATTCACACGCTTGCAAATTTTTTTCCGCTCAAGATAGGAAGTACTAGATGATATTTCCTCCCCTGCATAAAGTTTTTCTCCTCCTACCTTAGAGAATCGAATTTTCATTCTCTCTTTCTCTTCTCTTTCTCCTCCGCCTCTCTTCCATTTTTTTTCTTCATGAAGATACTTAGATTCGTCATCATTTTCGGTATTGATTTCGATTTCATTTTCAATTTCACAGATCTGTTATTGATTTTCTCTATAGATACTCGTTTTTTTTTAATCAGATTTGTTATGAAAACCCTAGATTCGTTTTCAGAGAGAAAGCATGGCGGTTATGTTAATCATTCAGAGAAAGAAGATCGAGAAGATGATGCTGCTGAGAAGTAGGAAATCAATGTATGTGATTGTGTTGATTATTAATCGAATTTGTGAGTGATCCAGAGATTAAATCAAGAAGATAAAGAAGATCTGAGATGAAGAAATAAGCAGAAAATAGGTTGAGCTTCTGATGGAGATGATGGAAGAAAGAACTGGTGGTATGGGTTTGCGGTAAATGGTTCAAAGTATGGGTATGTCATTGGTTCAGATGAAGAAGGTTTTGTTGGTGATTGTGGTTGAATGGAAGAGATTAAATGGGTTGAAATCGAGATGTGCTGTTGATTGGAATTGAAATCTTGGTTTGCTGTGACAGAGAATGATTAAGAGAAGAATGAGAAATTGAATCTGGTGTTGTTAAGAAGATGGGGTTCGAATAGGCCTAATCTTGATATTGCAGTGGTTGAATGATGGATCTAGTGGCTAATGCTGGTGATTGCAGTTTGGGGGTAGTTTTGATGGTGTCTTGACGTTATAGATGGGTTCAGTGGAGCTGTGCAGACATGGCGTATAATTTGAGAAGATAATGAGCTGAACTGAAGGTGTTGATGGATGGATTCTGAAGCAACATATATTTACAAGTGGAGAGTGTTGGTGGTCTAGACAGAAGTAGTGTTGCAGGTTAAATGTTGTTACTATTGTTTGTTGAAAATTGAGATGTTTAGATGGGATTGATGTGTGTTGGTGTCAAATTCCTAGATGTATGTTAGGTCTGCAGACAAGAAAGATATTCGGATTCTATGATTATTTATGTGGCTAAGTAGAACATTGTAGGCTGCTTTCATTATTTGTTGATGAGCATTTATAACTGTTCTTCCATTTATCACCTCAGTTGGATATTATGGACCGTGGCACTGATGCTCGTAATCTTTTGCTTGGAAAAGTTATCCCTCTCCAGTTTGGTTATGTAGGTGTTGTTAATCAATGCCAAGAGGTAATTTTCCCTCATAGAATTGGAAGTTTCTTGTAAGTTTGTTAGCATGACATGAAGTTGGAGGTAGTCTAAGGTTGATAGTTGATACTTGTGGTAGAATTTGTTTTCGCACAAGATGTAGATTTATTGTGTGTGTCTGCATTGTATAAGTATTGTTAGTGATACCTTTCTTCATGACGTGTATGAATGACCTCAGTGACCTGTATATTATATACATTGAGTTAGTCATTTGCCTACCTTTGTGATCCTTTGGTATTGGATGGTGTATTTAGTTTTTAAAGATTTAATGTTTTTTCATATAATTTTGTAAGTGTTGAGCATCTTATAATATGCATGTTATGAACAGGATATTATGCAAAACCGCAGTATCAAGGATGTACTTGCTTACGAGGAGAAGTTCTTTCGTAATTGACCCGTAAATCCTATTTACACTAGCTTGGTTTTTGTGGAAATTTTGGATTTTTGTAATAATTCTCTTTACGTATACTTATGATTGTTATGCATTACAGGTATATAATAGCCTTTTTGATCAATGTGGTGTACCTCAGTTAGCGAAGAAATTGAATCAGGTACAACCATTGACTATTTTGAGGAAAAGATCAATCTTGTCATGATCTGGTTTCTCTGATGATAATAAGCCCTATGTCTAAGTGCCTTTTGAACATTAACTTTTCAATGTTTAGTTTGGGTATGGAATATCACACAAATTTGTCCTGGTTGATATCAATATCTTATAATGCATAATTTTTGGCTGATACCATTTACTAAAGCAGATTACTAGCACTTAGAAGATGAAATGTAACACGGTCTGGAAGGCAATTCAGCAGTGTTTTCTTCCTTGGAATGATGGTGAGACACTGTTTTTGTTATAGCTTGTGATGCAGTTCCTTTGGTCGGCATGTGCTGGCGACGAGAATCCTAAAGTAACTGGCCAATGTCTTGGAGCACTTATTTTCAAAATGTTGCGTGTAATAAGATAGTAAGTTCTAGTCATTAAGTGATTTATCATCATTGATGGGTTTGTGTGATGGCAGTGGCTCGAAAATATCAGGCGGTTTCACAGAATGGGTCATCTGACTTATTTGCCAAGGAAGGTCAAGATCTTCGTGGTTTGTTTTAGAAATATAGCCTTAGTAATTGTTCAGTTCTCAAAGATACATGGCAATGTTATCTTAAATCAAATTAGGGCAATCACTATAGATTATGAACACTTGCATGCTCAAAAAAAAAAAAAAAAAATCCAAACTTGACAATAATATTAGGTTATGTATACGTTCGAGCATGTGTGTGTCTGGTGATGATAATAAAATCAATTTTTGTGGTGCAGGTTTGCTCCATCAGCATGGCAGTTGGTTAAATCGTTGGATGTGTCATTAGTGAATGACTTGGGATATACAAATTGTTATGTTCATTGTCTTCAGGTGTGGGGACTTCCTTGCTATTTTCCTTTGTTAATGTATAGATCCAGTTCTAGAACCATAAGCGTATAATTTTGTTGGTTCTCTTGAAACTCAGTCTGTTTGATGTGTTGTCTATTGTATAGGTCAGTGGTCTTCTAAAGCCATCAAGTGAGCTTTGATGCTCCAACTGTTGATCTTCAAAAGGTCTATAAGAGTTATCAAACTGGAAGAAATCTTGCTGGTTGTTGAGGAGATCAATACACTCTTCTATGGTAGGAACTAGAGACTTGAAAGAATTCTTAGATCCTTATCCCTTGTAAGATTTTCCATTTTCCTTGACACAATATATAAGATTTCACTATTTGGATACTATGCACACATAAAAATTTATGAATTCTTTTAGCTATGTGTAAAAAATTAAGAATAGAACAAGTTATTGTTGTTGAATGGTGATTGAACCTTGGTTGGATTGAATTCTGTGTATTCTGGTTGAAACTGAACTGCCAGTGGATATTGACCTGGTCAAAATTGGTCAATATTGACCAATTTTGACCAGG
The DNA here is from genome assembly GCA_023531295.1 of Papaver armeniacum. Lineage (NCBI taxonomy): Eukaryota > Viridiplantae > Streptophyta > Magnoliopsida > Ranunculales > Papaveraceae > Papaver > Papaver armeniacum. The sequence goes on from JAJJWW010003902.1 coordinate 22,707, forward strand.
TCAATGTTGACTAGCAGTAATTTTTTTGATGTTACGAAAAAATTCGTAACGGCTCTAGGATGTTACGACCATGCTGTTACAAAAAATTTCGTAACGGCCCTGAGCTGTTACCACGTGGCAATTTAGTAACGGCTCCCACCTGTTACTAGAGCCGTTACAACCGAAATTCGTAACGGCCACAAAGCCGTTACGAAATAAATGTAACACCCACTTTTGCAACAGGCAGGAGCCGTTACAACCCGTTTTAGTAACGGCTTGGTTCTGTTTCTAATCCCAGAATTTGGTGTAGTGACAAAGCATTTCCAGGAATTATGGAAACCGAATCTGGAATATATTGCATAACTTGAGAATAATTTCAGTTTTGGAAATTCCTTGGTGTCCAAACTTCCTTTGTCTATAAATATGAAAGTTTGCATTTCGAGCAAACTAATCTCATAGACAACAAAACTATCTCGCTTTGTCGCTATCGGTGAAGCCGCCTATTCGGAGAGGAGAGAAACCTAATTAGGAGAAATCTCTTACGGCCGCTCATTTTAAAGACTTCTTTGGGATTGAGAAGCTCTATTAGTACCGTTGGTGGGGAAATAGATAATTGCGGTTTATCTTTTGTTTTCCATTGATTTGATTGACTAACAGTGGTTGAACTTTGATTGCACCTAGTTTGTTTATGCTTGAGAATCTTTTCTTCTGATATAAGATTCACTCAAACTAGATCAAGTTTCGAGGGGATCTTTAGACCTGCTTTGTAGATATAAAGACGCCTTGTGATAATCCATTGTTAATGCACTCCGTTCTGTGCGTGATTGATCACAAGAGATTCAAGTTGATTGTGTGAAGGTGTTTATTGAAGATCTAAGAAGATTTGATGACAAAGAAGACTTTGAAGATTTCTGATTTGGGTTCATAATCTTTGGTGTGCACAATACTTGTTTCGGTAAAAGAGGATCCAACTATAATCGGTTTATCCTTGTGGTAGATTAGATTGATTAGTTCTGTAGATCGGCATCAATACAATTCTTTGTGATTAAAAATATTGATTGCAAAATCTTAACAATTACTTTGGTAGTTGATAATAAGATAGATCTAAGAACCTGACAAATGAGTTTATTGAGATAAACAGAAGAGCCTTTTGTCGAACTCACATCACTTGGTTGAAAAGAGTTGATACCAAACAGATTTGTTGTTCCTTTACTATTTGGAATACGAACCAAAGGAATTGTTCCAAGTACGCGACTTATTCATAAGTTGGAGGCATGGGAATACAGACGAAACTAGGTGAACTATAGGTTTAGTTGCTTAGTATGAACTATACGATGTTGGTTTGATTTTGTATAGCGGCTTAATCCTGAGAGTATTCAATTCAGGACAAGGTCCCGGAGTTTTTATACATTTGCGGTTTCCTCGTTAACAAAATCTTATTGTGTCATTTACTTTTATTTTCCAAAATTATAATTATTGTTATTATAATTTAAAGTAAATTACACAAACGTTAATTCATATTTACTTGATAAGTAATCCTATTGTGTTTGGTTAAGTCCGAACCTTTTATCAAGTAAACATACTTCTTCGTTGTATTGTCTCGATCTCGTATCCATATACGATCACACGAAGTGTGAACCAATTTGTTATATTGTCTCGACTCAGTACATAGACAATCACTTTCGGAGAAAGGACTTATAGGTGGAAAAGTTTTAGATTGAGGTATATTTGGGTACCCTCTCGGCTTTTCAATTGGTATCAGAGCAGGCAAACACGAAAAGATCTAACAATCTGTGTTTGGTGCGATCCAACCTATAAGAAATTGAATATATGTCTGATTCAGTTAACGTTATGCAAGAGTATGACTACTCAAAAGTTGAAGATGTTATTACTTCGTTGACTCATGATCCAGGAGTTGCGAAAACATCTGTGTCCATCTCTGATGGAAAGGAAGATACTGATAAAGAGTCGGTAAAACTCCTAAAGCCTATAAAATCTCTATCTTCTAAAGTGCTGATATTAAAGACAAAGACAAATCTTCTTAAACAGGAGATCAAAGATAAAGACATTCAACTGAATATCATATCCATAGAGAATATGGATCTCACTGTCAAATTAGAAGCTCTTGGTAAATATCTCTCAAGAAAAGGAGACACGTCCTATGACTCTGAATAATAATGCTGTTGTGATTTCTTTTGATGTTGAGGAAACTAAAAGTCCTTGCTCGACTTTTACATACTGTGATAAAACCAGTTTAGTCACATCTGAAACAGATCAAGATGATGGTAGTTTGCCTAACTTCATCAAGTCAGAAGAGGATAAGAAACCATCTTCTATATCTACTGATGATCAAACGAAATCCTGTCCGAAGGAAACTTTGAACCGATTCCGTGAACGTGATCTTAAGGAATACAATTTTCAGTCGCTTGACAGGAAACTTATACTTCTTCAACATACGGTGGTAAAAATATTGAAAGAAGTTTCTTGTCTTAAAAAACTGAAAGACCATTCCTCAGTAGAAAGACAGATCATACCACTACCCGATAAGATCTGAAAAAGCGGGGGTCTAACAACCACACCCAATATTTCGCTTAGCAATCTGTATGGACAAACTCCAATATACTTTCTAGAGAATCAACTAGACAGTCAGACTCAATCTAGATAAAAAGTATATCAAAGAGTTTATATCTCAATCTCTCGATTTGATCTTTACTCAAGCAAATAGAAATCTACGAGTCTTTATCAAAGAGAGATAACTTGGATGGTACCAAAGACCAATATCCAAGTGTCAATCAATTTAAATCAACAACCCAAAAGGTCGGATATTCTAATTGATTGAACAACGCACAACCTGTGATATTTCAATTATATAAACAAATATAATGCGGAATAGAAATAACATGCATACATTTAATTTTGTTAACGAGGAAACTGCAAATGCAGAAATACCCCGGGACCTAGTCCAGATTGAACACACACTGTATTAAGCCACTACAGACTCTAGCCTACTCCAAATTAACTTCGGTCTAGACTGCAGTTGAACCCCAATCAATTTGACACTGATCCAAGGTACAGTTATGCTCTCACGCCTCTGATCCCAGCAGGATGCTACGTACTTGATTCCCTTAGATGATCTTACCCACAACTAAGAGTTGCTACGACCCAAAGTCGAAGACTTTAATAAACAAATCTGTATCACACAGAAAAGTTTACAGAATAGATAAATCCGTCTCCCACGAATAAACCTATCAGTTTTGTTCCGTCTTTTGATAAATCAAGGTGAACAGGAACCAATCAATAACCCAGACTTATATTCCAGAAGAACAGACTAGTATTATTGATCACCTCACAATAATCTTAATCGACGCAGCGAAAAAGATATTTCGGAATCACAAACGATGAGACGAAATGTTTGTGATTTCTTTTCTATCTTGCCTATCGGAGATATAAATCTCAAGCCAAATTATTTCAATTGTACTCGTATGATAGAAACAACAAGATCAGATCACACAACTACAAGAAAAGTAGTATCGGTCTGGCTTCACAATCCCAATGAAGTCTTTTAGTCGTTAACCTGGTTTTAGAAGAAGAAAACCAAAGGTTAAAGGAGAATCGACTCTAGCTTAGCAAACTAGTATCACACGTAAAGTGTGGGGATTAGGTTTCCCAGTTGCTAGAGTTCTCCCTTATATAGTCTTTGAAATCAGGGTTTGCAATTAATATAAGCTTAGTAACAAAGCATTCAATATTCACCGTTAGATTCAAGCTAATATTTCTCAACCGTTGGATCGAAAACTAAGCTTGTTATACACAAACAAAATGTTCAATTTTGGGTTTATGAACCGTACCCAAACATTAACATTTGTTGGTTGAACAATAGTCAACCAAATGGTTAGCCATATGATCACTCTCATATCAACCATATTCTTCTTCACCATAACTAGTTCAAATGACTCAAATGAACTAGTTAGAGAGTTGTTCAATTGCTTAGATCTTATGTAACTACACAAGACACAATCGAAGCAAAAATGGTTTGATTCACTCGAATCAGTTCATGAACTTTATATCCACGGTTTGAAAAAGCATTCCTTAGTTTATATAAACATTAGTTCAAGAACAACCGGTTTTAGATATAACCTACTCAAGTTTGCGGACTGGGTTCGCGGACTTAAGCTCATGGAAGGAGTACACAAACTCCAGCAGAAATTCTCGGGTGAGAACTTCCGCCGGTTCGCGGACTTGGCTTGCGCCACTTCCATTTCTCTTGATCAACAAAGTTCGCAAACTTTGGTTCAAGGAATAAGGACTTATACATATATGTGTTTCCACAACAATGCTTATATCTTACTGGTAGGCTGGGAAAAGAGTTTTGCCTACAACTTATACTGCAAGTGCACAGTGCCTATTGGAGGCAGGGCAAGCACAGGTCGATCCTCAGGGAGATGGAGTGTGTAAGGATGATCTTAAGATTTCACTAACTGATTTTTAAAGAAGTAACACAAATGTTGTTGATTTTGGTGTCGATACGACTAGGATTTGTTACTGTATTCTAAGGTAGCAAATATAGATTGTAAACAGATTGTTAAGGGTACTAAGGTGATTGAATTCACCTCATAATCCTATGCTAGGCAGTTCAAATTCTCACTGTGTTCTTGTGCCTTCCCTTGAAGGCCTCAGATGGATAATTGATTAACTCACTCCCCTCACTTACCCCTAGTATCAATGGTCTTCTTACAATACCATTGATCACAGGTGAGTGTAGTTCAAAGGCTAATTATAATCCTAAGCATTACAAACTACAAGAACACTTTGATAATTAGATCAACTTGACATTAAATCAGGGGTTTCATCTACACCCTAGTCAAATAATTTAGAACATCATACAAATATTAAACTGAATTCAAATTAGGTTAACAAAATAAAACCCTAAAACTGACTGACTTCTCTCTTATGAAGAACACTCAAATATATACCTCTTAATTGCTCGAAAGTGCAATTAATGAGAACCCAGACCTGTTCCCTCTTCGATTTCGGCTCTGGTAGCCATTAATGAGCTGTTGGAGAAAACCCTAGCTCCAACTATCTCGACCCCAGCTTCTAGGGTATGGGAGAAGCTAAAGGTAGAGATGGGTAGAACTAGGGTGGCGGAGAAGGTGGCTGTGGCGGCTGCGCTGCTACTGTGGTGTCAGGAGATGGAGATGGTGGTGATGGCTCTGCAACTGTCGGGGTGGAAGAAGGTAAGGGTTTCTGTTTTTGTGTCGGGGGATAAGAAAGAGAAGATGAAGATGAGAAAAGGGGAGGGGCATGTTTGGTTCGGTGGTTAAGGGGTAGGCGGCTTGGGTGTGACGCGGGAGCAGCGATCGTCGATGTGCATGAAGGAGCGACCGTTGGATGCGGAAGATGGATTGAATCTCACGGCTCAGATGGGATGGGCTTTGGATCCAGGTTATGGGCCGGGTCTTGGATTTCTCTAGCCTATGTCTTGTAAGTTGGGTTGCTTCTTGTTGGGTTGCAACTGATGCGCGCGGCTTTGGCTTCTGCTCCATAGACGCTCGTCTCCAATTTTCTGCTCTTTTGGCTCCTCAATTTCTCCGAGCTTTATTTACTACCTAAAAACACAAAATTAATTAGTACAAATATTTATTCTTGAAAACAGGGAAAATACAGAATTTGGGATAATATCTGATTTCTGAGCATAAAAGATGAGTTAAATGCCAATAAAAAGGTGTAGAAATATGCAATATTTGGAACTCATCACTTACCAATGGTTATGTAATCTAAACTCTCATTTCAATCATTGAAACATTCTCAGAGAACATTATATAGCCGTTATTCACAGACCATTTTTCGTCAGAGCAATTTCCAAAGTGATTGAAAACATATCATGACTTTCGTCACTAGGTAAAGATGAATTCGGTTAAAGAGAAAGCTTACCAACACATATTTCAAGAAATAGATAAACTAGTTAAACTCGGCTCGAAATAGCAAATGTGTATAATGAAAGTCTATACGTCTAAACGACTTTTGTCTCAAGAGTAGGAGATAGAGTAAATAGACTTTTGAGTGACAGATAAGTTCAAGTCTCCACATACCTTTTAGTCGATGAAGTTTCACCCGGTTCTCGAGTAGTCCTTCGTCTTGTATGATGATTGCCATGGAGTTCTTGAGCTCAATTACACTTTCTATCCTAGTCCGAGACCTTTAGCCACATAGGCTAGAAATCAAGACTTATAGTTTTCATCACTAACATTGACAAACATGCTTGAGATAGCAACGCATGCGAGTTCGACCGAGCAATGCTCTAACAATCTCCCCCTTTGTCAATTTTAGTGGCAAAACTATTAATACATATGGAATACAAAAAATAAATAAATAAACTTTTGTAGCTCCTATTCCACATGTCTAATCTTCAACATTACTCAAATCTTTGTCACTTCCAAGTACTCCAATGATCCCAAAGGTTGAAAGTTTAGCATCATCGTTGTTGAAAATCCGTAGCTATAACAATAAGAAAACAAGAGTTCTCAATCATTGTTAAACAAGTGTCATAGTATCATTACACAACGTCAAAGGTCAATTGTATCACAACTTCAACAACAATACTATGGTGATATGTATCATTCCCCTTAGTCAATACTCCATCTCACATGGAAACCACTCCCCCTTACATAATGATCCGAAAACCATATGTATTTGTAGTGTGAACTACATATTAATTCTCTCCCTTTTTGTCAATAAAATTGGCAAAGGTACAAGAACGGGATCCTAATGAAATTTCCGAAAGAGACATTTCATGACCAAAATAAAGAAACACACATCATCTTATTTAGATGCAATCATAAAGCCGAAGCTAAATGCATTCATCAAGGAGTTTAAAGATACAAGATAACCCATATAATATTCCACATCCGCACTCCCCACAAAGATATGGCAATTAAACGCAAGTTCAAAAAGAACTCTCCCCCATAATATGTCATTCCCGAAAGAACAACAAGAGCGACCTTAATTTTGAAAGAAAGGAAGGACTTCTTTGGACATAACAAATCACATACAAGTATGAATTTGAATCCAAAATACTCAATTAAATAAACCACAAGTGAACCTATGATTAATTTAATCGAAATACACAATCAAACTAATCACAAAGAGTAATCAATTTAACTGGCCATACTCACATAAGAGAATCTATGGAGCAATGACTAAGTTAATCATGAAAATAACCAACCCAATCAAAAGTGCTCAAACATACGAAAACTTATGGAGTCATAACTAAATAACCAAACAAGATGATTAATTTAGTTCAATATGCTCGACATAAAGTACCTTATGGAACAACAACAAAGCTAACCATGAAAATAATCAACTTTGATTGTTTTAGTGCTCAACATAAGACACATTACGGAGCCTCACAAAGAATACACAAAAATATGGATCGGGGAAGATCAATTATCAAAGGAATACACAAGGATTCATTCTATTTTCCATCACAATTTGCACCATGACATACAAAAGACATAATCCTTGAAAACAAAGATTTCAACCTATATTCCATCAATAATTGACAATATAGGCTTAACTTTTGTATTTTTCAAAAGTCCATTCATTCCTTTATCAATATATGAATATCGACTTACGAAAGACTTTACTTTTGACAAGATATGGGACAATCATAGTTCACGGACGCAAACACACATATCCCATAAACAATTGCAATATATAAAACCATAAAGATTAATACTGCAAAAATCATCTTCCAAACAAGTTTAGAATTTAAACCAATAAATCTAAAAACAAGAAGATGAGAACGTTGGACATAACTATGTGTAATCACAATAATGGCTATTCCAAACTCTAGTTACTCTTCTAAAAAACAAAAAAATAGAAGATTTACTAGACAACCAAAATCTAGGAAACATGATTCTCTAAACCCGGTCAGCAACTAGAGACTGAACAAGGATGAGCTCATCAGTTGCTTTCTTCAGTTCGTTTTTCAGAAAATCAAGATTCCTTATAGCAATTCCGAGTTGTTCCCGTATGATCTCAAAATCTTGAAGAAGATTTTCTACCAGTCGTGACGACATCTGAACTGGTATTTTCTTTTCATGATCAATAGCATGATGACATGTTATGAAAACAGGATTTTCACGAAACTCGATAGTCTTGACTTCATCAACTTTGTTGCTTCCATTCATTGTGCTTAGAAAAGAATCTTTTGACCTTATGGAACAATATATCATCCTATGACACATGTATATAAATATACAGACGTTCCACAAAAACCCTAGGAACATACGTTCGTGTGGGTCAGGCTTACGTGCACACTTGATCACCAAACGTTCGTGGCCAAGTAGAATGGAGAGGCAACGGAAGGCAAAAGATGAACCACTTTTGTTCCAAGAAGAGCAATTAGATACAAAATATCCCAAAAAAAAAAAAACTCAACAAATTTAAGATCATTAACTATAAGAAAAAGTCGTACACCCCTGACAGCATTCTCAAGACAGACTTCTTGAGAGTTATAAGCATCCTTCTTAGTATATAAGAGGGATGCTACATTAAGCAGTCATGGCTTATTAAGATGAGCATTTTTCTCATCATTATTGACTTCTTCTTTCTCTCCTTCAAGGGGATCTAGAGAGCAATCATGAAACATAGTTGAAGAAGGTTTATCAAGAGAGGAACTAAAAATACCTGAGCCAGTAGCTTTCCATGTCTTTTGATGCCCCGTTTGAGTCTGTTTATGCTGACTTTAAGTTCTGAGACTCGATTATTAATATGCATGAAATCTGGAGCATGAGTCTTAGAATAACAGCCTTCTTCAGGGTGAGGCAAGAGGCTCAAATTTTCTTTCTTTCTCCTATGCCTTTTCTCTTTTCAGAGATATTTGAGAAGTTAGTTGCTCTATTGCCGTTTTCCTTCTACCACTATTGATAAAGATAACCAAGAAAGGACTTATCACAATATCTTTCTTGATTTTTTAAAATGTCGTTTCTACCAACAATTTGAGAGACAGTGGTTAATAACTTCTTTAGACACCCATACAAGAATGTTGCGAAGTTTTTCATTCCTTAAACGAAAACGACACTTTCGCTCAGATGTCCTTTATTTCCGCAGTATTGGCAGTCAAAGGATTTACTCTCAGCTATCTCCATGTGAGTGCATTTAGAAGGAGAACGCTCCTTGTCTTTAGACACATTACAAGATGCGAACGGTTTTTCACATGAGGAAGTATCAATAGCTCTAACGAAATTGATTTTACTAGTTTTGGGAGCATCTATTCCTTTATAGCCCAGACCACGTGTATCACGGTGTTCTTTACATGCTCCAATCATAGAAGACAATTTTGTAGAGATAGAATTGAATCTTCTCAGATTCTCTTCCAGTGATTTTACTTTACCAAGAGCAGCTGCAAGGTCAGTTTCCAAGGATTTTTCTTTGGCAAGAAGATTTAGTTCTTTGTCATTAAAACATTTTTGTTGAAAGTCATATCTTGCTTCAGCATCTGCAAGTCTTTCTTTCAACACACAGAGATTTCGGAGAAGATTATCACATTCAGACCTTTTTATGCGTACATCTTCATCACGATCTTTAACGATAGATTTTAAGAGTCTGTACCCACCATCATATCCTTTAAAGAGTTTTCTCATTTTTCTATTTTCTTGACAAAGAGGAGCCATGTATTTGCTCAAGAAAGTTGTTGACTTTTCTTCTTTCAAGGCACGGTCAAATAACTTAATATATTGAGCAACTTCCTCATCAATACTTTGCCCTTCTTCTGAATCACTATCATCTGAAAGATCATCCAACTGTTCATCAAGAGATTTTTCCCGGTCGAATGCAGATTCAGTTACGGGACAAGAGACAGAGTTTTTCCCAGAGTCTTTAGGACTTTGAAACTCACAAGGGTGACTCTGAACTGATGTTGCGTTATCAGGGATAATGTCGTTCATCCTCAAACACAGACTTATAAGGTCTTAAACGTGTTTGCTTGCTCTGATACCAATTGAAAAAGCGGGGGTCTAACAACCGCACCCAATATTTTTCTTAGCAATCTGTATGGACAAACTCCAATATACTTTCTAGAGAATCAACTAAACAGTCAGACTCAATCTAGATAAAAAGTATATCAAAGAGTTTATATCTCAATCTCTCGATTTGATCTTTACTCAAGCAAATAGAAATCTCAGTCTTTATCAAAGAGAGATAACTTGGATGGTACCAAAGACCAATATCCAAGTATCAATCAATTTAAATCAACAACCCAAAAGGTCGGATATTCTAATTGATTGAACAACGCACAACCTGTGATATTTCAATTATATAAACAAATATAATGCGGAATAGAAATAACACAGACACCAGAATTTTATTAACGAGGAAACCACAAATGCTAAAAAACCCCAGGACCTAGTCCAGATTGAACACACATTGTATTAAGCCGCTACAAACTCTAGCTTACTCCAAATTAACTTCGGTCTGGACTGTAGTTGAACCCCAATCAATCTGACACTGATCCAAGGTACAGTTATGCTCCTACGCCTCTGATCCCAGCAGGATACTACGTACTTGATTCCCTTAGCTGATCTCACCCACAACTAAGAGTTGCTACGACCCAAAGTCGAAGGCTTTAATAAACAAATCTGTATCACATAGAAAAGTCTACATAATAGATAAATTTGTCTCCCACGAATAAACTGATGCGTGTCGTAGGTGCAATCAAATTAATATCTTATTTCCACTCAATTAAAAATAATATAATGGAAGTCAAGTTCGTTCCCACGAGGAGCAAGAGATTCTAGTTGTAAAAATTGTCACACAAAGGGGGGGTGTAAAGCAAAAGAAAATAAACAAAGCAATTAAAAGATAAAGTTGAAATCGATAAGAGAGACAAGATCAAGGAATCATTCTTCGTTGCGAAACAATGATTAAAGTTATGTTCTTTTCTACTTGTTATTAGTCACAAATTATCACCAACCGTAGGTAAAGCAGCTAGATCAGTGCTAAACCCCTAAATCCCTTGTATCACCGGATACGGAAGTTCTCGACTACCGGATTCTATTTACCAAAACCACCTAGTAGTAGATCACTCTAGATGTAATTTAAATAAACGCATTAAGATTTATGAACTTATTAGGTCAATATTAGTAGTTAGACTCTTAGATCAAGGTCTACTTGCTAACGTTGTTTTCACACCGCTAACTTGTGTTTCACTAGCTTTAGATCAAATTAACAAATCAATTTAGTTGGCCACCTAAACAATCTATCAATCAACCATGAATGTATAAACATTCCTATTAGTAAAAACAAACGATAATCATGTGAAAAACTTCAAGATAGAATTGAAAACAAACTCAAATTATATGTTAAGAACTAGGAATTCATCCTCAATCAATAATAAAATTAGCTACTCATGTTAAGGAGTTCACACAAAGAATAAAGAAGAAAGAAGTGTTGTGTGTGTAAAGGTGTGTAAAAGATATAGAAAACTTCTCTATTTACGGAATCCCTCTGCAAGGTCTTGTGTTTGCTACTTATGTAAAGAGTACTTATCTAACTTTCACTAAATCAATTAACAAATCAATTTAGTTGGAATCAATCAACCATGAATGTATAAACATTCCTATTAGTAAAAACAAACGATAATCATGTGAAAAACTTTAGAATTGAAAACAAAACTCAAATTATATGTTAAGAACTAGGAATTCATCCTCAATGTTAAGGAGTTCACAAAGAATAAAGAAGAAAGAAGTGTTGTGTGTGTAAAAGGTGTGTAAAAGTCCAAGCTTCAATATTCTCCAAATCTTCCAAGGAATAGAACCCCTTTCCAAAGTCCAAGCCTTTCTCAAATCTTCCATCTTCCAAATCAGAATTTGGGATAATATCTGATTTCTGAGCACAAAAGATGAGTTAAATTCCAATAAAAAGGTGTAGAAATATGCAATATTTGGAACTCATCACTTACCAATGGTTATGTAATCTAAACTCTCATTTCAATCATTGAAACATTCTCAGAGAACGTTATATAGCCGTTATTCACAGACCATTTTTCATCAGAGAAATTTCCCAAGTGATTGAAAACATATCATGACTTTTGTCACTAGGTACAGATGAATTCGGTTAAAGAGAAAGCTTACCAACACATATTTCAAGAAATAGATAAAGTAGTTAAACTCGGCTCGAAATAGCAAATGTGTATAATGAAAGTCTATACGTCTAAACGACTTTTGTCTCAAGAGTAGGAGATAGAGTAAATAGACTTTTGAGTGACAGATAAGTTCAAGTCTCCACATACCTTTTAGTCGATGAAGTTTCACCGGTTACTCGAGTAGTCCTTCGTCTTGTATGATGATTGTCATGGAGTTCTTGAGCTCAACTACACTTTCTATCCTAGTCCGAGACCTTTAGCTACATAGGCTAGAAATCAAGAGTTATAGTTTTGATCACTAACATTGACAAACTTGCTTGAGATAGCAACGCATGCGAGTTCGACTGAGAAATGCTCTAACAAGATCAACTCAAAAGAATCATAGGAAAGAGTTGATAATCGCTTCTGGAAAAAGGTTCCTCCTCACCCATATCGAAACAATCCTTTTTTTGATGAAGAGCAACTCCATAAGAAAGGGAAAGAGAGAATCTCTGCCAAAAGAAACAATCAGGACTTTTCGATAATTGTTTCAGATAATCACACTGATGTGGATCATAAGGAAGTCCTTAGAATGAAAAAATCTTATGAAAATCTCATTAAAAGAATTAAGAGAGATTTATCTATCTCTGAAAATTCTCACGTCAGTACAGTTTCTCCACATGATCATATCTCTAGAGTTAGAAAAGATCATCGTCTTGGGAGAAAATATTTTGGGCAGAAATTCCCGAAGAGAAACATGAACTATGTTTCTGATATTCACTGTAAGCTAGAAAAAGCTTACTCCGATGCAACTTAGTTGTATCAAAATTGTGCACCCTCATCCTTTTTCGTGCTCTTATTCGTGGATGGGAAAGGCACAATAAAACGGAGCACATTTGTTTGTATAGTTGTTTATCGGAAAAGTTATGACACTTGATGGATAGATAATGCGAATCCATGGTTGTCGAAAAATGTTCATGATTATCATGATCTTCCAAAAATAGGTTTTATTTAGAATTTTTGAATTTTAATAAACCTTTCAGCATAAGAAGTTCGGACAAAGGAAACATAATATATTTCTGTAATATTTTCGGATTTTCAGATATTTTCGGTCCGAGAGTTGTCTCTTCTTAAAGGGAAACTATCTCTTGCATGTATTATTGAAACCCTGATCAATCCTTTTTATATATAACCGAGTATGCCTCCAATAACTCGCAAAGTGTCACAAAGGCTAATAAGGAGGAAGCTCAAAAGGTTAAAGATTGTCAAGGAATCAATACGAGAGAGAAAAAAGAAAAACATATCGAAAGTCATGTCTTACTTAATCCAGGAAAATAGACATCAATGTTTGATTTATTTAAATAAAGTCTATTTATGAATAAAACTATCTATTTATGAATAAAATTATTTGATTTATAATTTTTCTTGTGATAGTTTTTGATTTACATAGCATGTGCTTGAATGCTTTATCTTATTGCTATGCATGTTTATGGGATGTTTGATTTCGGTTTTATTACCTTGATATTCGATCTCATAATGTTGTGAACCCTTATGGTTTAGGTGACTTTTTGATTTAGCAGGATTAAGTTCTAGCCCATGTTGGTAGGCTTTATCAAAGGATCATGAGGGGTTCTCGATAGAAACAATATGTGAAAAAGTCACAATATGTTGAATCGGTTTTGGTTTAGCATAAAAGCATATGTGTTTCAGGGGTTTCAACTTTTGCTTGCAATAGTTAAAAATAGGTTTTCAACCTTTCTCTGGTAAAGGTTGGTTGTTGTTATTCTTTTGTTTTGCATAAGGATGACAACATAATGATATTTCGATATCAATTCTCCCTGGAAGAATATGCGAACATATTGGAGAAGAGCATGCGAAATTTGAGGAAACGAGTTTGTTAGTTAATCATTTTCCTGTTTAAGAAAAGCCTGATTTTATTCCATATATTTATTGCTTTTGCTTAACAAAATTTCGGTACAATTGATGTTTTATTCCATTATGTGTGTATGGATGTGTGTGTGATTCAATTGATTCCGGTTAAGAAAAACTATTGTTATCTTGCTTTATTGTTTGGTATCAATCGTTTAGTCTTACAAAATTTCGGTGCAATTGCGGTGCTTTAATGTCTATGTTGTTTCAATTGCTTCCGGTTGAGGTGAATAATTATGCAACTTGATTTATTTGGTTTGTATGAATTTTTTATGCCTTAATGAAATAAAAGGTTTACTAATGAATTTTTAGTCCAATTCGATTCCGGATAAGAGAAACTAAGTTAATTCTAATCTTAGTTAAACTTATCAAAGTGGAGGTTTTATTCAAGTCTCGATCGAATGCCTTAACAAGAAATGCTAGTTAACTAACCTAGTACTTGTCTTGTTTAAAAGTTAAAGGTCGAGTTATATGGATAATTAGAACCTGATGAGAAAAATAGAGTTATCTTTATTTTGGTCTTATCGAACAAGCGATTGTATTTGTACAAACGGTTTAGCAAAGGAACTAAGGTACTTAGTTGATTTTTGGTTTGCTAAACTATTAGGGAAAATTGCTTCGGGCAATTGTTTCCTTGGTAACATATCAAAACAAAATTACTTTGTAGTTTCGGTTTTGATATTGGTTATCAAAAATGGTGTGTGGAACCCTCATGCTTAACTCTATAGGTTGCAAGTCTATTTTGAGATTTGTAAGATCCTTTCGGTTTGTCCTTTATTTTTTCGTTTCTTTGTCATTTTGTGACAAAAAGTGGGATAAATATATGGAGTAAACAAGTGATACTGGTATTGATTTATATTGATTGGTATCACTAAGGGAAAGGACATTGGTACTTAAACGTTTATCTAACGAAAGAGTAAAAGCATAGACTAAGGGGGAGTAACATATCATTGATACTTGTAGTTATATGGGCTACAAAGAGAATAACAAATACGTGCGTATTGAAAATCTACCTATCTTACCTTTAGGGTGGTGGTGGTGGTGGGGGGGTATTAGCTTTGTTATTATAATGTCAACAATGCATTTATGGATTGAATGTATACGGGTTATTGTGTTGTGGAATTACAAGGAATCAAGCGTATGTGTAATGAATTCTTGTAATTTGTTTATCCATATGATGTAAGAGTTTTGTCACTAAAATTGACAAAGGGGGAGATTGTTAGAGCATAGATCGGTTGAATCCACCAAGCATCGGTATGTCAAGTTTGGTTGTCATATTTTAGTGAGCCAAAACTCATTTTAAGAGTCGCTTGATTATGTACTAGAGTCAACTTCGTATAGGTTAGCTTGAAAGTATTAGGATATGAGACATTAAAAGTATTGTGAAGACTTGAAGAAGTGAAGAAGTAAGGAGCTACAACGACAACATCATCCTTCCACTTGAGGTTAGTGATATTTGACTTGAACTATTTCATTCCCTAACGTATCTTTAAAGTCGTGCATATTTAAAACAAAACTACGAAGCATGAATGATTATACTCTAGTTAGACATGGTATTAAGGAATACAATACGAGGTTTATTGTTAAACCATTAAACTTTGTATATAAGACATCGAGATAATCGTTTGAATGGTATTGTGATTATGTATGGGTATAAGGTGAAGATTTCATCCTAGGAAACAATGTTTTACATTTGTCTTAAGGAAGTAAATTCATGAACTTGTTTTGTGAATCGAAAGAGAAATCGCCAGGCATTATTGGTATTTTTATTCATTGCATATCTTTTGAACTACCAATTGTTGATGGTGGATTTTCAACAAATGGCAAAACCGTAAAATCATGAGGCATGTTTTTGACACGGCTTTCGTGCATGCAACGATTCATATTTTACGAAGCCATGATGAATGTGTTTTCGAAAAGCCTCCACTAGCTGAGAGTTCGATCCCTGGTATTTCGTCGTGACCTCTATGCAGAATAACGTATTTGGGCGGTTCTCCGTAGATTGAGAGCTTAACGCCTTCAGGACGTCGGTGATACTCAATGTTCTCGATCAGCAGAGAGAGACCCACCTCTACATAGAAGAATAGTTGGGCGGCGACGCTTTCAGACGTCGGTGACACTCACCGTTCCACGATTATGTGGAGAGACCGTGCATAGATTCGGGCGGTTCTCCGTAGATTGAGAAACAAGAACGCCTTCGGTCGTAAATAACACTGTGACTCCCTAACTATGCACAATTCATAATGGATGTGACGCTTTAATCAAGCTAATATCTTTTCGCAATAGATTAATTCTGCCGTGACATTCACCACTGAATTCCCAAAATGATCTACAATTGCTCCTATTCCATGGTCGAATCCACGGCCTGATCCCATGGAATGGCAATAACAATTGCTCTTATTCCATTGTTGAATCCACGGCCTGATCCCATGGAATGGCAATAAAAAATTGCTCTGATTCCATGATCGAATCCACGGCTTGATTTCATAGAATGGCAATAAACTACTACATTATCTCATTATTCTGATTTCATGATCGAATCCACAGTTGATCTCATGAAATGGTGATAGATAATTTTAATTACTCTGATTCTATGGTCGAATACACGATCCCATAGGATGACAATGATGCACCGCTGAACACCCGGATGCACGAACGAGCATCCAAAAAATATGAAACAATGAGGAATCCTACACAAAATAAGGGAGAAAACAATAAATATTAATTAAATAATGAGAGGCGCCGTGGATGGGCCAGCGGCCGGCCGGCCATGCCCTAGCCATGGTCGGCCCCACGCCTCCCATTATTTTCCTTATTTTTTTGTTATTTCATGAACTCATGAAAACTCCTTGATTTTAGCAACTTTCCTTGTTTTTGCAAAACTCATGAATCCTCCATAACTTCATGGATTCATGAAATAATATTATAAAATAAGGAAAGGTTTCATGGGACCGGCAACCTAGCCGTACTTGCCATGCCCGGGCTGTGGTCGGTCCCACACCTCACAATCCTTAGCTTTTTATAATTATTATTCCCTAATCTCACGAAACTCCTTTGTTTTCAACAAAACTCATGGATTCCCCATAACTTCAAGGATTCTCCATAACTTCAAGGATTCATGAAAAATAATATTGTTGATGGTGGAATTTCATTTAAGGTTAAAATTGTAAAAACCGTAAAACTATGCTACCGACATCTTGTAAAAGATAAGGCCATCAATAAGTGTTGGATACTCCTCACTTAATTCACCTAGAACTGAGCATTGGCAACAATCCCATTATGTGAATACACGAAATTCATCCAGTTGGAGCATGTAGCAACAATCCCATATACCTGTGAATTTCTAGCATTATTAATTAATGCGCAATCAGCCTTGTATTTCATGTACTCATTATCGGATGACATGACCGAGTGTTTCTCTTACGGAGCAACACGAACCTCCAAGCATTATAATGTAACCATGTACGAAATACTGCACAGCCGACTCTCGGTGTGTTATACTAGCCCGATTGAGCCCCTCTCGGTGTGTTATACTAGCTGATTGAGCATCCGGACTGACCGATCGGTCGGATATGATCACGATCATCCAACTCCACAAGCATGATTGGATGACCCAGATCAATTCCATCACCCCAAGGGTATGGAATATCCATCGCCGAACCAACGCGGACCCCGCATGGTCGGCCTCCTCTGTAATTGGCCTAGCTTGCCAAAACGTCCAAACCATAGCAAGATGGGCGAAAAACCCTAAAATTAGGGTTTGCGCATATTACATGTGTCGCAAAACAAGATAACCATCCATCTTCGCAGTATAGATGGAGGGTGTAGATGTAGATTCAAAGGGCCCGGAGCATGTCAACACAATCACCGTGGGCCTGCCTACATACTCCGACCAATCGGTCAGGACCAACCATGGTTGGTTATCCCAATTCGTATGCCGAATGAAGCATTGACGCACGGCCTTGAAACCCAAAATTAGGGTTTTGAGCATCACGAGCGTCCATCTTCTCCGGTACGAATGGAGGGTCCGAGATTAGATTAGCGGTCCGGTCATACCAAAGATGACCACCGTGGACCCATCTATCCCCTCACCCGATCGGCCAAGGCATATCACGCCCGGTCATTCCAAGACGCGCGCCCAAACTAGCATGGTCGCACCTCCCAAACCGCAACCGATCTCGACCGCTCAACTACGCCGCACGATTTGGATGGCTCCGATCACGTTTTCATGGGATATTCTGTGTATAGGCGTGAACACCAGCCTACCATCTTCACACCAGACCAATCGGCCAAGACCGACCAAGATTGGTCATCTTGGAACATGCGCCCGAAGTGGGCATGACGCGCGGCCCTTGCGGCACTGGTTTTCTGTCACAAATTGGTCACGACCACTCAACTTCACCGGACGAATTGAGTGGCCCAGATCATACTTTCGTGAGGTAATGGGTATAGGCGCCTACACCGTCATGTTGTCTACACACATGCACGGTCGGCCTTGTCAAAATTATATCCCATGCTTGGTTTCGACCAAGTGAAGAGTGATGCTTGCGCACCTCTTCAAAAACCCTAATTCATTAACGGTCGCTGATGAGTGTCTCAAAGAACATCTCGTCCGTTTAACTTCACCAGCTTGGTTATACAACCCTGGTCAGGAGTTAATTGGTCAAGTGAGGCATCATGGTAATCACCACCCATCACTTTACCACACCATGATGCAAAGACTTGATAAAATACACATGATACTTCACAAGTATCAACTTCCGAATAACGCATTATTCAATTCAAATCACATGCTACCTTTTGTGGATCCACGATTCACACATTTTGGAACATCAATCATGTCACAAACCGGGGATACATACTGGGGTATTGTCTCGGCGGTTTATAAAGATGCAACGTGCAACGTGCCATCACAAGAACGTGTTAGGAAGTTATGGACGGTTAGCGGTGACAGGAGAAGTGGTCAAGACTGATCGTGTAACACTGACACACAACTCCACTACTCCATCACTCCACTTCCTCCACTTCCCACGAGAGACGTGAATAAGGCTCAATGACTTGTATAAATAAGTTCTCCTCCCTATTTTCACCAACAAGAGCAAGTCCAGACAAAAAACAAAAACCAAGTGTTAATACAAAACACCGAATCGATAGCTTGCATCCTGTAAGCCGATTCATCTTTCTGTTACAAGTCATAAGAAAGCCACACCTTCATAATCTCAACACCTTCTTCGCTTCCCTCCCTAAGATCAACCCTATCTCCTTCACTTTGTGACCGAAACAAGTCCGGGAACGACCATTTCTTGGTTTAGGTAGGACTTGCAGATTGATTTCGAATCTACAAGCACTCACCGCAAGCAAATTTGCATTTGTTTTAGGTTTAGATTCATTCCTCATCCACACACCCCAAATTACCAAATCCGGCAGGAATAGTTTTCACCCATAAATAGGGAAAGGTGTGCGGGACCGGACAACCTAGCCGGCCGGCCATGCCCTAGCCGTGGCCGGTCCCACACCTTACAATCCCTAGTCTTTTATAATTATTTCCCTCAATTCATGAATCTCCCGGGTTTGAGCAAAATTCGGGATTTCTTCATATTTTCTCAAATATTGCTCAAATGACGAAAAACCAAAAGCCAACATAGTTACACGATCGGCTAGCCTCTCACGGCAATTTTAAATACTAAAACAATTTTATTTTAATATTTTCAAAATATTGATGAATTGAGCATACATGCTAATTCCAACAAAGATCAAGAATTTGATCAATATGAAACTCTTCGAAAATTCACAATGTCGCCGAACGCACATCGAAAATACTGAAACTCTCGCATGGAGACACGGGCACCACGGCAACGCGTGCATGCCTTCATGACCGACCAGAAGTCATTCCTAGGGCTTGCACAAAGCCGGTCCCACATGTTTTCATAATTCGACCTAATTTGCTCAATTGCTCATAGTGGGCCCAAACTCTCTCCAATCAACTCGGAGAATTCTTCAAATGACCAACAACTGGTCCCGTGACCACCAAGAGTCGATCCCATGCTTTCTTGTTCGGTCCCATCTCTCATACTTAGGTTTGATCACCCAATGTCGAATCCATCAATATTTGTAAAAATGATGAAACGGCATTTAATAATCATTCTTTCACCAACTCTCAAATTGAGAACCCAGTGCGTGCTCACTCAAGCACTGGGCACCACATGGATGCTCATTATCCCATGTGGTCAGTCCCTCTTCACTCATGACCAATGCAATTCGCCAATTGATGAAGGATTGATCAAAAATTAGGGTTTCGAATAAACGCTCTACTTAAATCATCATTCGAGGTGTTCAAACACTAATAAATTTATGATTGATTCAACAACTAATATATGAATTAATTATATAATATTCGGTAATCTACCAATATTTTAATTAATATTTTATTGGGCCACGTCACCAATAAATAATTCGCCGAATTGAGCAATACTGGCTCAATTGCTCGAATATTGATCCAACTATCAATATTCATTAATTCATCAGTAATTTGTCGAATTGAGCAATACTTGCTCAGTTGCACATCGATTATCAAAAATCATTAATTTGTCTAATTGAGCAATACTTGCTCGATTGTTTCGCCAAATTCTCAATATTGATAATTCGCCGCATTGAGCAATACTTGCTCATCGCTCAACATCGGGTCGTAATTCATCTTTGAATCTACAATATTGACATCATTTCAGAGAACTACATGTTCGACCCATGAATCGCTGAGCATTCATCACTAATGCTCGATTCAACAAAATCTAGACCCATTGTCTAATTAGTCAACAGCTGACTAATTAAAACACGTCTCCCTTACAGACCCCACGATTCGTGAGACATCAATCACATCACAAATGGGGGATATCACTTAGGCTTTTGGTCTGGCAGTCTACGGCACGTGGATTCATCCATGACGAGAAATGTGCGTAAGTCATGCAAACGGTTGAAGGAGTTAGCAAAGTAGTGGGTGCACGATCAGTCAAGTCTCCACACGACATGGAACTGACTTTACCACGATCTCCCACTTTCCCACTCTTTCACTCAAGAAACCGTCACACTTACAGGGATCAGTGGTTCATCATTCTTGCAATATAAATAAGTCTAAATCGAGGACAATATGATCATCATAAGCATTATCATTATCCGTCAACAACTCGATACAAACTTATTCATTAACTCAACTTCGATAGTTCAACAATATTGCGAGAAATGATGAGTGCCAAATATTGCATATTTCTACATCTATTTATTGGCATTTAGCTCATCTTTTGTGTTCGAAATCGGATATTATCCCATTCGTATTTTCTTTGTTTTCAAGAATAAATATTTGTACTAATTAATTTTGTGTGTTTTAGGTAGTAAATAAAGTTCGGAGAATCGAGGAGCCAAAAGAGCGAAAATTGGAGAAGAGCGTCTATGGAACAGAAGCCAAAGGCGCAAGACGCAACAGTTGCAAACCCAACAAGGAGAAACCCATCTACAAGACATGGGCCCAAGCTATCCAAGACCCACGACCCACGACCCGGATCCGAGCCCATCCCTTCTGAACTGTTAGATTTTCATCCTACGGTCGCATCACGCACGCATCGGAGTACCGCTGCATCCGATGGTCGCTCCACCCTACACATCGTCCCTTGATGCCCAGCTCCACACCGAATTGCCCTATACCTGCACCCCATCGACCAAACCACTTCTCTTCTTCCATTTCTCTTTCTTCTCCCCCCCGACAACTCCAGAGAAAGCCTCACCTCCTTCTTCTCCCGACCAAACCATGGCAGAGCCACCACCGTCTCCTTCCCCTGACACCAGCCACCAACAGCCACCGCAAGAATAAAGACTTGCTACGCCACTCCCGGCCATGGTTATCTCTCACATAGCTTCCCCCTTTACCCGAGAAGCTAAGTTAGAGATAATCAGAGCTAGGGTTTACTCCTACATCTTAAGCAAGGCTACCAGAGCCGAATTGGCAGAAGAAAGAATGATGGGTATATCATTAATTGGAGTTTGGAGCGATTGTGAGGTATATATTGGATATTTTCATGTGAGAGAGGACACAGGGAAGATTTTAGGGTTTAGTTTACATTTCAAGTTTAATCTGTTTTCATCATGTTTGTAATGTTCTAATTTAATCTGCTGGATTTAAAATGAAACCCTGATTCTCAGTTCTGTGGTTCAACTGTATTTGAATTGTTTTTGCATGCTTAAATTATAAGATATCTTCAATTCTAGTATTACAACACTTTACTCTCACAATGAATGCCTTGTATCCATTGTAGTTAGGCTAAAACTGTGTTGTCTCGTGCTTAGCTTCACTCAAGCCTTAGAGATAGTTGCTAATTCCCTTGACTAGTTGTGCTTAATTAGACACTTAGTGCTTCGGGTTAGTACTTTAGCGATAATTGAAGTATCACTTGGTGAAACTCCTTAGATGAGTGATTAACTTGACACATTATCCTTGTCTCCATCACAGAACAAAACACTCAAACTAGTTGAATCCCATAACATGAATTAGTGGTGGATTTGATAATCCTAGTACCATTTATACTCATTAATTGTATTTCATCTTGAATTCATTGTTACAACCTCCATCTTGTCGTAAAGACACTAAACAAACCCATATATTTCTGTCACTTCAATAGAAACCAGTTGGAGTAAGCCTTCGATCAACTCTATAGCACACCCATTTCCCTGTGGATCGACCTGTGCTTGCCACGCCTCCAACAGGCGTTGTGCACTTGCAGTATTACAAGTAGGCATAAAATAATTCCCATTCCCAAGCCTACCAAGTTTTTGGCGCCGCTGCCGGGGATTTGGTAGTGTGCCCTGTCGATTGTTGCTTCCCTCACTGATTTTCAACCCATCTTTGTATATATATGCCCTGAAATTGTTGTTAGTAGTCACCTTAGTGTAACTTTGTTATTAACCATCCATCTGTGTATATTGCATTGCTAAGTTTCTTTTGTGCTTATTCTAGCTCATTGTCTTTTACAGTTGGTAACTTGTTTTCCTCTCAGTTTGCACATGCTGTTATGCTTAAATAGGAAGCCTGCTAGTCTCGCAGATCTGTCAATGCCTCTTGTTTACTCAGCCTGAGCATAACTCATTTGTAGCTAGGTGTAGTTTAGAACCTTGTCATTTCAACATTGGTGCTACCTTGCTTTGTAGTACTCCCTTGCTTTATACTGTGCAAGTTTTGAGAACTAAAACTCTCTCTTGAGCAAAGCAGGCACTGTGGAGCCGGCTAAAGCAAAACCAAGGAAGAGGAGAAAAGGGAGCAGCAAAGCAATTAGTGGATTTGCCTAAACCCAGTTTTTATACTGGTGGTATCATCTTCTATCTTTGCTTACATGAATGTTGATATAGCATGCTTGATGAATGAATAAATGATATAACCTGTGTTGTATATAACTTGAGCATAGCCTGTGAAAACCAAGTGAAGTCAGCTGAGTGACTTGACCCCACAGATCTTGAGAGCCACCTACCACCTTGCTAGCCCCCTGAAGCTGCAAGTTTTGAGTTACAACTTGGAAGGCCAAGTTAGCTGTTGGTAGGCCTGAGAATGGGGTTATTTTAGCCTACAATTTATACCGCAAGTGCACGGTGTATTCCGGTTTTGCGGCAGACAGGGGCGGTGCGAGTCGAACCACGAGACTTGTGGTGCTCTAGTGATCTAAAGCTATGCTCTACCTGAGTTTGAAGTGATAATAAGTGACAACAGTTAGGTTTTGTCTTAAAACTAGTTGAGTTTGAAATGAGCCGAGCTAAGGTTGTATCAAAATATGGAAAGTGACTGTGGTGGTGCATCCACCACCGATATTAAGCTAAGGCAATTCCTAGTCTAATTATGGTCTTGGCTCTTTCCAGTGGAAGAGCACCATAATCTTGTTTTGCTAATCTCACACACTCCCCCTAGTATGGAGTGTCTTCTTACAAGACACTCCATCACGGGGTCATATACTCAACCAGCAATTCAATTAAACCATGAAGCTTCAAGAACAATACAAAACAGGAGCTATCTTAGCATATGAGCAGGGGTTTCAACACACCCTGGAAATTGAAATTAAAACATAACAAGACACAAATTAAAACTAATTGACAGCTCTGGCTAATCCAGGCGTGTCTAAAATCATCATCCCCTGCTTCTATTTATACATGCACAGCAAACCCTAAAACAGCAAACCCTAATAATTCAAAAATCGAAACAAAACATAAAATAAAAGCAAACTAATTTGAACCCATACTCTGACTTCGCTGTTCTCCTTGGTCTCCCCTGTCAATCGCCTCTGAATCAATCATGCGGGTTGCTCGAGAAAACCCTAACCCTAATTAGCTCTGACCTAGCTTCTAAGGTGAGGAGAAGCTATGAAAGAGTTAATCGAGGGAGAGAGTGGCGGAGCAGGTGGTGATAGCTGTGGAAGAAAGGACGGAGGTGGTGGCGCTCTGCCATGGTCGGGGCAGAGGGGGTTTCTGTGGAAGAGCAGAGCTCTGCTCTGATGGAGATGGAAGAGAAGAGGAAAGAGAAGAATGAGATAGTCGATTAGGGTGTATAGGGTTAGGGTCATTCAGTGTTGAGCGAGTGCATCGGCTGTTGATGTAGAGGTTGAAGCGAGCGTTAGATCAAGCTGGAGAAATCTCAACGGCTGAGAAAGGTGAGCGGCTTTGATGTGATCTGGTGTTGCACGGAGCATCAAGAGATGATGTATAGTGAGGGCAGCGACCGTTGGATGTAGAAGATCGAAATCTCGACGGCTTGGAGTGCACGGGCTCGGATCCGGGTCGCGGGTTGGATCTAGCTCAAGCCCATGTCTTGAGATGAGTTGCTACTTGTTGGGTTGCAACCGTATGCTTGTGGCTTTGGCTATCTCGCTCCATAGATGTTTGACTCCAATTCTTCGCTCTTTGGCTCTCGGTTTTTCTCCGAGCTTTATTTATTACCTAAAAACACAAAATTAATTAATACAAATATTTATTCTTGAAAACAAAGAAAATACGAGAATATGGGATAATATCTCGATTTATAAGCGCAAAAGATGAGTAAAATGCCAATAAAAGGTGTATAAATATGCACTATTTGGCACTCATCAAATACCCCCAAACCTGAATTTTACTTGTCCTCAAGTGAAACGAAATGAAGAAATCCTAACTATACCCCTGTCGCAGTCTCTCGAATGCATTTAGCGTATGCACTAAGCCTTTAAACCCCTAGGTGTCCCTAGTGGACGAGTTATAGTCTCGTGAGGGTTTACAAGAGGTGTACCCACAAAACCTTCTCCAACTTCAGAGTGTAAAAGAGTCTCAAGCCTCCAAGAAGCTATGAGGACATAGAGTTTCGCATGCTAGTAGCGTGGTTAGAACTATCGAAGAACGCATTCTCATCCTTAAGTCCGAGCGAGAAGTAACCATACCATATGAAAGAATTCGGATTCGATTGTGATCATAAGCCTCGACTTCGCCTCACCATTAGGTTTTATGATAATTGCACTCAAAAGATCGCTTTTTTAGTCTCTCATGTGTGCAGCGGGAATAAAGAGAGAAATCCCTGCACACGTTGTAGGTAAGAAGGATAACCTTCCGAAATAAAATCTGGAGACTCCACAGAGGTGTGGACAAAAAAGAATCTTTTTCTAATGATCTCTAAGAAGGGAAAATCAACCATTAGTAAGGGGTGGGAGTACTCACTTACCTTCTCACCCGATCGGCAATTAATATCACTCTCTCATAAGAACCCATAGAAACGTCTTCAATCTTCGGTCTTCGGTCTTCAAATGTTGATGACGAACTTCTAAACTTCACAAAACTTGACAATTTTTAACTTTTCTACTCAAATTCCTTGTTGTTTGGATTTTTCTTTTTAAACTCTTCTTTACCATGGTGGTAGCAAAAATAAGAAAATAAACTACAATTTTTTTTTTTTTTTTTTTTTTTTTTTTTTTGATTTTTTTTTTTTTTTTTTTTTTTTTTTTTTTTTTTTGATTTTTTTTTTTTTTTTTTTTTTTTTTTGATAATAAGTGAAAATAAAAATACAAATACAAATAATGAAACAACTAACTCCATGGACAAAGGACTTTATCACTCAATTTTTCCACAACTTGTATTGTCTTGATTTTATAAATTTTATTAATTCTCATCCTATTTTCTTTTCTTTGTTGCACATAAACCTTGGACTATATCAATTTTTCTTTCCATATTCGATTCTCTCAGGTTCTTTGACGATGATGTGTTTCTATGGGTCTTGCTGATTGAGAGAGAGAATGATGCTAACTACAAATCGGTATTTAGAAGGAGTTTTCATCTTTAGACGTCACCCTCATGATTGACAAAAACTAGCACTCAAGAGATCAAAAGTAGTCTTTTGAAAATGGTGCTAAGTTGGGTAGCTCACCATTCCTACCCTAATTTACGTACGGTGACACACACTCTAATGACTTTTCAAGAAAGTTGCAAAAATTTGAAGGTTGGTGCCTCACTTGATGTAAATTGGGTAGTCTCCACTATGGGTGATCACAATTCTACTACCGAATATCTAAACAAAGACCTAATTCGCCCTCCAGGTATGGTTAAATCCATCTTTAACGCTCTAAACAACTAAGAAACCCGATTGTGTTCTCGGTACTTCCAAGTTCTGTTATTTCGGTCGAGATTCTCTATGTAAACATAGCTAAAAGCATGCTAGTGACTCTAAAATCTCTAAAAGTTGGAGGTTTTTATTTGCAAAAAGTTTTGAATTTTTTTTTTTTTTTTTTTTTTTTTTTTTTTAAATAAAAGATAAAATAAAAGGCTAAAAACTCTAAATGCAAATGCACCCCCAAACCTAAATCAAACATTGTCCTCAATGTGTCACAGATAGGAAAAATTTAAACAGTCACGTACCACGAGAACTATGTTGATAAGATAAAAGGGAAGAGATTACCGGTATGTCGGCGGGAGCAAGGTTGAGCTTCATTCGTCAAGGCTAGAATCCAATATTCTCAACGGAGATCATATCGGATTAGCATAATATATGTGCAAGAAGACTCAACCGAATCAAGAAAAGAAAAATTTTAACAAGTCCTACTGGATATATACAATGAAAATTCACCATAAACCAACAGTCTAAAGAGTTGAGGGTCAACCCAAAAGACAATATGTACAAACATCAACAGTCTTACACAAATATAATATGAGAGTGCAAGTAAGACTGTGAATGGGGATGAGCTTCCCCCAAACCTAAACTTATGAACGGGTGTGTTTGAAAGCACAAAATCTTGCAATTTTAAAGGTACATCATGCAAAAGGTCTAACTCAAAATGAGTTTTGCTAAGAACAGGCAGACATACACATACCAACTGTGGTTCCCTAAAGGTGTTATATTTTGATGCAAAATAGTCCAAGAAGACTTGGGAAGCACAAAGCTCTAAGCCTAAGTTAGGCATTTTCAGAAAAGTTGGTTTTGCAATTTTGTGACAAACTACACTTAGGTTGGGTGGAGGAGTTTCAATTTGTGACTCAGGAGAGAGGTTAGGTACATCTAAGTTGTGTTCATGTATAAAATCATTTGCACCGTCACACTCTTTCCTAAGGTCAGAAGAGGGTAAATCATGTTCATTTTCACAGGACAATTCATCAATCACCATGTCATAATCATCAGAAAGCAGCAACATATTGTGATATGGGCGGGGAATCGACACAACAATAATATCATGATCCAAAAGAACATTAGTGTCACGAGAAGATTCATCTGTCCTAAGTCACAAACAAGTTGTGAAGCATGCTCACATTCACCGAAGAATTTCACAAAACCAAGCTCTAATCCATATCACATATATGAATGTTAGAAGAGGTATCATTCATAGGGTTCACAGAAGAGACGCCTAACGTCTCTGAACTCAAAGATTCTATCATATTATCTGCATACACGTGCTCTTCTAACATATCATATTCATCATCATCATCAGCATAACAAAAATGCATTTCCCTATTAGCATTTCTAGTATACTCAATTACCTCTAGATTAGGTTCATATTCAGTGTTCGTTGCATGAGTAGGAAGAGAAACACTATTTTCAAGATTTTCTTTATTAGGGACAATAATCATTCTATCATGAACTGCCTTCCATTCTTCTTTTTCTAAATGAATCAGGTTCATCTTTAAGAACATGTGACATTGTTCAATGGAGAGAGAGTCTTCAATAGTGGGTATGCATGTTTCATATGAATCATCATTACATGGTTGTGCATATGGTTCACTAGAGAAGGGAAATTCAGACATGTTGCTATATGGATGATCATGCATTGCATTCAATTCGAGCCTAGCATTTTGCTCCATGAGCGTTTCCATTAGTGATTGTAAACAAGGAGTGGGAGTATAAAATTGTTCATCTCCCACTTTGTGGTGATGATACATGTGTTCATGATGGTTAGGGTATGAGTATTCAAGGTCGGGGCCACAGAGACTGCTCATAATACTCCCTAAAATCATTATGGACTGTGGGGGTTTCATATTGTGGAGCATGCCCGTGAGCAAGCTCTCTAAGGGATTTGTTTGTATCCCCGGTTGCTTGGACCAAAATCCGACATGATTTAGTACTCAAATTGAACTCAAAATTTAGTTTGGTTTATGTGGGCTTAGTTTGGTTTAACTGGGATTCATTTGGTTTTGTTGGGAAAGTTTGGTTTATGTGGGTTTTTTGTTTGGTTTTGGTGGGAAAATTTGGTTTAAATGCATTTGATTTGGTTTATTGGGTTTTTGGTTGTTGGTTGGGAAAGTCGGCCCGATTTGGTTTACTTGGTTGCATGACCCGTGTGTGTAGCTTAGTCTTTTGCACGGCCCGGTTTTGTTGAAAAAGTGTAGCCCAGATTAGATTGAGTTGGGCTCGGTTTGGTTGCAGCCCAAGTGGTTGTATAGAACCTAGTTGTTTGTAGAGCCCAAGTTAGATGAACGAGTGCAGCCCAGCTTAGGTTGAGTTGGGCTCGGTTTGGTGCAAGCCCAAATTATGAAAAAATGAAAATCGATTCAACTCGGTGAATCGCCGAGTTAGGATTGACTCGGCGATATAGGAGTCAACTCAACTCGGCCGGTTCAACTCGGTGAACAGTACCAGTTCACTCACTCAGCTCTCCACTCAGACTTTCACTCAGATGAGTTAA
This sequence comes from Papaver armeniacum, assembly GCA_023531295.1. NCBI lineage: Eukaryota > Viridiplantae > Streptophyta > Magnoliopsida > Ranunculales > Papaveraceae > Papaver > Papaver armeniacum. The sequence continues at coordinate 51,891 of JAJJWW010003902.1, forward strand.
AGTTTTCTATTCAGCTCTGACTCAGACTTTCACTCAGATGAGTTAAAGTTTTCTATTCAGTTCTCACTCGACTCTCCAGGCTATGCGAGTCCAGCTATACAGGTTGGTAGTAGTTGTTCACAAACAAGGATGCTCGAAGCTTACACAACACAAGTTAGCTTATGCTCGGGGTTTGGCTCACGAATGTCTCAGCGGAGTTATTGGGGTCACAAGATGATGAACAATGTTTCAAAGAATTTTAACGGCAAAGACATTACCTTAACACACGAGACTTAGGAGCTGGAGTTAGATTGCACAACAACTTATACAAACAGCACAGCTCGATTATCACAACTCACAACTCATTTAGATACCACAGGAGCACACACAATTTGCAAAAGCTGCTCCATTCATTCACACAAGCCACAGATGAAGTCAACTGTTCACACACAATTGGCTCATGAGACCACTCAGAGCATGCACAAATTGAAAATTGGCGAGTACCAAGGCTAGTAAGATTCACAAATGCACAGGTTTAGTGCTAGTTGGGCTAACCTCCTATGCGCAGATTCGGCAACAAGTGACAGGTAGTGTTTGTGCACATGAACACAACAGATCAAGACACACAGACATGGCGGGGCCACTCACCGAAGTGCAGGAGTTGCTCAATAGCTTTTTCAAAACCCAAGTTTTCTCCTTCCACTCCTTGGGCTTGCTTTTGAGGGTATGAGTACCTAATTACTCAAGGAGAAGATCGGTTCACGTAAATGTACGGGTGAAGCAATTGATTTGAATACTCACACCGGCACATGCATTTTGGGTGACAGGGGAAGCAAGGGAGCAAGAGAGCTTGGTCAAACAGTGTCAAAGCCAAAGTGCTCTTGAACCGAGATGCAAGGAAACAAGAAGCTACAAAAGCGAGATGAACCGAGATGCAAACAATGATGCAAACAATAATGAACCGAGATGCAAAACAAGAGAGAACAATTAAATTACACTAATGCGGGGTTAAAAATTAACTATAAAGGTGGTTATATACAGGGAGAGAAGGAAATCAGTTAAGCAAGAACAAAAATCACACAGGGCACACACCAAGTCCCCGGCAGCGGCGCCAAAAACTTGGTAGGCCTGAGAATGGGGTTATTTTAGCCTACAATTTATACCGCAAGCGCACGGTGTCTGGTTTGCAGCACAGGGCAGGTGCCAAGTCGAACCACAGAGACTTGTGGTGCTCTAGTGATCTAAAGCTATGCTCTACTGAGTTTGAAGTGATAATAAGTGACAAAAGATTAGGTTTTGTGCCGAAACTTGGTGAGTTTGAAATGAACTGAGCTAAGGTTGTATCAAAATATGGAAAGTGACCAGGGTGGTGCATCCACCACCGATATTAAGCTAAGGCAATTCCTAGTCTAATTATGGTCTTGGCTCTTTCAGGGAAGAGCACCATAATAATCTTTTTTGCTAATCTCACACACTCCCCCTAGTATGGAGTGTCTTCTTACGATACACTCCATCACAGGTCATATACTCAACCAAAGAATTCAATTAAACCATGAAGCTTCAAGAACAATACAAAACAGGAGCTATCTTAGCATATGAGCGGGGTTTCAACACACCCTCGGGAAATTGAAATTAAAACATAACAAGACACAAATTAAAACTAATTGACACTACGGCTAATCCGGGCGTGTCTAAAATCATCATCCCCGCTTCTATTTATACATGCACAAGAAACCCTAAAACAAGCAAACCCTAATAATTCAAAAAATCGAAACAAAACATAAAATAAAAGCAAACTAATTTGAACCCATACTCGACTCGCATTGTTCTCCTTGGTCTCCCCTGTCAATCGCCTCTGAATCAATCATGCGGGTTGCTCGAGAAAACCCTAACCCTAATTAGCTCTGACCTAGCTTCTAAGGTGAGGAGAAGCTATGAAAGAGTTAATCGAGGGAGAGAGTGGCGGAGCAGGTGGTGATAGTGTTGTGGAAGAAAGGACGGAGGTGGTGGCGCCCGCCATGGTCGGGCGAGAGGGGGTTTTGTGGAAGAGCGAGCTGCTGCTCCGATGGAGATGGAAGAGAAGAGGAAAGAGAAGAATGAGATAGTCGATTAGGGTGTATAGGGTTAGGGTCATTCGGTGTTGAGCGAGTGCATCGGCTGTTGATGTAGAGGTTGAAGCGAAGCGTTAGATCAAGGTGGAGAAATCTCAACGGCCGAGAAAGGTGAGCGGCTTTGATGTGATCTCGGTGTTGCACGGAGCATCAAGAGATGATGTATAGTGAGGGCAGCGACCGTTGGATGTAGAAGATCGAAATCTCGACGGCTTGGAGTGCACGGGCTCGGATCCGGGTCGCGGGTTGGATCTAGCTCAAGCCCATGTCTTGAGATGAGTTGCTACTTGTTGGGTTGCAACTGTTGCGCGCGGGCTTTGGCTATCTGCTCCATAGATGTTTGACTCCAATTCTTCGCTCTTTGGCTCCTCAGTTTCTCCGAGCTTTATTTATTACCTAAAAACACAAAATTAATTAATACAAATATTTATTCTTGAAAACAAAGAAAATACAGAATATGGGATAATATCGATTTATAAGCGCAAAAGATGAGTAAAATGCCAATAAAAAGGTGTATAAATATGCACTATTTGGCACTCATCACCAGTAGCCGCAAAACCCCAGTGATATCAATCGAGTAAGTTGACACAACATGCCCTGAGCCAATGCATACTATACTCTGTTAACCACATCTAGGAGACTCTCTGTGAACTATAAGCTGTCATTTTCACTTGTTGAATGCTAAGCAAACTAGACCTTGCTTGAGAATTTGTGAGCCATTTACACCCTAGTTAGAGCTGTTGAGCCAAGTTGTTGTCGGATCGCATCATTGCAACTTGTGTGTAAACTGTGACCACCACAACCCACCCGCCCTGCAATTGGTGGTGCATAAAGTTGTGAGCATTGAGGTCAATCGACCCTGTTGCTACCTTGCCTTAGCTAATTGCCATGAGAGCTTAGCTCAAATGGTCTTTGTGATCACACAACCTGGCGATATCCGCATGTTTATGTATAATCTCTGAGAATTGAAATCAATTAACCAAGTTGACACCCTGAGCATGTGTAAAATACTAGCCTTGTTCATCTGCTGTCATCTTGCTGATCTGTTAGCTTGTTGACACTCTGTGGTATATGTAAAATGCAAGCATTGTGTATTTGCTGATTAACCTGTTAATGCTGTGAAGTTTGTTAACCCTGCAAATATCTTGAGATTGTATATCTGCTGCTGCTATATCTGTGTGTGCACCTTGGGTGATTGAATGAGTTGTTAAATAGCAAGAGTAGTGATAGCAATCGGCTTGGTTTTCAAATACACAACCCAAAGACATGCTTCACCATTGAGTGAGCACAACCATTTACCTGTGCACCTCACACAATTTTTGTTGATTTCTCTTGTGCACCGCCAATCTAGGCGGTGCATAAGATGTCTTTGTATCTCTTTTGAGAGGGTGTGCATCATTGTCTTTGTGCACCTTAATCAATTTGTGTTTTCCTTGCTCCTTCCGAATACATGCAAAACCAACCAGCACTTAATCCCTGTCTTTGTGTGATCCGCTAATTGTCTTTGTGTAAACGCCAACCTAGACCGAGCTCTACCTTTTTGACTGCACATAGCGAAGCCCAACCACTGAGCTCTACCTTTTTGTGAGATTAAGATATATGAACAAAAGGAAGATGAGTCACTTTCTAAAACACTCAAGATCCCGGAAGACTCTAGTAGAGTTCAAATGAGGTTGATGAGTTCCTCAAAGAACTGGACAACTCAAAGAAAACTAATAATTCTAAAGGAAATCAACTCATTCATGAGTATTTAATGAATTATACCTCGAAGAATCGAATATTCTTCAAGAAGACTCTCTCTATAACTCTTCGAAGAATTTTCTCTGAAGATTATAATGACTCGTATGTAGGTTGTGAGTCTACTAAAACCAACTCCCGACTTGTCCAAAGGAAATTTCATTAACTAACAATTTCATGAAAACACCTTGTTTGTCCAAATTGTCAAAACCCTGACAATTCAATATTATCCAAAGAACCGATTATTGGTTATCCCTTATCATGTTTCGTGTTTGGTGTTTGGTGCTATTCTGATCCTGGATCCACATATGAATACAAGATAGAGTTGGTGATAAAAACAAAGAAAGATGGGACTATCTCTTTCTCTACCTTCTTCGGGTTTATAGAAACCCCAACAGTTCACGAAGGTTCGAAATCTCTCTCTTTGTAATTCTTGCATGTTCGATTCAAGAGGAGAAACTTGTATCAATCAATTCTAGATTTCAAAAAGAACAAAGGGTTGCACTTATTTCATTCCAATTCGTCCCAAGCAAGGAGATTCATCGCTCAACAAGCTCCACCGATTGTAAGTGGTTTTTCACTTCTCTTGTTAATTCAATGGATAACCGAACTAGGGGTAGTAGAAACTTTGTTAGAGAAGAAGGGTCAAATAGGAATTCGATGCTTTACTTTACCATGGATATAAATTATGGAAACATGCCTAGTCTCACTTATGATGTTGCTTCTCAAAATTATTTAATAGATGATGAATGTTTTAAGAAATTTAATTCAATCAAGGAACCTATCATGGAAATGATATATGTCAAAGTTTCTGATACAAAGTATATGAACTTTCGAAGCAACGCGAATGGGGTATCATTCACGAAAGTTCGTTCAAGGCTACTCCGACCTTGTGAAGTTGTTTTATGCTAATATGCATGAAATAAACTTTGAAGGATGTACTCTTCGTACCATGATTGGTACAAGGTCATTTGAAGTTAACAAACAAGTAATTTCGAATTGATTCTCTATCCCTACATGAATACATTCTTTCCATGTTCTGATGGAAGTTACAGTAGTTGACAACAATACCATCTCTTCATTAATTGGTGAAGCATGGTCGTGTAACTCTTTACTTATTCACAATGTTGAATTTCATCTCAAAGTCTTTGAAAACTAGCTTGTAAGCTAACCCGTGTCCTAGCAATATGCATAAGACAAAATGGACTAGAGATGTTGTCGAACTTGTATACCATCTTGTCGAGGAGTCAAAATTTTGATTTTTGTGGCTTAATGATCGACAAATGATCACAATCCGAAGAGGTAAAAGGAGAACTCCTGGCTTTGCTTGTTTGATTACAAGAATATGTAGCTCTTTTGGAATTATCTAGCTAAACGCCAGGGAAAAGATTCCAAAGAAATTAGGAGAAGGAATTCTCAACAGAATGAGAGGACAAGTCTTCAATGCTCCTCCTCCTATAAGAGTTGAAGAGGATCCACAAACTCTTAAGAGAAGACTACAGAGGAAGAATGATCGCACATTAGAACTAATTGATCATTCTACAAACATCCATCCAGATCTTACTGAAGCCTTGAGTGGCATCTCGCACAAGTATCAAGATACTTCTTCTAAGAGGATACTGACTTGGACATCTCAGATTAGGTTCTACAACTATTATTGTATAATATTATGTATATTACCGTGAGTTTGTCTGGTAAACAATCTTTTAAATGATGTGTAATAGTAAGATGCTTTAAGTCTTTAATGCAGTTTACGTACCTCTTTTGGTTTAAATTATCATTAAAAATTATTGCTATGTATGTTTATGGGATGTTTGATTTTGGTTTTATTACCTTGATATTCGATCTCATAATGTTGTGAACCCTTATGGTTTGGGTGACTTTTTGATTTAGCAGATTAAGTTCTAGCCCATGTTGGTAGGTTTTATCAAAGGATCATGAGGGGTTCTGATAAAAACAATATTTGAAAAAGTCACAATATGTTGAATCGGTTTTGGTTTAGCATAAAAGCATATGTGTTTCGAGGGTTTTCAACTTTTGCTTGCAATAGTTAAAAACCGGTTTTCAAGCTTTCTCTGGTAAAGGTTGGTTGTTGTTATTCTTTTGTTTTGCATAAGGATGACAACATAATAATATTTCGATATTAATTCTCCATGGAAGAAGATGCAAACATATTGAGAAGAGGATGCGAAATTTGAGGTAACAATCTTGTTAGTTAATTGTTTTCCTGCTTAAGAAAAGCCTCGATTTTATTGTGTATATTTATTGCTTTTGCTTAACAAAATTTCGGTACAATTGATGTTTTATTCCATTATGTGTGTATGGATGTGTGTGTGATTCAATTGGTTCCGGTTAAGAAAAACTATTGTTATCTTGATATATTGTGTGGTATCAATTGTTTAGGCTTAGAAAATTTCGGTGCAATTGCGGTGCTTTAATGTCTATGTTGTTTCAATTGCTTCCGGTTAAGCTGAATAATTATGCAAGTTGATTTATTTTGGTTTGTATGAATTGTTTATGGGTTAACGAAAGAAAAGGTTTACTGGATGAATTGTTTAGTCCAATTCGATTCCGGATAAGAGAAACTAAGTTAATTCTGATCTTAGTTAGACTTATCAAAGTGGAGGTTTCTGTTATTCAAGTCTAATCGAATGCCTGAACAAAGAATGCTAGTTAACTAATCTAGTACTTGTCTTGTTTAAAACTCGAAAGGTCTAAGTTATATGGATAATTAGAACCCGATGAGAAAAATAGAGTTATCTTTATTTTGGTCTTATCGAACAAATCTGTTGTATTTGTACAATCGCTTTAGCAAAGGGACTAAGGTGCTTAGTTGATTTTTGGTTTTCTTTGTTTATAGGTAAAAATCGCTTCGCGATTTCCTGCAATTTCGGTGAGGTGAGTGAGAAACGAGAGTAGTATCTCGACTTGTATCAGAAAGTGAAAGCTTAGGAAAAGCTTGCAAGAGATGAAAGCTTTTGGGAGAGCTTGCAAAGTTTCCTTTCTGAGAAATGTAAGTGTAGTATATTTCTCCTGACCGAGACTTGTTGTCTGGTGGAAATAGGTAAGATTTATTTATACAAATCGAGATTGAAACGTACCCTGGCCTCATGAAGGAAGAGAGTAAAGGGTGAAATAATGGGAGGAGGTGGTAACCGCATGTTGTTAATGGGTGAAAACGTTTTTCACCATTATTTCCTCTTTTATTTGACCGCTTTATTCCTTTTCACGCTTTCATAATGTGAGCGTAGTGTACGCTGCATGCTGTGACCGCCGAACCAAAACCCTAAAAAGCATCCCCCAGTTTGTGTTGATGTCTCGAGTGTTGGTTGCATCTTCGGTGCAAGTGGTGCTGCTAGGGACGCATGTGGCATGTGCCAATGGCATGTGCGTAATGCCTTCGTTGCGAGTTGCACCTCGAGCGTAAGTGGTAATGCCGAGGAGTCGCTAGTGGCGTGTGTGGCATGTGCCAACGGCATGTGCGGAATGCCTTGGTGGTAGGTTGCACGGTTTGCAAGTTAGGCTACCAGCGTGTGTGTTTGGCATGTGCCAATGGCATGTACGGAATGCCTTGGTGGTAGGTTGCACGGTTTCCAAGTTAGGCTACCAGCGTGTGTGTTTGGCATGTGCCAATAGCATGTGCAGAATGCCTTGGTGGTAGGTTGCACGGTTTGCAAGTTAAGCTACCAGCGAGCATGTTGGCATGTGCCAATGGCACGTACGGACATGTTGACCTAGTTGCAAGTCTTGCGATCCTAGGGCGCTATATTTGGCGTGGGCCAATGGCTTAGCGGCTTGGAAACATGGCTTGCGATACGTGTTGGCATGTGCCAATGGCACGTACGGCCATGTTGACAGGTCTTGCAAGAGCGCTATATTTGGCGTGGGCAAGTCTTGCAAGCCTAGGGCGCTATAGTCTTTTGGCGTGGGCGTGGGCCAAAGGCATAGCGGCTTGGAAATATGGCTTGCGATACGTGTTGGCATGTGCCAATGGCACGTACGGCCATGTTGACCTAGTTGCAAGTCTTGTAAGCCTAGGGCGCTATATTTGGCGTGGGCCAAAGGCATAGCGGCTTGGAAATATGGCTTGCGATACGTGTTGGCATGTGCCAATGGCACGTACGGCCATGTTGACCTAGTTGCAAGTCTTTCAATCCTAGGGCGCTATATTTGGCGTGGGCCAAAGGCATAGCGGCTTGCAAATATGGCTTGCGATACGTGTTGGCATGTGCCAATGGCACGTACGGCCATGTTGACCTAGTTGCAAGTCTTGCAAGCCTAGGGCGCTATATTTGGCGTGGGCCAAAGGCATAGCGGCTTGGAAATATGGCTTGCGATACGTATTGGCATGTGCCAATGGCACGTACGGCCATGTTGACCTAGTTGCAAGTCTTGCAAGCCTAGGGCGCTATATTTGGCGTGGGCCAAAGGCATAGCGGCTTGGAAATATGGCTTGCGATACGTGTTGGCATGTGCCAATGGCACGTACGGCCATGTTGACCTAGTTGCAAGTCTTGTAAGCCTAGGGCGCTATATTTGGCGTGGGCCAAAGGCATAGCGGCTTGGAAATATGGCTTGCGATACGTGTTGGCATGTGCCAATGGCACGTACGGCCATGTTGACCTAGTTGCAAGTCTTTCAATCCTAGGGCGCTATATTTGGCGTGGGCCAAAGGCATAGCGGCTTGGAAATATGGCTTGCGATACGTGTTGGCATGTGCCAATGGCACGTACGTCCATGTTGACCTAGTTGCAAGTCTTGCAAGCCTAGGGTGCTATATTTGGCGTGGGCCAAAGGCATAGCGGCTTGGAAATATGGCTTGCGATACGTATTGGCATGTGCCAATGGCACGTACGGCCATGTTGACCTAGTTGCAAGTCTTGCAAGCCTAGGGCGCTATATTTGGCGTGGGCCAAAGGCATAGCGGTTTGGAAATATGGCTTGCGATACGTGTTGGCATGTGCCAATGGCACGTACGGCCATGTTGACCTAGTTGCAAGTCTTGCAAGCCTAGGGCGCTATATTTGGCGTGGGCCAAAGGCATAACGACTTGGAAATATGGCTTGCGATACGTGTTGGCATGTGCCAATGGCACGTACGGCCATGTTGACCTAGTTGCAAGTCTTGCAAGCCTAGGGCTCTATATTTGGCGTGGGCCAAAGGCATAGCGGCTTGGAAATATGGCTTGCGATACGTGTTGGCATGTGCCAATGGCACGTACGGCCATGTTGACTTAGTTGCAAGTCTTGCAAGCCTAGGGCGGTATATTTGGCGTGGGCCAAAGGCATAGCGGCTTGGAAATATGGCTTGCGATACGTGTTGGCATGTGCCAATGGCACGTACGGCCATGTTGACCTAGTTGCAAGTCTTGCAAACCTAGGGCGCTATATTTGGCGTGGGCCAAAGGCATAGCGGCTTGGAAATATGGTTTGCGATACGTGTTGGCATGTGCCAATGGCACGTACGACCATGTTGACCTAGTTGCAAGTCTTGCAAGCCTAGGGCGCTATATTTGGCGTGGGCCAAAGGCATAGCGGCTTGGAAATTTGGCATTGTTGCCATGGTGTGCAGGGTGCGGCTTGGTTTTGCATTGTTGCCATGGTGCGCAGGGTGCGGCTTGGTTTGGCATTGTTGCCATGGCGCAGTATGCGGCCTGGTTTGGCATTGTTGCCATGGTGCGCAGTATGCGGCTTGGTTTGGCATTGTTGCCATGGTGCGCAGGCTGCGGCTTGGTTTGGAATTAGGGTTCTGTGTTGAAAAACCCTAATCTGGTAATTTGAAAAAATACCCCTATTAATTATTTACACATGTGTTAAATGCTCTTAATTAATGTGTTGCGGGTAACACTAGGTCATGGGGATTTACGATTTTACCCCTTGTTTAAAGACCACCATCAACAACTACCTTTGCGCGTCACTGGCCCTTTAGGGTCTTGCTATTTTAGCAACTTGACAGTCTATGCAGTATTGCACAATGATTGTTGAAGACAGACTTATCCTGCAACACTATGATGCGAAATCATTGTGTGCCACTTTCCTGGCATGTTATACTTGGGCACAACTATATATTTTTTCCCATAAGTATTTGATAAATTTGTGAAGACACAATCAACATTATATAAGCTTGAATTAAATTACAAAGACATTAACATTTATGCACGGCGAAACATTGAATAGTAACCATTCTTTAGCATAAAAGTACTAAGTCTGTCAAACTAGGCTCTGGGAGCCTGTTTTAATCCATAAAGATATATCATCAACTTGCACACATAATCTGGATGTTCGGGGTACACAAAACCAGGTGGTTGCTTCATATAAACATCTTCAGAATCTGCATCCATTTGATCTAGATGCTGTATAAACACTTCTTATTGTTGTAAAAAGTGTTTCCGCTAATAATTGAGTTTCTTATCTGATCAAAAAAAAAATTGAGTTTCTTCATCCATATCAGGATTTCGTAAAGAACGAAACGAATGAAAATAAGAGAGATTTTTTTGAAGAGAATTAAACGTAGTTGAGTGTGTTTAAAATCAGTAAATAGAGTATGTTTATATAGGTGTATAAAGAATTATAGATTTAGTGTTAAAAATGGTGTGTTTAAAACGTAGTTGGCTATCACCGTGTTGGCCGTTAATCCTAAAATTTTAGAATTAGACTCCGCCAAAAAGAAAGCTTGAATCTTGATATCTCTAATCAAACTTGCCAAAGTTTTCTTTTTGTTGTTGAAGATCCTAGCATTTCTTTCATTCCAAATGCACCAACATATAGCAACCGTTAAACTGTTCCAAATGCGATTAAGACGCTCATCACCCCAATCATGCTTCTAATTTTTTATAGTTGTGGCGATATTAGTGTTATCGTTCCATTGGAAGCTGCATCCTTCGGAGAAGTATGTGCACAGAAGAAATGGGAGAATTGTAGGTGTAGGAATATTGCAAGATGAGGGACCCACAATGACTAGAGAACCAACACCAGTGCAGGTATCTGCTTTAACCTTTTATCTGTCTTGCAATATGTGTCTCTTGTGAACTTACAATATATTACATGTTATTCAATGTAGGTAAATCCTATACCAAGACTAGATGGATGCTTCTTAAGAGGTAATTATGTTGGCAGAGGAGGTGGGCTAGTGATGAGAGGGGGTGGTGCATTTTCTTCAACATCTAGAAGAGGAAAGAGGCCAAGGATGATGGAATGGTTTGGCACCCCAGAGCAGTGGGCCAATGAAGAAAAAAATTCCATAATATGAATGTGGACTGGTTTAATCTCTTCCTTACTGTTTTTTCTTAGTCTTTTTATGGATATTTTGCTGACATCTCTGTTATATTGAGAACATGTTACTTTCTTTAGAAAACATGGCATGTGCTACTTTAATCTCCTTTTTTATGAAAATACTTCTTTTATTTACTCTTGGTTTAAGTTCATTACATCATTGCATCACATGATTACATAACTATTACAAGATAATAGTTATACATATTATATCTAGCATTAGGTATAAGTCCACTGCATCATTGCCTTAGCAGCTACTAGTTTAGTCAGATTTCTGATAAACCCATTTGAAAGAACTGCAAACATTGCACTTTAGAAACTTATCACCTAGACTATGTTGTTGTCTTGATGTAAATAGACTCATAGTGTTGTTGCAGTGAGGAGTGAAGCATTTGGTTGAAATCCATGGGCATTCATATGCCAAATGAGTGTCTTTGTGACAATGAAAACAACTCCTTACATTTAGTTTATCTTCTAACTCAGCACATAAGACCTTTTCTTGCTTCTCAGCCAAATGAGTTTTCTTCATTATACAACCTCCATTGTAAGCAGTAATGGCATCGACAATCCATTCATAACAAGCACATGATGCACAACTTAGTATTTTCTTTGCACACTCTTTGCATGGTAGGTTGTGACAGTTTGAGTATCTCTTTGGGCATATCAGGGCTGTATGACCTGTGTCATTGCATATCTGACATACCTACAATCAAATTAGAAACTTAACTTGTGTATGCCTTATGAAAGCAACTTACAGGTGTGTGTGAAATTGATTATGGATATAAATTACCTCATCTTCTTGTATGTCTTTGTTCTTCATTTTTTCCATGTTGAGATCTCTTGATTGCGTCAAAAAAATTGCTTAAAGCTGTCTGCACGTGTGAAAATGAGTTGGTGGAATAATGGAAGGATTTATGTGTACATATAGGGGCTTGAACATCAGACCAACGGTATGATAACGGGCAAATAACGCAGACCGTTAGATTGCATCTCTTCTGAACCGTCAGATGTGCCCAAGTGGGATTCTAACCAACACGTGCGAGTCACGTGCTAACGGTAACTAACGGTGTTAAGTAAATAAAATATTTTTTTTAAAAATAAATTATTTCATAACTGTCAAGACGGTCAGCGCCGGTCTCGTGACCCAAACGCTCTGGTCACTTTGTTATGACCCAAAGTCAAAATATCCCTTATATTTTTTTTCTACATATATATTTCATCTTAATGATTGGTTAATGGAAGAAAGAGCAACCAAACTTGAGTTGTTCTATAATTTCCACAATTCTTAATTGGTCATGCTTTCTAATGTATCATTAATTAGAAAAATGAATCATCTATGCCTTTTATTCGATTAACCTCAACATGAACCATATCATGCGAAACTCGTCAGCATCAGGATGGGTTTTTTTTCACTTTCTTTTCCCAGCTATCTGGGCTTTTTGATCTACGGATGTTGTTAATGACTTGTATCGATTCTTTCAAGTCTCGGTGCACCCAAGTATGACTGAAGTCTAAAACTACTATATAATCTTAGATTGATCAGCTGCTATGAATATCTAAATCAAATGTAACAGCAGCAATAAGTTTAGCACGTCTATTGACAGACAATAAAACATTGACAAGGGAGATTATCCATTCTACCGATGCAGCGGTATACACTACATCCCTGCTATAGATGCAGCTTCAATCATTAACAATATTCGTAGATCAAGTAAATCTTAACTAAAAATTTGTAATAGTAAATCAGAAAGAAAATTTTTGTCAAAAAGTTGAAATCTATACTCCGAACTGATCCTTCTATAATGTTCGGATAAGCAAAAGTTTCAACTTCGTACACTACCCAAATCAGAGATATGAATTCACCCTGAATTTTTTACAGCTGAAGCCAATTACACGCTGTCCCAATCAAGTTGCTTAACTAGATATGATTACATTTTGGATTAGTTAAATACTTTGTTCCTTTCCAATCGAGAAATAAAGATCGGTGATGAGTCTTTATTAAGCATATTGTTCAATAAATGGAATCTATGATGAGAGGATGTGAAAAAAAGTAGACCCGTAGACAGATCCCAAGACAGCTATGACATCTCATATGGATATGAAAACAGACCTGCATAGAAAAACCAAAACATGAACTTTATGTTAATATTTTGTGGGCTAAGACAAACAAAGAAAATATCAAGCACAATTATCTTACAGATCTTACACAAATGAACTTCACTGTTACTACCAACATGGAGTATTGTTGGAGTAGAACAATTTAGTTTTGAGAGAAGAAGTCATTATGATAATTTTGAAGATCTTTGTTCTTTCCTTTGATCTCCAAGCGATGTGGTATGGATCTCCTTTCACTGGTTTTTTTTTCTCCTTTCTCACACCGCCGCACTACCACTGTTAGTGTCCGCTCTCCCTCTCTATGTATAAATACATTCTAGGGCTCGGTTGAAATCTTGTTCGATTTACTAAAATACCCTTCAATTAAACCCAATGTTACACAACCCAGTGTGTGTACCCACTTATATAAACTTCTCAAGCTCAACGATAACTACACACTTGCAAGCCTCCCGCAACATGTTGGATCCTCGAACCTATCTCCCTAACAACCAGCGTATATTAGACCTGAATGATAATAATTATACTTGCATATTTGGAATCGTCATTCCCCACCATTAAGAATGACATTTCCTTGGCATTGACACTTTTTAGTTCATGATAAAGCATAATTCCTACTTTTTTTTTTTAATGCAAACCCATAATTCCTACATGAAATTTAAAAATTTTGCGCGCCCCCATGAATTCAATTTCAGATTAGGCCCCTTCATTCTCAACATATGCTGTCGGAAGACTACTTGCACAGCCAGCACTTTCAAAGAAGACTTGAAGTTGATGCACATACAGACAGAAATTGGGTTTAGTTAGGTTTCTCAACGTGAGAAAACCAAACAATAAAACTTTGTTTATATATGTGTTTACAACTGCCGTAACTTGGAAAACAAGACTTTACAAGTTTAACCAACAACTATATACAGAAAAACAATACTATAACAGGAAAAGTAAATACTATGTTTCCTATTCTCTAACACCCTCCCTCGATCTAAGCGGGTGATCAGAAACAGTAAGCTTAGAGCGTAGAAAAGAGAATCTATCTCGCGAAAGACGTTTAGTGAACACATCAGCAACTTGGTCTTTAGAACAGACGAAACGTACTTGTAACTGGCCACGTTGAACTCTTTCGCAAACAAAATGATAATCGATTTCAATATGTTTAGTACGACCATGGAAAATAAGATTCATATTAAGATAGGTAGCACCAAGATTACCACACCATAAGACAGGAGGAGTGCAGACTGGGACTTTAAGTTCTTTGAGGAGAGACTCAATCCACATTAGCACAGCAGTAGCAATGGAAAGACTACGATATTCTGCCTCCGTACTAGACTTAGAAACAGTTTTATGCTTTCTAGCACTCCAAGAAATAAGATTCGAACCCAAGTAAACGCAATACCCACTAGTGGACCGTCTATCAGTTTGATCACCAGCCCAATCAGCATCCGTGTACGCTTGAAAACTCAATTTTAATTATATGAAGGCCGAAGAGTAAGACCATACGATGAAGTACCTTGTAAATAACAGAGAATTCTCTTGACAAGAAGAAGATGCTTGTCAGTAGGATGTTGCATAAATTGACAGAGACTTTATTGACTGAAAAAGCAAGCTCAGACCGAGTAATTAACAGGTATTGAAGACCACCAACGAGACTCCAATATTCAGTAGGATTCTTCAAAAGGAACACCATCCTATGGATTTAGCTCAGTAGAAGTAGTAAAAGGAGTACTTACAGGCTTTGCTCCTTGCATATTAGCACGCTCCAATAAATCCTTTATAACGACGTTGAGAAAGAAACAAACCATCAGTTGTTCTTGTAACTTCAACACCAAGAAAAAGAGACAACTCGCCAAGATCTTTTAGAGCAAATTCCTTGTGGAGAGTGTCAATAAGATGTTGCAAAAAAGAAGAAGAGGATCTTGTTAAGATAATATCGTCGACATATACAAGAAGATAAGTAACTTCAATAGTCGAACAACGAATAAACAGTGAAGAATCTTCTCGAGAAACGATGAAACCAAGCTGTTGTATAAACATACTGAGACGAGTGTACCACGCCCTTGGTGCTTGTTTGAGGCCATACAAAAGATTTATGCAATCTACAAACATGATCAGGATAATTCGGATCAGTATAGCCAGGAGGTTGCTTCATATAGACTGCCTCCGTAAGAAAACCATTTAGAAGTGCATTTTGAATGTCAAGTTGGCGAATAGGCCAAGAAGATGTAAGGGCCAAAGTAAGAACAACACGAATCGTGCAAGGCTTTATAACCGGGGTGAAAGTTTCTCCATGGTCTTGCCCTTCACGTTGATGAAATCCTTGAGCCACCAAACGAGACTTACGACGTTCAATAGTTCCATCAGCACGGCGTTTGACACGAAATACCCATTTACAACCGAAAACATTCATATCCAAAGTACGCGGATGTTTATAGGTGAAAATCGTTTCTGCTGATTTCGGTAATTTCGGTGAGTGAGTGAGAAACTCATTCAAACCCTAAACAAATGTGCTGCGCGTGAGCACTTTATAGGTTCGAGAGATCTATCTGTACAAGTCCGGCCTAAACCAAGAAATGGCCGTTCCAGACTTGCTTCGGTCACAAAGTGGAGGAGAAGGGTTGATTTGGGGAGGGAAGCAAAGAAAGGTGTTGAGGAAAGTAGTATCTCGACTTGTATCAGAAAGTGAAAGCTTAGGAAACTTGCAAGAGATGAAAGCTTTTTGGGAGAGCTTGCAAAGTTTCCTTTCTGAGAGTGTAAGTGTAGTATATTTCTCCGACCGAGACTTGTTGTCCTGGGTAGAAATAGGTAAGACCTATTTATACAAGTCGAGATTGAAACGTACCCCGGCCTCATGAAGGAAGAGAGTAAAGGGTGAAATAATGGGAGGAGGTGGTAACCGCATGGTTTAATGGGCGAAAACGTTTTTCACCATTATTTCCTCTTTTATTTGACCGCTTTATTCCTTTTCACGCTTTCTTAATGTGAGCGTAGTGTACGCTGCTGTTGATGGTGGTTTTTAGACAAGGGGTAAAATCGTAAAAAACCCATGACCTAGTGTTACCCGCTACACATTGAATAAGAGCACTTAACTCAGGTGTAAATAATTAATGGGGTATTTTTTCAAAAAACGCATTAGGTTTTCAAATACGTTAACCCTAATTCCAAAACTAAGCCGCACCTCGCGCACCATGGCAACAATGCCAAACCAAGCCGCATATCGCGCACCATGGCAACAATGCCAAACCAAGCCGCATATCGCGCACCATGGCAACAATGCCAAACCAAGCCGCATACTTTTGCGCACCATGGTAACAATGCCAAACCAAGCCGCATCTTTTGCGCACCATGACAACAATGCCAAACCAAGCCGCATATCTGCGCACCATGGCAACAATGCCAAACCAAGCCGCATATCGCGCACCATGGCAACAATGCCAAACCAAGCCGCATATCGCGCACCATGGCAACCATGCCAAACCAAGCCGCACTTCGCGCACCATGGCAACCATGCCAAAACAAGCCGCATCCGCGCACCAAGGCAACCATGCCAAACCAAGCCGCACCCCGCGCACCATGGCAACAACGCCAAATTCAAGCCGCTATGCCTTGGGCCCACGCCCAACATAGCGCCCTAGGTTTGCAAGACTTGCAACTAGGTCAACATGGCCGCGCGTGCCATTGGCACATGCCAACACGTGCCGCAAGCCATATTTCTAAGCCGCTATGCCTTTGGCCCACGCCAAACACATCGCCCTAGCCTTGCAAGACTTGCAACTACGTCAACATGGCCGCACGTGCCATTGGCACATGCCAACACGTGCCGCAAGCCATATTTCTAAACCGCTATGCCTTTGGCCCACGCCCAACATAGCGCCCTAGGTTTGCAAGACTTGCAACTAGGTCAACATGGCCGCATGTGCCATTGGCACATGCCAACACATGCCGCAAGCCATATTTCCAAGCCGCACCCTGCGCACCATGGCAACAACGCCAAATTCCAAGCCGCTATGCCTTGGGCCCACGCCCAACATAGCGCCCTAGGTTTGCAAGACTTGAAACTAGGTCAACATGGCCGCACGTGCCATTGGCACATGCCGCAAGCCATATTTCTAAGCCGCTATGCCTTTGGCCCACGCCAAACATAGCGCCCTAGGCTTGCAAGACTTGCAACTAGGTCAACATGGCCGCACGTGCCATTGGCACATGCCGACACGTGTCGCAAGCCATACTTCCAAGCCGCTATGCCTTTGGCCCACGCTAAACATAGCGCCCTAGGCTTGCAAAACATGCAACTAGGTCAACATGGCCGTACGTGCCAATGGCACATGCCAACATGCTCGCTAGCTAGCTTCCCCTATCAAGGTCACGGCCCTAATGGCCACGCATGACATTGGCACATGCCAGCATGCTCGCTAGGTAGTTTCCCTATCACGGCCCTAATGGCCACGCATGCTATTGGCACATGCCAACATGCTCGCTAGCTAGCTTCCCTATCAAGGTCACGGCCCTAACGGCCCCGCATGCCATTGGCACATGCCAACATGCTCGCTAGCTAGCTTCCCTATCAAGGTCACTACCCTAATGGCCCCGCATGCCATTGGCACATGCCAACATGCTCGCTAGCTAGATTCCCTATCAAGGTCACGGCCCTAACGACCCGCATGCCATTGGCACATGCCAACATGCTCGCTAGCTAGCTTCCCTATCAAGGTCACGCCCTAACGGCCCCGCATGCCATTGGCACATGCCAACATGCTCGCTTAGCCAGCTTCCCTATCAAGGTCACGGCCCTAACGGCCCCGCATGCCATTGGCACATGCCAACATGCTCGCTAGCTAGCTTTCCTATCAAGGTCACGGCCCTAACGTCCCTGCATGCCATTGGCACATGCCAACATGCTCGCTAGCTAGCTTCCCTATCAAGGTCACGGCTCTAACGGCCCCGCATGCCATTGGCACAAGCCAACATGCTTGCTAGCTAGCTTCCCTATCAAGGTCACGGCCCTAACGGCCACGCATGCCATTGGCACATGCCAACATGCTCGCTAGCTAGCTTCCCTATCAAGGTAACGCCCTAACGGCCACGCATGCCATTGGCACATGCCAACATGCTCATTAGTGGTTTCCCTATCAAGGTCACGGCCCTAATGGCCACGCATGCCATTGGCACATGCCAAACACACACGCCGGTAGCCTAACTTGCAAAACCGTGCAACCTACCACCAAGGCATTCCGCACATGCCATTGGCATATGCCAAACACACACGCCGGTAGCCAAACTTGCAAACCGTGTAACCTACCACCAAGGCATTCCGCAAATGCCATTGGCACATGCCACACGCGCCACTACGGCGCCACTTGCACTCAAGATGCAACCAACACTCGAGACATCAACACAAACCGGGGATGCTTCTTTAGGGTTTTGGTTTGGCGGTCACAAAGATGCGCGTGCACTACGCTCACATTAAGAAAGCGTGAAAAGGAATAAAGCGGTCAAATAAAAGAGGAAATAATGGTGAAAAACGTTTCACCCATTAAACCATGCGGTTACCACCTCGTCCCATTATTTCACTCTTTACTCTCTTCCTTCATGAGGCCAGGGTACGTTTCAATCTCGACTTGTATAAATAGGTCTTACCTATTTCCACCGAACAACAAGTCTCGGTCGGGAGAAATATACTACACTTACACTCTCAGAAAGGCAACTTTGCATGCTCTCTCAAAAGCTTCCATCTCTTGCAAGCTTCCTAAGCTTTCACTTTCTGATACAAGTCGAGATACTACTCTCCTCAACACCTTTCTTTGCTTCCCTCCCCAAATCAACCCTTCTCCTCCACTTTGTGACCGAAGCAAGTATGGAACGACCATTTCTTGGTTTAGGTAGGACTTGTACAGATTGATCTCTCGAACCTATAAAGTGCTCACGTGCGGCACATTTGTTTAGGGTTTGAATCAGTTTCTCACTCACTCACCGAAATTACCGAAATCAGCAGAAACAATTTTCACCCATAAACAATTGGCGACCACAGTGGGAGGATTGATCTATCGGCTACAATATCAACTCCAACTCCTGATTTCGTTTCCCGAACGTCAAATCCCAACATGGTGGAACTCGATCCGGAGCTGCGAGAACATCAACGCAGAACGCATTCCCGATGTTGGTGTCTCCCCCATAACATAGTTACTTCACCAGCTGACAACAAAGAACATCGAATGCACTCCTTCAAGTGTAACACCGCCTATCACCGGGCAGCAGAGCGCGCCTCCTCTAGCGTCTCGCACAACCCTCTAATCACGGCAACGAGAATATAACTTCAGGTGTCACGCCCCCGGTCCCACCAACCGCGACCCCGAATGCTTCTTCCAAAGATGGCGCTCCGACAACTAAGGCTCCATTACCCCGCCGATGGGACGAGACCGGAGGGACTAGAGGAAGTCGCCTTACGTCACCATCGCCGATTTGATGGAACGACAGAGACGCCGCTGAGCCCAGACAGACATGGTTTCAACACAAAAGGAGGTGCTCACCTTTCTCAAAACCCCGACAGAGCGACTACCCCGTGAGTCTCATCCTCCGAGAGACGCCTAGAAACATCTCCAACAACCCCGACGCCGGGCACCTCGGCAGGCACGCCTCCACGGATGAAGAAACTCTCACTAGAGTCCCGTTGGAGAGAAATCAACCACCAAATTTCGTCACGAGACAGGATTTGGAACAACTCCTACGTGACCGAATCAAGCATGATGAGTTCGATGTACATCATCACCAACCCCCTTACCCGTCCGAAATATAGAGAATCCCTCTCCCAAGGGGGTACTCTTCCCCTCAATTTACCCTCGTATGATGGTACAGGAATGCATGCGAACATGTTTCTCGTTTTCTGGAATCCTTGGGTGAACATGAATATAATCACGTTCTTCGTTTAAGGGAATTTTCAAAATCACTTAGGAAGGGCGTATACATGGTACAACAAACAACCCACCGAACAAGCATTCCCAACCGGAGTAGCATGGTCACCGCGTTTTACAGAAGTATTTCTTCGTGTCTCGAACAAGTTACCTTTTCGGACCTCGGGAGAATGTACCAGGTGGGATAACGAACATCCGAATGATTTCGTCAAAAGGTTCGTGGTTCAAGCACTCGATCGCCACGACCCAAACGTGACCGAGCAACAATTGGTAAACGCGTGCATCAATGGTATGGTCCCGATCTACCGCGCCCCGCTAGAAAACTTGCGTTTCCAAACATTCTCCGAACTCCATGAGGCCGCGGACGATCCGCAACAACGGCAAGGCAAGATTACCGGAAAGGACTAGGCCAACTCGAATCAAGACGCACGCGAAACTCGCGGAGTAGGCGCCTCATCAGCAAACAATTTAATGCCGGCTCATCCTCCGTGAACATAGTGAACGAAAGAGAAAAAGGAAAGCCGCGACTACGAGCCACCGGTAGAAACGTGAAGCGCCGGCGCAATGGGAGCCCTCGCAACGGAAGATCGCCACTAAAACTCTTGTGCAGCATCGTGGGACTGAAGGAAATGTCCTTGATTTCCCATTCCCCATCGAGGAGGTGATTGACCTCCTAGAAGCCTGGGTTCTAGATGATGTCATCGATCGCCACCGCCTAGACGTCCACCAACTGAGGCTGAGATGGCAAATCCCAAATACTGCCATTACCACAGGTTCGTTCACCACCCGACTAGCGATTGCAACAGATTGAAGCATATTTTCAAGGAAAGGATAGAAGCAGGAGAACTCCAGCTAGGAGACGAAAGAGTGCATCGAGACCCACTCCAAATAAGAAACTGCGGTTCCTCTGGGGACTCCGTGCATGAGACTGTGCAATCCATGATGCGACATAAATGCGAAATTCTCTATCTCTCCAAGGTTCAGCGCCAAGATATTTTCGCAGCTCTCAATCGTGTTGTATCCGGCAAACGTCTTTTTCTCCCCTCGGAATCCACGCCAAGGGCCCAAGCTTCCCAAACAAGCGAAGTGGAGAACTGGGGACTGCTGACCACGTCCCGTTTAAGAGGTACTGAACTTGACGACACGCTCATCGACACGACCTCTGACCACAACATCATCACTTTCAAGACGCTAAAGGCAGCCGGATTTACAAAGCAAGACGCTACCTATTTCCCGTCGGTGATTAAGAGCTTGAGAGGAGAGGCTTTGAACGCGCATGGCTACATCAACCTAGAGATCGAGATAGAGACGCTATAATGCACGATAAGTTCCACATCGTCAAAGAACTAGATCATGACATGATTTTGGGACGCTTATGGGCACTCGACAACAAGGAAAAGCGGGCGTACACCCCGACAAATGCCCGTCCCACGGGTTATCACATCAACGAGCTATTGAAGGAACCCAAGCGTCCGAAGAGGACCCGTTGGCGCTAGCCCATGATTTTCAAATGCAAGTAAGTCTGACCGAGCAACCTTTTCTGCAACCGACCTTTTCTTTCCCCATTCTGTCATGGGGACTCGGCGCAACAACCGGCACGAACGCTGTCAAAAATGTGAATGGGGAGCTGGACCATTCGAACACTTTGCAAGAAGCTTGGAAGCTTCTGGCGAAACCAACGAAGCCAAGGCTCAAATGGTTACACGACGTCCGAACCCGTTTTCAATCGGAGATATAGTGATTAAGGAAAGCTCGTTTCAAGTTGGGAGGATGACAAGTAAAGATGGATTTGCCCGAGGAAGGTGAAGCGAGCTATACCAGTTGCGGATACCCTTTTGGGAGGATATTGCAAGCTCATCAATACCGACACACCTGAAGGCGTGATAGTTCACTCGCGATGGCTCAAGGAATCCAATCCCTAAAATGCTGTATTTCCCAATCACTCCCCTTTTCAGTACTTCCTTTGAATCATTTCTCTTAATATTTGTACTTCCCCAGGATGAATACACCGTTTGTATTTTTTCCCGGAGATCTACCCTTTTGTCAAAAAAATAAAAATAAAAAAATATATCTCTTCCCGAGCGAATCCTTCAGATATCGAGAAATACATCGAAGAACCCGAAGAAAACCCTTGCAGAGCCATCATACCACAACCCCTTTCAAAATATATATATATGAAGCAAAAGGTTTAATCGATGAAGAAGAAGGGAAAGATGTGTTTACAAAAAAAAAAAAAGGAAAAACATCGGGGAACTAAACAACTAATGAGAAAAAACAAAAGGAGGAACTAGCCCTCGAAGGACTGAGCGCAAGTCTCTTCGGGCAAAGCTATCTTCAAGCATTTCCCCCAAAGCAATCCTTCGGGCAACAAAGGTTCCACTCAGCGGCTTTAGCTGGCAACCTTAACATCCCATCCCGAAGCAGCCACCAGCAGCAGTGATGTCCTCCCCGACAACTATTCCAAAGATACGCCACCATGACGCCCGGTATCGTCAATAACACCTTTGGCATCAACTTCAAAGGTTGTCTCGCTCCTATCATACGCTCTTTCGAAAGTTTTCTCATTGACGCTTCGAAGAAAGTTTGTTGATTCATCCACATCAAAATCGAGAACCATGGCGTTCTCCTCCGCGTCCACTGAACCCAAGGGGGTCCGAACATGCACCTGTTCTTCGTGGGGATAGATGGGAGGGAGGTCCTTAATAATTTCATTAGCTTCATGGAACAAAGATTCAACCCCGACCGATACCTCCTCAAGAGAAGAAGATCGATCTCCGCCGATTCTGAAGTCCTTTCCCAAAAGGTTAAAGGCACGACCGTCTCGGAAGATCCCATCATACACTGCAAGAAATGGAAAGATGATCAAATTCCATCCTGTCTACACGCATACAAAAAGAGGATGGCAAAAAAAAAAGGGGAAGAAGAAGAAAACGCACCGGCAAAGCAAAGGAAAAGGGGAATCAACAAGAAGAACCCTTTTCCCAAACGAGGAGACGATGCTATTATTTTTTGGATATGAATGCGGAACCTTAAAAAGGGAAAGGAAGCAATGAGAGACATAACGCTTCCAGATTTTAGCATGAATAACGCCCTAATTGAAGCCGCACGTGAAGGAAAGCAAGATAAGGAAACTTTGCTATCGGAAGAAACTCCCCCCTTGTTTACATCGGTCTCACCAGACTAGCACACTCTCGATTAGCCAAAGACACGCCATTTCCCAAGTCACGCCCGCAGGCATGGTTTCCAAGATTGGACTGGCCCCACCAATTGCGACTTCCCAATGCCGCCCAAGTCATGCCTGCAAGCATGGTTTCCAAGATTGGACCGGCCCCACTAA
Organism: Papaver armeniacum; assembly: GCA_023531295.1. Taxonomy (NCBI): domain Eukaryota; kingdom Viridiplantae; phylum Streptophyta; class Magnoliopsida; order Ranunculales; family Papaveraceae; genus Papaver; species Papaver armeniacum. Next base: position 75,340 of record JAJJWW010003902.1, read on the forward strand.
TTGCGACTTCCCAATGCCGCCCAAGTCACGCCTGCAAGCATGGTTTCCAAGATTGGACCGGCCCCACTAATTGCGCCGACCTCCCAATGCCGCCCAAGTCACGCCTGCAAGCACGAACGGCTTCTACACTTCGCGCCGGTCCCACCAGCTAGCACACTCAGTTTCCCAACTCACGCCAACTTCCCAATGTCGCCCAAGCTGTACCGGGCCCACCAATTGTGCCAGCCTCCCGATTTGTGAAAAACTACCAAAGGCAAGGATTCCAAATCCTATTTATAAAAGGTCGGACAAACCTCTTTCAATTTTCTTTACGGGTTGTTGTTAACAGTTTGTCACCATCTTATGCTTACCTCGCAACAAAGCCCCTGTTCCGAGCTAGCGGGGACTTAATGTTGATGGTGGTTTTTAGACAAGGGGTAAAATCGTAAAACCCCATGACCTAGTGTTACCCGCAACACATTGAATAAGAGCACTTAACTCGGTGTAAATAATTAATAGGGGTATTTTTTCAAAATACCGGATTAGGGTTTTCAACACGTAACCCTAATTCCAAAACTAAGCCGCACCACCGCGCACCATGGCAACAATGCCAAACCAAGCCGCATACTGCGCACCATGGCAACAATGCCAAACCAAGCCGCATACTGCGCACCATGGCAACAATGCCAAACCAAGCCGCATACTGCGCACCATGGAAACAATGCCAAACCAAGCCGCATCCTGCGCACCATGGAAACAATGCCAAACCAAGCCGCATATCGCGCACCATGGCAACAATGCCAAACCAAGCCGCATCTTTCGCGCACCATGGCAACAATGCCAAACCAAGCCGCATACTGCGCACCATGGCAACCATGCCAAACCAAGCCGCACCCTGCGCACCATGGCAACAACGCCAAATTCCAAGCCGCTATGCCTTGGGCCCACGCCCAACATAGCGCCCTAGGTTTGCAAGACTTGCAACTAGGTCAACATGGCCGCGCGTGCCATTAGCACATGCCAACACGTGCCGCAAGCCATATTTCTAATCCGCTATGCCTTTGGCCCACGCCAAACACAGCGCCCTAGGCTTGCAAGACTTGCAACTAGGTCAACATGGCCGCACGTGCCATTGGCACATCCCAACACGTGCCGCAAGCCATATTTCTAAGCCGCTATGCCTTTGGCCCATGCCCAACATAGCGCCCTAGGTTTGCAAGACTTGCAAATAGGTCAACATGGCCGCATGTGCCATTGGCACATGCCAACACATGCCGCAAGCCATATTTCCAAGCCGCACCCTGCGCACCATGGCAACAACGCCAAATTCCAAGCCGCTATGCCTTTGGCCCACGCCCAACATAGCGCCCTAGGTTTGCAAGACTTGCAACTAGGTCAACATGGCCGCACGTGCCATTGGCACATGCCAACACGTGCCGCAAGCCATATTTCTAAGCCGCTATGCCTTTGGCCCACGCCAAACATAGCGCCCTAGGCTTGCAAGACTTGCAACTAGGTCAACATGGCCGCACGTGCCATTGGCACATGCCGACACGTGTCGCAAGCCATACTTCAAGCCGCCATGCCTTTGGCCCACGCCAAACATAGCGCCCTAGGCTTGCAAAACATGCAACTAGGTCAACATGGCCGTACGTGCCAATGGCACATGCCAACATGATCGCTAGCTAGCTTCCCTATCAAGGTCACGGCCCTAATGGCCACGCATGACATTGGCACATGCCAGCATGCTCGCTAGCTAGTTTCCCTATCACGGCCCTAATGGCCACGCATGCCATTGGCACATGCCAACATGCTCGCTAGCTAGCTTCCCTATCAAGGTCACGGCCCTAACGGCCCCGCATGCCATTGGCACATGCCAACATGCTCGCTAGCTAGCTTCCCTATCAAGGTCACGGCCCTAACGGCCCCGCATGCCATTGGCACATGCCAACATGCTCGCTAGCTAGCTTCCCTATCAAGGTCACGGCCCTAACGGCCCCGCATGCCATTGGCACATGCCAACATGCTCGCTAGCTAGCTTCCATATCAAGGTCACGGCCCTAACGGCCCCTCATGCCATTGGCACATGCCAACATGCTCGCTAGCTAGCTTCCCTATCAAGGTCACGGCCCTAACGGCCCCGCATGCCATTGGCACAAGCCAACATGCTCGCTAGCTAGCTTCCCTATCAAGGTCACGGCCCTAACGGCCACGCATGCCATTGGCACATGCCAACATGCTCGCTAGCTAGCTTCCCTATCAAGGTCACGGCCCTAACGGCCACGCATGCCATTGGCACATGCCAACATGCTCGCTAGCTAGTTTCCCTATCAAGGTCAAGGCCCTAATGGCCACGCATGCCATTGGCACATGCCAACATGCTCGCTAGCTAGCTTCCATATCAAGGTCACGTCCCTAACGCCCCGCATGCCATTGGCACATGCCAACATGCTCGCTAGCTAGCTTCCCTATCAAGGTCACGGCCCTAACGGCCCCGCATGCCATTGGCACAAGCCAACATGCTCGCTAGCTAGCTTCCCTATCAAGGTCACAGCCCTAACGGCCACGCATGCCATTGGCACATGCCAACATGCTCGCTAGCTAGCTTCCCTATCAAGGTCACGGCCCTAACGGCCACGCATGCCATTGGCACATGCCAACATGCTCGCTGGTAGCTTTTCATACCAAGGCCACGGCCCTAACGTCCACGCATACCATTGGCACATGCCAAACACACACGCTGGTAGCCTAACTTGCAAACCGTGCAACCTACCACCAGGGTATTCCGCACATGCCATTGGCATATGCCCAACACACACGCTGGTAGCCAAAACTTGCAAACCGTGCAACCTACCACCAAGGCATTCCGCACATGCCACACGCGCCACTAGCAGCGCCACTTGCACTCAAGGTGCAACCAACACTCGAGATATCAACACAAACTGGGGGATGCTTTCTAGGGTTTTGGTTTGGCGGTCACAGCATGCAGCGTGCACTACGCTCACATTAAGAAAGCGTGAAAAGGAATAAAGCGGTCAAATAAAAGAGGAAATAATGGTGAAAACGTTTTCACCCATAAACACCTTGCGGCTACCACCTCCTCTCATTATTTCACCCTTTAGTCTCTTCCTTCATGAGGCCAGGGTACGTTTCAATCTCGACTTGTATAAATAGGTCTTACCTATTTCTACCAGACAACAATCGGGAGAAAATACTACACTCTCAGAAAGGCAACTTTGCAAGCTCTCCCAAAAGCTTCCATCTCTTGCAAGCTTTCCTTTACGATACAAGTCGAGATACTACTCTCCTCAACACCTTTCTTTGCTTCCCTCCCCAAATCAACCCTTCTCCTCCACTTTGTGACCGAACTCGGAACGGCCATTTCTTGGTTTAGGCCGGACTTGCTGGATTGATCTCTCGAATCTATAAAGTGCTCACTCCACATTTGTTTAGGGTTTGAAAGCTTCTCACTCACCTACCGAATTTACCAAAATGCAAACGATTTTCACCTATAAACAATTCGACCACGGTGGGAGGATTGATCTATCGGTTACAATACCAACTCCGACTCCTGATTTCTTTTCCCGAACGTCAAATCCCAACATGGTGGAACTCGGAGTCCGGAGCGGCTGCCGAGAACACCAAAGACAAGAAACGCACCCCCGATGTTAGCGTCTCTCCCAATAACGTTGTTACGTCACCGGCTGACAACAGCAACATCAAATGCACTCCCTCAAGTGTAACACCTCCAATCACCAGGGCCAGAGCCGTTGCCTCCTCTAGCGTCTCTGCACAACCCTCTAATCACGGCAACGAAAATATCTTTTCGGGTGTCGCGCCACCAGTCACCAGGGCTAGAGCCGCCGCCACGACCCCAAATGCTTCGTCTAGCATGGCGCCTCCGACCACGACCAAGATCCTAACTACCCCGCCGACGGGACGAGAAACCGGAGGGACAAGAGGAAGTCGCCCTTACGTCACCATCGATGATCTGATGGAACGACAAGAGATGCTCGCCAGAGCCCAGACAGATATGGTTTCAACGCAGAAGGAGGTACTCATCTTTCTCAAGACCCTGACAGAACGACTACCACGTGAGTCGCGCCCTCCAGAGCCATTTAAGAACGTCTCCAACAACCCCGACGCCAGCACCTCGGCGGAGCACGCCTCCATGGATGAGGAAACTCGCACTAGAATCCCGTTGGAAATAAATCAGCTAACCAACTTTGTCACGAGAGAAGATTTGGAACAACTCCTCCACAACCAAATCAAGAATGATGAGTTGGACGTGCATCATCACCAACCCCCTTACCCATCCGAAATACAGAGAATCCCTCTCCCAAGGGGGTACTCTTCTCCTCAATTTACCCTGTATGATGGTACCGGGAATGCACGTGAGCATGTTTCTCGCTTCCTGGAATCCCTAGGTGAACATGAATATAATCACGTTCTTCGTTTAAGGGAATTCTCAAAATCACTTACTGGAAGGCATATACATGGTACAACATCATCCCACCGAGCAGCATTCCCAACTGGAGTAGCATGGTCACTGCGTTTTACAAGAAATACTTCTTCGTGTCTGAACAAGTTACTTTTTCAGACCTCGGAAGAATGTACCCGGTGGGATAACGAACATCCGAATGATTTCGTCAAAAGGTTCAGGGTTCAAGCACTCGACTGTCACGACCCAAACGTGACCGAGCAACAATTGGTGAACGCATGCATCAATGGTATGGTTCCAATCTACCGCACCCTGCTAGAAAACTTGCGTTTCCAAACGTTCTCCGAACTCCATGAAGCCGCCAGACGATATGCAACAACAGCACCCGAAAGATTCTTGGAAAGAACTAGGCCAACTTGAGGCAGAGACGCGCGCGAAACCCGCGGGAGTAGACGCCTCATCAACAAACAATTTAATACCGGCTCATCCTCCGTGAACATAGTGAACGAAAGAGGAAAAAGAAAAGCCGCAACTACGAGCCACCAGCCGAAACGTGAAGCGCCGGCGCAACGGGAACCCTCACAACGGAAGATCGTCACTAAAACTCCTGTGCAGCATCGTGAGACCGAAGGAAATACCCTTGATTTCCCATTCCCCATCGAGGAGGTGATTTACCTCCTAGAAGCCTGGGTTCAAGAGGATGTCATCAGATTGCCACCGCTCAGACATCCACCAACTGAGGCTGAGATGGCGAACCCCAAATACTGCCATTACCACAGGTTCGTTCACCACCCGACTAGCGATTGCAACAGACTAAAGCATATTTTCAAAGAAAGGATAGAAGCGGGAGAACTCCAACTAGGAGACGAAAGAGTGCATCGAGACCCACTCCCAATAAGAAACTGCAGTTCCTCCGGGGACTCAGGTGCACGAGGCGTACAATCCATGATGCGACATGTATGCGAAATTCTCTATCTTTCCAAGGTTTAGCGCCATGATATTTTCGCAGCTATCAATCGTGTTGTATCCGGCAAATGGCTTTTTCTCTCCTCGGAATCCACGCCAAGGGCCCAAGCTTCCCAAACAGGCGAAGCGGAGAACTGGGGACTGCTGACCACGTCCCGTTTAAGAGGTAATGAATTTGACGACACGCTCATCGACACGACCTCTGACCACAACGTCATTACTTTCAAGACACTAAAGGCAGACGGATTTACAAAACAAGACACTACCTATTCCCCGTCCGTGATTAAGAGCTTGAGAGGAGAGGCTTTGAACGCGCATGGCTACATCAACCTCGAGATCAAGATGGGAGACGCTATAACGCACAACAAGTTCCACATTGTCAAAGAGCTAGATCATGACATGATTTTGGGACGCTTGTGGGTGCTTGACAACAAAGCGAAATTGGATGTACACCCTCTGCCGACGACCACGTTCGAAGGAATTCCCAACAAATCATCCCACGGGTTATCGCATCAACGAGCTATTGGAGGAACCCAGGCATCCGGAGAGGACCCGTTGACGCTAGCCCATGAATTTCAAATGCAAGTAAGTCTGGCCGAGCAACCTTTTCTGCAACCAGTCTTTCCCTCCCCCATTCTGTCATGGGGACTTGGCGCGATTACTGGCACAAACACTGTCAAGAAATGTGAATGGGGAGCTGGACTATTGGAACACTTTGCAAGAAGCTTGGAAACTTCTATCGAGACCAACGAAGCCAAGGCTCAAACGGTCACACAACGTCTGAACCCGTTTTCAATCGGAGATGTGGTGGTTAAGGAAAACTCGTTTCAAGTTGGGAGGATGACAGTAAAAATGGATTTGCCCAATGAAGGTGAAGGCGAGGCATGTCTGCGGGTTGCGGATACCCTTTTGGGAGGATATTGCAAGCTCGTCAATACAGACACACCTGAAGGCGTTAGTTCACTCGCGATGGCTCAAGGAATCCAATCCCTAAAATGTTGTACTTCCCAATCACTCCCTTTTCAGTACTTCCTTTAACAATTCCTCTTAATAGCTGTAATTCCCCAGGATGAATACACCGTTTGTATTTTTTTCCCTAGGGATTTCCCTTTTGTCAAAAAAAAAATAAAATAAAAATATCTCTTTCCGAGCGAATCCTTCAGATATCAGAGAAATGCACCAGAAAAACCCAGAAAACCATTGCAGAGCCATCATACCACAACCTCTTTCAAAAAAAATAAAATATATAGGCAGCAAAATGTCGACTGATGAAGAAGAAGGAAAAGACGAGTTTACAAAAAGAGGGGGACACCAGGGGAGCTAAGCAGCTAACAGAAATAACAAAAGGGAGGTACTAGCCCTCAAAGGATGGAGCACAAGTCCCCTCGGGCAAAGCTATCTTCAAGCACTTCCCCCAGCAATCTTTCGGGCAACAAAGGTTCCATTCAACGGTTTTAGCAGCAGCAACCTCAACATCCCATCCCGAAGCAGCCACAACAGCAGCTATAATATAAGGTAATTGAATAACCCATTATTACCTTAAAAATTAAATCTAAATTAGTAAAAATCCATTAATATAAGGTTGTTAGATTTGGGGATAATTGAATCTAAATTAATATCCAATCAAACAAAAATTAAATAACCCATTATTAGTTGAACGCGAAATTGGGGGAAATAAAAAGTAATTGGGGGATATAAGAAAAGGACAAAAATTGGATCCAGATATCAATACGGGGTCACCCCTTATCTAAGTATTTTTTTAAATCCTAATCTACCCCTCACTAATCAGGTTTAGTGGTTAATAATAATTAGTAAAATCATAAGATTTTTTATAAATGATTAGTGTGTGTTTTATTTGATTTTGGGTGAGTGAGGTGAGAGTAGAAGGAGAGAAAAAGAATTTGAGAGAGAACTTTTTTGGTGGAAAATGGAGGATGATTGTGAAGAGAGGATTCTTTGCTTCTTTGAATCTTTAGCTCAACTACAACAAGGATCATATCTTGAATCTTCAGCTAACAACAACAACTCACAATTGCAAATCTTTGTTGAGCTAACACCCTTAAATGATGATTTTGACGAGTATGGAGAGTTTCTTGAAGAACCAACAAAAGAAAGTAAACTTGCACAACATACTAGCATCCCCAACACACAGGTAAAGCTGCTAAAATGTCGAAAAATCAAATTTTTTCTTTAAACCCCGCCATTTTTTTCCACTGAAAAACCTCGGTGCCGGCATGGTAGTTATATGATTACCATGCCGGTAGTCGTGGTACCGTAATTGTATTCATACTACGACCATGCCGGTAAACTGATATCCCCCATTTTGAATAATAAACTGGCATAGAATTCTACCAAAAAACTATGTCGGTACAAAGTTAACTTTTTACCTAACAAGGAATATACTACGGAATATTCAACCGGCATGGTTTCATTGATCGGTTAACATGCCGGTACTGAATGAAAAACATACAGGAAACAGTTGCATCCCAAACCAAAAACCGACATTGAAACTTAATAAACACCAGCGCCGGAACTGAGTACCGGCGTGGTACCATAAATATCGAGAATACCGACTGGCGTTGTTCAGTTACAACTTTACAATGCAGGCACCTACAAAAAGCATGCAGGAATAAATGTTTTCCAAAGATAAATTCCGGCATTCAATAGCAATTATTTTCAATGCCGAAATTGTGTACCGGCTTGGAACAATAGGTTATGAGAATGCCGACATCAGTGCTTCCGGCGTTGTTTTCTTATGAAACATATATGCCGGAATAGGTTTCAAATTTGTTCTTCCGTTTTGGTTAACTTAGAATATACCGGAACAATGGTTGAGCATGCCGGTACGGGTTTCCGGCATATTGTTTGGAACTAATTTTCATTCAATCATTAGGTGGTGACATATATTGATCCAACAAATGCAAAGCCGCTTTATCGGGACATGTCGGAATACTATAAAATCCCTCCGGTATGTGACCAAATAATACTTTTCACCTAGTATCTTGAACATTACTAATGGATTGCTAGTAATGAACCTTCTAATGAATGAGAAATTATTCTTATGTAGGGAATAACATATCGAAAGGAAGCAATCGCTTGGGCTAAAGAGACGGCCCTTAAGAACATGTGTGTGTTGATGAGGAATACCGAAGGTTTGAAGAGGCGTTTTGAGATGGCTTGCGAGAGAAATGGGAAATACAAGGAGAAGAATAGCCACAAGATAAAGGATTATGTATATCCAAAGAAGACTAATAGGGTACACAAGACTCGTACGATGAAGAATAATTGCCCGTTTAAGCTTGTATTCCGTTTAAATGACATGAACAATTGGGATTGTTAGGTTTTGTGTGGCTGTCATAACCACCGGGATCCGAAAGATTTTGTTGGTCACTCCTTAGTTGCGAAGCTAAAACCTGACAAGTTCGAGGATGTAAAGAGATTGACCAAAGCACTTATCAAACCGAGACAAATTCTCAGAGGCTTCAAGGAAAAGGACGAGACTAACGTGTCTTCTCTACGTACAATTTATGCCGCACAAGAAACTTTTAGAAGGGTGGAATTGGAAGGAAGGAGTGTTATGCAATAATTTGATAAGATAGTTTGGGATCACAACTACAAGCGTATCATTAAAAGAGGACCGGACGAGAAACCCCTTCAAATATTCATTTCGCATCCTTTGCTTTCACAGTTGGCAAATACATGTTGTGGTGTTCTTTTGATGGATTGCACCTACAAGACAAACAAATACAATATGCCATTGTTCAACATCGTGGGGCAAACCTCGGACAAGGTAACATTCACATTGGCTTGGTGTTTAATGGAAAACGAGAGGGACTATAATTATCATTGGGCATTACGACAATTGAAATTATTCTTCCGGGAAAATCAACTTCCGAGGGTCATCGTAACTGATAATGATGCCGCATTAATGAAAGCAATATCCGACGTCTTCCAGGACGCACAAAATTTCTTATGTACATTTCATATACGTAATAATATGATAAAAACTTGACATGCCTTGTTTGAACCCGCAAAGGAGGATATTAAGAAGACAATGATGGTACAACTAGAGGAAGATGTTCGAAAGAACAAACTATCCCCCGAAGAAGAAGAAGATGAGAGAGGCAAGATAAAGGAGCGAGTGGACAAAGAACATGCGGAAAATCATAAAAAAGTGGTTGGAATTTCTAAGAGATTGGGAGAAAGTTTATTGGTCTCTTACGGAGGTTATGTACGAAAAGAGATTGGAGAAGTTTATTGCCGATTGGAACGAAGTTTATCCGACTGCCGTCTGGTATTGTCGGACTCAATGGTTGGATAAGTTCAAGGAAAAATTTATACGTGCATGGACAAACCGGTATAGACACTTCAAGACTGAAGCAACTAGTGCAGCTGGGGCCGCTCATGGGAGATTTAAAGATCTCATCCAGTCCGGTCAAGGCAATATGGTTACGGTTACCGAGGCAATAGAGCAATACTTTAAGCAAGATATCAATAGGATCAAGGAGGCTTTTGAGAAAAGCTCAATGGAAAGGATGACTCCATTTTTTTAAAATCACCACAACCGGCATTGTAGTAACTGTGAAATAGGATAAGCTTACAATGCCGGTACTAGGAAATTTTTTAACAGAGATTGGGATAAATATGCAACCAATACCGGCATGGTTTCAAAACACTTTGAAACGTAGGTAAAGGGAACCGGCATTCAATCTATAATAACGACTATGCCGGTAGTTGATAAATTCAAAAAAAAAAAAACGGTTAGTTTTTTGAAAAATAAGACCGTTGGAGATTTATCTCTATATAATACCCCCATTCCTTTGGAAAATTCTACACAAACCAGCAACCAAATTACAAAAATCATTCTCTCAAGAAAGCAAGCACGGTTAAAGCTTCACAAAGGATGGGGGATTCATCATCTTCCTCTATTTGCAAAGTAAGTAGATTTACTAACAATATGATCTTCACTACTATGACCCACGACTAATATAATCTTCTCTTACAGAGTCATCATTGTAAGTGTCAAATTTGCAAGTCAGCTTCTCATCTAGCCATGGACTGTCCTTTTATTTATTCAAAGTGTAGAAGCTGTGATGGGACACGCCGCTTTTGGATTGCAAAAACAGATGATGCTGAAAATGGAAGAATGTTTCTAAGGTGTTTGAATCACCGAAAGTACGATAAGTTTCAATGGTTTGATAAAGCTGTTCAACTAGCAGAGTCAAGAGAAAACCACAAGGGCCAATGCAAGCCAATCGATGAGTGTGATGGGTGTTATATGAAGGGAAAGGAATATGTTGAAAGAGAAAAAAAAACCAATGAAGCTGATCCTTGACACCCCCTCCCGGACGATGTCTTCGAAGAGGTTCGAGAAAGGCTCAAAGGTTCCGCAATTGTTGAAAATGGATGTAAATAGATTATCTTTAACTAAATGTAACCCATGCCATGTTTTTTAGCATGTTTTAATTAAAACAATTTAATATCTATACAGGAACATGAAATTTTAATCTTCTTGTTCCGGTATGGTTTTATAAACAATTTCACGAGAACCGGCATTGATGTATAAATATTAAACAGTGCCGGTACATAAACGGCACTGTTAACCTGAACTTATATATGCCGGTAAAAGTCGCAAATAAATCTTGCAAGGATAAAATGTTCAACATAAACGAATCACAAGAAATCAAAACATGTTCAACAAAAACCAAACAACTGGATTCTGCTATCAAATGTTCTTAATCCAGGTATCCTAAACCAAAAGCAAACCAAACAACTAAAGAGTTAACCAAGAGGTACAAACAAAAACAAGTTTGGATTTTTTCAAGACGTGATAACCACCATCCAAAAAAGAAACACAACTAAAGAGTTAATCACTGGGGCTTTTGCTTCATTTGGTCCGGTTTGTACTTAGTTTCCCCGAACAAACTAGGGTCGGTTTCTTCAATTCTATCAAGTTTTTACTCGAATTCCTTCATTTGTTCAAGGGATAGCACCTCTCCTTCCTGGTACTTGCAACCTAACATCTTCTTTAACTTGCCAAGCCGACGCCGCTAGTTTAATATACCAAACACATAATTAGTATACATATAAGATTATGTGTATATTAAACGACGAAGCAATTAACAATACTTACAATCAATCCAACGGTCTTATTAAGTTGGGTCATCGTAGGTGGTGTCTGTGCGGGAGTTGGAACGGGAGGGTTTTTCTGGGGAGGAACTTGGACGTCATCTGGGCGGAGGACATAAGGATGTGACCATTGCAGGTAATCTTCTATGTATTCGGCATCAACTTCATCACCGTTTTCAGCAATCTCCAACTTTTCCCACTGACTAATATCTACCAAACGACGTGGTTCCCTATCCCTCCAATTTATTGGGTCCGGTTTTGGAACATACTCTACATGCAACCGATTTGGAGTTGAATAGCACCGAGGAAGGTCGAGATCAAAACATTGAAAAGAGGTCGTCTCGAAAAGTGCTACTTACTTATATCAAAGTTGACGCATCACACGCGTAGGATTAGCCATAACGTATCCTTTTGGGTGGAAAACGGCCCATGGTAAAATGCAACGTTACCAAACCTCAAAACCTGGCGGTTTTCTCTAGCCTCCTTGTAAGGGTTGAACACAACATCCTTGGTACTCATTGCATCTAAAACCAATCTCATATCGATCAGTCGACCTATGTTACCGGGATTTGGAGTATTGTTGAACTCGTATCTCTTAGCTAGAGGCGTATCGGGTTCTGGAAGGTCTATGATCTTCAAGGACGGGTAGACCTTGAACAAGGTTGGGAATTGTTCATAAGCCCACACCTGTTCCAATGTGAAACAATAAGTTTTGTTTCTAAGTTCACGATAAAAGTACATATGAAAAATATACATAATAACATAAGTTTAAGAACAAATTTACCTGAAGTAGAGTGAAATTCCCGACAAATTGGTTGGTTTTAGCCTTAGAGGCCCTTCTCATCTCCATCATCAAATGTGACATACCGCGGTGCCCCAAGAATATCCATAGACATCTTCAAACAGATCCAAGTACTGAAGGTAGTTCGCACTAACCCTGTTTCCATTGGTGTCAGGGAATACCCTATTGCCCAAGATGTATAACAGGTAAGCAGCGGCAGTATAACGAATTTGTTTAGGGTCCCATCCATCCTCCAAACTTCTTTTCTTTGTGTTTTCAAAATTATTCTTAAGCAGCGTCAACTTGATTGTCTTTGTCTTACCAGACGTGGATTCATAAAAGCTCTCCACAGAATTTTTATAGTCCCAACCAAACAGCTTGTTAGTCAGACTGTGCAACGTCGACCATTCTAGGTCCAGATACTCAACTCCTTCTGCAATTGATTTGCCGATAACATTCAAGCCTAGAATGTTCTGAACATCTTCGAGGATGAAGGTCATCTCCCCAAAAGGTAATTTCATGGTATCGGTTTCACCATGATACCTTTCGACGAAGCAATTGTGAATGAGAATCGGGCTTCACATAATTTTCAACCAAAGCATATAGATCAGAATCCTTTACTATTGTTTGGACCTCTTCAGATTCCTCGGACAAATCCCAACCATCCGCGGCTTGGTTTCGGCAAACACGCACATCCTTCTTATGATCCTACAATTAGGAGAGACAATACAATTAAGAGATTTCACATAAATACACAACAATATATATGTACAAGATAGAAAATGCTTACATAGGTTTGATAGATAGTACGAGCCCACGAGTGCTTGTATCCAAATAGTGTTTTTGGTTCCGGAGCTTCGCCCCAAATTCTACCATGTTCAAGATCAGGTATCGTGTCATTAATATGAGGAAGATGGGAACTTTTAACTTTCACTTTGACGTTGCCCTTCTTGCCATTGCCTTGTTTTGGTTGTTGACTTGGGCCACCAACTTCGCTTTGGCTTGCTAATTGACTTGATCATCCTTCTCACGGTTTGCAAGTCGACTACGGTCACTACCACTCTCCCAAATTATCCCTCTTGTACCAGCCCCCAAACGTATCTTACGACCTTCATCTTTCCCTCGAGAAGGAAGAGACTGAGGAGTATCAAGACCGTCCTTCTTTCTTCTCTTAGTGACAGCATCTTTATTTTTTCTTTTGTTGGCATCCTTTGCTTTTGACCTATATCATAAGCACACGGAAAGCAATGAATATAAGACAACTCACCTTCAGTTTTAGTACCGGCATTGACTACCTTAAACTAAACCACGCCGGTACAATGTTCCGGCAGTACACATTGACTATCGACAGTGCCGGTACCAACTACCGGCATACAAATGCAACCTAAAATATATGCCGGTATTATTGACAGTTTTCCTGTATTTTTTAAGTCCACTACCGGCATGCTCGAATTATTACAAATAAATGTCGATACCGAAAAACGGCATGTAATGAAACCAAAAATCTATGCCGGTACAGGTGACAAATTCATAAACTCTCCTGTATGTTTTAAGTCAACTACCGGCATGCTCGAATTATTAAAAATGAATGCCGGTACCTAAAACCTGCATGTAATGAAACCAAAAATCTATGCCGGAATTGGTGACAAATTCATAAACTCTCCTGTATGTTTTAAGTACACTTCCGGCATGCTCGAATTATTATCAAACACTACCGGTACTAAAAACCGGCACTGTATTAATCCTAGATTGAATGCCGTTAAAGAAAATTCAGTTTCTGGTTAATCTGGGGTTGGAAACCGGTATTGTATTCATCCTAGATTGAATGCCGGAGCACATAAACCGGCACTGTATTCATATAAATTTCAATGCCGGTACTCTGTAACTAAACTGTTTGTGTTAGGGTTCGCGATTCTAACCTAAACCCATTGCTATCGATCGATTGAAACACCTACAAAGTACTTTAAAATCACTTATCTTCTCACAGAAGCCATATTTCGAGTAGTTGATTGTCCGAGAACGTTGCTTAAAATCGTCCTTTTGCTCTTGAGCAATCTTAGAAATTCTTTTACTGTTTTTGTTGAGCAATCGATGATGTTGAGTTTGATTGGGCATTTGGTTTCTTTCGTGGAGGCATTGTTTATGATTCGGGTTGGTTAATCGACGAAGAAATTTTTGAATCGACGATTAATCGACGAAGAACGGATGAAGAACGATGAAGAACGACGAAAAAAAAATAATTAAGAACCTAATCCTAGGACAGTGCCGGCACATATTGTGAAGAATGGGGGTATGTTTTGGTTTTTGATTTTAATGTTTTAGTAGAAAGGGTAGTATGGTCTTTCTATAATGTTTTTTAAATTAACCAAAGGGTATTTTAGTATTTTCATACCCAACAATCACCCCTTAACACACACCATGGGTTAGGATAAGTAATTAATATCCCCGATTCCTTTTTATATCCCCCAATTTCGCGTTCTATTAGTTTTTCTTAGGCTCCTAGTTTTGGCTTAGTTTGGTGTCTAATGGTATTTGGAATATTACTTGCTCATGTTTGTGTTTGGTTTTCGCTTTGTGTGAACGTCTTGTTTTGGATGGCCTTAGCCTTCCCTTTGCATGTTTTTCTGGTTGTCGAGCTCATTCTTGATGGTCATGTGTCTTGGGATGTCTTTTTAGTCGCGCCATTTGTATCGCCTAGGCATCTCTTACCTTGTTTATTTTTCTTTTATCAGTAAAATTTTACCCTTTTAAGTCAAAAATAAAAAAAAAAATTTACCCTTTTTAAGTAGAGAAATTCAAAATTTTATTAGCTTTCGAAAATTTAAAACTTGGGCTACTATCACAATCGGTAGAGAACATCACAAAATTTCCCATTATGAAAATAGAGAAATTCGAAATTTTATTTGCTTTTGAAAAAATAGAATTTGGGGCTACTAGCACAATCGGTAGGTAATGAACATCCCGAAACTACCAATTGTACAATCGATAGATAATAAACATCACGAAATTACCAATTATGAAAATAGAGAAATTCGAAATTTTATTAACTTTTGAAAAATTAGAATTTGGGGCTACTATCACAATCGCGGTAGATAATGGACATCACGAGACTACCGATTGTGAAAGTAGAGAGATTCAAAATTTTATTAGCTTTTGGAAATTTAGAATTTTGGGATACTATCACGATCGGTAGATAATGAACATCACGAAACTACCGATTGTGCTTCTCTATCTCTCGATTGTAAACTTAACTACCGATTTTTAAGGGTAGTCTCGCCATTATGAAAAACTGGAGATAAAGGGTGGGTTCATTTTAGGTTTTGGTGACCCTATTTTGTTTTATTAGTCGCCCTTAATTCCTTTCAAGTTGCCCCTAAAAATGCCACGTTTACTACATGGCGTCACCTTCAGTTACGTATCGATGCATATTACGTATTGATGCATATATATCTCTTAACTTAACTTCGTGCAGCCACAGAGGCACATGGATTTGGTGCTTGCATCCTAAGCTCACAACACAATCCGACCAAAGAATTTGTGGTGTATCTACCAAGTCAATCATTTGCTTGCATATGTGGTTCGAAACGAGATATTCAGTAAGCATCCTAACCTCTCAACAAAATGAGACCATGCCCAAATTTTGTGGGGGGCATCCACGAAATTGCATAAGCATCTTTGTACCCTCCATTTTTTATCTACATTTTTTTTTTCTTAGTGATAATAAAAATAAAATAATCACCAAATTATCATCTAGAATTTTCACAACTCCAAACTTATACTGTTGGGTGTTGAATTGTCCCTTGGCATCTCGATAAGCTAATATGTTTAACTTCTAGATTGATTTCAAACCGACTCGGCCTAATTCCATTTGCGTAGATAGTTGAGCAAAGATGTTTATCGATGGTTAAACAGTCGATTAAAGGTTTCTAGCTAGATCAAGTCACCTTTCATTTGACAGGCGCTCAATAGGAAGTTTTATGTAGAACCTAGCAAGTGGCAACATATTAGCTATCCTGCAAGCAGATAATCCGACAACTGCATGTGATATATGTGTACCGAGGTGGTACTCTTTGCCCTTTAGCTAACTTGGGTTTTGTTTCTTAAAGTTTCATAATTCACATGCACATCAACATAGACTTTTCCCTGAAGAGGTATACCGTGCAGCAACCAATTAGCCTAACTTGTAAAAATGGAAACATAATCAAACAATGTGAGTACTTTCTAGATGGTTACTGTTGCCGAGCTAACTAGTTGCACCACTCAAACATGTCTAAACCGTAAATGTGACTAATTTGCCATTTTTCAAGACATGCATATATATATAATAACGTTCAAACTTGTCAACTAATCACAGTTCCATGGGCATGAAATGCTTACAGTTGATGGTTTTGGGAATCTCTAGAATGTTGTTTGAAAGAAATACATTATCTTATTCGTATCCTTATCAAGGTGCAGGGTGGCTAAATAAGGATGATAATGTCATTTGATGTTCGGACACTGACAGGTTCGGAAACTACTGGTCCTAAATGTAATAAAGATGACCGACAATGTCACACTGCTGTACCGCCCTGGTCTGGGGATCCAAAATCTAGACCTAATTAGTACTAGCGCAGCACATTAGTACCTCCTTTCCGTGAATCTTCTGATGAACACTGTTTGATGGACCGGAAACATTAGCTACCACAAAACCAATGCCATGATTGAGAAAGGTTGTGAGTTTAGTCATCACTGATCAAGATCTCCATACATTGCATTTCTCTTACAATTTCTATTTTACTTTCTCTAAAATATCTTACCCAAATTTGACGACTGTGAAACAAGAATTTATCATGAGCCCTTTCTGTATGTAGATAATAGATTTGGCTATAAATATGTACTGCAACTTCCAAGAAAAACTTCAATCCAAGCAAAACTTCACTCACAAGAAGAAGCAAACCATTTCTTGTGTAATTTGCAGGCGCGGAAGATACTTGTATTAGCAATAGAATACAGATTGGGCGACCTGAAATATACAAGAGTGCTACTATCTGTGGAGACAGTGATGCCGAAGAAGAACTGGGGTGGATTAACAAGGACCGGGAGTAACAGAAAGATGGAGATAAGTTGTAGCAGTACTGCCACTGCTAACAAAGGCCATTTTGTTGTGTATACGACAGACCAAAAGCGTTTTGTTATTCCGTTGCAATATTTAGATAGCCAACCGTTCCAGGAGCTACTTAAAATGGCAGAAGATGAGTTTGGGTTAGCTTGTAATGGACCTCTTAGACTGCTATGTGATGCTCAACATATGGAGTATGTTCTTTCTTTACTAGAGAAATCTACAAGATAGTTTACTCTTAGTTATGGCAAAGACCTCTGTTTACTTTTTTGCTTGATGAAGTATGGTCCATGCTGAGTCCTGACTCCCCATGAATTTCTTTGTAAAAAGTAAAAAAACAACATAACTTTGCTAACTAAACTTTTTTAGTACTGCTTTCCATATCAGGCCAATCAATATTTGATGTCTATTAGTTTGTATTTGAAGTGAAAGTGTAAAACATATATAGTTGTTATGTTTTTTTCTTCTTTGCAAGATACAATGCGTTGGTGTTCTCGCAAATATACTTGGAATTGGAATATGCAGAATCAATTACATAGTGATGTAGAATTTTCAACAAACTATCTGGTCAACTTCATTGATCTAGAAATTCTACAGAAAGGCTGCTACGTGAACAATCACATCCGGGTAACCAAAGAGAACCATCGCATCCGGGTAACCCTAATACTAAGATATAGCAACAAAGTTGTACAAGTGCAGAAGTACTGTCTGCAGTTATCTGTCGCTGCTTTGTAAATGTCTTCGATGAAACTGACGGAGCTTCAAAGAATTTGCTCCAGTTTGTATGTTTGTCAAACCATAAGAATTAAGAAGCATGGACAAACATGAATGTATAGCTAGATTACTAGTGTTGATGTAGATCAATTCATGGTCTAACTCCAGCAAAACATGTAAAACAACCCATTACCTAGCCTATTTAGGATAGGGCCGACTTGAACAGTTAAATATCAAAGTAAAGCATATTCTAGAAAAAATTAAAATGCCTCCGCTTACCAACTGAAGAAAACCTGACCTTATCCCCAGCTTAGGAGAATTGAACATACAGCTCCCTGAAGATCTAGGAAGACTCGAAATTTATTTTTGCTTTTCATGTAAGAAACCAGATTACAAGAAATAATCATTGTATCCAAAGCATTTGCATTCTTCAAAATCAGTTTCAACTTTCAACAATCTCATCTCCCTTGCATTCCCAGTAAGTTTCTTGAAGCTAACTAACTTGAGATGTAATAAAAAACATCTAGTAGCCACCATACCAACCGCCCAATAATGTTTTCATCGTCATCTTCACTCTCATCGGTGTCACGGACATCGCCGTCTTCTTCTTCCTCAGGCAAAGTGGAAGCAAACTTTGAATTTGAAATTAAAAAAGAAACGACTCCATACCATAAGTATAACTGGTTAACAAATGCAATCTCAAACTTGTTTTGTAATTTATACAGTGAAGACAAAAAGGTTTCTGCACTTGTGACTTGCGCCTTCAAATTTGAGTGACAACAGACTAGGTGATGTTTCGAGCAAAGCATTATAATGGTAGATTAGAAGTCTAACTTAGCAACTGTTGCTATTGTGTCTTGTAGGACGTATATCCACTCCCAACTGTTTTGTTGACACAGAAGATCAGTGAGATTAATCTTCTTGAAGAGGATGGTGTTTTAAGCGAAGCGCAACAACAAATTCGTATGGAAAGTACAGTTAAGCTCAACTCCATTGACATGATGGAAGCAAGAAAATGGCAAATCAGGGCAAAGCAAAATGGCTTCAAGTGGGGTGATTCAAATACCGGGTACTTCCACAAAATTGCAAACTCAAGAAAGAAAAGAAACACTATAGTGAAGATGCATATTAATGGGGAAGACTGTTTTGATCAGGCAGTTATAAAAGAAGATTTGAGAAATTATTTTGTCAACCTTTTTTCGGATAATTCTGTATCGATGTCTTATTTAGACTCTCTTCACTTTCCTAAAATTTCAGATGAGGAAAAAGGTTGGCTGGAAAGAGATTTCACAGAAGAAGAAGTTTGGAAGGTAGTAAATCATTTGGGTTCAAACAAGTCCCCTGGTCCAGACGGTTTCACCGCGGAATTCTACAAGAAATGTTGGAGCTCTATTAAGGTAGACTTCATGAACATGATTAACGATTTCCATAGATACGGGTCTCTAGATTGGAGATTAAATGTGTCGTTTATCACTCTAATCCCTAAGAAAGAAGACACTTGTACTCCTAAAGATTTTAGACCGCTAAGTCTTATTAGTAGTGTCTACAAAATTATTTCTAAGGTCCTTGCGGAAAGACTCAAGACGGTAATGCCCGGGCTTATTTCCGATTTCCAAGGTGCTTTCATTATTGATAAACGAATTCTGGATGGGGTGTTAATTGCTAATGAATGTGTAGACAGCAGAATGAAGCAGAAAAGGCCAGGTATCCTATGTAAGATAGATATGGAGAAGGCTTTTGACAATGTTAATTGGCATTCTCTTTTCTGTATACTTCAGAAACATGATTTCGGAAGTAAATGGATATCTTGGATAAAGTGGTGTGTGACTTCTTCTCATTTATCAGTTTTGGTGAATGGTGGCTCAACTGAAAAGTTCAAGCCAACAAAAGGGCTTAGGCAAGGTGATTCTCTTTCTCCCTATCTCTTCTTATTGGTGGTGGAAATTTTGTCGAAGTTAATGAATGAAGCAGTAGAGAGAGGACAAATTCATGGGTTCCAGGTTACGGAGGTGTTGATGGTGGTTTTTAAACAAGGGGTAAAATCGTAAAACCCCATGACCTAGTGTTACCCGCAACACATTAACTAAGAGCATTTAACTCAGGTGTAAATAATTAATAGGGGTATTTTTTCAAAATACCAGATTAGGGTTTTCGACACAGAACCCTAATTCCAAAACTAAGCCGCACACTGCGCACCATGGCAACAATGCCAAACTAAGTCGCACACTGCGCACCACGGCAACCATGCCAAACCAAGCCGCACACTGCGCACCACGGCAACAATGCCAAACCAAGCCGCACACTGCGCACCATGGCAACAATGCCAAACCAAGCCGCACACTGCGCACCATGGCAACAATGACAAACCAAGCCGCACACTGCGCACCACGGTAACCATGCCAAACCAAGCCGCACACTGCGCACCACGGCAACCATGCCAAACCAAGCCGCACACTGCGCACCACGGCAACCATGCCAAACCAAGCCGCACACTGCGCACCACGGCAACCATGCCAAACCAAGCCGCACACAGCGCACCATGGCAACAATGCCAAACCAAGCCGCACATTGCGCACCACGGCAACCATGCCAAACCAAGCCGCACACTGCGCACCACGGCAACCATGCCAAATCAAGCCGCACACTGCGCACCATGGCAACAATGCCAAACCAAGCCGCACACTGCGCACCATGGCAGCAACGCCAAAACCAAACTACATATCACACTCATTGGCAACCATGCCAAACTAAGCCGCTATGCCATTGGCACATGCCAAAGATAGCGCCCTAGGCTTGCAAAATGTGCAACTAGGTCAATATGGCCGTACGTGCCATTGGCACATGCCAACGCGTACCACAAGCCATATTTCCAAGCCGCTATGCCATTGGCACATGCCAAATATAGCGCCCTAGGCTTGCAAAACGTGCAACTAGGTCAACATGGCCGTACGTGCCATTGGCACATGCCAACGCGTGCCACAAGCCATATTTCCAAGCCGCTATGCCATTGGCGCATGCCAAATATAGCGCCCTAGGCTTGCAAAATGTGCAACTAGGTCAACATGGCCGTACGTGCCATTGGCACATGCCAACACGTACCACAAGCCATATTTCCAAGACGCTATGCCATTGGCGCATGCCAAATATAGCGCCCTAGGCTTGCAAAACGTGCAACTAGGTCAACATGGCCGTACGTGCCATTGGCACATGCCAACGCGTGCCACAAGCCATATTTCCAAGCCGCTATGCCATTGGCGCATGCCAAATATAGCGCCCTAGGCTTGCAAAACGTGCAACTAGGTCAACATGGCCGTACGTGCCATTGGCACATGCCAACACGTACCACAAGCCATATTTCCAAGCCGCTATGCCATTGGCACATGCCAAATATAGCTCCCTAGGCTTGCAAACCATGCAACCTAAACCAAGTCGGCCACACATGCCATTGGCACATGCTAACATGCTCGCTGGTAGCTTTTCCTACCAAGGCCACGGCCCTAATGGCCACGCATGCCATTGGCACATGCCAACATGCTCGCTGGTAGCTTTTCCTACCAAGGCATTCCGCACATGCCATTGGCACATGCCAAACACACACGCTGGTAGCCTAACTTGCAAACCGTGCAACCTACCACCAAGGCATTCCGCACATGCCACACACGCCACTAGCAGCTCTGGCATTGCCACTTACACTCAACGTGTAACCTACCACCAAGGCATTCCGCACATGCCATTGGCACATGCCACACACGCCACTAGCATCTCTGGCATTGCCACTTACACTCAACGTGTAACCTACGACCAAGGCATTCCGCACATGCCATTGGCACATGCCACACACGCCACTAGCAGCTCTGGCATTGCCACTTACACTCAACGTGCAACCTACCACCAAGGCATTCCGCACATGCCATTGGCACATGCCACACACGCCACTAGCAGCTCTGGCATTGCCACTTACACTCAACGTGTAACCTACCACCAAGGCATTCCGCACATGCCACACACGCCACTAGCAGCTCTGGCATTGCCACTTACACTCAACGTGTAACCTACCACCAAGGCATTCCGCACATGCCATTGGCACATGCCACACACGCCACTAGCAGCTCGGCATTGCCACTTACACTCAACGTACAACCTACCACCAAGGCATTCCGCACATGCCATTGGCACATTCCACGCACGCCACTAGCGCTACGGCATTGCCACTTGCACTCAAGGTGCAACCAACGAGATATCAACACAAACCGGGGATGCTTTCCAGGGTTTTGGTTTGGCGGTCCATGACTTGCGAGTGTACACTACGCTCACATTAAGAAAGCGTGAAAAGGAATAAAGCGGTCAAATAAATGAGGAAATAATGGTGAAAACGTTTTCACCCATTAACACCATGCGGTTACCACCTCCTCCCATTATTTCACCCTTTACTCTCTTCCTTCATGAGGCCAGAGTACGTTTCAATCTCGACTTGTATAAATAGGTCTTACCTATTTCCACCGGACAACAAGTCTCGGTCGGGAGAAAAATACTACACTCTCGGAAAAGGCAACTTTGCAAGCTCTCCAAAAAGCTTTCATCTCTTGCAAGCTTCCTAAGCTTTCACTTTACGATACAAATCGAGACACTACTCTCCGAGACTATTCGGTCTCAACACCTTTCCTTGCTTCCCTCCCCAAATCAACCCTTCTCCTTCACTTTGTGACCGAAGCAAGTCTGGAACGGCTATTTCTTGGTTTAGGCCGGACTTGTACAGATTGATCTCTCGAATCTATAAAGTGCTCACGTGCAGCATATTTGTTTAGGGTTTAAACCAGTTTCTCACTCACCCACCGAATTTACTGAAATCGGCAGAAACGATTTTCACCCATAAACAGGAGGAAGGTACTATTATCTCTCATTTGCAATTTGCGGATGATACCCTTATTTTTATCGATGCCAAGGTTGAAGAAGTTCAGAGACTATTTATTATTCTTTCAATGTTTGAAGTTCTTACCGGAATGAAGCTCAATCTTGAGAAGAGTACTATGGTTAGCGTGGGTGCGGATGATTTTATTTCGACGATGGCTAAAGAACTGGGTTGTAAGACAGAAATGTTGCCGATCAAATACTTAGGAATGCCAATTGGGGATTATTCTAGAAGCTCTACAGTTTGGGATTCGGTATTAGATAGAGTGAAATTAAAGCTTGCTTCTTGGAAGAAGAAGTTTCTCAATAAGGCGGGGAGATTATTGTTAATTAAACACTGTTTGTCCAGTTTGCCTATATACTTCCTTTCTTTGTTTACTATGCCAGTTAGCGTCGAAAAGAAACTCATAAAGCTTATGAGAAACTTCCTTTGGGGGACGGTAGATGGGAATAGAAAAATGGCGTTGGTTTCATGGCCTAAGGTTTGCATTTCTAAACAATATGGAGGATTAGGGGTGAAGAATTTGAGATTAACTAACAAAGCTCTTCTTATAAAATGAGTTTGGAGATATTCAAAGATCAAGAACGCTTTGTGGAGGCGAATAATTCAGCAAAAGTCTAAGGCCAATGCCAATCTGCTCATTCCTACAGATGATGGTTCGTCACAGTGTAGGAGCCTTTGGCATAATATCCTTAGAGTAGTTCCTGATGTGCAGAAACATTCGAGCTTCAAGGTAAATAACAGAGTTGCAATCAATTTTTGGAACGATAAATGGGTGGACAGAGGCATTCTAAAAGAGTTATTTCTGGTGGTTTTCAAAGCTGTAAGGAACAAAAATGCTACTATTGCAGACATGATTCATAATGGCAGTTGGGTTTGTATTTTTCGCAGACCTCTCAACGCTAATGAGCAACTTGAATGGGATCTTCTTAAGAGAGATTTAGGCACTCCACCTGCTCTTAATGGAGACGAAGATGAAGTTGTAGTAATGGACAATTTTACTACTAAATGTTGCTACGAACTGCTGGTGGAAGAACCTCTAGATTGCGCTTTCCCGAATCAATCTCTGGTTTGAAAAATCTAAGATGTTTAAATTTGTCATTCAACCCTATCGAAGAATTACCTGTTTCTATCCTCACACTCTCCAATTTGGAAACATTAGACGTCGACACCTGCAAAAGTTTAAAAGCCTTGCCAGAGTCGGTGAGGGATCTTGCTAAGTTGGAGATATTTAATTTCAGAAACTGCCCATTACTAAAAACATTACCCAAAGCTTTGCGAGACTTATCTCGATTAAGATCTCTTGACCTACAGGGTACTCAAATCAAAGTATTACCCGAGTCTTGCACTAACCTCAACAATCTTGAGTATGCGCATCTTGCCTGGTGTAAGCTTCCCAGAGTAGTAAAAAATTGGATAAAACTGAAAATGTTTTATCACAGAGGAACACCAATTGGTATTGGAAAACTTACTCTTTTAGAAGGACTCACTTACAGAGTGAGGGAAAAAGTAATAAACGAGCCGCAAAATGATGGTATGATTGGTATCGAAGAGTTAGCAAACCTAAACTTACTTGGGTGGCTGAATATTGCAGATCTTCGGAACGTGAATCACCGAATAGATGCTGCGAGAGTAAATTTGAAGGGAAAGCTGAACCTTCGGTATTTACATCTATGTTGGGGTAAACTAAAAGAAGAGGAGTTGGACATGTTTCGGGACCAGAAGGCATGTCATGATCTTCAAGTATTTGAAGCTCTCCAACCTCCCACTAGTTTGAGAAGGTTGGAAATTCATAACTTCATGGGGTTGGACTTTCCTACGTGGATGTGCAATCCATATGTTCTTCCAAATTTGATACGGTTGGAACTTCGAAAGTGCAAAGGAATTAAACAACTTACAGCAGATACTGTGCAGATTCCACATCTCACGATTCTTTGTCTTACAGGAGTTTCGACGTTGAAGAGTTTAGACATTGGAGGATTTCCTTCGTTAATAAATCTCGATCTTATTGATATGGTCCTTCTAGAAAAGTTTTCCTATTCATATCCTTCTTGTCTTGAGGATCTGAGGATCACTGGCTGCAAAAGTTTAACAGAAATCCCTTCCTTTCCTTGTCTGACGATATTGGAATTAACGAAGGTCGACTAAAAGTTACTATGCGCAGTTGGGAGAAGCCAGACATCTCTCACAACCGAATATTTCGAGAATATTGATGGGATTGTACACTTCTCGGTTGGCATACTCCAA
Source organism: Papaver armeniacum (assembly GCA_023531295.1). Classification (NCBI taxonomy): domain Eukaryota; kingdom Viridiplantae; phylum Streptophyta; class Magnoliopsida; order Ranunculales; family Papaveraceae; genus Papaver; species Papaver armeniacum. Next base: position 100,604 of record JAJJWW010003902.1, read on the forward strand.
TACAATTGCAATCTTCAAATTATGACTATTAAAAATTGCAATCAGTTAGAAGTCTTTGGTGTATATGTTGATGAATTTGAGAGCGATAAGGTGTTTGCTCTTTATGGGCCTGAAATCTACAGTGGCTCTCTTCAAATATGGGATATCATTGATTGCCCAGTTCTAAAGTATCTGCCAGATTTACGAACATGGACTTCACTTAGGTCACTTGTTATCATCAATTGCCCTCCAGTGGAAATGTCTTTAACCTATGATCTTAAATCACTCTCCTTTCTTGATCAACTTGGTGTTGATTTTATTCAAAGAAACGACAAGCGAGGAGATCCATCAGTTAGGATGATTAATTTGATGAAGGCGAGCGCCCGGGTGCCAAAGGCCCACTAAGCGAGGAAACTACTTCCCACACTAGCGCCTTAAGCGAGCTTTATGCACTTCAGGCGAGTATGGCGCTTCAGGCGCCTGACAGAAGTTTTAGGCGCTAGATTAAGCTCCAAAGGCGCCATGGGTAATAATAATCTCCATAAATAATGGTTGATTGTCGTGAATGTATGTATCAACACTTATTAATATTATGAATAAGACCTCTACATGGTACACAATCAATACTGATATGATTCCAAGACCTCTACATGGTAATTCCATCAACCCATGTGATGAGAATAAAGTTTTAATACAGATATCTCCTTATTGTGAAATGAACCAAATTCGACTATTTTACCAACATTGTAGATGCTCAAGGCTCTCAGCAAGGCAGCAATAGCAATCATAACACCGCTCCACAACCCATTATGGTGGCACTGATCAATTTCTGTTGATACGTATATTCTGCAGATCAATCAACAAAACGTTACCCATCTCAGCTAGCCATTCGAAGGAATACAATAAAATGATTGGATTTTGTATAGGGTCTCACCTTAATCATGTTACCTCCTCCTCCATCAACTGTATTTGCTTCTGTGACTCTTCGATTTTCAGCCTCATGAAATCATTATACTAGTGGATCATCGAAAACAAAACAAAGGTTTCATCTTCTTCATCATCTTGATGTTCCATTGAAATGATGACAGTAACAGTAAGATTGGTGTTAGATCGGTGAGAGATGAAAGAATCTTTTCATAGAAATTTTGAGATCTAAAACTTATGTAGGCGGCTGTAGATACTTTTAAGGGTGGGCACTTTTATGTATGTTTCTAGTCTAGGGTTTAAAGCAAATGATCCAACGGTTGTAGGCGTGGCAGCAAGTCAATATTTTAACTAATGATCCAACGGCTGTTGGCAGATTCTACACAAGACCAGGTGTAACTGTGAATGGTTGGTCCTATTTAAACAATGAAACAGAACAGAGTGGGGAGTAGATCCAAATTTTACTGTGATTGGAGTAGCATTAGGAAGTTTAACATACCACAGCAAGGCATCCCCTTTTGACTCACAATTTCGAAGGAAAATCTGAAACTACTTTGGCACCGGATTGACATATGATGAAATGTATTGGAAATTAAAAGGTAACAACAGCAATAAGTTTAACATGTCCATGGACACTAAAACGTTGACAAGGGATCAAGGCTTTCAATCATTTTACTGAATTATAATGGACAAGAAGAGAGGAGCTTCAAAACTATTGATATAGAAAAAAGGTATACAAAATTCAAAAATGATCTGCAACTATCGGAATCAAAGATATGAATACACCCTGAAATTTTTCCCCCTGAAACCAATTACATATTGTCCCAATCAAATTGCTTAACTAGATATGATTACATTTTGGATTACTTAAATATTTTGTTCCCTTACAATCTATAAAGATTCGATGAGTCTGTATTCGGATAGGCATACTTTTAAGTAACTAGAATCTATGATGAGAGTCTGTAGGAAAACATAAACCCGAAGACAGATCGAGAGAGAGTAAAGAAAAACCAAGACATGAAATTTATGTTAATACTGTTGACAGACAATGAAAATATATCTACACATATACAATTTAGTTTTGAAAGGAGAAGTCATTATGACAAATTTAACGATCTTTGTACTTCTTCCTTTTGATCTCCAAGCTATGTGGTATGGTTCAAACCTGATATTGAAACTCCAATAAAAAACCTTCATCTGATTTCGGAAATGGAAAACTAAAATTAGCAGATCTCCTTTCTCTAGTTTTTTTTTTTTTCACCTTTGTAACACCGCCACCCTACCACTGTTAGTGTCCACTCTCACTCTCTATTATAAATACTTCTACTCAAATTCTAGGGTTCCGTTGAAAACTTATGTGATTTATTGAAATACCCTTCAACTAATCCTAATGTTACAGCCCAGTGTCCAAGCCCAGTCATTATTTCTCAAGCTCCATGATACTCCCTCCGTTCCACTTTAGATGAGTGTTTTCGGTTATTTTTTTGTTCCACATTACTTTATAGTTTTCATATTTTCCCCACAAAACTACCAACAATAGCCTCACAATTTATCTTGGAACTATAAGTTTATTTTTCACAAAATTGGTTAAAAAGACCAAAATCAATAATTCCTGGGGAAAAAAGACATTTAGATTTTGATATTGTTTAAATGGACAAAAATATAAAAATAGCCAGGATGTAACCAGTTTCATCCTACCCATTTTCAAATTCTTTTTCTTATTTTTAATTTACATCGGGATACATCCAGTTTCATCCTCACTCTTTTTTAAGTTTAACCCAGGATGAATTCAGTTTCATTCTTGCTATTTTCCTGGTGTCCATTTAACCCATACTAATTTTTACTCGTCCATTAGAACCATGTTTTAAAAATATTTGGATAAGTGAGCCATTTTCCATTTATTTTTAAATACACTAATAGCAATTAATGTTTGAAGACTTTTCTCAAGGACATAGATAGAATTTTTTTTATATCTCTCCATTTCTTAATCTGCGTGAAAACTTCTAAAATATCATCTATATTGGAACGGAGGGAGTAGTAAATTAGAAACACATCACTAGATTCACATTCAGATTCAGCACAGGTTATCTAATGCGAAATATTAAATCGTAGTAGTTATGCTTGCATATTTGGTATTATCATTCCCCACAAATAAGAATGACACTCCCAGGGAGTGACTCCCTTGGTAATGTTCATTACAAAGCCCTATATTCCTTCACAAATTGTGCAAATTTTACATAGGTAGACTACGTGCACAGCCGGCACTGTCCAAACAGACAAATCTGTTTCTTCTAGTAGGAGTTGATGAATGTAAATTGGTCCCTATGTATAGAGGTGTAAATTGGGTTGTGCCACCACGAGCACAGCCTAGCACAGCACGCTAAAATTTGAGCACAGCCCATCCCAGCACGTGACTTAGCCCAGCACGGCACATCACGTTAGTTAAATGAGACGTGCTGGGTTTGACTAATTGGCACAGTAGCACAACACAGCACGCGACACAGATAAGCACGTGGTCCAGCCCAGCACAGCACGTTAAGAGAGCACGTCATAACATGTACAAATACACCATATAACAAGGCATAATACATCACATTTTTTGTATATTTCACAAAAGAGTCACTATTCTAGCTAGTTTTTAACATTTTATGTTGGTTTATTTATAACAACACATATAATACCTTAATATTTGGAAAATATATTTCAATATCGTTGTTATAATGTCGTCACCTATATTTAACTAGAACGTTAATTTACACGACAATAATCCAATTTTATATTTGATGGGCTATTTCTTTTTATTGAATAAACTTGTTAATTTTACTTGAAATAATTTCAAATGATATGTTGTCTAATTAAATTCTTGTGATAATGTCCGACTTAATGTATACATTAAGTGATTTCAAATTGTTTATAGCACGTGTGCCAGCATGGCACAACACGGCACGTTTATTCATGTGTTGTGCCTGTGGGTTGTGTTGTGCCTAGCTTTTGACTAGTAAAGCACAACACGGCACATCACGTTTAAATCGTTGGCACAGCACAGCACAACACGACACATGGCACGTGAAGCACGAGACTTCGTGTGCCGGGCTGTGCCGGGCCGGCACGTTTTACACCTCTACCTATGTATATCCGAGTAAATAAGATTACCAAAGCTGTCCAAATTGTCCACAAAAAAATCATCCAAAAATCAATGGGAAGTGGGAACTCTTAACTGCACCCGATGCTTTCCACTTTGCCAACTTCCCTGTTCAGAAGTAGAACCCACAGCCAACTCTTACCTCTTCAAATAACTTGATCCACATCCAAACTACAAATCCTACTCTATACGCTCAATTGAAATTTGAAAATTCATCTTCTTTCGTATTTGGAAAAGTGTTCCTTGGTCTCATCCCACTTGTACGCCAGCTGCACACATCAACTGACAAGTGTTTCAATGCATCCAAGACAAATTAAATCTAGGGAATATTATTTAAATATCCCTCAAAATCCACCCCTTAAAATATACCCCTATTCAATTTTTAAAAATACCCCTATCTTCTGAAAAGTAGAAGCAACTAGCGCAAGTTGCTTTCAGAAGTGGACGCAACTAGCATAAGTTGCTTCCAGAAGTGGACACAACTAGCATAAGTTGCTTCCAAAAAGTGGAAGCAACTTTCTCAAGTTGACTCCATAAAAATTACTTTTTACCCCTCGGGGGTATTTGTGCAAGGTCAACAAAAATGGAGGGTATTTATTACATTCCCACTTAAATCTAAATACTTTAGATTGGTCATCTGCTATGAAATGAAGTGATAAAAAGAAGTCGTCGACAAGTTTTGACCGTCAGTGTGTGCAGACAATAGGATTACCAAGAGTTTCAACTAAAGTCTAAAATGGAAGTAGCTCCAGCCAAGATTTTATGAGCTTCATTGGCTATAGCAGAAATGAGAAAGCGTTTGTTGCATTTTCTTGACAAGGTTGTGCTAAGTTGTCAAGTTATAGTCATGTCAAAGACGAACTGGTGTCTAATATACATACACTTGGCAACTGCAACGGATTAAGGAGGAGTCTACAAATTAGAGGTTTAACGGGGCGAGCAGAGGATTCGCTGAAGCTACATATATACAAGGTCGGAACTTCTTTTATCTGGAGGAGAGGATAACATAACTTTCATGGGTTCTGATTTAAACCAAATCCAATTCTAAGAAACGCTAGGAACTAATTTGTTCAGAAAATGGTGCCCGTAAAATTTTAGAGGTCGAAACAATATACAAAAAACTACAAAATTGAGCTACACACATTGACTCACAATCTCCAAGGGATGGCAACATTCACAATATACAAATTGATCGTAACATATACAATATACAAAATTTAACTGGACATCACGGCTCAAAATATCCAAGGGATGTCGGATCCCAAGATTCGCAATCTTGGAGGGGTGTCAACTCGTGCAATAATTCTTTAAGTCTTGGTGCATTCCATTATACCTAAAGTCTAAACCTACTTTGGATTATAAACTTTAGACTAATCAGCTGCAATGAATCTTAAAATAATTTGTGCACAGACTGGTAGATAAAATGAAATGGAAAAAAAGAAAGAAAAGGTAACAACAGCAATAACTTTAACATGTACAGAGGCACTAAAACATTGACAGGGGAGATTTAAGGCTTTCCATCATATTACTGAACCATGGGCAAGAAGCATGAGTACTTAGAGAGATGCTGCAGCAGATACAATTGAAATGATCTTTTCATTTTCAGATTAGTAAATAAGGTTCAAAAAGTAAATTATAGTATACAATTGAAATGATCTTTTCATGTTCAGATAAGCAAAACGTACAATATCACCCAAATCAGAGATAAGAATACACAAAGTAAATTGATTTAAGGCCATCAGAGTCCTTCCTTGCCACCATCTTCTCTTCTCTGATCAGTATAAGAGATCAGCCTTGTCCATCTATTATCGATTCTCAATCACCTGTTTGATTTGATAAAAAAAAATTGATTCTTGAAGAAACATCTTCTCTAACCTAATGATCTTCAATTTTCGGAAGATCTAGCGGATTAGAACATTTGAAGTTCAGTCAAGTAAACAACAAATAAGAATTGGAATCGTGGGCAACAACTTAAGTTTGAGAGGAAAAATCATTATGACAATTTGCAAAGATGTGATCTCTCTTTTTGATATCCAAGGTATGTGTAAAGATTCCCAAATGAAAGCAAAACTCCGATCATACATCTGATTTTATAGAAGGCAAACTCAAATTAGCAGCGAAATTCCTATCATAACTCCGTTTACTGGTTTTTCCTTTCAACGCCGCCTCACTACGGCTCGTAGTCACCTCACTCACTCTAAAATCCTAGGGTTAGGTTGATTTTATAGCAAGAAAATTGGAATGATTTACCAAAAGGCCCTTGAAATCATCCAATTGTTGTTGTAGAACTATGGATGTGCAGGCCCAGTCATTAGAATTACATAGCCAATTTATATACCTGGCTTGATTGGGGTATACCCAGATTAATTGGGGTATAACCATTTTGTTCCCATCCAAAGGAGTGTGTTAAGGGGTGTCTAAAAGGTGTTAAAAGACCAAATTACCCATACTAAAAAACCTTGCCGGCCAAAACATATAAAAAAGAAAATCAAAATCTTTCTTCTACACTCTAACTATACATGTGAAATCAAAAAAAAAAAAAAAAACGAAGAATCAAAATGAACCAAAAGTCGGCAGGGTATTTTCTGTCGACCTTGCCGACCAACATATAGTCGGCAGGGTATAAGGTTAAATAACATGCCGATTTTTCATCTCTAAATTTAGCAATTACAGGGTCGGCAAGATATCCATATCTATACCTTGCCGACTTTTCATAACATCCATGGCGATGACTGTAAATTTTTTCTACAGCCGGCAGGGTATTTTTTGAAGACCTAGTCACGATTTTACGCACTAGTCACGATTTAGGCAGAAGTTAACTGTCGTTTGACAACCTTCATGATTTTACGCACTAGTCACGATTTAGGCAGAACTTAACTGTCGTTTGACAACCTTTACATAACATGGGGATCCACATATGGGATACAAATGCCATGAGGTGTGGGCTCTTGTAATTATGGTACAGGTATAGCGCTAGTTAGGAAACAAAAGGCAACTGGGAGCCAATACGACACTTGTCTGGTATGTTGACAAGTTAAAGGGAGATTCAAATATGGATGATGATGTAAGGACAAGAATGTGGAGAAATATCAACATTTTAGCATTAACGAGTTTGCTGTACCACGGCAAGGAAGCCAATCTCTACGTTGCTTTGCCAATTTTCCTTACGAGGAGTGGAGAAATTTTTAGTTTACATAGGGCAAAGTTTTATTTTTCCAATGCGATTAGAACTCAAGAATATTGTTTCTGGTATGAATGTTTATCGATCGACCAGAATGTCACCAAAAATGTCAGGTGAAAAAGGTAATAAATTTTACATAAGTTGGATCTTCCAACTATTGACACGAAAAAACATTTCGGGTTACTTAAAGATTTTTGTGCCGCTACAATATTTACAGAAGTCGGATTAAATACAGATGGTAAGTGTATTTCTGTTTGCAAACAATATTTAGTAGAAAACTCAAGTCAAGTTGTTTTTCTAGTTATTACCTCTTCTTAATCGTAGTTTTTTGGTAGTTCATAATTCTTAGTTTTGGTTCTTCGGATCAAGTAAGCTAAGATGCAGTTGAGGTATGTGGTGATTAGTATATGAACACTTGTGGTACGCAAATGCAAATGAGCCAGGTGGTCTCACTCACCTCTTACGGAATAGAAGAACCAGCAGCAAAGCAATGTTTAGAGATATGCTGAGGTTTATTCAAATGCTCCTGATTCTCTTCAAAAAGCTATTGCAAGTTTTAAAAATTAAAGATTATGTCCTTGCTAATAAACAAATGACTTTTGCGATGAATGCTGCATTTGATTGTGAAAGAGGGTTTAGGAAGCTGGTCAAAACGTGACTTATAAACCACCCTTAGTACTATTATGGATAAAGCCCCATATTTTCTATATAAAATCCTACAAATTTTACATGTCCCCGTGAGTTAAAAATTTCAGACTTGACCCCTTCATTCTGAACATGTGACTGTGGAAGTTGATGCATGTACATCAGTCCACATGTACATTGAGTAAAATATTTAACATTACCAAGCTATGAAAATGTTTGACAAAACATCCTCGAAGTCTAAGAGGAGTTCGAAATCAATGGGAAGTGGGTATTCTTAACTTCCCTAAAAGCCCTGTTCAGAAGTAGAACCAAGAGCGAGCAGAAATTGGCACCACTCTGACCCCTCCAACGGTAAAGATTGTGGAATCAGGTTCACATGCAAACTACAATTTCTACTCGAAGGGCTTATCTTCCTTGAAGCTCCAATTCACCTGAGCTGAGGCATCACTCTGGGAAGGTGAAAAAGTAATAGCACAAGTTACATATTTTGGTGAGAAATTCGTTCATCTAATTAGTATCTCTTTTATGTGTACCCATCATCATGTTATTCCATCATGCAAACAAAAACAGCATCAAATCATTAACAACATATACAAATCAAGTAAATCTAAACTAAAAATTTGTAAGATAAAAAGAGAACATACAACATTTAAAATTGATCTCCACCAATTCAAGTCTTCACTTGGCTTAGTTTACGGATCATCAATCATTACAACATCTATAGGAAGTAAATCTAAATCTAAACTAAAAATTTGTAACAGTAAATCACAAAGAAAAAATTTGTCCAAATCTATACTCCAAACTGATGTTCAGATAAGCAAATGTTACTAGTGGATCCACAATCGGAATCAAAGATATATGAATACACCGTGAGCAAAAACCGATTACATATTGTCCCAATCAAATTGCTTAACTATATATGATTACATTGTGGATTAGTTTAATATTGTGTTCCAATCAGAATCTGTATTCCGATAGGCATACTGTATAGAATCTATGATGAGAATATGTAGAAAAATATAAACCCGTAGACATATGGATACAATGACACGCCTGCATAGAAAGACCAAGACATGAACTTTTTGTTAATATTGTGGGCCAAGACAAACAATGAAAATATCCATCACCATTATCTTACAGATCTTACATGAAGGAACAATTTAATATTGTGATGGATATTGTGATAAAATAATTTAGTTTTGAGAGGAGAAGTCATTATGACAATTTTGAAGATCTTTGTATCTGGTCTCTTTGATCTCCAAGATATGTGGTATGGTTCAAACATGATATTGAGACTCCGATCAAAAACTTTCTTCTGATTGGCAAACGGAAAACTCTTATGGATTCTTATAAGCAGACATCAATAGATCTCCGCTTACTAATTTTTTTTCCCCTTTCTAACTCTGACTCACTGAAGTCTCCACTCTCACTCTCTATGTATAAATATACTTCTACCCGTATTCTAGGGTTCGGTTGAACACTTGTGTGATTTACTAAAATACCCTTCAATTAAACTCAATGTTACACAGCCCAGTGTGTGTGCCCGGTTATTACAACTTCTCAAGCACAGTGATAATAACACACTTGCAAGCCCGCGGCAGCATGTTGGATCTTCAAAACATTATCTCCCTAACGACTCACATTTACCACACAACCAACATATATTAGACCTGAATAATGTGTTCAGGTTCTACTGCAACATCATGATAAAGCCCCATAATTCCTACAATTTTTTTTTTTTTTTTTTTTTTTTGATGCAAACCTGTAATTCTTACATGAAATTCCCAAATTTTACATGCCCCCATGAATTCAATTTCAGATTAGGCCCCTTCATTTTCAACATATGATGTCGGCGGACTACTTGCACAGCCAGCACATTCCAAAAAGACTAGAAGTTGATGCACATACATCCGGTCATGTCCAAACTGTTTTCAAGCATGACATTGATGCCTGTTAACAAAAAATTTGTATAAAAGCTCCTACAATAAAGCTGGTGGCTGTAAGGTACAAATACATGCCAGACAGTTTTTAACATGGACACCGGTGACACTACAACGCTTAGTTGCATAACTTGATAAAAATCTACCTACAAAACGATGAACACAGAAACAAAGTGCATATCTCGCACTATGTTGTAAAAGGCGCTAGGCAAGGCGAGGCGCCAAGCCCAGCGCCTAGCGCCTTTGGCGCCTAAGGCGCCCTAGGCGAGCGCCTTTTTATTAGAAAATTCCAGATTCAAGCTTAATTTGGCGCCTGGGCACCTTTTTTTCCCAGGCGCCAACCCAACGCTTAGTGCGCCTTTGGCGCTTAAGCGCCAAAGGCGCTCGCCTTTTACAACATAGATCTCGCAACAGTCAAACTGTCCTGATTTTTCACTTCTAAGCATCCAAAATTGTACACTAGGAAGGAAGTGCCAAAAGAAAGCAACTGTACTTTTATGTGTATTCTTATTCTAGAAGCCCAGGATGAGTACCGCAGTTAAGCTTCAGACACGATTAATCTCTTCGGAATGAAACTAAGGATTGAGTTAGTATTGGTCTTCCGAGTTGTAAAATAGGAAAACCATCCCCGAGCTGTTGGAAATCAAGTGGGATGACAGTTATAAAATATGTGTCCAACACTCTTTACACCGCTGTAGTCAACACAAATTTACATCTTCAAAATGGGGAAACACATTGTTCAAAAAAATCAAGATTCATTTGCTTCAGAATTTAGCCCTTGCGAAGGATGCTATCATATTTCTTGAGATGCGTTCCTAACGTTAGCCCCTAAACATGAATTAATGCTTTCCTCCAGATTTGAACCTGCAAAAAATTATCGAAAGTTAGAATCGGACTGCAGTTCTCTGCTCAAACAGACATAGAGAAGATATAACCGTATAGGCTAATCTTCTTGATTAAGCTGGAATTGGGATTGACCATTGTCGTTAGTTAACGACTATGGTCTTTAGTCCTCATCAGTACTCCCTTGTATTCACATACATGGGCACCAAATGGAATAAAGTCCCAACTTCTTACCGCTCATGATATAATATTACAGCTGAGTTCTTATACACTGTCTAGATATCATGCCGAACAAATAACAAAATCCATAACAAACACATATATACTTCAAAAGGCCGAGCAGGAATTTATACGCTCCGTACATAGAGTGGTTCATAAATCACAGCTTCAAAAGGCCTATCAAGAATTTTTACGACCCGTACATGGATTAGGAAGAGTTTTGTTATGATTTATCAAGTTCAGTCATGTTCGATGGTAGATAGCAGTTACATCTAATCCAACAGAATAAATTTCCTCTTTGGTTAGTCTGGAACATGACGCTCAGTACTCGTATAGCCATGGGACCTACGATAGCAATTTAATGCTGAATAAAGATCATGAAACCGGTAGTTTAAGCAGCATGTTAACGCTTAGCTGGGCCAATATGAGGAGCTAACTTTAATTATAATAGCCCGAGGTATGATCACAATTCACAACCGTCCAGCCTAGACTTAATACTAGCCGTCCTTTGTCCATTATAGACACCACTTTTGCTTAGAACATTGATGATATAATTATATAACATAAAAATGATGGGAAGAAACTAGTAAAAAGATTAAAAACGAAATTGTTTGTCCAAAATTACACAAGAACCAACCAATTCACAAACTGATAACCTACCCTGATTTGAGACCCTTGAAGTCTACACGAACCATCTCCTCGGAAAGAAAAGTATCTTTGAGCATGGGCACAAGATTAACATAATAGCCATGTAATTTTTCGTTAAGTTAGCTAGGAACCAAGTAGAAATATTCTCAATTCTAATGTATGTTCCAAAATGATCCTTTTATTTTCAGATAAGCAAAACTCACAACTACAAGACTAATACCACAATCAGAGGTATGCACCCTTCTTTCCAACTAAATCAATTACAGAATCCGTCTCAATCCTATTGCTTAACGAGATATAAACAAACGACTTAAAATATCTCTAACCCTGTGATTAATTACCAATATATAAGATCTTCAACTTTCTGCAGAATTTCCGATTCAAGCATAGCATGTCAATGGTGCAAACAACCAACAAATATTCTCAATTTTAATGGTTAGGTCAGTACTCAATAACTGATCTATGTCAGCTGAAAAATCCGATCCTGGAGATTAGTCACACCTGATATCTCATATAAATATGAGAACACCCCTGCTCAGAAAAACCAAAACATGAATGTCAATATTGTGGGATAAAAGACGGTGAAAATTTCACACATCATTGTTTTACAGATGTTACCTCAAAGGAATTTTCAAGATTCACTGCAACGATGCAGTAATGATGAGATCTTGACTTTGATAGCTGATGAGAATGCACCAAGACTGTAGATTGGTTTAGGGGAATGTTGGAGGTCACACCGCCATCAACTTCTTCTGTTGCAAGTGCCATGAAATACTTAAGTTTTGAGAGGAGAAATCATTGTGCTAGTCAAAAATCAAGACAAGGGTTTCATAGCTTCTTCTTCTTCTAGCAATTTTAGTGGAATGATGAGAGCAGTAGCAGTAAGATTTGTGTCCAGATAAGTGAGAGATGATCGCTTTCTTGAAGAATCATCCATATTTCAGAACGAAATTTGACTGACAATTTTGAGATACGAAGTTTAGTTTGTTGAAGGCTGCGAGAGTATTTTTAGAAGTGCCTTTATGTTTCTTGGACAAAATTAGATTGAAAATCGACCGGTTGGAGATGTGAATAACTATAGTTGTCATTGCCCTAGATCTATGTTGTAAAAGGCGCTGGGCAAGGCGAGGCGCCAAGCCCAGCGCCTAGCGCCTAGGGCGCCTTAGGCGCCCCAGGCGAGCGCCCGAAAAATAGGAAAAAAAAAAAAACAGGCATAGTTTGGCGCCTAGGCGCCTTTTTTGCCTAGGCGCTGGTCCATCGCTTAGAGCGCCTTTGGCGCTTAAGCGCCAAAGGCGCTCGCCTTTCACAACATAGCCCTAGATAAGTAAATCTCTTATTTACCCCTCAGATGTAGTGGTTTACTTAGACTACAGGCCGCTAGAACAAATGTTATTATGTGTATTCAATTTCAAAGTAGTGTACGCATGCTTTAAGGATGTGCTAGTTTATACTAACACTTACTTGAACCGGTAGTAAGAAGCAGGAATGATAAAAATGAAACACTTTCTCAGTTTAAGATTCACTAAGTTGGATTTGATCTTTAATTAAGAATGTTCACCTATGGGATCATATTAATTCTAGTCTAAGTTTATGTATTTTATTGATCTAAGTGTTCAGCAGTATATGCCAATTTCATGGTTTCACAAATGCACCATGCTCTATAGCTATTTGATTGAACACTAGGGCTTCATCACCAGATATCATTCCAGGTCTTCCGATGAAAATAAAGCTGTGATATTGGAAAACCTTCCGTTATGTTTCAAAAAGAAAATTACAGCCGTCTACATTTCATATACTTCGGTCAGTAGTTGCGGTCAACCATAAAACACGTGTGAGCCGTTCATCCAATACTGATATAAAATCAACGATCACATAGACCTAGACCGAACGGGCTAGATCTTTAAGCCTTTAAGCCTATAAGAAGAATAGTTGTTCTCAAATTCTATTCCGCCTCTTCCATCTATGTTGGAGTGAAAAAAACATCCAAACCCTAAAACTAGAAATCAACAACAGATCCGATCTTATGGTCGTCTTCTTCATGTTGCCCCATCAATGGAAACAAAAAGAATATCAAATACATGGTTTATATCAAATACCACACAATAATTTTTCCTCTCGAGAAAATATGATGTCCGCTATCTTTGATATAGCTTGGATTCTTTTTTTTTTTATTCCAAACACCTTTCATTTATATGTTGTGCTCCCCCCCTTTGGAACTACCATTTCAACGTTTAGTTCGTGAAATCACTGAAGCTTTTAAAACTGATTCGAGGTTTCAAATTTCCGTTGTAGCAGCATAACAAGAAGATCAAATAAATCTAAACCAGAAATTTGTAATAGCAATTCAAAAACAAAAAAGTTACAAGTAGATCAACTACCGGAACTAGCGATAGGAATACACCATGAAATTTTTCCAGCTGAAACCAATTACATATCTTCAAATCCTATTGGTTAACTAGCTAGATATGATAACATTTTGGGTTGGTTATCATACTGTGCCCTTGCAAGAATGACCGTTACAACCAATATCCACATTGAAGACGTGTAACAAGTTAGTTATGAGAGGAGAACTCATTATGACAATTGTTTCAAACATCTTAATATCTCTTCCCTTTGATCTCCAAGCAATGTGGTATTGTTCAAACATGACACCGAAACTCCGATCAAAAATCCTTGCCTGATTAGCAGATCTCATTTTCTGGTTTTTTTCTCTCTCCTTTCTAACACCGCCTCACTACCTCTCCAATCTCATTCTCTATGTATAAATACTTCTACTCCAAGGTTAGGGTTCGGTTGAAAACTTGTATGATTTACTAAAATATCCTTCAATAAATCAACTGATGTTGCACAGCCCAATGTGCAGGCCCGGTTATAACAACTTCTCAAGCTCAGTGGCAAGCCTGCCGCAGCATATTAGATAGTAGTGGTTAACTAGTTATCCCTTCATACTGTATTGAGTGAAACTTCGACAGTGGCTTTATGATCCTAGGGTATTACACAAAATTAGATTGACCATCCAACGGTTGTAAATGTGTATCACTATAGTTGCCATTGCCCTAGTACTTAAATTTCTTATTTACCATTAGGCTAAGTCCTATGGGCTAGATTGGACTGCTAGATTGGCCAAAAAGTGTTGCAAATCATGAAAAAAGTGTGGGAAAAAGTTAACACTCTTTCTGGCTACTTATCTCTCCTAGCATTTGCTCGCAGTCGAACAATCAGCGGATTGAAACGCTGAATAGTGCGGCGCTCAAAAAGTGACACAAACGCTGGATTATTCGGCGTTATGCGAATATTACAGAGAATAACGCCGAATTGTTAGGCGCTAGGGTGGACGTTGTTACACTCGGCGTTCGACTGCGACGCTGCTCCATCCAACGATTGACCCTTTTTTTTAACTAACGGCTATTTTTTCCAGAATTCCATTTCTACACGTTTGGCAATTTGTTTCAATCATATTTTGTTTCAAAATTTGGAAATTTATCAAAGTAAATGTAGCCGTTTGAGAGTTTGTAATCTTCCATTACATTACAAAACAAAGTTACAATGTTTTTTGAAGAAACTAAAAAGTACATTGAAATTCAAATCCTACTTTTAAATAACTTCAAACATAAAAAACTACATTGAAATTGAAATCCTACTTCTAATAACTTAAAACTTAAAAAAAGTACATTGAAATTGAATCCCTAAAAACATCACAAATAATCAAATTAAACCATACAAATATCATCTACATCATCTAAATACCAAATATCAATCATCAAATTCATTGAAATCGCACAAAAAATCATAAACTCTAAACCTAAAATTTAAATTTCCTACCTTGAATTATTTCGTGGATGGAAACGCACCAAACCACGTTCAATTAATCAAAAATCTGATGATGCACAAACCCACAGGAGGAATTTGTAAAACAACTTTTAGAACTCAAGATCTCTGAGAAACAATTTCGGGTGAGAAAGTTGGAACTAGGGTTTATTATGTTTAGAACTAGAAGAAGAGAAGAGTTGTGAAGAAACAACTATGTTTATTAAGAGAATTCTCTATGTTTACATCACGACCGAACTGTGTATTTATATATACAACTGGATTTCCTAAGATACAAGAAACCTATTAAAAGGAAACTCTACAAGTTATACATAACAATTCACTAGTGGATAATAGAGTTTTTACCACTTCCTGGGCTTTACAGAAACGACTGTTATTGGGCTGATGTAATTATCCATGCTGTGATCCACAGTTGTTTTACTAAAAAAAATAAAAAAAAATTAAACATGCTCCGGTCACAGTCGTATTATAGAGGGGTATTTTTGGAAAAACGATCAAACCCCTCGCAGCTTTTAACTAACTTGTAAAACGACTGTGAGAAAAAGCACGTTTTCTGATCCATGTTTTTGGCGGGATTTTTCGCGCCAGAAGCAATGGTCAGATGATAGTCTAAATTCAACCAACGGTGATAGATGGAAATTCTCGTTTCTATCGCCTGACTATATATTTCTTTTCTCTCACCTTTATCTTTTCAGTTTCTCTCACTTGTTCTTACACGGAAAAAAAAAACTCGGAGACAAAAAAAGAAAAATCAAAGACAAAAAAATGGTCACAGATTAAAAAGAACCTGGCTAGCAAGTGATTCAAAACGCCATTTCTCTTCAAAATCTATAAACCCCTTTTCTCAAAACCTTGTTATCTTCCAAATCCCTTTTCTTCAAAACCCTAATTTCGATTTAATTCTCATCAGGTAAAGTTAGTTTTTACAAATTCAATGTTCTTGTTTTGTTTTCAATTTCTTGGATGTTAGGGTTTGAATTAATTTTTTGTGTTTTTTTTCAATATAGAAATCCTTCAGGTGCAGTGGGATTCATCTTCAGGTATGACAACTCCCATCACTTTGATTCGATTTGAATTTCTTAGAGGTTAATTTGGTAGTAGATTATCCAGTTCTTTTGTTCTATATCTTTGTTAGGGTTTTAATTGAAGTTCCTTTATTTTTGATATTGTTCAGACTTCAAGTGCAGTTCAAATCTCAAAGATTTTCAGGTATAACATCTCGACCAAAGTTTTGTTTTAATGTTTTCCATGGTTTCGGAATCTTGATATCTAGTTTTCATACTTTACTTTGATTCGTGTTTAGTGGTTATCATGATGTTCTTATAGTTGAATTAGGATTTTTCATGTTTTTACAGGTTGGCTTTTGATTTTGTGACGAAACCTCATGTTCTACTTTGAGGTAGTTGTGTTCAAGTTATGGAATTGTGTCTGTATAGCATGAATGGATTTATATTGATGTTCTTCTTCATTCTATCATGATTTGTTAGATTTAGTTGCATAGATAGAAAGATTATTTGCAGATGTGTAAAAATTGAATGTTTGGAGTTTAGTTTTTTACTTAATATGCTTTTGATAAGTTGCTTTAATCAACTGCTGCATTGTTTAGATATATATGGTTAGATATCAATCTCTTATGTGGGTTGTGTATCATGATATTGAGCATCACTGCTGCAGTTTTTGTATTGTTGCTTATTATGGCTTTTTTGATCAGATAGTATGGCTAGGGGACCTAAAAGTAGCAGAATATCTCGTCGGTCTGGAACTCGTACCACAAATGAACCTACATGGACTCCTTTGGTTGATACACGAAGGTCTCCATCTACTAATGGTTCAGACAGTAATGGAAGAAGTCCAATTTCAAGTGGAGGGGCTAGATTTCATCCATCATCTGAGGGTGAACATTCTCCTAGTGGAGGTTCAGAGCCATGGCATGAGGCTCTATGTCAGACAAATAGTGATAGCGAACCTGAAATTAGTGAAGAAAGCACGATTGGTAATGTAGTTGTTTTATCTTACTTCCCTAAATATGTTACTTATTTCAAGTTTTCTTAGAAATTTTAATGATTTTGTATTGTTCTTTATAGGTGATCGGCGTACGCAATTGATTTTAACGACATAGGCCAACCTATAGGACCTACCAAAAAGACGTATGCCACTAAGCTGGGGAAAATAACCAGAAATCTCGTCCCACCATCTATTAAAAGTTGGAAGCAAGTTCATTTGCCATTGAAGGAAGAAATGCGGAGGAGTATCTCCAATGCATACATGGTTCCCGAATATCTCAAGGCCAAAGCTCAAAATGGCAAATCTGTCATGGAAGAATGCAAAGACTAAACTAAGGGCGATATGTGATGACTGTTCAAAGATTCTTTGAAATTAGAAAAAGAATACCCAAAAATTTGAAGAAAGAGGACCGGGATGCCTTTGTTGATATTGTGAGTAAAGGCGAAGATAAGGAGGTTAGGGAAAAAAATGAAGATAGCAAGGTCAAAGCTAAAAGTCGCACACAGATCTTTGGTAGGCGTGGTATTGCACAACGCCGACATGAAATGGAACAAGCAAGTCCTACCGGTAAGGTATTAAGGGTTGACTGTGACACTGGCTACACATGTGTACCAAGAAATGTCCGAAGAGGACCGTCTACGCTTTGATCCCCTATCTTATGAAGTAACATCAAGAGATTATGTTGTAAGTTCTATGTTCAATGAATAAATTGGATTCGCTAGTTCCACTATTTGTTATCGTCTTATGCACAATGTTGCCTATATTATGCAAAGCAAAAGGTGAGGGAGTTGAATGAAACGAGATAAGTTTAGAGGCGAGACCGATCTAGATAAGGATGTAGTTGCGGAGGTGGGTTGAGTGATTATATATTGTTGTTTTGGAGATGAATTTATATTGTTGTATTGTTTAATAAAATTGTTACTAACTAATTTTATATATCTGATGATAGGTACTTGGCCGTGATGGAAGGGGTGTTGTTCGAGGCTTGGGAGGTGGGGTCTCAAAGACCGAGTTCCGTGCATCTCAGCTAGTAGAGAGCCGCTGCGTAAGGAGAAATTGAAGACTCTCTGTAGAAAATCGTGTTCGTAATCTTGAGGAGACTGTTGAGGAGCTAAGATCCTTAAGTGTCAACCCTGGCACCAACAATGCTAATAATACTCAGGTCATATATTCTTAGCACCTTTAGTTAGCACCGAAAAACAATGGTTAGCTTAGAACAATAAGTTTGGATTGTTTCTTATTATTAGATATTTTTCTGTTTATAGCCAATGAATGTGGATGGTCAAAGAGTCCAAGTATGTTGTATTAAGGAATATGCGCAAGGGTGCAGTTGCATTCGGACGGATTGATAGGAATGCTGATGAAAATGATGATTTTTATTTTCTCGTCCTCATTGATGAAGTAGTGATACACACTGAGCCGCTCTGCGTTGGAGAAGGAACTCTTTCTAATGTGAAACAAGGTGACAAGATTTTGTGGCCCAAGCACTCTGTTGGACCTTGGCCAGTAGTACTTGATGCAGAATTTTGAAGTTGAAGGTTTCTGATAGTTGAAGTGAATATTTTGGAGCTTTTTGGGACTTTTGGGGTATACAAAGGGATGTTGTGAAGTATATGGGGAACATGTAAGTATTTTGGAGCTTTTTGGGACTTTTGGGGTATACAAAGGGATCTTGAAGAAATATATGGATATGGGTGTAAGTATTTTGGGACAGTTGATATGGTGTATTTTGGGATCTAACTTGTGGTTTGAGTCTCTTCTCTTCTTTTGTAAAGAAGAAATTCAAATATATGGGTGTAAGTATTTTGGGACAGTTGATATGGTGTATTTTGGGATCTAACTTGTGGTTTGAGTCTCTTCTCTTGTTTTGTAAAGAAGAAATTCAAAACTCAATCTTAATTATCGGATAAAATTTGCAAGTTTAACGGTTTGTTATGTAGCTTCAGCAGGTTTTATAGTCCTGCTTATCTAATGAAATATTCTCATGGTCACTTATAACTTGTTCAATGTCAGGAATTCTGTAAATGCTTGTAGTTTCAGTTTGTATTTAAGTTTGACTTGTAGGTTACAAATGCATTTGTATATCAATTTCGAGGCTTTCTTGTTTATAAATTAATGAAATCCAGAGTTGCGCTTTTGTATCTTAGTTTGGCTTTATAGATTACGAGATCCTTAAAGTATTTGTAGTATGTCCAGTGATTGTAAATCGCTTTTTGTATTTCAAAGATAGAAAATTCTCAAATTTAAAGTGAGACTTTTCACTGTAACTATGAACTTTTGTTTCTTCTTAATGCCAAAATACAATCATTCTTAAGGTGTTGGCCAATTTCAGTTACAATCAATTTGACAATTTCCCAACATGATTCGATATCATCCCACATGGAAAGGAGATTCAGCCCAGTCAGGTAATGCTGAGTCATCTGACTCAAGTTAGACTATTATAGTCAGGTTTTGAAACAAAACTATAAAGAAAATCAAAACCTTATCTCGCCTTTCTCTCTCATTCTCATCTAAGAAACATGTTCTTCTCATTCTCTCTCAAATTTTGAAGATAATCAACGACACCTACTTGACGTAAATTTATTAGGGTTGCGTATTTATTAGTCGGGTTACGATTTCGAAGAGGATTTATGAAGGCTCAACAACTCTAAGCACAAGATCGATCTCAAATCTCGGGCTCTTACTTTAGGGTATGTACTTGAGTTTTAGGGCATGTACTTAGTTCAACTTTGTAATTAGTTATAGCTTAATTGATTTCGATTCGGTTGGAAACCCTATCTAAATTCGAGTTAATTAGGTATTTGAACTGATTTTATGTTTCTTAAATTTGGGGGTTCTGTCAAATTAAAATTGTTCTTTACTTCTCTTCTCTTTTCCAGTTCATGGCTAGGATAATATGAGCGGAATTCTTAGGATGATTTAGACCCTGTTTCTCTGTATCTACTCCACTAGGTGAAAATAGATTTCTAATTCTTACTTGATTTCAGTTGGAAACCCTAGCTAAATTCTGAGTTAATTAGGATTTTGAACTGATTTTATGTTTCTTTAATTTGGGGGTTCTTTCAAATTAAATAATCTGACTAGAATTTGTATTTGTATATGTCACGGGTTCTCGCTTTATGTTTTTTCTTACTATGTTGCTCAATTACAGTAATAGTACTGATTGCTTTCGTCATTTATTTGTAGATGTCAGGACGTCGTATAAATCCTCCTTGTAAAGAATGGTTCACTGCACATAAGGGTTCACCGAGGTTTATTGAAGGTGTTAAATCTTTCATTCAATTTACGGTGATAGGTCTTGGGAAGATATAAATCAATTTCATTGTCCTTGCATGAAATGTCAGAATTATCACTAGTACAAACCTTCACATAGGCCACGTTTTTTGGTTTACAGCCCAGCCACGTTTCGGGTTATTTGCGTGGCTATTGGTCATAAGTATAACTATAGCCACATTTTGTGTTACCATGTAGCCATAGTGCACCATTTAGTCATAGGTTTAATCCTAAACCCATCAACCGTAGCCATAGGGTATCGTTTGGTCACAGTTTTCAGTCTAATCCATCACATGTAGCCATAGATGCGTATATGGCCATATTAAATAATTTTGTATGTGTCAAAAATGTAGGATGGCAATAGACACACCTATTAATCCGTGACGGAAAGAGGATTTATTTAGCCACATTGGTTTTTTAATGTGTCTGTAATATCTCATTTATTAGACACGCATATACTAAGGAATTGTCACATTTTATCCAACATGACAAAAGATTGACATATGGTTACACCATATATTTTTTTTGGGAGGATTATGATATGGCTACACGAAAAAAAAAAAATTGTGACCATAGCGTCAGATCCATTAGACACATGAGATTGAATTTTCAAGCAACATATGCTGGGATAATGTTTATGCTTGTTCACTGCAATACGTAAAACTTCAAGATCTGGTGTATAGAAGGATACATTACAAGTGATTGTGGCTTCCAAGGGAATTGCAATACAACGGGTGCAGCCGGGTGTTTTGTGAAAATAAAACATGTATATTGGAGTTCTATTGTGTTACTTTCTCCTAGAATTCCCGATATACATTATTGATAACCACGCCAAAAATCCAAAATGGGAAACCATATCTTAAACTTTTCATACAAATTCATAAGGTACTGCAAGCGATGGGACCCATATGTGAGACCAACCAGACCTGTTTAACTTTTCAATTCACAAAAGCTTGTATATCTTTATCAAATATATTTAATGAAAAAATTTAGATCTACAACCAATATTTTTTATTTACCTCTTTCGAAAAGAAAAAAAACAAAAATATTACATCAAATTGATATCGGAGCCAGACACTCCAAAACTGCGATTGCAAAGAGAGGGAATGCATTTCTTTTGCTCTTTATATAACAAGACAAAACAATCCCATAATTAAATTCTTGATCTTTTAGATGCGAGTTTCGTGTCCTACAATTCGAGTGTCAAACTTATAGAGGCATCGATGGCAAAAAATGACTTCGTCAAAGCTCAGGGACAATGTAGAGTGTTGAATAGCCACAACGAACCTGCAACATGAAAATAGGGTTCTGAGTTCAACAAAAACAAGGGCACAACAATTAATACAAGGTGTCAGCCCAACTCAACATAAATTGTGGTCAAGACTTCTTACAAAGAGGACTTTCACAAGATATGGGAAAAACCCTGTAAAGTATGGTATTCAAAACGATTGAGGGTTAAAATTGGAACAAGGAAAATGAGATTAAAATTCACTATTCTTCACACGGGCTACACAATACAAACTCCTCCATGCAATGCACTTAGGAACAGGGTTAAACATAAGGTCCATCATTTTCGTTCTATCAATATCATGTCACTAACTGAATAACCACAGATTAAAGAAAATAAAGCGACGTACCAGCGGGAGTGTGTCATTTTGGCTTGCGTATAAGTAAACCCCGGCAGTCAGTTCGGAAGTAATCATTTCGGGATTCTTTACCCAAGTCTTGTGGATCTACAGACGGCAAGATATTATCATTCCCAGGAAAGATTACTATACTGAATTCCTCATCGTTGCCATCATCATACGCATCTCTATAGTTTTTGGGAGGTGTCACAAAAACAATAGATTTTTTCTTATCTAACCGGTCTTTGACATAAAATACCCGCCTAGCTTGTGAGGCTAAAATAAAAGGATCATTTTTGTATCCCAACATAGTAAGGTCAACAATCTTGTAGCCAAGAGCATCTCTTTTGACCCCACGTTTATTATCAACCCAGATTGCACTTGAACAGGATGAACTTTTCTTTCACAAGTAATCTAACTCCCATATCTCTTGCAAGACACCATAATAAGAGGCTTTACCATATGTAACGCCATCATCTCTAGATATGTGCATGTCACTTGCCGCGACGCTAACCCCACTATTCTGGTGAATTCTACCATCACGGGATCTTGTGCGGAATAGATATCCATTGATGCGATATACAGTGTATTTCGTTACCTCGTAGTGCGGGCCATGTGATATCCATCTTAACTTCTCTGAGATACTTTCTCTGGCGTCTGCCAACTCTTTTTCAACCTGAAATTCATTATTAGGATGAACCTTGACTGTAAAGGAATATAACACATCAAACAAGACACTTTTTTTTACAACATATTACCTCATTTTTTAACCACTCGCCAAAAGAGTTAGAGTGCTCTTTCTCTAGCCATGCCCGCTTTTTAGTAGAATATTTAGTTTCCAAATAGAGCTTGTGTCGGCTGGTATGTACAATAACCAATGTTATTATATATTGTACCAAAAAAAAAAGGAAAATAAACAAATTAATACTTACTCTATGTAAGGCTCAATTTCAGGCGTGTTCTGCATTACATAGAAATGTGCTTGTCTCAACTGTTCAGGGGTAACTATACACGGCTCTTCAGCTGATAGCGGTTCTCCCTCCTGAGATGTATTATGCCTATCCAGTGGAATACCTATTGTCCTGATGCTTTTATGGTACTCACAATATATCTCAATCGTTTCTTCTGCAACATTTTCTTCGGCAATGCATCCACAAGGTTGATTCTTGTTCCGCACATGCCCCTTTATAACCTTCATACACCTTTCGAAAGGATACATCCATCGAAAGCAAACCGGACCACATAATTTCACTTCCCTGGTAAGATGTACAGTTAAATGAATCATGATGTCGAAGAAGGATGGAAGAAAATACTTCTCTAGTAAGCATAACGTCACACAGAGATCCTCTTGCAATTTATCTAGCTCTTCCACCTTGATTTCTTTGGCAGATATTGATCTGAAAAAGAAACAAAACCTGATAATAGCATATCTCACAGGTGTAGGCATAATTGACCGAATAGCGACGGGCAAAAATTGTTGCATAAGCATATGATAATCATGTGATTTAAGTCCGACCAGCTTACGCTCTTTTAGGTTCACAAGGGTGGAAAAATTCGAACAATACCCTTCCGGAACTCTTAACTCGGATAGTGTCTCCAATAATATGTCTTTTTCTTCTGTGGTTAATGTATAACATGCTTTGCGGGAAGTATCGTTCCTTTGTCATCTGTCTTAGGGTGTAACTCCGATTTTAACCCCAAACGCACCAAATCCTTTCTGGCGTTTAATCCATCTTTTGTATTCGCGTTGTGCAGCAACGTTCCAACAAGACTTTGTCCCACATTCTTTTCGACATGCATGAAATCAATACAATGTTGGACATCATTATAACGCCAATATCTAAGTAGTCGCTGCCATATGTTGTACTTGCTCCAGTAAGTGGTTTCCCTGCCTTCCTCTTCCTCACCTGACCTATCGACTTCCTTTGATATTTTTCTGATGCGCTTCATCTTTCCACCTTTTCCAGGTGTAGCCTGCACATCTTCCCCTTGAGTACTCGTTTTCCTGATGCGCTTCATCTTTCCACCTTTTCCAGGTGTAGCCTGCACGTCTTCCCCTTGATTATTCGTCCCCTTCTTTCCCCATGAATTCTTTATACATTTTACCTCCTCATATATTTCTTCCCCGGTCATTGGTTTTGGAGCAGTCTCCCACTCTTGTTTTCCGCCAAATGCCTTCTTCTGCCTTCTGAATGGATGCTCATAGGGTAAAAATCTTCTATAACCAACATAAACATTCTTGTTTGAGTCATGAAGCCTAATACTGTGAGTTTTTTTTTCCGACACACCACACAACCATGATATCCAGCGTAGCGACAACCACATAATGTACCAAGAGCAGGATAATCGTTTATCGTCCACAAAACCACCGCACATAGAGTAAACATTTCTTGGGCATATGCATCCCATGTTCTCTTTCCCTTCTCAAATAAGAATTGAAAATCTTTAACAAGAGGTTCTAAAAAGACATCAATGTCTTGTTTCGGGCGCGTACCGTCTATAAGCAACGACAACATGATGAACTTTCTCTTCATACACAGGCCCGGTGGAAGGTTATAAATCACAACCAAAATTGGCCATACACTGTGATGTTTGGTGCCTGTGTTTACATCAACTCCATCAGCCGAAACAGCTAACCGCAGATTTCTTGGATCACCTTTAATTTATGGGAAATTGTTATCTATCTCTCTCCAAGCATGTGAGTCTCCATCGGATGACGTAAAACACCGTCTTTGTTTCTAGTGGTATGGTGCCATATCAAATCTTCTCGCTGTAGGCCTCGATTGAAACAACCGCCGAAATCTTGGGATGATGTCGAAGTACCACAATACCTTTCTCGGAACATTCTCGTACACTTTACCATCCCTGTCAACTTTCCATCCGGGTGCTTTACAAGTAGGACACACTTTTTCATCTTTGTGCGGTTCCAATAAAGAATGCAGTTGTTGATACATGCATGTATCTTTGTGTACCCCGAACCCATTGCTTTCAATATTTTCTTTGCTCGATATGTACTCCTCGCCATTAAATTACCTTCTTTGGGAAGCATGTCCTTTAACAAGGGTAACAATTCATTAAAAACATGTCCGATGCACCGTGCTTACTCTTCAACTTGAACAACTGCACAATTGCAGACAACTTTGTGAAGTTGGGACATCCTTCGTATAAGGGCTTTTCAGCATCTTCAAGTAATTTTTTAAACTTTATAGGGTCATCTGCGAACTCTTCTGCAGCCTCGCATCATATCTATAGTGTCCGAGCATCAGTGGGAGTTCCCTTTCCAAAATCTTCGTCTGGAGCATCGGTGGGAGATCCCATTTCAAATTCAGCGTGCATACCATTGTTGACGTTAACAGGCCTACTACTAGTTATTGCCTCATCCTTTTCCCCATGCTTATTCCAAATAATATACGTTTGATCAATTCCATTTACGAATAAATGATCTTCTACGTCACCAACTGAGCATGCACAAAGATTTAAACAATCCGTACATGGACACAACATAAGAAATTCATCATGTGTCTCACCCTCCTCCTTGAGATGGTTGACAAAGATACCGCAGAAATGCCGCGACTCCTTCTCCATATCGTTTCTTCGTTCACAAGTACTCATCCATGATTTATCCATTCAAACGCAAAGAGAACCAAGATCAATTACATCAGTTGCACTCCAATGAAAGCAAAAACCGATAAATAAATTCAGAAATACAAGATTAGCAATAACTAATAAATATGTTTCATTTCAAATCGTAGTTATCCCCTCACTTGACAATTTAGACATACAAGTCTTGAAATTACTAATAAATTCAAGCACCATTTGAAACATAAAAAATCTACATAGACAAACATGGCAATAACGGATGAAAACAGCCATATGCAATTTCCCTCATAGAAACCCATAATCATTCCACAAACCCATAATCACACATCCATTATTAACTCAAGAAAATTGGTCTAGTACTTTTTCAAGATATTGTGTCATTTCAAGATTTGGAAAACTCAATCCGGAGAAGATGGGGAGCAAACTGAATCTGGATGATAATAAGACAGATTCTAAGTGGTACTATTTATAATGCAAAGAGTTTGAACAGTGGCCAATTCATAGTGCAGCAGCGAATATGAAAAATGAGCAACTAAAGAGTCGCCTAAAGCAAAAGGCCAAATGCTGATATCTAAGTAAAGCAAGGCTTGATAACATACCTATAAGTAAATTTGAATCGTTTTAGTGATTCTTTAAAAACCGCCTTCCTTTTGTGGCTTTTCTCTCCTCGTCTCAACGTCTTTGATTTAGTAGAAATTAGATCCGAAAACAAAGAATCGTTGCAAAAAGTTAAGAATTTTATCATTGCAAATTTTCAAATTCTTCATGAGGTCTTAACCGAAAATGCTCGAAACCGCACGATGATATTATATATAAAGCAAATCACTAAATCGGCTCTCCTAGTACAAATCGCACTATTGTCTAAAGTTCATAATCCCCTGAACTGGAAACTCAATGCTTTCACGCGAATAATGACACCCATGAAACGGAATAGAAGGATTCCAAAAACACATGAATGTAGCCAAAGATTGTAACAACAAAAACGTGTTTCCAAGAAGAGTTGTATCAACATCGTTGAAGCATATAATATCTAGTCGTTAATCTCTCTCAATCAGCAAATACACATAACATTGACACATGTAATTGCCAAATTCTCCGAAATGAGAAGATAACAAGTCGATTTGAAGAAAAGAAGGTAGGCTCGCTATGAGCATACAAATCGCATTAGCATCGCAAACTTACGGACATGCAAACTCCAAATAACAAACATAATTAACATAAAAATACAGAATGCATTATACCATGCTAGAATGCAACGCAAGCATTCCCAAGTGGAAACCTAAATCTATGGGATTCCGGACATTTCAAAGCATCAATTCCAAGTGGCATTCTAACTGAAACACAATGCTTAGCTAAAAACAAAATTTGATTCCACCCTACAAAATTTGATTAACACAGTGGCTCTGCAGCACTGTGTTCCCTCCATGCTTCTGGATAAGTTGATTCCACCCTACACCGGCCAGCGGACGGCCACCATAGTGTCAATCAATTTGAAAGCAAACCCCATTTAAAAGAAGAAAAAAAAAATGGCATATTGGCATACAATAAAAAACAAATACCACAAATTTGATTTCAAAGCTTTGGAAATTGAATCAAGAATCAGGCTTGTTTTTAACTAAGTCAAGTCGATGATCAACCATTTCTAAGGGTTCAGGAGTTGAGTGTATTGTTACCGCTGACTTAAACTTAATGGGGTTGACTGTTTTGATTTCTAAAAGCAAAATTTGAAACAATCTGGCTCTGCAATTGTAGTATCAAACAACAACAAAAACTGACAACAATTGAAAGGATTAAAATAAGACAGGTGAATATGGACAACTTAGTAATTGTTTACCTGATCTGCAGCGCTAACTTGTTTCCATAAGAACCCTATTGATAAGAATAAAAATTAGCTAAATACTTTGATAAGAAGAGCTTAGACGGAGTCTGTAAGTACAACTTAGTAATACACAATTAGGATAAACTAAAGGGCTATCATTGTTATCCTGCAAGAATATACCCATTTCATGAAATCAGAGAAAAATGGAACCTCTTCCTCAAACATCGATTCACATAAGCAGAGGCTGTAAGACATCTAATCAAGACCTTACACAAATTTAGTTAAATCTCATAAGCATATGATTATCCTGCAAGAATATACCCAATAAGTTAGTTAAATCTCCATGCTCTGGAACTAACTTTTCATAGAGTTTCAACAAACACCAGAGAAGAACACAATAGATGCTCCGATTAAAATTTAACCTTCCAAAGATTTGCCTCGATTCAATAATCTAATGCATTGATCAACATGATTCATATCACATGTAAACTCAGATTACAACTAAACTATCTAGCTAATGCAATTGTGCATTTGGTCTGCAGACTCAAAGAATATGGGTTCTAATGCTGTTGAGCTTAGCTGAGTATGTCAGTATTACTGGTTGTTCCCAGATGAATAGTTTATGAGCTTCTAATACAGCACTACAAAATAATCAACTTATTAACAGGATTTTGCAGAGAAATTGATTGAAATCAAAGTTGTAAATCAAAAAATAAGCAGAAATTTACCTTTCTTCCCCAATTTCTTCAACTTTTCTTCCAATTTCTTCAACTTTTCTTTCTTCCCCAATTTCTTCAACTTTTCTTTCTTCGATTTTAGTCCCTGCAGATAAAATACACATTAATCAACAAATATTGAAGATTTAATAAATCAGAAAAAGGGCAATGTTTGTAACTGAAGTATAACCTTAATAGAACTTGATTGAAATCGAAAACAATAACAAAATAATCTCAAGATGCACCATCTGTCACTCTAAATAAGAACCCAATTTCAAATCAAAAATCATATGTTATTTAGCTATAGATAAGCATAAAAAGGATATACCTTGCTGTATTTGACCTCTGATAATTCCCCAAATAATTTTTATCTCTTAACATCTCTTAGTTGATTTTAGGGTTGAGATTTATAGCTATTCCAAAACACCAAGAGGGAATAATCCCCGCCCAAAAGGATTTTCTTTTGATTTTCATCCCGCCCAAAAATTGTGAGGGTTCAAATCGAAAGCTTTTTGACTGAGATTATTACCGCTTGATATTCTTCTTCCGTTCAACACCATCATCCTACGGCGATGAAGATATATTTCCAAAATTGTATATCAAAATTTCAATGAATAACCCCTAATTTTCTGGCAAAATATCAGATGGAGGAGAAATCTGCTACCTAAGATAGAGATGAGGATGAATACGCTAGATCTAGACTGTCCTGTGGAGGAGAAAACTATTTTCACATCGTTTCCATCAAAGACACGCGTCAGTTTTTTTGGTTTTTTTTTTTTTTTTTTTTCCTTCTTTATTTCTTTTAGTTGGGCGTACAATTTTTTGTTTTTTTATATCTTTCTTTTAGTTGGGGGCGTACAAGGCAGAAGTATTGGCTTTGGCTTTTATTTTCAATGATCCTTGACTAGGATTGACTGACACCAATAAAAAAGTAAAGGCTTTGGTCTTTTATTTTCAATGATCCTTGACTAGGATTGACTGACACCAATAAAAAAATGCAGAGGTTTTTTTTGTTAAATATTGGGGTTACATGGCATATGGCAGCCAATATTGGGGTAATTGTCGAGTTTCGTTCATAAACATGAGGAAATTGGAACTTTATCCTTTCGAACTGAG
Source organism: Papaver armeniacum (assembly GCA_023531295.1). Classification (NCBI taxonomy): domain Eukaryota; kingdom Viridiplantae; phylum Streptophyta; class Magnoliopsida; order Ranunculales; family Papaveraceae; genus Papaver; species Papaver armeniacum. Next base: position 130,106 of record JAJJWW010003902.1, read on the forward strand.
ACGATTTGTATCAAAATTTAGTTACATGATCAAGACTAGACATTTGATTTCAAAATTTGACCGAGTCGAAACAGTTCGGGCAAAATCAAGAAACAAGATTACTTTTATCCTTTAGAATTAAGGCGATTTGGGTCAAAATTTAGTTACATAATCAAGACTCGACGCTTCAAACGAAAAATTGACCGAGTTCGAATGAGTTCGAGAAAAACTGAAGAAATTGTAACTTCAACTTTTCGAATTTAGAAGTTTTTCGTCAAAATTTAGTAACATGATCAAGGCTAGACATTTTATTTCAAAATTTGACCGAGTCGGAACGGGTTCGGGAAAAACTGAAGAAACAATAATTTTATCGTTTAGAATTGAGGCGATTTGGGTAAAATTTAGTTACATAATCAAGACTCGACACTTCAAACGAAAAATTAACCGAGTTCGAATGAGTTCGAGAAAAACTGAAGAAATTGTAACTTCAACTTTTCGAATTTAGAAGTTTTTCGTCAAAATTTAGTAACATGATCAAGGCTAGACATTTTATTTCAAACTTTGACCGAGTCGGAACGGGTTCGGGAAAAACTGAAGAAACAATAATTTTATCGTTTAGAATTGCGGCGATTTGGGTCAAAATTTAGTTACATAATCAAGACTCGACACTTCAAATGAAAAATTGATCGAGTTCGAATGAGTTCGAGAAGAACTGAAGAAATTGTAACTTCAACTTTTCGAATTTAGAAGTTTTTCGTCAAAATTTAGTAACATGATCAAGGCTAGACATTTTATTTCAAAATTTGACCGAGTCGGAACGGGTTCGGGAAAAACTGAAGAAACAATAATTTTATCGTTTAGAATTGCGGCGATTTGGGTCAAAATTTAGTTACATAATCAAGACTCGACACTTCAAACGAAAAATTGATCGAGTTCGAATGAGTTCGAGAAGAACTGAAGAAATTGTAACTTCAACTTTTCGAATTTAGAAGTTTTTTGTCAAAATTTAGTAACAGATCAAGGCTAGACATTTTATTTCAAAATTTGACCGAGTCGGAACGGGTTCGGGAAAAACTGAAGAAACAATAATTTTATCGTTTAGAATTGAGGCGATTTGGGTCAAAATTTAGTTACATAATCAAGACTCGACACTTCAAATGAAAAATTGACCGAGTTCGAATGAGTTCGAGAAAAACTGAAGAAATTGTAACTTCAACTTTTCGAATTTAGAAGTTTTTCGTCAAAATTTAGTAACATGATCAAGGCTAGACATTTTATTTCAAGTGATTAATCGATCAAAATTTAAGAAACAATAATTTTATATCAAAATTTAGTAACATGATCAAGGCTATGACCAATTATCAAAAATTTGATCGATCCAACTATTCACAATTTTGCATAAATCGAAAATCACTAGATCATAGTCGCTATGACTAAATGTACTCGTTATGGCCGGTTTATCCCTGTATTTCCATCTACTTTAATCAAATTTCCCGCAATCTTCCAAGAAGATTACTCGACCATACTTGCTATGACCAATTCTCAACAAATTTGATCAAACTATTCACAAATTTGCATAAATCGAAAATCACTATATCATAGTCATTATGACTCAATATAGTCGTTATGGATGGTTTATCCATATGTATTTCCATAATACTTCAATCAAATTGTCCCTAATATGCCCATAAGACTACATGAATGTACTTGCTATGACCAATTCTTAACAAATTTGATCCAACTATTCACAATTTTACATAAATCGAACATCACTAGATCATAGTCATTATGACTGAATATACTCACTATGTTTGGTCTATCCATTTATTTTCATTCACTTCAATCAAACTATCCACAATTCTGGTCAGCATTACCAGATGATACTCGTTAGGAATGATTATCAGCAAATTCATTCCAACTGTACACAATCTTTGGTTATTCCATGGAACCTTTAGATCATTGTCGAAATTATCAAATAGGGATCGATATAACTGATTACACGCCTGATTATATGTATTCCAATTTTCCTCAATTTTCCCCTAACATTACTGGATCCACACTTATTTTCCTAATTATCCATAAAATCCAATGCAATTTAAATTTACTTTGTTCCAAATAAAGAAAACAAAATGTCTTGATTAATATTTTTAGATCACATGGTTTAACCCACCGAGTCCCATTGATCCATTATGGTTTTAAGGTTTTTATTATGTAATTTCCACATACATCGAATAGGATGTCCTTAGTAAATCTAACGGTGCAAGATAGTTATCATCAGCCCAACCATTAGTTAGATCAATAGACAAGCACCTCTTATCTTACGCCCTGCAACACAGCAAATTTCTTTTTCTTTTATCTTTCCTCCTCAACCAAAGTTACAGAGCGGAGAGACCTAGAGATAACTAAGTCGAAGGAGCTAAAGTTTTTGTTCATCAAATCAGGGAAAGTTTGAGATTTGTTAGAGAAAAAAGGGAAATAAGGTTTCTAAATTTTGGAAATATTTTTAGCTCTACCGTAGGATCAAAATCAAATGGTGTTTTCTTAGGAGATTTTTTCCGAAAGAAGAAATTGTAGATGAAACTCAATCTTTTTTTTCAGTTCACCCTAAATAATTTTGAGCGGGATGAAAATCAAATGCAAAATCTTTTCGGCGGGATTATTCAACTGTTCGACTATATAAAGAGCCCTAAGATGATGAAGAATTGCATCCGATTTCAGCTAAAGCTTACAAAGGTAGATCTTCTTCTCAATTTTTCCTTCGTCTAGAAAGCTTAGTTCTTCAAATCTTAATTTTTGATTCAGACCCAATTGATTCAAAGGTTAAGATTTGACTCAAACCCTAATTCTTAATTTTTTGATTCAAAGGTTAATTTTTGACTCAAACAAAACCCTAATTGATTTTAGTTTCCGTGTTTTAGTTTTTTTTTTTTTTTTTTTTTTTCTTTTATTAGTATGAGAAATTGGTACTTCAGATGTTGCTCTACATTCTTATTTTAATTATTGGTTTCTGACAGAAGGGAATATATGTGGATACTGAGATTTTATAAAAATCAGTCAATTTTTAGTGTTTAGTTATGCATCTAATTTCTGAACATAAATCAAGGTGTGTAAGAAAAGCAATAAAATTGATAGATTATTTTTATATTTGATTCATTGGCAGCAGAGGTTTATGCACCTATTTATGTCTTATTAAGAAGAAAACTGGTGTTCTCTTGGGAACTTCTGGATGAATCTATTACCCATTGTTCTAGTGTTTAGTCTAGATACATATATGCATGTTTAAGCTTTTCCTCTGTTATGCTTGGGATCTTTATGCATAATTTATTTATTAGAATGAGTATCTAAATACATGAATTTCCGGAGTATATATGTATATTTCATGTTGTGCATACACAGTGTTCTACACATAGGTTGCTCTTTGATTTTTTAAGGTCTTGTGCATGTTTGAATCGGAATCTTGCTTGAGTGCTTTCAATGCTCTAGTAAAAACCTCAATGAGTGATCATTTTTCGACTCGAGGTTGTTAGAAAAACCCTCATGGACATAAGTCACCTTACAATTGGTTCGATACAATAGTTTTATATTTTTGGATAGGTTTGGTTAGGATTGTTAATCGTTATAAAGACATCAAATAGAAGTTTGAGGTTTGAATACCTATGTGATCACTTTTAGACTACCTTCGATCAGATTTTGAGTGTGGATGTAAATTTTCATTAAGTATGGTAATATCAAAGTGCACCTTATGAGTATCTACAGAGTTTCAATCTATCTTGAGATTATTTTTTGGAATTTGTCCATTTAATTTTTTCGAACTTAGAAGTAAATGAACTGAGGAGTTACTTGATTGTTTGCAGGTTGGGGTTGAGCATTACTGTTATCTTAAGGTGATTTTTTCTCTTGCTAAGTCTTAATCTTAGGTGGGTAATAACTATCATTTTTGAATTGGGAAAAATGATGTGTCAATTTTGTGCCTTAGCGTATTAGGTACAAAATTTTTAACTGGCCATTCTTGCTATTTGTTTGGATCTGGTGTCATTACTAGTTTTATTAAACCTTTCTTACTTTGTTGTATTTATGAACGTTAATTTTCTATTTCTGTAACACTTGTTACAAGTTACAACTAATTTTTATTTATAATTTTTTTTCTTTTGATGTTCTGAGACCGCATCCTGCTCTTGCACCTAAGCATACTATTACTTTTATTAACTGTCATGCTAGCAGTATGAAAGGAGAATTCAAGTTGTGCTTTCCTTTTTCTTTGTTACAAAATAGTTGTAGTTTTTTCCCAAAATACTATCATCAGGAGGAGCATTCATCCAAGTTAGTACTGACATAATCAAGAACATTTTAATTGACTGTTATATTGAATACCAGACCTGTTCATCAACTCAAATGTTATGACATAATATCATGTTTTATAATCAAATCATCATTATGCTCGATTTTTGGATCGAGTATCTGTTTGATGTTACTGCAAGCGTATACAAGAATGAAATATATGCAACCAATAATATAATTCTTTGCTTGTGTCTAGCTTATTAACTTTTGACTTTTGATTAAAAAGAATTTAGCCCATATTTGATTGAATCATATATATGTATATGCAGTTTCTGATATGCCTACGCACGAGAATTCCAGTTGGGAGACAGTATGATGATGATGAGTATGTCGACAATGAGACTGCAGCCTTGGAGGTTCAAGCCTTGCAGAATGTAGGACAGTCAGAGGATGAAGGCGAAGATAGCGATGGTAGTGGCACCAGTTCCGATGTTGATAGCTCCAGTTCCGATGGTGATAGCTCCAGTTCTGATGATGAATCTACTGAAAGTCCTGAACATCCTGGTAATGTCTGATCTGTTATACTATCTTGTTTGTTTTGGACTTAAGTAGAATGAGTATACTCTTACACCATGTTTACTCTTATTTTGGGTTTTTAAACTATAAAAGACACAGGGGCTCCAAACAATACAATAGAGTCTGAGGAGAATACTGTTCGAGGTTTAACAAGACTTAAGAAGCTGAAGAAAAAATATAAAGGCAAGAAACACGTGATAGAATTTGATAAACTTGGTCGATTTAAGGGGGAGTATAAATCTGAAATTGCTAGTTACATGGGTGTATTGGTACGTCGAGACGTTGGTCTCAGGCACTTGAAGTGGAAGGAAGTGAAGTCAGTGTTGAGGGATAAGTTATGGCACGAACTGTTGGTATGTATATGCTGATTTATATTCAATTTTAATATTATATTTGTTATTAATTTTTTGTTGGGTTACCCGGCATTAACATCCGACTCATATTTTGGCAGCGGTTTTATGAAATTGAGGAGACTATGAGAGGAAAAATTATGAAATATTTTGGTGAACATTTGCGCAACTTCAGAAGAAAGTTGTATGTAAAGTTTATAGTGCCCAATTTGGGTAAACCTGCTAAACTTAATAGGGTTCCTAAACAATATCGTGTTATTGTTAACCAAGAACACTGGGACAAGTTCGTAAAGTGGAGGCTGTCTGATGAATGCAAGGTTGTATATTACACTTTTTAGTGTTACTATTGATATTAATTCCATCTATTAGTATAATTTTCTTATGAATGAAATTCTTTGAATCTGTATGCTCAGGAATTGTCCAGTAAGGGAGTTAAGGCGCGTGAGAACCACAAATATAACCATAGGACGGGAAGAGCACGGTATTCTGGGCTGTTGGAAAAATTAGTAAGTCCAGTTTCTTATAAAAAATTAGTATTACTTCCATACACCAACGTCCCGTTAGCTTGTATGCTTAATTAAAGAGTACATCTAATGATATGAAGAGTATGTATCTAATATTAGGCTTGTTTATTTGATAATTGCTAGATTAAAAAAAAAGAGATTCGTGAAGATGAAAATCCTTCACGGTCTTTACTGTGGAGGAAGGCACATCAAAACAAAAATGGAGAATACGATGACGATGATGTTAGGGAAAAGGCAGCGCAACTTGTAATATTTGAAACTACCTAGCTATTTGTTCGTGCTTGAGTAAATGTGCAAATAAGTTGGTTTTAATTGATTAACACTTTTAATCCCCTAAATTTTTTGTGCGGGAGGAGTTTGATAAGCAATTTGGAAGATGGAACTTTGACGAAAAACCAGGCACTGATTCTATCACACTTGTGTTTGGGGAAGAACATGGTGGGCGTGTAAGATGTGCAGGCAAGGGAGTGACTCCAACAACATATTGGCACCTGCCACGGAAAGGAGCTTCCAAGGAGCACATTGAACTGAAGAAACAACTGGATGATGAAAGACGCGTGAACCAAATGGAGAGAGAGAGGAAGGATGAAGAAATAAAGGAAATGAAGGAAGCAATGAATGCGCAGGCAAAAATGATGAGTAGCTTAGTGTCTCAGCTAAAATCTCAAGGAGTATTGAAAAAGAAAAAAACCAAGAGCAAAAAGGAACGGGTATGTTTAACATCATCTAAGTAATTTTGATCAAGTATATATATCCTAATAAAAATGAAGTATCTAATATGTCAACTGCACTCTATAGAAGTCTCCTATTAGAGAGAACTCAGAGAAGTCACTTATGCCTGAGGCCCCTGTTAGAAACAATTCTTCGTCTGAAAGGCGGGAATCTAATACAAATAGAAAGTACTCTGAATCTCAACACATATCTCAGTCTACCGCATTGAAAGACAGTTCTGAACTCCAAATGGTATGTTCTTTTTCCAAGTATTTAAATATATATTGTTTTGAGAGTTCCATTTGTTGATGTTAATGTAACATCTGTTTGCAGTCTGGAAAACACAAACAAAAGTCTCTTGCATCTGAGCATCTGCCCCTTAATTCTCCGAAAGAGCCTCAATCGAAAGACAAAACTGAACTTTCAACGGTATGTCCGTTTCACAGGTATTTAAGTATATATTGTTTTGAGAGTTGAATCTGTTGATGTCAATATAGCATATATGTTTTGCAGATTGGTGGTAAATGTAAACTAGCTCATGCTTCACTAAGAAATATCATTGCATTGGGTAGCATTCTTCCATCAGTGCAAGGTCAGTTAGTACATGGAGATGAGCTCAAGGATGATTGTGTCAGAGTGACGGTTGAAAAATCGATATTCAAGAATCATTGTTTGCCAATCCCATCTACTCATCTCAAAACAGTAGAGGATGCTGAAAAATCTGTAGTAGCTTGGCCTAAAGAGTTTGTGATATGTTGCTCTACTGTAAGTTGCTTTATTATACATGGTTTATTACCTTGTTGATCCTGAGCATATAATTGTTAACATGGTTTGTTTCCATAATTATACATCCACTTGCTTGCTGCAGGGCCAGCCACTTTCAGACCCTGATGAACATGATGCCGACCCTGATGAACTTTCAGCCCCTGATGAACATGATGCCGACCCAAACACTAAGAAGAGACAGAAGAAGAAACCTTCAAATACAAAGAGTGGGGAACTGAAGTCTCGGAGATCCAGCAAGAGACTCAAGATAGCAGCCTAATTATTAAGAGAAATAGTCGAGGACCGTAGAATTTGGATGTTTAAACTTGTAGATCTCACATTGAAATTTCGTTATCTCTTAAGGTTATTGCAGAGTTGATCAGATATTAAGACGTTTGATCATATGATTAATAAAATTATTTTGGTTCAATTCTAATTGTAGTGTGATTAATTTTTGTGGATGGTTATTAAGGTGAGGTTTGATACACATGATCGAAAGAAGTGGCCACTATTGGCCAATACTGTGGTTGAATGTAAAACACGCCACCATTTAGATTTTAAACAATGGCCATTCAATAAATTGAGCTACGAAAATTGCAATATTTGAGTGGCTAAGAGCTAATATTTGCCACATTTTTGTGTCATTTTATAAAATTTATTGCCATGGTTTGTTGTATCCTCTGTGTCCAAAAAATGAACAACAGCCACGTTGATAACATTTGATGTGTCTTTGGCAAGTTTTTAGCCACGGTGCTACAAATTCTTAGTAGCCATAACTTATTAATTGGCCATGTAAAATGTTTATCACGTGTCCGAAAATATCGATGGCCATGGTACTATAGATTAAACGTGACTACAAGTCATGTATTAGCCATGTTAAATTATTTTTCATGTGTCCAAATGATAGAGATGGCCATGGTTAAGAAAAATTAGTGTGGCTGCAACTCATGAATTGGCCATGATAAAATTAATTTCGTGTCCAATTGATGACAAAGGCCACGGCTATAATAAAATTCACGTGACTTTAAGGTAAACTTTAGTCACATATAATCAAATTGTGTGTCTATAAGGATCCTATGGCCATGGTGATAGTGAAAATGCTTAGCTACAAAAAAAAATTGAGTACCATATAGACACGGTTTTAGAGTTATGGCCATGGTAAATCATATTTTATAGCCACTCAAAATTTATGTAGCCATAAAGGTACCTCTTTGTCACGGCAGACCGATGCCACATTTTTGGAGTGAAAAAAATCCGTGACCAAAAGCCTATGGACACGGTGATTAAGTGTGGCCAATGTGAAGGTTTGTACTAGTGTATAATAGTCGTCCAAAAACTCTTGATGAAATACATGGGGATATTCTTTATCATGGGTTCGATGTGACATACCAAACGTGGATCCATCATGGTGAGAAACCTCGTGAGAATAATTCCACTGTTAGAGGTCATGCATTACCCACTAATAATGTTGTGAATGAAGCTTCTTTTCCGAGAATGGTTGACTTGTTCTTAGACACACTGGGTCAGACCGAGCTTGGTAACCATGAAAATGGTGTTGTTGATGAAGATGGTTCGGATGCTAATGTTGAAGATTGTTCTGGTGCTAATGTAGAAGGTGGTGCTGGTGCTAGTGTTGAAGATGGTGTTGATGCCGATTTCAGAAAGAGGATGTTGGATGCATTACAACCCCTGTATCCAAATTGTGGTGGTGAACATACAAAATCGCCCTTGATGATTGAGCTGCTTAGTTTGAAAGCAAGGTATCAATGTTCCAATGTTCTTTTTACAGAATTATTAAAATTTATGAAAACTATTTTACCGGAAGGGAACACGTTACCATCTACATGTGCTAAAGCTAAGGGTATGCTCAAGCCATTTAACTTGCCGGTCGAGATTATCCATGCTTGCTCTAATGATTGCATACTTTATCGAAAGGAGTATGCTGATTATGATGAGTGTCCTAAATGTCATGCAAGTAGATGGCAAGTACCTCCTGAAGGGAGTGATCCAAATGCTAGAAAAGTTCCAGTGAAGAAACTAAGGTTTTTCCCAATTACTGAAAGGTTACAAAGATTGGTATGGTACTCCGTGGATTCTTTGAGCGAGATGTACTATCACTCTAATGTTGAAGAAAGTATTACACACATGCGACATCCTGTGGATTCTTCTTCTTGGAAGTCAATTGATAGGAAGTGGCCTGAGTTTGCTGCTGAGAAACGTAATGTGCGTCTAGGACTAGCCACTGATGGTTTTAATCCTTTTGGAATGATGACTACACACAGTACTTGGCCCGTCATGGTTTTTCCTTTTAACTTTCCCCATCAGTATGCACGTCAAAAGATTTTACACTGTTAGCACTACTTATTCCTGGTCCAAGTGGTCCCAATGGCAACATTGATGTTTATTTGCAGCCCTTAATTGATGAGTTAATTGAGTTATGGTTAAAAGGAAAGCTGACGTATGATGCGCACACAAAGACTTCCTTTACAATGAAAGCAATTTTAATGTGGTGTATACATGACTATCCGGCTTATGCGTATATGTCTGGTCTGCGAACATCTGGAAAATTTGGTTGTACGGCATGTGGTGAAGATACCGAGGCTCTAAGGCTGAAATGGGGTAATAAGTTTGCATACATGGGTCATAGAAGATTTTTAAGAGATCGGTCTCACCCTTACAGACGTGAAACCGACAAGTTCAATGGATTTAAGGAAGATAGGGGTGCACCAATTCGTTTGAGTGGCGTTGAATTGTTTGATAGGAAAGCAACAACAAACAAGGAATTCGGGAAGATGGTAAAGCGGTCACTAGTTGATTCTCCGTATTCGAAGAGATCAATTCTATACAATCCGCCATATTGGAAGGTAAGTGAATATGTGGTTATTTTTAGGCATTTGCTAACGTTAATCAATATGTTCTTGTTATTTATAAGTTTTTCTAACTTAGTTAATCTTAACTTTAGTTTCTGCAACTTCGTCATAATGTGGATGTGATGCATGTAGAAAAGAACCCTTGCAGAGAACATGTTTGGGACTTTCATGAACCACAAGGATAAATCTAAGGATGGGGATCCAGCGCGCAAGGATTTGGAATTGCTGAACTTAAAACCTGACTTGTGGTTGACTGAAACAAATGGTAAAGTAGAACGACCCCAACTCCTTATTGCTTGCTTAAGAATGAAAGAGAACTAATTTGTAAAACTTTTAGCAAACTGAAAGTTCCTATTGGTTATAGTGGAAACTGGAAAAAGAAAGTGGATATGAAAGAGTTACAATTTAAGTGTTTGAAGTCCCACGACTACCACATGCTTATGCAGGGTTTGATGCCAATTTTTCTAATGTACTGTTTCAAAGATCATAAGCTTTTGCGTGAGGCAATACGTCAATTGTCATTGTTTTTCAAAGTTCTTTGTTCTAAGGTTATTGATCGTGAAGCGCTTCGTCTAATCCACGAACGTGTTGTGGAGTCTTTATGTGTGTTTGAGATGTACTTCCCACCGGCTTTTTTTGTTACGATGACTCATCTTGTCGTACATTTGGCCGAAGAGGCACTAACATTGGGACCAGTTCAATTTAGGTGGATGTACCCTTTTGAGAGGTATACTTCTTTAATTGTTGATCCTTTCAGTTTCCTTATTACTTTATGAACTTATGTATACCTTACATATATAATTGTGTTACTAATTGCATGTGCAGGATGATGAGAACCTACAAGGTTTATGGTCGGAACAAAAACTATATTGAAGGGTCTATAACTGCACAATATGAGGTCGATGAAGGAGCGCGCCATTGGATGGAGTTCATTCCTGAGGGTAAGAAAAAGTCTTATAAGTGTCATGGAAAGATAGCATTGCACGGTGAGGTTTACGAAGGTCCAGAACCGCCTAATTCACAAGGAAAACCATACCAGTTAACTTCCTTACAGCATCAACAAGTTCGTCTTTGGGTATTGAGACATGCAGATGAAAATACTGAATGGGAAGAGTAAGTAGAATCCTTAACTTTGTCTCTGAACAGTTTCTTTACACCATTTTGACCATATAATCTGTATAGTGTGAAGTAACCCTATCATGTACCATTGTGTTTATTGTTTCACAGGAAATACAAGGCATATAGTAATACTTTTAACCGAAGATCAAGGAGAAAACGTCAAGATTACATTCCCTGGTTAAGAAATCAACTTCTAGGCACTCCCATGACAGATTTTCATAGGCTCGTACTTGGTCCTTCCTTCAAGACAGTTGCTTATAGAGCGTATTCGGTGAATGGTTATCTGTTTTATACAGCAGAGGCAGAGCAGTATATGACTACACAAAACAGTGGAGTGACCATGGATGCATTCACCAGCTTTAGAGCAAGCGCCAAAGATACCAACTTGGTGGGCGATGATACTTCTTACTTTGGCATTGTGAAAAAGATACTTGAACTCGATTATGAAGATTTCACAGAAGTTGTTTTTCTCTGTGACTGGGTTCGGGTCGAAGACAAAACAACCGGATCATATGTGGATGCAGAGACAAACTCGAGGTTCGTCAACTTCGAAAAGTTTAAGAGAAGATCTAAAGAAGTTGACGAACCCTTCATCCATGCTTCTCAAGCTGCCCAAGTCTTTTATTGCTCTGATGAGACTAGAAAGCATTGGCATCTTGTATTAGAATCTCCCAAGAGATCCGACCTAAAGGTGAATGCTTATGAAGATCCATATGTGTTTGCTGCATCCATGAATCAACCTTCTTTCTTCAACATCTTTAGATGACGACAGTATTGGATGGAGATCGAGGTAATATCTCTCGTTGAATGTTTGAATTTTTCTTATTTTTGTCTTCTCTATGCTTGAATGCTTGCAGCACTTATACTTGTAATGGTCTGTCGTGGTCTTATTTTTATCCTTATAGTCTTTGGAATATATGGATAGCTAGAAATAATCATATTTTTGGGAATTGTGTTTTTAGTGCTGACCAAGTTGTTGATTTAGCTTACAATCAGGCTAAGAGTACTGGTTTTTGGTTGAAAAACAGAAACTCAAGAATGTTAACCTAAAGATTGTTGCTCACTTAAACTGGAAATGTCCTCCTTTTCCTTTCAATAAGTTGTGAACTATGATGGAGCTTCATCGTTTTACTCTCTTTTTGCGGGAGCGGGTGGTGTAATGCGGCATTCATCCTGGTTCTTTTGTACCTTTGCCCACCATATTTTTCTGAACTCATCTACAGTTGCTGAGCTCTGGTCTTTGAATGGTGTGAATTCAGAATGCTCAAGTATAATTATAGCTTAGAATGGTGTGAATTCAAGCACTGTGTAATTTTTTGTGGTTTTGACCTAACCGTAAGCTCGATTAATGTAAATCGAGTTCTTTGTTGTAAACATATTTTGAATTTGGATTGAACGGTGAATGTTTTGTTATAAAAAGAGCATCTATTAAAGTTCAGTTTAGTGAATTTCAAATTTTATGCCGATCGAAATAAGTCAGAATCGATTTTATAAATTTTAATGAATTTCAAATTTCGAGCCGATCGGATGAAAGTTTAGTCGATTGGGATTCAGACGAATCAGATTTTTAAAAAGTATTCAGCCCATATAAACTACTTCTCAAAACGGGCGATTAACATTTACATTTTCTAATTTAAAACTTTAGAAACCACTGTGAATGTCAGTGTTATCAATTGTCGTTAGAGGAAGTCGTATTTTTAAAGATATCAACCGTGAGACACAGTCGTTTTGGAAAAAACCACTCCAATATTCCAACTGATGAACACAGTCGTTTTTGATGATATTACCTCTTGTCTTGCCAGTGGTTTAACTTCCATTTTCCACTAGTGATTACTTGTATATTACGTTAACTCAATACCCTCCCGCAAGCGTAACGGGTCATCACGAACCGTGAGCTTGGATCGTAACAGAGCAAAACGATCTTTAGGAAGTGGTTTGGTGAAGATATCTGCAATTTGATCCTTGGAAGAAATGAACCGAATGTCTAGTTGTTTAGAAGCAACTTGATCACGAACAAAATGATAATCGATTTCGATATGCTTAGTACGTGCATGGAAAATTGGATTCACTGTAAGATAAGTAGCACCAAGATTATCACACCACAAAATGGGTGGAAATTTAGTAGAGATCTGAAGTTCGAAAGAAGAGATTTAATCCACATAATTTCAGCAAGTAGCAATAGCAAGACCCCGATATTCAAACTTCGATTACTAGAACGAGACTGTTTCTTTGCTTTCGAGCACTCCATGATATAATGTTACCGCCTAAATAAACACAATAGCCACTTGTGGAACGACGATCTTCTAAAGAACCAGCCCAATCAGAATCCGTGTAGGCAGAGAAGGATAATTGCAAAGCATTCGCTGGTTGAAGAAAGATTCCATATGTAGAAGTTTGCTTAAGATATCGTAGTATGCGTTTAACCAAAGTCCAATGAAATTCAGTCGGAGAATGCATAAATTGACAAACTTTATTCACAGCATAAGCTAAATCCGGACGAGTAAACGTCAAATATTGTAAGGCTCCTACAATACTACGATATTCTGTAGCATCCTTTAGGAATGTACTACGATCAGATGACATATCACCACTAGTACTCAATGGAGTCTGGATGGGTTTAACACCATCCATTTTAGCCCGAATAAGAAGATCATGAGCATATCTTTTTTGTGTTAGAAACATACCAGACGAAGTGCGAGTAGCTTCAATCCCCAGAAAATAAGATAACGAACCAAGATCCTTAATAGCAAATTCCCGTTGTAAAGAAGTTCGAATGAACTCCAAACTTGTAGTATTAGAACCAGTGAGAATTATATCGTCAACATAAACAAGTAAGAAAATAATTCCTTGTGTATCTCGACGAATAAACAACGAAGAATCACATTTGGAAGTAACGAACCCCAACTGTAGCAAAAAAGTGCTTAGCCTATGATACCATGCCCGTGGTGCCTGTTTAAGTCTATAGAGAGACTTTTGAAGTTTACAGACATGATTGGGAAAATTAGGATCAGTGTATCCTGGTGGTTGTTTCATATAAACTTCTTCCTCAAGGTTGCCATGCAAAAACGCATTTTGGACATCTAACTGATTTATTTCCCAATTATGGGACAAGGCTATAGTAAGAATTATACGAATGGTGCATGGCTTGACAACCGGGCTGTATGTTTCACTATAATCCACACCTTCTTGTTGGTTATATCCCTTCGCTACTAGACGAGCCTTGTATCGTACAATCTTACCATTAGCATCACGTTTTATTCGATAAACCCATTTACAACCAACCAAATTCATAGAAGGATCATAAGGAACATAAATCCACGTACCATTTTGAAGTAAAACATTATACTCCTCATCAGATGCTTGACGCCAATTGGGATCTGCTTGAGCTTGAGAAAAACATGTTGGTTCAATGGGAGAATCACAAATAAGAAAATACTTAGAAGTATTGGGCTTAAAAATGCCATCTTTAGCTCGAGTAACCATGGGATGAGTAGGAACAGATGAGGTACTGGAGGACTGATCGGTATTGTCATTAGATGTCGGCATACTGTGCTGTAGAGAAACATCGCTGGACTGGATGGCAGCAGGAACTACATAAGACGTAGTTGGCACAACAGGCAGCGTAGCAGACAAGGGTACATCTTGCTGTGGAGAAGATGTAGGTTGGAGGTCCAGAGCAGTATCTCCGTGGGATGTAGTTGGTGCTTGTGATGGTGCCGGCGGGAAATTAACATCAACAGGAACAGTAGAAATGATGTGCATACGAGAAGATGTTACCTTGTCAGTGGAAGGAGATGCTGAAGATGACATCCGTGCCGCAAAGGGAAAAGTGGTCTCGTCGAAAACTACGTGCCTGCTTACATATATGCGACCAAAGTGGGAACATGAAGACACTTGTAACCCTTATTTTGTGGACTATAGCCAATAAAGACACAAGGAGAAGAAGAAGAATCCATCTTGTGAGATCGATAAGGCCGAAGATAAGGAAAACAAAGACATCCGAAAACTCGAAAGGAAGTATAATCAGGTGATGATCCGAATAAAACTTCATACGGAGATTGTTTTGCAAGAGCAGATGAAGGTACTCGATTCATTAAATAACACTGTAAAAAATGCATCATACCAAAAGGAAGATGGTACCGAGGCCATAGACAATAGAGTTTGACCGTTTTTCAGATATGACGATGCCTACGTTCAACTAAGCCATTTTGTTCGGGATGTGTGTGGGCAAGAGAAACGATGAAAGATTCCATGTTGTTGAAGATATGTAGTTAATTTACGATACTCATTTTGCATTATCTGGATTTGAAAAATTTTGATTTTTCGATCAAAAAGATTTTCAACATGTTTCGAAAAAACAAGAAAAAATAGAGTAGACATCTGATTTATGAGAGATAGGAAACATCCATGTAAATCGAGAATATGCATCAATAAAAATTATATAATATCGATAACCATCATTCGAAACCATATGAGATGGACCCCAAACATCCGAGATAATCAAATCAAGAGGATTCAGATAAATAGTTGTACTATAAGAAAAAGGCAACTTATGACTTCGATGTTCATGACAGGAAGAGCAAAAACTAATTGTTCGACTAGAAACAGGAAGAGAAAACTTAGATATAACATGACGCACTGTTCGCATCATGGGATGTCCAAATCTAGAGTGCCATTCTTGGACACTAGCACGTTCACCAATAAGAGCACGTTCACCATTAAGACTTGTCGCAGAATCGAGAACGTAGAGACCACCAACCCTATTGCCGCGCAGAAGCACCTTCCCCGTGCATCGATCCTTCACAAGACAAAACTCAGGATGAAACTCAAATAATACATCATTATCAGTAGTAAGACGGGAAACTGATAACAGATTATGAGATATATGAGGAGCAAACAAAGTGTGTTTAAGGTACAACTCACGAGTAGGAGTACCTAAGATAGAGGTACCAACATGAGAGATTGGAATGGAGGAGCCATTACCCATTTTTATCTGATCGGGTCATGTGTACTCTGAGTAGGGATGGAGCCTGGCAAGGTCATGTGTGATGTGATCGGTAGCACCACTATCAGGTATCCAAGGGATCGAGGATGATCGCTGAGCTTCAGCTGCATAGGCACGAGGAACAGAAGTAGCAGCTGCATAGGCACGAGGAGCAGACGAGTGTTGTGATTGTTGTCGACGAGGAGGTTGAGGACGCCAGTTGCGATCAAAACGCTTCCAACAGAGAGGAGCGAGGTGACTAGACTTGTCACACAGTTGAAAGGTCACAACTTGTCGACTACCAGAGCAAGGCGTTGGTAAGATTCCAGCGGTTGAAGAAGATCTCGAAGAGGCAGCAGCGATTGGTTGGGAGTTCTGGAGCTTAGTTTGTTGATCCATTCGCAACTCAAAGGTGAGTAAGTAGGTGATGAAGTCTTCAAGCTTCATAGTTCCCATGGAAGTTGTAAGGGATGTAACGATAGCATCATAGGAAGTATCAAGACCGGCGAGAATGCAATGTCGAAGTTCGAGAGGGGTGTGGTGGCGCCGGCAGCAGAAAAGGTCATCGTCGCCGAGATCTCTAACACGATCAATGTAAGCTCTCATGGAGAGAGATCCCTTCTTTAATGCCCGAAGTTCACACTGAAGGTGGTGAATATGAGCATCAGACTTTGAAGAATAAAGAGATTCAAGGGAAGACCAGACTTCTGAAGAGGTTTTGAGACGGTGAACATGACGCAGGACAGCAGGGGTAAGGGAAGAAAAGATCCATCCAAGGAGAATCTTGTCCTGTTTTACCCATGAAGCAAAAGCAGGATTAGGGGTTTCATCGGCAAGAGTAGCAGCAGGACATGGTTTATCGCCATTGACATAACTATCAAGATCATAGCCTTGAAGATAGGGTAAAAATTGAGCACGCCATAGGGAATAGTTTGTGTCATCAAGTTTGACCGTGATAATATGATGAGGTTGAGAAAAAAGGGAAGAAGCCATCATGGATTGAGAAGAGTTAATAACTGATGTAATGACAGAGGTAGAAGAGGCTGCGGAAGACATGAGGATGACGACCAGGATGATACCAAGTTGGAACTAGGGTTTATTATGTTTAGAACTAGAAGAAGAGAAGAGTTGTGAAGAGAAACAACTATGTTTATTAAGAGAATTCTCTATGTTTACATCACGACCGAACTGTGTATTTATATATACAACTGGATTTCCTAAGATACAAGAAACCTATTAAAAGGAAACTCTACAAGTTATACATAACAATTACTTGTATATTACGTTAACTCAATAGAGAAAATGAACATTTTTGAGAAGAACTGTTAATGGGGGAAAGGTCGAGTTTTCTATGAATGTATTGAGTCTTCTCAACGCCGAACGAGAGCGGCGCGTCAACTTAGGCGACTATGGTGAAACGTCGCTTGATTCGGCGTCCTCATACGTCCTACTGTTCGGCGTGTAACGCCGAATTCTTAGGCGTTTCGCTGCTAGATTGGTCATCCCATAGGGGTTAGGAGGTTGCCCTATCTGACGTGGATGGCCAATCTAGCAGCTAAATATGTAGCCCATAGGACTAAGCCTCAGATCTAATGCTATTGACCGCTAGAACAAAATGTTGACATTCAAATAAGTAATCGGCAACAATAGAAAGAGTGAAACAATTCCAAAATTACAATTTACATATAACTTGGATTAATGTGATGAATCAATTTTGATCCTTTTTTGAAGTAACAAATTTCTTAATCACTTAATAAGACTAATAGCCTTGTATTTTTATGAGGTCTATTTTACAAAATTGATAAGAGAAATACCACCCCTTGCACTCCTGATGCAACATTCAAAATTGGGCCACACATCAACTCACAATCTCCAGGGGATGAGATATACGACTCTTATGCGGAGGACGACTCGTGTATCCAATCTTCCAAGACTCAGTGCGTCCCAATATAATTAAAGTCTAAAACTACTTTGGACTATAAACTTATCAGCTGCTATAAATCTTAAAATCATTTTTTCCCATATTGGTAGATGAAATGAAGTGCAAACAAATTAACAACCGCACCAAGTTTAAAACATTTTACTGAACCATGGTGGTACTTAGAGAGGAGCTGCAACAATATACACTTTATCCCTTCTACAGCAATTATCGTATCTGTAACCTCAGTTAAAGACATTTTCCCAAAACTAACTGGGCGACAGTATAATATGGATATATCTGCAAATACAGTTCTTCACTGGGCATAGTTTAAATTGATCAGAGTTCTGTAAGGCAACCAGCTAAGTATGTAATGTTCTATCAACAATCAGTAACAACATCTTATATCCATAGCATGGAAAAGATGCTGAGTACTAAACAACATCTTACACCAAATGCTTCATCATTTATTTCCACGCTCATTCTTAATACTATGTCATCTCCCAAAGTTTTCTGGGTATATTCTGCAATTCAAATGATTCCTGATAAGGTTAGGAATTGTTTTTCCAAGGAGAAAACATCAATCGAACAAGAACAAAACTTGTACATGCAACACATAACATCCCAATCTCGAGCTCATGAGACTCAACAAGCCAGGATGAAACCTTGGAACACCGCTCCACAATCCATTATAATGATATTGTTCAATTTCATAGAAGTGGGTGATCTGCAGAGTCAGTGAAACATTAACTATTTAAGATCCAGGCAATACAGTAAAACAATTGGATTTTGATTTATTTATGATACGGTTTAAGTGTTGAATTCACCTTGAAAACCCTAAGTCAAAGAGATAGTTAACCCTGATGTTGGATCGTTCTTCATTATCTTGTTCTATTGAGCAACAACTATCTTCGGAGACTTGGAAAATATAAGCAATTTCTTAAGTAGCCAGTAAAAATAAACTAGCTTGTTTTGGATCTCACCTTAATTTCTAAACAGAGAAACACTCACCCGTCTCCATCAGCTGTATTTTCTTCGGCAATTCTTGAGTACAAGGAAGGTACATCATATTGAGCCAAACCGTGAAAGATGATCAATATGTTGATTTTCAGCAATTCAAACTGCCATATACTTGATTTTTGAGAGGAGATATCATTATGCTAGTGGATCATCACCAAAAAAAACAAGACAGTCTTCTTCGAGTACTAGTAAGGTTAGTGTTAAGATCAGTGAAAGGTGATGGCAATTTTGAAGAATCATCCATTATTGAGAAGCAAATTTTTGAAAGAAGTTTTCAGATCTAAAAACAATATGAACACGGAAAGTTTTAGCTTTGCAGGCTGCTGAAGATATTTTTAAGAGTGGGTACCTTATCTTTCTAGGGTTATAAGAAAGAGTTGATGGAGAATCCAACGGTTGGGGACGTAGGTTAGCAACACCCGGACCATTTGTAGGGTACTTAGGGTGCGTTTGACGTACCAATTCCAAAAACACTGCTTGAAGCTATTGGCTGGTTGAATCTCCAAATTACAAGACCAAGCAATGAAATACCAAGCAATGAGATACCAAGCTAGTTGTATGAGATACCAAGCAATGAGATACCAAGCTAGTTGTATGAGATACCAAGCAATGAAACAGGACAAGAGTAAGGAGTAGATCCAATTTTTAGTATGTTGTTTGAACCTTACTAAAAATTTGGGAAGCAATTGTCATCCGACAGTCAAAAGTCTGAACCCGTGGAGTGTTTCTAGTAGGACTGTAGGAGTATAAGTACAATTTTCCCTTCATGCATTTCAGCGTATGATTATAAAATGCACTTGGTAACTCAATCCTACAAATAATTTAGTCTTCTTTCGCTTCCTTCATTGATTCATCAATATGTAAACTAACTTGTAAGGCGGGTTCATATGATTTATCCCCAACAACAAATTCATGAACTCAGAAAATCGAGCATATATAAAGTAGGAAGTGTGCAACTGTAGGTTCATCATTCTCTTGATAGGAGACGAACAAATGTTGATCGCGTTAGGCTTAATACATTACCGATTTCAGATAGCCAGTTGAAGCAACACAGTAAAACGATTGGAATCTGTTAATTTGGGATCTCACCTTATCATGTTGGCTTGAAATCCCGAAGTTTGTGCTCTATTAAACAGAAAAACACTCCTCCATTTTTATCAGCTACATTTGCTTCTCCCACTCTTCTTCGAGTTTCAGCCTCATGTAATAAAGTTTGAAATTTGTTTTTCTCTTGGTGGATTTGCCAATTTCCCCTCCTCAGTAATTGCATTCAACTCTGTCCCGTGAATAACATCGACTTGCTTTCTCAATTTACTTCCAAAACTTATCAATCTCAGCAGATAATCTTGCGTTATCATCTTTAATCTGCAGTAGTGATGAGATCTCATAATTGAATCTTCTCCCACCACGAAAACCAATTTGCTGATGAGATTGCACACAGAGTGACCACAACACAATGGATTGGTTTGGGGTAAAGTTGGATGTCACGGCACTCGGAAAACTGACAACATTAACAAGTCTTGTTAGAGCAGGGACTCATAGGACCTTCTTTCTCAACTTTTTTGGTTTGTTCACTGGGGTTGGCATCTGAAAATTAAGTAGTGTCATCAAAAGAAAGTCTTACCAGCCAAATCATAACCCTGCAAAGAACTGAAAATTTGCTGCCGGGAGGAGTTCTGAAAATTATGTAGAGGTTTACACCGCAAATGCTCCATTATTTGCTCTCATGCCTCTTCTTAATACTATTTCTATTTCATGTCCCAAAGTTTTTTGAGTGTAACTTGTCAGTCCTACAATTCAAATGATGACCAATAATATTAGGATTTGTTTTGCCAAGCAGAAAAAACCAATCA
Organism: Papaver armeniacum; assembly: GCA_023531295.1. NCBI lineage: Eukaryota > Viridiplantae > Streptophyta > Magnoliopsida > Ranunculales > Papaveraceae > Papaver > Papaver armeniacum. The sequence continues at coordinate 151,053 of JAJJWW010003902.1, forward strand.
AACAACAAAAAAAAACCATATAGTGCATCATATAATAATCTAATATTAAGTTCAGGACTCTTACTTGGTGACATAACTAGAATTTTATATGAAACGTTGGAACACTGGTGCACAACCAATTATAGTTTGGGATCTCACCTTAATTTGCTAGCCATTTGAAGCAACACGTTAAACGATTGGATTTTGTTTGGGATCTCATCTTAATCATGCATATTGGCTACATTTGCTTTTGCCACTCTTCTTAGAGTTTCAGCCTCATGTATTGAAATTTGAAATATGTTTTTGTTCCTCTTTCTGTATAGCTTTATCTGTTGGATGTATGGGTGATTAAAGATAGATGTTTGATGTTGATTTTGGTAATGGAGTAGTGGGAACCTCTTTGGTTCTTCTCACTCTCTCTCTTTTCATTAAGTTGAAGAGATAATACTAACTCTTCTACTTGGTCTACAAAAAGACCTTACAACTTGTGGATGTCCTACACCCACATATTTAGTCAACACACACAACTAAATATAAAGTTGACTTGACACTCCTATTACACTAGTTCACTAACATTACATTACTCAACAATCTCCTCCTTAATGTGATGTTCTTCTACTCCTAGTAGTTCACGGAAATGTTGAAATTTTCCTTTGGCAAGTGCCTTGGTGAATATGTCCGCCAATTGGTCTTCCGTCTTGCAATACTTGAGTTCTATCTCACCATCTTCAACCGCTTCTCGAATGAAATGGTACTTGAGTTTGATGTGCCTTGCTCTACAATGCTCAACCGAATTTTTGGACATAGCAATTGCCGATTTGTTGTCACAAAAGATTATGGTGCTTTCTTCTTGCTTCTCTTGAATGTCTTCCATGATTCTTCTTAGCCATACAACATGAGATGTAGCTATTGATGCCGAAATGTACTCCGCTTCCGCCGTGGATTGAGCTACGGTTTCTTGCTTCTTTGATGCCCATGTGAATATACCCGAACCAAGAGAAAAAGCATAACCCGATGTACTCTTCATGTCATCAATACACCCTCCCAAGTCGCTATCACAATAGCCAACTAATTTGACATCCAAATTTCTTGAATACATGATTCCAAAATTCATTGTTCCTTGTATGTACCTTAACAACCTCTTTGCCGCGCCAAGATGTAGATGACTAGGTGAACTCATGAACCTAGAAAGCATACTTGAAGCAAACATGATGTCGGGTCTTGTATGTGTAAGGTACAACAAGTTTCCAATAAGACCTCTATAGTAAGTCTCATCAACCTTTCTTCCTCCATCATCCTTCTTGAGTTTCTCATTCACTACAAGTGGTGTAGATGTGGGGTTACAACCAAGCATACCAAATTTCTTCAACACCTTTTCGGCATACTTGCTTTGAGAAATGAACACTCCATCTTCACTTTGATGAACTTCTATACCAAGGAAGTACTTGAGCAAACCCATGTCACTCATCTCATATTTCATCATCATTTCTCTCTTGAATTGCTCAATCATATGAGCATCATTACCCGTAAAGATAAGATCATCAACATACAAGGCAACGATGAGAATAGACGTACCTTTTGTCTTCACATATAATGTAGGCTCACTCTTGCTTTTGTTGAAGTTTTGCCTCTTGAAGTATCCATCTATCTCACTATACCAAGCTCTTGGTGCTTGCTTGAGACCATACAAAGCTTTCTTCAACTTGTATACTTTGTCTTCTTCTCCTTCCACCACAAAACCTTGTGGTTGTTCTACATAGACCTCTTCATGGAGTTCTCCATTCAAAAATGCCGATTTGACATCAAGTTGATAAAGTAACCAACCTTTTTGGGAAGCCATAGCAATCACGGCTCTAATGGTGTCAAGACGAGCAACCGGTGCAAACGTTTCATTGTAGTCGATACCGGGTTGTTGTGAGTAGCCCTTTGCCACCAACCTTGCTTTGTATCTTTGAACCGTTCCATCCGCATTGTACTTCACCTTGTAGATCCACTTCACACCAATAACTTCTTTGTCACTTGGCCTTGCTACCTTCTCCCATGTATCGTTCTCGTCAATGACAAAAACTTCTTCTTCCATAGCTTTTATCCAAACCGGTTCTTTTGATGCTTCTTCAAAATTTTCCGGTTCAACCACACAATAGTTACATCTTTCATAGACTTCACTCAACCTTCGCAACTTCTTTGGTGCCGACGGTGGTGATGTTGATGCACTAGTACTTGGAGACATACTTGGAGATGCTCCTTGTCTTGTATTTGGTGGTGTTTGAGGTAGTTCTTCCTCATCTTCTTCACCTTCTTCAACTTCATTTGTTGCTGAATTTTCTTGCTCTTCATCAACAATAATGGTTCTCTTTTCAATTTTACCTTCTTCCCAATTCCATGAAGCTCCTTCATCAAACAAGACATCACGACTTGTAATCATTGTGTTGTTCTTCAAGCTAAACAACCTATAACCTTTTGATTGGAGGCTATAGCCAATGAATATACACTTTTCACTTGCTTCATCAAGCTTTGTTCTCTTCACCTTTGGAATTTGAGAATAACACACACTACCAAAAACTTTGAGATGTCTTACCGATGGCTTTCTCCCACTCCATGCTTCAAAAGGAGTTTTATCCCATACGGCTTTTGTTGGACACCTATTCATCAAGTAGACGGCGGTGTTGACGGCTTCGGCCCAAAACACTTTAGGCATACCCTTGTCATGAAGCATGGACTTTGCCATCTCCATCACGGTTTGGTTCTTTCTCTCGGAAACACCATTTTGTTGAGGAGTATAACCCACGGTTAGTTGCCTTTCCAAGCCTTCATCTTCACAAAATTTATCAAACTCTTTGTTGTTGTATTCTTTGCCTCTATCACTTCTTAAAACTTTGATGTAGTGACCACTTTGCTTTTCAACAAGGCTTTTGAACTTCTTGAAGATGCTAAAAACTTCGGACTTTTGTCTCATGAAGTACACCCAAGTCATACGACTTAAATCATCAATGAATAAGATAAAGTATCTATTACCTCCATGAGTTGGTGTCTTCATTGGTCCACACACATCGGTATGTACCAAACCAAGAAGTTCATTTGATCTCCATGCTACACCTTTTGGGAATGGTTGGCGATGTTGCTTCCCAAGTGCACAACCTTCACATACTCCATCTTTGTGGTTGATATGTTGTGGAAGTCCTTGCACCATGTTCTTGTTGGAAAGTAACTTGAGACTATTGAAATTCAAATGCCCAAGTCTTTTATGCCATAACCATGTTTCATCAATGGTTTCCATCCTCAATGCAACATTCTTCTCCTTTTCAAAGATAATTGGAAAGCTTCTATTTTTCTCCATCTTGATACTCTTCATGACTTGTCTCTTGTTGTTGTGCTTCTTGTCATAAATGGTGCAATATCCATCTTCAAAATGAACCGCATACCCAAGCTCCACAAGTTGCCCAACACTAAGCAAATTTTGTGCCAAATCCGGAACATATAACACATCTCTAATGTATTTTGCTCCATTGATAGTTTGCACGCAAATTGTACCTCTTCCGTTAGCTTGAACCATGTTTCCATCCCCCATCTTCACTAGAGAGTTTATGGATGTATCCATGTCAACAAACAAGCTCTTCACACCGGACATATGAGTTGTACAACCACTATCTACAAACCAAACTTCACTCTTGGAAGTCACCATGGCACTTTGACAAGCATAAAACAAATTTTGTTTTTCTTCTTTTTCTTCCGCTCTACCGGCTTGTTCTTCATCTTCTTTGTATCTACAATTTTTCTCCAAATGTCCATACTTCTTGCAATTGCGACATTGGGGTTTTCCTTTGTTCCAACAATTCTTCTCCAAATGACCATTCTTCTTGCAAAAATTGCACCTTGGTACTTGAGAAGTATCACTTTTTGTGTAGTTGTTGGAGTTAGCTCCTCCTTTCTTCCATTTTCCCTTTCCATTGGAGCTAGATGAAGAATCTCCCTTGTACCCATTTTGCTTCATTGCTGAATTTTTTGAGTTCAAGTTCAATTTTGATTGAAATGCACTTTCAATTGATTTTTCCGAGTGCCTCGACACCCTTTGTTCATACACCTTCAAAGAAGCCCATAATTCTTGTGACTTTAATGTAGAGAAATCTTTAGTCTCTTCTAAAACCGCCACAATGGGTTCAAATTTCTCCGGCAAACAAATCAATATCTTCTCACAAATTCTTCTTTCTTCCATCTTCTCACCACACATCAACATATTATTAACAATTTCAACTACTCTTGAAGAAAATTCATTCAAACATTCATTCTCATTCATTTTTAGATTCTCAAAATCTCTTCTATATGAATGTAATTTCAATTCTCTTACCTTCTTATTACCTCCATACTCTTGTTGAAGGATATTCCAAGCTTCCTTAGCTATAGGAAAATGGATTACTCTTGGTAGAATAGTGTCTCCAACTCCTTGTTGAATGTACATGGATGCTTTTGCATTCTTCTTTCTACTCTCCTTAAGTAAATCCTTTTGGGGTTGTTCTAGAGTTGATGTATCTTCAACTTCATCATACCCATTTTGTACAATCTCCCACACATCTTGTGACATGAACAAGGTCTTCATTTTGATGGCCCAAAAATCATAATTTTCTCCATGAAAAAGTGGTATTGAAGGTTGTTGAATGTACAAACTTGAGTTACTACTACTTGCCATAGATTTGGTTGATAATTGATTGAAGAAATTGGGTTTTTCTTTTCTAGATCTAGATTTTGAAAAATTTAAATGTTGCTGATTTTTTTGATTTAATGGGTAGAAATTGTTTTTTTCACTCACCAAGATCAAATCTAATAGATCTAAGCTCTAGATACCAATTGTTGGATGTATGGGTGATTAAAGATAGATGTTTGATGTTGATTTTGGTAATGGAGTAGTGGGAACCTCTTTGGTTCTTCTCACTCTCTCTCTTTTCATTAAGTTGAAGAGATAATACTAACTCTTCTACTTGGTCTACAAAAGACCTTACAACTTGTGGATGTCCTACACCCACATATTTAGTCAACACACACAACTAAATATAAAGTTGACTTGACACTCCTATTACACTAGTTCACTAACATTACATTACTCAACAATAACTAGAATTTTATATGAAACGTTGGAACACTGGTGCACAACCAATTATAGTTTGGGATCTCACCTTAATTTGCTAGCCATTTGAAGCAACACGTTAAACGATTGGATTTTGTTTGGGATCTCATCTTAATCATGCATATTGGCTACATTTGCTTTTGCCACTCTTCTTAGAGTTTCAGCCTCATGTATTGAAATTTGAAATATGTTTTTGTTCCTCTTTCTGTATAGCTTTATCTCACAGTGGATTTACCAATTTCCCCTCCTCAGTAATTGCATTCAACTCTAATCGTCTTGGTTTCTCAATTTGCTTCCATAACTTGTCAATCTCAGCAGATAATCTTGCGTTATCATAGTTGATCTTCGCAAAGATGCAGTTGTGATGAGATCTCATCTTTGAATCTTCTTCCACCCCAATAATCAATTTGCAAAACAGGATTGGTTCGGGGGAAAGTTGGATGTCATCACACATGAAAAAATTTCATCAAATACTTACTTTTTGAGAGGAGAAATCATTATGCTAGTTGTTCATCAAAAAAACAAGACAAAAGGTTTCATCTTCTTCTTCTTCTCGGAGTTTCAGAGGTATGATGAGAGTAATGGTAAGATCGGTATATTCTGATCAGTGAGAGGTGAAAGTATTCTTGATGAATCGTCCATCATTCAGAGAAAAAGAGTTCACCCTGAAGATAGTTTTAAGGTATTCAGATCAGTGAGATATCTTTATGTAGTATGTTTCAGTCTAGGGTAAAATAAAAGAAATGATCCAACGGTTGGAGGCGTGGCTATTATATCCTACAGTTGTATTGTTGTCGGCAGAATCTACACAATACGATCTCCAAATGCGTGTTGATTAATCGTTGTGAACGGTTGGGATACTTTTTAAGCTGCACCGAGTGCACTGAGCCATTTGTAGGAGGATCAAAACCTGACTCATGTCAACTCCCAACGATTAGTATGGCTCTTAAAAACCTCAATTTGTCTCTTAAAATAGAATTTCTCTTTCGTGTCACTCTCTCTCCTCTCCGAAATTTTGGGAGCTCCCTCTGTAATGGCGATTCTTTCCAAGAACTCAGCCTCCTTCACGCCTCAATCCTTTGTGATTGATTCAGTGTAGGAGTGTGCTAATCTGAACTTCTCCGCTGAATGCATGCACGACTTATGTGCCAAGGAATAAGTCATCTGATTTTTCAAACACCACCAGCTCATCAAACATGTCTAATCCGGCGGTAAAAAGGTTAAAAAAAGTGTGGAGGAGGGTGACTGAACTTCAGCTAGGGGGTAACAATACTCTAAGTGACTCTACAGATGATACTTGCATTCCATGGGTCACGGTGAGAAAAAAGAAAACGGGTTCGAGTCGGCATATGGACCAGATGGGGAGAGTGTCACTAGTTCGTATTGGTTTCGGCTCTACATTAGAAAAGAATGGAACTCCTGTCCATGACTCGACAGAAAACTCGGACACTGATATAGGCCAGACGGGGAGAGTGGTATCCTTGGGTGCGGGTTTTGACCCGGATATCGGTTCTACATCATTGGATGGAACTCCAGCCTATGGTCCGAATGTTTCTACACCGTTGGATAAAACTCCAGTACCGTTAGACATCTCTACAACACCGTTGGATTTTTCTCCCAATTCAAATTCAATTTTATCTAAAAAGTTAGACTCTCATAATGACACTGTCATTGAGCCGTTGTCTCATGATGTTGCGGAGCCAGTTCAAATTGATAAGGAAGAAGATATCATTGGAAAAGCGATTGAGAATCAATTGAATTTCAATAAAGCTTTGGGTCTTAACACAGAACATCCGATGATGATGCATATCACTACGGATTTGCTATCTAAAAATTCTAAACCAACTATTGAAATGGAAATTCCGTTGATTGAAGATTTAGATGGTATGGCCGAGTTCGATCAAGACGTAAGTTTGCAAGAAGGAACTTTATTGTTAGGAGTTGATGATCAAATTGAGGCGGTTAGCGGTGATGTGGATATTTGAAAATATGGAGGTGGAGGCGAGTTTTCAATCAATTGTATCCAGGTATGAGAATGTTCATTAATGGACCACAAAATTATGAGTTGGAACATTAGGGTTTGGGCCAGGATACAAAGATTAATGCAATTAGGCAAGCTATTGTCAAAAATAATCCTACAATCGTGACTATTCAGGAGTCAAAAAGAGAAGTTGTTGATGACTTCTTAATTAGGTCACTGTGGGGAAACAATAATTGTAGTTATGTTTATTTAGCTTCTGAAGGTGCTTCTGGTGGAATAATTGTGATGTGGAAGGATGGTATAGTGGTCATGGAAGATCACTTGATTGGTGCTTTTACAGTTTCAATAAAATTTAGAAATGTTTCTGATGATTTTCTTTGGTTATTCACTGCTGTGTATGGAGCTTCTGATTCAGGGAATTACAACCAATTTTGGCAAGAAATTAGAGACATAAGAATTTTATTTGATGAGCCATGGTGTTTGGGTGGAGATTTTAATGCTACTTTGCATGAAGATGAAAGAAATATCCCAGGTGGAGGAACTGCTAACAGGAATGCTTTCAGATCTTTTGTTAACAGATTTGCTCTTATTGATCTACCAATGGCTGGGGGAAGGTTCACTTGGACTAACTCTCAGAATCCTCCTACCTTAATAAGGTTGGATAGATTCTTGTTATCTCCTGACTTTCAATCTCATTGTGTTGCTCCAATCCAAGTGAGGCTGAAGAGACCCATTTCGGATCATGCTCCAATTATGCTAGCTTATAATTCAGGTGAGAAATTCAAGTCCCCATTCAGACTTGACAATTTTATTCTTACTCATCCAGATTTTTTACCTAATCTTGAAATGTGGTGGGCCAATTTATATTTTGTTGGGAAGCCTAGTTTTGTTTTTGCAAAAAAATTACAAGCTCTCAAATCTTTGATCAAAAATTGGCAAAGAGCTACTTTTGGGAATTTGCAGTCTTAGATTGATGATTTGGAGATTTCAATTGATGTTTTGGACAATTTGGAAGAAATTATTGGGTTGGATGATGATGAGGTGCTGGCTAGGGAGATTGCAAAGATAAAACATGCAGATTTATCTATGACTTTGGCAAGGAAATTGGCTCAAAGAGCTAAAAAAAGATGGATCAAAGATGGTGAGTCTAACTCAAGTTATTTACATCAATTAGCTTCTTTGAAGTACAAGCTTAACAGTATAAATTGTCTCAAGATAGAAGGTGATTTGTGTTTTGATAAGAATAAGATAGCTGAGGAGTCAAAAAAGTTTTATTCCTCTCTATTCACTGAGAAGTTTAGTGTAAGGCCTTCTTTTGACAATCTGGATATGCCTAAGTTATCAGTAATTGACACTATCAACCTTGAAAAGCCCTTTGCTGAAGAGGAAGTTAAACAGATTGTTGATAGCTTTGGTCACAACAAAAGTCCTGGACCTGATGGGTTCACTATGGAATTTTACAAAGTTGGTTGGACTGTTCTTAAAGATGATCTCATGAAGGTGGTGAAAGAATTTGAAAGTACTAGCATGATGGATTAGAGGGTTAACTGCACTAATATTACTCTAATTCCAAAATGTAATGGTGCAGTTTCTTTGCACAATTTTAGACCTATAAGTCTAATTGGGAGCATTTACAAGATTGTCTCTAAACTTCTTGCTGAGAGATTAAAGCTGGTTCTTCCTTCTATAATTTCTGAATTTCAAGGGGCCTTTATGCATGGTAGGCAGATTCATGATGGCATCTTGATAGCTTCTGAGCTCATTGATTCAAGATTGAGAAACTTGGAAACTGGCTTGGTTTGCAAGGTGTATTTTGAAAAATCTTTTGACAACATTAACTGGGGTTCTGTGGATACTGTTCTTGCTAGATTTGGTTTTGGTTGTAAGTGGAGGAGTTGGATAAAATGGTGTATTTCAACTCCAAGGTTTGCTGTCTTGCTCAAAGGTGAAGCCACTGATCTTTTCAAAAGTCAAAAAGGTATTAGGCAGGGTGATCCTATTTCTCTTTTTCTCTTCATCTTGTTTGCTGAAGTTCTTTCTCTGATGTTCAAAAAAGCTGCAGCTGAAGGTCTGATCTCAGATTAATAATTTGAAAAGTATTTTATTGGCTTTTGAAACAATTTCTGGTTTGAAGGTTAATTTCAGAAAGAGCACTGTTGTAGGCCTTGGTCAAATGCATAATGGGGAGGTATGTGCTGATTTATTTGGTTGTTCTTTAACAAACTTTCCTTTAAACTACTTAGGATTTCCTCTTGGAACTAAATCTATGTGTAGGAATGTTTGGAATGACATAATCCAAAAATTTCAAAAGAAACTGAGTGCTTGGAGGAGGAGATATTAGTCAAAAGGGCAAAGACTGATTTTGATTCAGAGTGTGCTTGCTAGTTTTCCTATGTATTATCTCTCTCTATTTCAGATGCCAGTCAGTGTAGTCAAGGAGTTGGAGAAAATCATGAGGAATTTCTTATGGGGTTCTTCACAAGCAGTTAAGAAAAGGAGTTGGGTTTCTTGGGATAATGTTCAGCTTCCTAAAGCTAGAGGAGGGGTAGGAATTAAAAAACTCAAACTGGTAAACAAAGCTTTACATTCTAAATGGATTTGGAGATATGGGAGTGATAAGAATGCATTATGGAGAAGAATCATAAATCAAAAATTTGGAGGGATTACTGAAGCTTTGTTTCCCAATCACTCCAACAGGTCAGTCTGTTTTAGCTTATGGGCTGGTATTTTGAAAGCAAGAGATTTTGTTAAATATGGTTCTTCTTTGTTGGTTGGAGATGGAAGCAACATATATTTTTGGGAGGATGTCTGGATTGGGGAGCAGTCACTAAAAATTCTTTTTCCTAACTTGTTTAAGCTTTCTAAGAAGAAAACTGCAGTTATTAAGGATGTAATCTCAGTTGATGGAGCTTGGAATCTTGAGTTCTCAAGAAGTTTGTCAGAGTCTGAATTGCTGGAAGTGATAAATCTGCTGGAAGTCATTGGTGATCCAAGGGAGAGAGGGAATAATATGGCAGTTGTGGAGGATAGCAGGAACTGGATTTATAATAAGGGCAAAGGTTTCTCTGTTGCTAGTGCTTATGAAGCTCTAGAGACTGATGGATTTCTTGCTTTCCCTGATAAGCATCCGTGGAATCCCAAAGTACCCTTGAAAGTGTCTTTCCTGGTTTGGACACTTTGTTATGATGGTGCTCCAACTTTGGATTTTTTGCTCAATGCAGGCTTGGTGCAGAATGCAGTTTGTTTGTTTTGTGGTGATCATTTGGAGACAAACCCTCACTTGTTTCTTCACTGTAATTTTACTTCTACGGTTTGGATGTATTTTTTTGAATAGCTTTGGAGTTTCTTGGGTGCATTGTAGTGATGTGAGGAAAACCCTGTGGGAATGGCGCAACAAGAAGAGCAAAAATAGAATTAAAAGGTTGTGGAGTTTTTTGCCATTTGCAATCTGGTGGTGCATTTGGAAGGAGCGCAACAACAGGTTTTACAACAACCAAGAGAAAGAGTCTGAGCAGATTATTATAGAAGTCAAGTGTTTGTTGTTCAGCTGGGCAATTAACACAGACATTTTTGAGAATTATGATCTTTCTTTCTTGTTATGTAATTGGGAAGCTTTTATGCAAGCTTCTTTGTAAATGTACTGCTTGTCACAGCTTTGTGACTGAGTAGTTTCTTTTCCTTAATAAAATTTGCCTTCAGTTAAAAAAAAAAAAAAATGTAAACGTAAGCTCCAAAGTGATCTTTCCAAGTTAATAACACTACCCCAATTAGAGATATGAATACACCCAAAAAAAAAAAAAAAAATCCAATCAAAACCAATTACTTACTTTGTCCCAATCCTACTACTTAACTAGATTTGAATTGAAACATTTGTAACCTACATATAAGATCTTAAACTTTCTGCAAAACTGCCATCTCAACAGTATGTTCTAATTGCGTATCAACGTAACCCTGCTTCCTCCCGCTGAAGAGTCCGTAGAAAATCCCTGACATCTCATATAGGTATGAGAAAATCCCTGCTCAAAAAACAAAACAGGAAGGTCAATATTTTGGACTAGGACAATGATATTTTCAAACACCATTCTATCACAGATCTTACCTGAAAAGAAGATTCACACTACATTGTGGAGAGAAAAACAACTTAGTCTGAGAGGATAAGTCATTATGACAGATTCAAAGATTTGTCTCTCGCTTTTAATATCCAAGGTATGTGTAAAGGATCCGAAATGAAAGCAAAACACCGATCAAAAAACCTCATCTGATATTGGAGACGGCCAGTGTCTTCTCCTCCGCAGAAAATCTGGGATTACTGGTTTCTCATTTCTAACACCGCCTCCTCGCTACTTTCCACTCTCACTACCCAAAATCGTAGGGTTTAGCTCATTTATAAGAAAACTCAAGTGATTTACTAAAATAACCTTGATGTCAGTCTAGGGTTCAGGCCCAGTTATTACTATATCCCCTATGATGTTGTTGTAACTTGTAATGTTGTGCTTCTTGGTCTCAGTTTAGCAGCCCAAATTGAGGTGAGGAAAAGTACAAGACTTACAAACACTCGTTATGTTACGGCTTTACCTGGCTTCACAACAGTTTTAAAATGTTATCTCGATTTTTGGATCCTAAAATATTACTGTCCAATAAACTGCAAGCCAAACAAATGAACGAGATCTTGAGTATGGTGTGGGAAGCAATTGCCATCCCAACATTCAAAAGTCTAAACCCGTGGAGTGTTTCTAGTAGGAGTACAAGTACCAATTTCAGCCTAAGATTGTAAAACGCACTTGATAACTCAATTTTACTGCATCCTTTTAGTCTTCTTTCGCTTCCTTAATTGATTCATCAATTTGTAAACTAATTTTAACGTGAATGGGTATGATTCATCCCCAGTAACAAATTCCATCAAACTACGACTTGGACTTCTCCTGGAACCGAAAGTTCCTTCATTTCTCTTTACCATAACAAAATCATCCCATCTCTTAGCTTTTGTATACAAACACAGCAGACTCATATAAATTGCCGCATTGCATGGTTCTTCTATCAATAACCATCTAGCTAATAAATCTCCCACTTATGAACTTTACAGGCATTTAAAAGTGCACCCCATATAGCAGACAGACTCATATAAAATAGCTTTCAGTGGCATATTGTTCATGAACTTCACTGCTTGTGCAACCAATCCTGCCCAACTCTGAAAATCGACCATATATAAAACATAAGTGTGCAACTGTAGATTCATCATTCTATTGAAATACATTAATCCTTCTTTGATAGGAGATGAACAAATGTTGATCGCGTTAGGCTAAATACCCAATGCCACCATGTTTTTCGAACAATTCGACTGAGATTCTCCAAAACCAATTGCCATGCCAGAAATCATTTATGTCCATGATTGAAAGTAAGGGGTATTTCTGCATCGGTATGGTTTTTGAGGTTGTGGTTTTGGCCTGGTAGTGGTGTTTTGGTTGGATGTTGGGTGGTTAGAAGCATGTCCGAAAGTTAATTGGGCATAAAGCCATCGATTTGCAATTCAAATGACAACTGATAATATTAGGAGTTGTTTTTCCAAGGAGAAAACACCAATCAAACAACAATGAAATGCAAAAACATTAGTTCTGTCTTGGGCAACTGTCTATGGGAAGAGAGTGCAAATTAACTACGCCTATTCAGTGCACAACTGGAAATCTGTTTTCTTGTAATTTCTTTTAAGTTTCTGTTGTTATTTCTAGTCTACCATTGGTAGACTGTAAAAATCCTCCTTTCCTATTAAAATTTCTCTTCTCATCAAAAAAAAAAAAAAAAAAAAAAAAAAATGCATCGTATAGCATCTAATTTTAAGCTCAAGATTCTCTACAAGCCAGCACAAATCTGGGTGACAAAAACTAGAATTATGAATGAAACATTGGAACACTGCTCCACAACCAATTATAGTCAAAATAATTTGATACATATGTTCTGCAGAATCAATGAAACATTACCTATTTCAGCTTGCCAATTGAAGCAACAGTAAAATTATGGGATTTTGTTTAGGATCTCACCTTAATCATATATGTTCGCTTCAGATCCCCAATAATGTGCTCTATTAAACAGAAAAACACTCCTCCATCTTCATCAGCTACATTTTCTTTTGCCACTCTTCTTAGAGTTTCAGCCCCATGTATTGAAATTTGCAATATGTTTTTGTTCCTCTTTCCGTAGAGCTTTATCTCACAGTGGATTTACCAATTTCCCCTCCTCAGTAATTGCATTCAACTCTAATCGACTTGGTTTCTCAATTTGCTTCCATAACTTGTCAATCTCAGCAGATAATCTTGCGTTATCATAGTTAATCTTTGCAACGATCCAGTAGTGATTAGATCTCATCTTCGAATCTTCTTCGACCCCAATAATCAATTTGTGGATTGGTTCGGGGGAAAGTTGGATGTCATCACACATGAAAAAATTTCATGAAATACTTACTTTTTGAGAGGAGAAATCATTATGCTAGTTGATCATCAAAAAACAAGACAAAGGGTTTCATCTTCTTCTTTCTTCCGGGAGTTTCAGAGGTATGATGAGAATGATGGTAAGATCGGTATTCGAATCGGTGAGAGATGAAAGCATTCTTGATGAATCATCCATCATTCAGAGAAAAAGAATTCACCCTGAAGATAGTTTTAAGGGTGGGTATCTTTATCTATGTTTCAGTCTAGGGTAAAATAAAAGAAATGATCCAACGGTTGTGTGGCTCCTATATCCTACAGTTGTATTACTGTCGGCAGAATCTACACAATACGATCTCCAAATGCGAGTTGATTAATCGTTGTGAACGGTTGGGATACTATTAAAGCTGCACCGAGTGCACTGAGCCATTTGTAGGAGGATTAAAACCTGACGCATGTCAACTCCCAAGTGTTGGGATGATTCTATGTATGGCTCTTAAAGAATTCATGGGGAAATACTAGCAACCCTAGTTGCATGAGATATGAAATAGGACAAAAGTGAGTAGTAGATAAAAATTTTAGTGTGATTGGAGGTTCATTATTTGAAGGAGTTAACCCATCCCCTCTCCCAATGTGGCCTTGCCAATTTCCCTTGTGGCTCAGGCGAAAGTTATCTCTCTTCTTATGGGATAACAAAAATTGCAACTACGAAAACCGAAATGTCTCATGTTAACATCTTTGTTTCACTAAAAATGTTCGGTGAAAAGGTAATAACACAAGTTACATACTTTGAATTTAATGTTCGGTGAAAACCTAGCCGCTGGGACGTCTTGTGAGAAATGTTTTCCTCCACTCGAACTTTCACCTCCATAAACTATGAATACAGATAGACAGTGCAGACCAACTATTACACCACTCTAGCTATTTGTTTTTTTTTCCAGAGGTTTGTTTTATGAGCTGATACAACCGACTTTGACTAGCCTTACAAACTCTAGACTATCCTGACTAACAAACTCACTCACTACAACTTTCCTAACTCATTTGAAATTACATTTCCTACACGACTTTCTTAACCAACCTGCATGAAGTGAACATCTCATAGGCCGTTACAGAAAAAAATGGACTGTCAAAAAGAGACTCGAAATTAGGAACGAACGTCTGTAGTAAGTAAAAAGTTCAGTTTGCAATCTGTGAACCAGTTTCAAATTAGGATAATTTTTTTATCATGGTCTTACTAATATGTCTAAATTGACTTTGGAATACAAAACTAATTCCCATGCAAAATAATGTGGAGATATTTTCCTGCATTACTTTAAGATTAGAAAATAAAAAAATCTAACATTCAAAAACTATCTGCACCCATGCAAATCTGCACTTAGAGTCGGATGAATATATATTTTGACCATAGCTTGTATCCAGCAATCGAAATATGTATGTAATGTTAACTATATATTGAATCTATGGAAAAGTTGTTTTCTTAATGTCTTCCTCAAGAGAAAGAACTCCAGCAGCAACAAGATTAACATCAACTCGAACAATGGAATCACAGACAGAAACAAATAGATCGGGATCATCATCAAGTTCATCTACAACTACTTCAACTGTTCAAAAACCGAGTCAGCCCGATTTGTTCTGATCCAGACACTTAAAGACCTATTCAGACTACCACTGCTACTGTCACTCGGCTACTGTCACTTGGTTATTGTTACTAGCTACTGTTAGTTGGGTCTTTGTTACCCAGATTGCACTAGGCAATCAAAACTTTAAAAAATCTAGTTCATGTGATTTACATGTCATGAAGAACAATGGGTTGGATCTGATCCAGTCTTTGCTTTGTGCATTGACACAAACTAGATTTGTTTTCAAAACTAGTTTGGCCCTAGTTGTTTGTTCCTCTCCTTTGCGAGAGAGAAGAAGGTCTTTTGAATTTGTTCTTTGTTATGGAGGAATAGAATTGATAGGCAAGAATTGGTGGAGACAATATAAATTGTATGACTACTTTAGAATCTTGAAAAATTGTTGTAAGGTATCCGATTTCCTAAATCGGCTTTGTCAATATATCTACTTGATTTAACCTCTTTTACGGGAAAAAAAAACAAAAAAAAATAAAAAACCTTGATAAAAAGTACTTAAACTTGAGACATTTATTTTCATACATAAAAAATTAATTACAAATCTTCGATCATGACTGAATATACGGTTCAATTCTTGGAAACAAAAGATATTGTTCACAATATTGACAATGCTAAACTTTTTGAGTCTTTCTTATATTTTTTTTTTTGTTAGTCAACAATAAAAATAATTTTTTTGATCGTTATATAATACTCCCTCTGTTTTTGGATAAGAGATACTTTTACTTTTTCATTTTAGCCTAAAAATAGGCCAAATTGAAAAAGTGAAAGTATCTTTTTTCTAGAAACGGAGGGAGTATAATCGAGAAAGAAAATGATATAATCGAGAAAGAAAAATTCTCCTTATGGAAAGCGGTGGCATCAAAATTTCACAGGACCCTTCTGCACTCGAGGACAACTCTGATTGCGTGAGTATCACTAAAACGATACACACTCACTTTCAATCAATATATCCCCAATACCGCCATATCGTGTATGTATATGTGAGTACCGGACCAGGGTGTTTGACCACGATACCTTTTTTTCGTTTTGATAACTAGATATCCGATACGAATCATGCGATAGTAATTGCCCTTACGGCACAAGTTCGAGGGCAAAACGGGACTCTTACCGTTACTAGAAGAGCGGATGGATATCTGTCACGTGGCGCCATCTGATAACTTATTCTTAGGATTTCCCTATAAATATAAAAACTAAGGCTTCGTTTCAGAAAGGTAATTCCTATTCTAGGGTTTTGAAAGATGGATAGATCGAAGAATCATCGTTGCCGTCCACCAACTCCACCACCATCACCACCACGACAATCACAGCCACCACCACCACTAACAAAAGAAGAAATTCTTATTCGACTAATGAAGCCGACTGCGTGGTTTGGAAGCGATCCAAAGAAAATGATGATGCCCCTACCAGGTGCTTTTGATGGTGTAGAAGATATTGATAACGACACTTTTCTTGATCAACTTTTAAGGAGCATAGATTATGATGATTCCAAATGTCCTTATGTCGATTAAGATGAAGCAGCTTATGAAGTAACCGGATTCGTAGTTTTATATGATCAACGTTGTTGTTTGTTTGGGATATACAATTGATTGATTTCTACTGGAATTGCACGAATGGTAGTTGTCTATGTGCTTAATTATTTTTATTTACCATTCTGCAAGTATATTGAAATTTTATATTTGAGAGGAGGAGTAGGAATAGTCCAATGATGATTAGGAATTAGAATTTGTCATCAGAACCATTGTGTATCTGGCTATCTGTAAACTTAACTTGATTCAGTTGCAACTTACCAGAGAATTAGGGCAGGGTATTGGTGAATTTGTTTTGTAGATTACATAAATATATACTTCGCCATTTATTTATCATTACAGTTTGTTTCCAACAATAGCCCCTTCACAATTCAACCATCTCTAGATTCGTTCAGACATGCAAACGTAATTAGGCTCACCACTGACTTTAAACTTGTGCATGAACCCTGATTGTGGTTTTGATTGAGCATCTGAATTCAGCCACTTCTGTCTTGAATTCTCAATGAAGAAGTTCTGGAGAGAACCATGTATGGTGAATGGCTTGAAAGGGTAACTTGGTGGTGTCATGGATTTTGTTGGTCTTTTAATTAATCATAATGTGGTTTGGATGGATGTTTAGTTATATGGAAATGTGAGGATACTTCAACATTGCTTGATTGCCTTATGACTGTTTAGTTAGGTTTAGACTGTTTGTATGACTTATGTTCAAGAATAGATAGATATGTAGAAGGTAATGCCATACAAACGAAAATATACTGGTGTTACCTTTCACTCCTAGGGTGTCATGGTGCAATGTGATTCTCGAAAAGCTTGTGCAGGTTGCTATAGGCTTCACTTTTTGACTGAGCTTTTCTTTTCCTACCAATTAGCTGTTGAGCTTGGTGGTATTTACCACCCAAGTCTGCCTGTGGACACGCTTCAGTTTAAATAGCATTTGTGGCATCCTTGTAAAAATATGTTCAGAAGTGAACCATGTGGCTATCGCATTCTTGCACAGTAGAGAGCACGGTAGAGATAATGGATGTCATTAGTTGAAATACGATGCCTGATTATTGATCTCATTTTGAAATTCTTGCTCAAGGAGAAGGCAAAGAAAATATAATTGAAATCTCAGAAACTTGTGACATGGTATATCTCATGGTGATTCTCGAAAAGCTTGTGCAGGTTGCTACAGGCTTCACTTGACTAAGCTTTTCTTTTCCTACAATGAGCTATTGAGCTTGGTGGTATTACTATTTACCGAGAAATTTTTTGATAGGGGCGTTTTTTGAAGGGGGCATGGGGACCAATGATATGGTGACACATGCACTTGATATCAATAAAATTACTTCATTGATATACTAGAAAATTACTTACAGATTTTAGTTTCGGATACGAAAGATTGCCTCTGTTTCATTAAAAGTGATATTTTCATTTCTTTCATTTTTACCTAATAATAAACCAAATTGAAAAATAAAATGAAAGTACTAATTTTTCAGAAATAGAAGGAAAAAGTAACGTTGCCGACATGCATCGCACGTGGTCACTACTTGTTCTATTAATGTTACTAGTTCAAATGGTGTTTACTCAAAAGTTGTAGATGGTGGTAAAGATGTTAAAAGAAGGCCTATAAAAGGTACCACAATTATTATTACTAGGAAACAAGCAGCTTCAAATAATTTAAGGAACTAGAAGTCTTCTTTCTTCTCAAAATCTTATTTTTGAATGCAAGTTATTTTTTGGAATGTCAGCAGCTTGAAAAGGTTGAGAGCCAAAGACAAACTAAAAAATTTAGTGAATCAATTTAGCCCATCTTTAGTATGGGTTGTGGAACCCAAAGTAAAAGTTTCTAAAAATCGTGTAAAGAATTTAAAATTTCCCGGAATGAGTCAAAGGTTAATTCACAGTACCAGTGAAGATAACATATATACGACGGTTTTGGCATTTTTTTTTATTAGTTCCTTATAAGGTGTAAACAGATGCATACGAATGCGGATAGGGCTTCTAGTCTTCAAATAAAATATTTAATTATCAATAATATGTTACATAATCAACCCGCTATATCCATTTCGGCTCCCCCGACTAGCTCTTCATAAGGCTCCCTGGTAGTAATTAGCACAGCAACTTATTCAACTAATATAGTAGTACTTTATTGGATCTTAGCTTGTTAGATTTCCAACTACTACCTCCGTTTTAAAATAACAGACTGGTTTCATGTACAAACTTTTTGTAACAATACCCTTTATATTAAAAAAAATAAAAAAATCTAATATATTAAAAAAGATTATTTGTAAAACATTATATTACCAATAGATAATTAATTTAATTAATAAAGCAATAAAACATTATACTCCCTCCATTTCTTTTTTGCTGCACATAACTTGGCGTATTTTCTCACAAAATTATCAACCATAATAACATTTTGTCTTGGAACTATAAGTATATTTTTAAATGCACAGATAACTATTAATGTTTGAAGACTTTTCTTAAAGGCATAGATGAGAAATTTT
Organism: Papaver armeniacum; assembly: GCA_023531295.1. NCBI lineage: Eukaryota > Viridiplantae > Streptophyta > Magnoliopsida > Ranunculales > Papaveraceae > Papaver > Papaver armeniacum. The sequence goes on from JAJJWW010003902.1 coordinate 170,200, forward strand.
CATCTCCCTCTCCATTTCTTTGTTGATAATATACTAAGATCACGATAGTCTCTGATAATACAGTAGGATCAGGATAGTCTCAAGACTAAGTAATATTGGGCGAAGCCAGGTTTCAAATAATTGGTAGGCAAGTTACCAATCAAAGTATAGTTTAGCAGGTGCAAAAGGGTTAAAATGACTAAATATGGGATAAATTAGTTCAAATTGGGCCTGGGAACTCACATTTAAGGGGGTGCAATTGCACATCCACATTCAATGTGGCTCCGCAATTCCGCATTATCTTATACTGTATGTATCTACTTAGCAGTAACCAAGGACCTCTCGTAACACAAGCACAATACTAATTCATGCACCACTGGTGTTTTGGCCCTATCAAGTTTCACCAAAAACTAAATTTGGATAAAGAAGGAAGCCTTCACAAACAGGCTTCGAGGTGAAGTTTCCACTTAGTTATGGCCTTAGTCAGCACAATCCAAACTGCATATAATAGGTAAGGCAACCAAATGAACCAATCCATTCCTATTATTTCTATTATTTCTATTATTTCTTCCCACTTTCTCATTGGCATCCTTCTTCACTCCTGTAAGAGCATCATAGGAAGACCGTCCTTAAATGGTATCTTGGCCTCCACTTGGTGTCTTCTGGACATTTTTTGTCGTTGTTCATATGCTTTCTGCTCTTCCTCGGATATCACCGCATTTTTCTCCTTCTTGATTTCCCTCTTATTTTTATTCTGCAGAATGAACACCATTTTAGCAGAATCAGCTACAATTCAGCAGAGGCCACACCACTAGCCATCACCAAAAGCAAAGCAATAAAGATAGGAACCAAGTTTTGTACTACAGTAAGATGACACATGAAAATCATCAACGCCTGACATCTGGTGAGGATGTTTTCCTCACTCTAATAATTCTCAAATAATACCTCATTCTACAACAGGTACAGCATACAAGAAAATGCAGAAAGTTCAACAGTGCAAAATCTGACCTAGAAGGGCCATAAGAACAATAACTCTGCATTATACTTTCATATATGGGATATAGGTATTATGAATTACCTATCAGGTAAAAGCAGCAAATATTTTATATTATCAATACTGAAAGGAGCTGAGGATTTGGACAGGCGATTAAGGAAAGGATCTAAAAGAGCCTAGGAGCTCATACCATATACTTAATATTGTAGAGGACTGTTAGAGGACTTGAACATGAATAGGAGAGAGGCTCCCCATCAATAATTTCCACACCACGACGTTGTTCAAGTTCAACCTGCCTCTGAGAAGGGTCATCCTGAGATTTTCGACAAAAGAGGGGTCAGGCATAATTCGTAAACATTAACCTTCTAACTTCAGATTAAAAAAATAACCTTTTTGAGTGAATCCTTGTTAACAGGAACAATAGAATCCCATGGTTCCACCGCAGGTGATGACAAGTTGAAGAAGCGAGGAGCCTCAACTTGACGCAACACACGCATGAAAACAGTATCACCCATACCAATTCTGTACATGAATGCGCATTTAGCAATCCCCTTTCTTTTTGACGCCTGCCCAATGCCAATAACATTAGCAACACAAAGGGAAAAGTTCAGACTAACACTGGAGCTCCTGATAAGACAAAAACAGATCAACCAAAGAGAATATACAATTTAAACATTCCTCGGAGAAACAGTTTAAGCCAACTCTAGCATACCAAACAGCTGCGGCAAACATAGAAACGAAACAGCATTTATTTGACTTTAAGTAGGAACGACTACATAAAGTCCATTCTTTCATGAATTATAGTAATCCAGATAGACATTAGAGAACTATATTTAACACTGGAGAACACATACAGAAGAGAGGAATTTATTTTTAAGCTTAGCACAAACCTTCTTAACCTTCCCCCGAATTCCACTCGAAGTCTGAATAGGTTGACCTTTATACTTGGAAACTTCAGTATCTGGTGTAAAATCAATAAGAGCAGTCCTGCTTTTTAAGAGTTTAATAGGAGTTCCTTTCTGCTTGATTTTCTTCATTATCTTCATGGCAGGCTTAGAGCCAAGAATGACAGCCTTTGCTGCTACCCGAAACGCCTCCTGATTCAAAATGCAAACCATCCCACAAACACTAAGAATAGAAGATACGAGCAAATTCACAATATTTTCAAATCGCATCCTCAGATTAATAACATGCATCAAACTATCACAGATGGCAACTGCAAAATATATATATATATATATGTTTGAAAGGGTAGATGCAATAATATACACCATGATTGAAAGGAACTCTATTCATTTAACCCTAAACTAGGCAAAGCCTCTAGAAATTCATTATTTTATTTTTCTCTGATCTTTGTCTAAATGATTTCTGGGAATCGAGTAAAAGTTACATGAATATAGACATATGGTTGGTTCCGCAAGTTATATTGATAAGCCCTTTTTCGCTGCAAAACAAATTATACAAGTAACAAGTTCAAGTGGAATACATCAGACCTTATTACTCTGCAAAACAGCAACTCTGGTAAGGGGAGGTGCAAGAGGGCCCCAAAACATAGCAAGACAGTGATTATGTTCGGGAGTGAACTTCAGAAGCCGTATATCGCCAGTTTCCATGGCATAAATAGGTTTTGTCTGGTAACGTCTCCAACCAGCTGACACAATGATTGGATCTCTTGACTTCAACAGTTTACTATGCCACTCATGTCGCTTAAGCCTCGCCTGGAAGAACAACCAGAGTTCAGTTCAGTTAGCAGGAAACTGACATAAATGCGTAACTATCAAATCATACTCAAATTTCAAATAAAAGCTCTTTCATTATCATATCTAAGTATCTAATTATACAATTGATGGGTTTAAATTTTCAAAACCGTGATATAAAAAAAAATACTTCGAATAAGAAAAATAAGGTAGAAAAGGCATAACCTGCATATAACCAACATTTTCCTCTTCAAGACTGATACCTCCAACAAGAATCGGATGACAAGGATTAAAATTCTTAACCATCCCAGAAGGAATGTCACAAACCTCCAACCTTAGATATGTCCCTGTTCTAAAACTTTCAATCTCCATGTGGGTCGGATCAACGAGATCATTTTTTGCTTTCAGCTCAACAGATAAAGGGAAGGGATCAGCTGAGCTTGTAACACTAGCTAAACGAAAATCACCAGCACCAGCAATATGTACCTGGCGCAATAAACCTTAAGTCAGTTTGAAGAATAAAAACTTGAGTGAAGTTTGTGGTAGAAGAAGTGGAAACAAAACAATAAGTATCCTCTTTTCTTTGCAACAGATTCTTTTTACGCTCCCTGAATGTTACACAAAAGAGGCATCTAAGATTCGGGATTCTGTCATTTATGCTTTAAATAAATGAAAAAGCTAGCAGTACCAGTGACGGAAATATTCACTTAATACTGTTACTTGTAAGCTAGCAGCACCATATACCTAAAATCAAAGAAGATAATCTAGCCTATAGAAGCACAGTAGAACACATGCAGTGAAGTTACCTGAGCTTGATTCTAACATCAAACACCACAAATGGAAATTATTCTTTGGCTTTTACACGAGTTTTTAAAAGCTAACTAGGTACAAACTATGAAACATATCCATGCGACATCTATAAATATTATATTAAAAAAATCTGACAATCAAATCAAATGCATCAGGATATAATATTTCATGTTTGACAAGAGCATCAAACAAGAATAGGTTCATAGAGGAAATCTCTAGCTCCCAAAATAATGGACTATATGACGTTTCATGGATGAAAAATATCATGATTTGGGAAACTCGCATTAACCTAGTAAAAGAAGTACCTTAGATCCGCTGTTAAGTTTACAACCTCGAAGATAACCATACAGACTTATGTTTCTCTTGCAATTTGCATCCTTCTGCATTTCTTCGAGAGGAGTAACATCTTCAAAACGATCTACCAGCACATAAGGACGTGCCACTCGCCAAGACAAGGTAGGGAATTCAATCATCTCTATGTCTTGTACCAGTTTTTGTAGTTCCTGCATTTTGTACCTGTTATAATCATAGAGTGGATAAGAATCTGAAATAGTGAGTATGTCAGATTTGATGTAAGGGCAAACATTATCACCAAATGAGTAAGCAACTTTGCAATATTAATCAAACGAAACTTACAAGCCATGATCAAGACCAGTTAAATTGTATATTCTTGCTCCTTGACATATTTCAGTCCAGAAATGATCCTGGAGACGCTCTTTGGTTTCCTTGAGTTTATTTTCATCACTGAACTCGTCAAGATGTGTAAAAACACCCATAACCTTTGGAAAGCCGTGCGTTTGTAAAATGTTAAGAAACTCAAATGTTTCCTGAAATCAACAAAAGCAATTGTCATCCAAATTGATCAATAGGGATGTAAAGAAGAAATATCTAACCCACCGCTTCAAACTCATAGCTTGCATCAACCAGTAGCAATACTAGATCGGCATATTTTGAAGCATCAATCATGGCATTAATATCATCAGGGCATTCGACAAACTGTATCCTACTTGTCCCACCTACAAAACAACAAGCATAACCAATAAGTTATCCCCCTGATTGTGGTACTCAGATGATTAATTTATGTAAACAGACAAACCTATTTTGATAGTGATGGGGCCTTGAAGATCATTCAACTCTACCGAATTAAAATACTTGACTACAGATTTAATCAGCAAAGACTTCCCAACCTACAACACACACGGATGATTAATTTTAATCTGAAAAAAAAAAAAAAAAAAATCAAGAAGAATTTCTATTACTGACATTGGGAGGTCCTTGAACGAGAACAATAATAGGCGGCGCTGGTCCATCATCAACCATTTCAGGGGGGGCAAATGGTGTTTGGTTTGGAAATATATTTCCATCCCCAAAATCGTCGTCTTCATACTCATTTCTGAAGTCTCTATATATTTCGAAAGCTGGTTCACGACAAATTTGGGATGACATTTTTCTTAAATCCCTAAAAGGAAATCACACAGATCAATAACTAGTTATTAAAACTAAACCCAACATAGAGAGAAGAAAAATCAATCACCTTGATCGGAGAGAAAATCTAATTCATCTTTCCTGAGAGATCGAGAAATCGAGTTTAGGTTTTGGGATGACAATTGAGGGTTATAAAATTTTCTAATTCTCTCCGAGTCTGAGAGAGAGGTGTTTATAAAATTTTGCTGGGCTTGAACCATTACCAACTTAGGTTGATTCAAATCCGGTTCGGGTCCTACCCGTTAGCAACTTAGGATTGACAGGTATGGGGTACCCAATTATTCATTCTGTAATTCGTCATCTTAGCAAAATTTACGGTGGGTTTGTTTGCAGAAATCACCGTTTCCAGGAATTTACAATCCCATGGGATTACAAATTCTGGGAATCATGTAAATTCCTTGTGTGTTTGGTAACTCAATATAAATTCCTAGGATTTATAGAGTTTTCTTGTATTAAAGTCTTTGTACCGTTTGGCATTACACTCAAATCATAAAATTGCATATATATGGGATTTAAAGTTAAAAAAAAGTGGGTCCATAAATCCTTGATAAGTTTCCCAGCAAATCTTAGGGGGGAGGGGTCGGACTCCATATGGGGGATTTGCTGGAAAACTGAATCCCGTAGGAAACGTGATTCCAAGAATTCGAGCAACCAAACATACAAAGGGAAACGTAATTCTACCAAATCCCCTGGACCCATGAATTCCACCTTTAAAATTCTACATCCAAACCCACCATTAATGTATTTGGCTTCCATTTATTTAGAACTTTGATAAAAAAAATAATAATAATGCACTTTTATAAAACTAATTCAGAATCAAGCCAAAATAAATAAAAAAATGAATTTAAGTTTCTTTCCGAAAGCCCAATGGGTATCGAGTCCGACCGGATTTACCAATTAAAGAACGGGAACCCGATTTTAATAACGCATCCGATTGATAAACTCAGACCAATTAACAGCCCTAGTTAAACGAATAAAGGGTGTCCAAAGGTAATAAATAACTACACTATCCTCTAGTTAGTTGTTGATGGTGGTTTTTAGTTCAAGGCTAAAATTGTAAACCAGTATTTAATGCGTTGTCACCCTGCAAGGGGTAAAGCTATTTGAAAGGTGACGAGTGCAGATAACCTCTTCGTTATATTTGAAGCAATTCAATATAATTCATGAAATTCACTCAGAATGGTGCGTGCAACAGCAATTCCAAATATTCTGTGAGTTCTATCAGCATTATTCACTAATGCATGACCTACCTAGTGTTTTCCTATGCTATGTTCCCCAACGAACTCTCAATATTGACATGACATGACGATTAAATGTCACTCGCAACGGAGTACCATGAATCTCCCGAAGTATCAGTAATTAGACCTGCATAAAAACACTCACATAGGCTACACCAACCTCTGACAAAGAGATCAGCGCGTTCGCACACTTTTTTAATTAAAGTTAGCATGATCGAACACATATTTACTCCTTAAAGAAAATCTAGACTGTTAATGTTCGTCTCAGAAAACGATCACGGCCACACAATTTGGCCGCGAAATTTAACGAGATTGGATTACTCCTAGCAGAACTAGGAAATCACTATAATACCGACGGGCCCACTAATGCCTTAGTTGATCGAGCCCTATGTAGCTCCTTCACAAATGCTTCAAACATCGACCCAAACATGGGCGTTCACGCTGTATAACATAACTCAAACGAATTGAGACCGACAAAAATTGTCTCAAAACGCATCACGTCCGCCCAACTTAGACGGCCTAGTTGGACGGCTTAGATCGCTTTTCGAGCGATCAAAGAGATGCCGATGTGTTCACCATCGTCCCAAGCTCTCCCTTGGTCGATCAACCTGTCCCCAATAGGACCAAAGCATGTTAAAACGCTAGCCCCAAGGAGGGTGATCGCAGCCTTTTTAAACCCTAAATTGAATAAGCGGCTTGCACAACTACCGCTAATCAATCGTATCCGTCCAACTTCGCCATCTTAGTTGGACGGCTTAGATCGTGTTTCAAACAACCAAGGAGAGGCCAACGTGTTCACCATCGAACTAACTCCACGCATGACCGATCGACTTTCCCATAGCAAGTCCAAAGCACACCATATCGTTTACCCAAAGTAGCTTGAACGCGCTACTTTGAAAAAAGCTAAATTACGTTTGCGGCATAGAACAACTGCCTCAAATCGATCACGGCCATCTGAATTTTCCAACCAAATTGAGTGGCTTAGATTTAATTTTAGGAGGCCCAGGGTATGTCAACATGCTCGCCGGCAACCCACCTTCATACATAGTCGATCGACCTACCCAAAACGCGCATGCGACGCCTTAAATCGCCCGCTAAAAAGGGAGTTGGTCGATCTACCTCCAACCCCTAAAAACGTGTCAATGGCATTACACAACTTGCGAAAATCAATCACAACCATCCAACTTCGCCGGACTAATTGGATGGTATAGATCTATTTTTAGAAAACAAGCAAAGCAACATTGTGAAGACCATCAATCCTTCTTCCACATGAGGCGATCGGCCAAGTAATGGCGGCCCCCTAGAACCACCAAACGATCACCCAAAGGTGGTCGATCACGCTTCCACTTTTTAAGACGCTTATTCGCGACTTATTCAATCAAGCTCAAAAACAATGATGCTTCATACACATCGATTAATTTGAGCTACTTTACATGCCTCAAATACATATATATTTTATTTTGGCCTCATAAATAACTTAGTTGTTTCACCTAATAGCACCATGCTATTCTCCGCGGTGGGTCACACGACTTGACCCACTTATTCGAGACATCAAACATGTCACAAACTGGGGGATGCTTACTGCGGTATTGGTCTGGCGGTTTACAGCGTACAGCGTGCAACGCGCCCATTACGAGAACGTGTTAGGAAAAGACAGATGGTTAACAATGATGGAGTAGTGGGTGAAGATGTGATCACGCAATTTTCACCACCTCTTACAAAAATCCATTACTCCACCACTTAACTCTCTTCACTTCCTACGAGATGAATGTTGCTCTCAAAATGACTTGCATAAATAGGTTCTCCAACCTATTTCCAAAGAACACGAGAAACCAAGTTGTTGTTAACACCGTATCCAGAAACACCCAGAACTAATAGCTTACATTATGCAAGCCAGTTTAACATTCTGATACAAGTCATAAACCGCCAACACCTTCACAATCTCAACACATTCTTCGCTTCCCTCCCTAAGATCAACCCCATCTCCTTCACTTTGTGACCGAAGCAAGTCTGGAATGACCATTTCTTGGTTTAGGCTTGAATTGTACAGATTGATCTCTCGAATCTGAAGTACTCCCGTGCAGTGCATTTGTTTAGGGTTTAGAATCGTTTCTCATCCGCACACACCCAAATTTACCAAAACTAGTAGAAAGAGTTTTCACCCTCAAACAATTGGCGACCATAGTGGGAGATTGATCTCTCGGTTGCAAAATCAATTTCTCAAGATTCATTCTAGTTTGCTCAATTTCAAAAGGGTAGATCTTAGATTCAATTCAATCATTAAATTCAGTTTACGTTCAACAACCAATTTCAATTCCGGTGTCCCATTCCCCAAGAAGATTCATGAAAATGATTTTTCAAGCAATGCTTTGGATGGTTGAGCACCAATAAATCTCCCAATGAAAGGACCAGAAAGTCGTTTGGAGACACAAGACGGGATTACTACTTAGAAGAAAGAAGTTGCTTCTCTCGAGATCCGGATGGAGCAACCGTCCTTTCTAAATTACCAAAAGTTTTGTATGGACCAATCCAGAAATGCCTCAAAGGGTCCATACCCGCAAAGACGAAGTGAAGATTCATGTAGGTGTTATTCCAATATGGAGATAGTCGACAATAAATCTCAATACCATTGGATCCCTAGGGAGACACCTACATAGATCACAAAAGAAAAGGTCTATCTCTATTCCACCACTGCCACCAACTTAAAGTCAGGAATATCCGCTACCACTTCATCAAAAAAACGTGTAGATCCAAACCATGGCGTAATTCCGAGGATTTGTACATCTATAACAGCAAAGGAGGATTGACACATCTTCAAATCATTATAAAGGGTTCGCCTATTATGTCAACCTGGACAACAAAGAAGATACTTCCTTAGGTGTGACACCTCCGATCACTAGAGCTACAGCCGCTGCCGCCACTAATATTTCTTCGAGTGTAACGCCCCCGGTCGTTACTAGCGTTACTGCCATCAGGACGAGAGACCGGAGGAACTAAAGGAGGCAAACCCCCTATTAATGGAAAGACTAGAAGCTCTCACTACAGCTCAGACGGACATGGATACAACTCGAAACAGGGCGTGCATTCATAGATGAAGAAATTCGTGTTGCTCCTGAGCGCTCAAGGGAAAGGAATCTCATAACGCGTGAGGATCTAGAACAACTTCTCTAGCATCGAGGCAAGGAAAACCCGATAGACCTGCACCAGCATCAGCCTCCTTATCCTCTTGATGGTTGTACATCTCTAAGGCTATCTCACTTGGTACATGGTCCGTATATGCACCTTCAACCAAGTACCCCTCCCCTATATATGTCTTAATGGAATTTCTACAAGTATGGAAAGGGGAGCATATTGACATGCTTGCTTCACTATTCATGGTCGTTTCCATGAATTTCTGAATGACCGGCCAAGATGGCTGCACACTGTCACTGCCAACCCGATGTGCAGCCATGCATGTTGGTTGTCTGCTGCCAACCCGATGTACAGCCATGTTGGTTGTTTGCTGCCAACCCGATGTCTAGCCATGTTGCCTGCCCACTGCCAACCCAATCTCCAGCCAAGTTGGCTGAACATTTCCAACGCATTGGCCAAGGGCCATGTTCCTTTTTCCTACTCAACGGAACCTTTGGATGAAGCTTCATCTCAAGCCATAGCGCATCCTTTAGCCTGTGTCGTGCTAAAAAATACGGGATGTTACAACTTTGGACTACAATATTTAAATTTATCAACTGCCATGAATATTATATTTTTTCGCACGTATTGACACATGATGAAATGAAGTGGAAAAAAAAGAAGTGACAACATCAATTATTAGTTTAATATGTCCATGGACACTAAAACGTTGACAAGGAATCAAGGCTTTAAATCATTTTATGATGAAATAATGTGGGACATATGCTTTATGATAAAGAAAAAAGTCAAGTAAAATTCAAACATGGTCTGCACCAATACAAGTCTTCACTTGGCTTAGTATACGGATCATCAATCATTAACAACATCTACATAAAGTAAATCTAAACTAAGAATTTGTTATAGTAAATCACAAAGAAAAAATTTGTCCATAAATTGAGATGTATACTCCACTGATGTTCAGATAAGCAAATGTTACAAGTAGATCCACTATCGGAATCAAAGATATGAATACATTTTACATACTGTCACAATCCTTCTGCTTAACTAAGTCTGATAACATTTTTGATTAGTTAAATATTTTGTTCCCTTCTGTTGATGATGGTTTTTAAACAAAGGGTAAAATCGTAAAACCCTAAATAACCTAATGTAACCGTTGACACATTTATTAGAATATTTAATGCATGTAGTCAGTAATTAATAGGGGGTATTTTTTCAAATTAGGGTTACAACGAACAAAACCCTAATTCCCCTCCGTGCCAATGGCAAATCATGCCAGCCACACCTAGCCCAAGCTAGCCGCGCCATGCCAAACGCACTCTGCCTTGGCCCTAGCTACGCTAGTCACACAACGCCAAGCCAAACACCCTTGCCTTGGCCTTAGCCGCACCTCTGTGCCAATGGCGAATCGCAGCCACACCAAACGCGCCAAAAGCATGCCAACCATGCTAGCCTCACCTCCGTGCCAATGGCAAACCATGCCAGCCACACTTAGCCCGAGCTAGCCGCGCCATGCCAAACGCACTCTGCCTTGGTCCTAGCTACGCTAGTCACACCACGCCAAGCCAAACACCCTTTCCTTGGCCCTAGCCACGCCATGCCAAAATGGCGTCCGCGCCTAGGCTTGCAAACCGTGCAACCTAGGCCAAATTGGCCACGCATGCCATTGGCACATGCCAACACGCTCGTTGGTAGCTTTTCCTACTAGGCTATGACCCAATTTGGCCACGCATGCCATTGGCACATGCCAACACGCTCGCTGGTAGCTTTTCCTACCAGGCTGGGACCCAAATTGGCTACGCATGCCATTGGCACATGCCAAAACGCTAGCTGGTAGCTTTTCCTACCAGGCTGTGACCCAAATTTTCCACGCGTGCCATTGGCACATGCCAACACGCTCGCTGGTAGCTTTTCCTATCGCCGTGACCCAAATTGGCCACGCATGCCATTGGCACATGCCAACACACTCGCCGGTAGCTTTTCCTACCAAAGCAAGTGACCCAAATTGGCCACGCATGCCATTGGCACATGCCAACACGCTCATTCGGGTAGCTTTTCCAACCAGTCCCCGACCCAAATTGGCCACGCGTGCCATTGGCACATGCCAACACGCCGCCGGTAGCTTTTCCTACCGTGTCGTCACCCAAATTGGCCACGCATGCCATTGGCACATGCCAACACGCTCGCTGGTAGCTTTTCCTACCACGCCGTGACCCAAATTGGCCACGCATGCCATTGACACATGCCAACACGCTCGTTGGTAGCTTTTTTCTACCAGGCCGTGACCCAAATTGGCCACGCATGCCATTGGCACATGCCAACACGCTCACTGGTAGCTTTTCCTACCAGGCCGTGGCCCTAATGTCCGAGCATGCCATTGGCACATGCCAACACGCTCGCTGGTAGATTTTCTTACCAGGACGTAGCCCTAATGGCCATGCGTGCCATTGGCACATGCCAAAACCCACGCTGGTAGCCTAACTTGCAAACCGTGCAACCTACCACCAAGGCATTCTGCACATGCCACTGGCACATGCCACACACGCCACTAACAGCTCTATGCATTGCCGCTTACACTCAACGTACAACCTACCACCAAGGCATTCCACACATGCCATTGGCACATGCCACACACGCAACTAGCAGCTCTGGCATTGCCACTTGCGCTCGAGGTGCAACCTGCAACAAAGGCATTCCGCACATGCCATTGGCACATGCCACACGCGACCTAGCAGCGCCATTTGCACTCAAGGTGCAACCAACACTCGAGACATCAACACAAACTCGGGGGATGCTTTCAGTGGTCTTGGTTTGGCGGTCACGGCTTGCAGCGTACACTACGCTCACATTAAGAAAGCGTGAATAGGAATAAAGCGGTCAAATAAATGAGGAAATAATGGTGAAAACGTTTTCACCCATAAACACCTTGCGGTTACCACCTCCTCCCATTATTTCTCCCTTTACTCTCTTCCTTCATGAGGCCAGTGGTATGTTTCAATCTCGACTTGTATAAATAGGTCTTACCTATTTCCACCCGTGACAACAAGTCTCGGTCAGAGAAAACACAACACTCTCGTAAAAGGCAACTTTGCAAGCTCTCCAAAAAAAGCTTTCATCTCTTGCAAGCTTCCGAAGCTTTCACTTTTCGATACAAGTCGAGACACTACTCTCCTGCACTATTCTCGGACTCAACACCTTTCTTTGCTTCCCTCCCGTAATCAACCCTTCTCACCGAAGCAAGTCCGGAACGACCATTTCTTGGTTTAGGCCGGACTTGTACGGTTTGATCTCTCGAATCTAGAAAGTGCTCACGTGCAGCCAATTGTTTAGGTTTAAACCAGTTTCTCACTCACCTACCGAATTTACCGAAATCGGTGGAAACGATTTTTACCCATAAACAATTGGCGACCACAGCGGGAGGATTGATCTATCGGCTACAATATCAGACTGTCGATCTCGTTCTTCGACCCAGATGTCAATATAGTAGAGGAAGGCGACTCAATCCGACACAACTATCAGACAACCCGTTACCAGTCGTAGAGATTACACAAGAAAACTGGGGACTCGCTGAAGATGCTACCAACGATTGGGGACTTGGTAGCACCGCTACCGGCAAAGCCGCCTTCTACGTGGAAAGGGGCGTGTTCGCAAAAACCTATGGAGTGAGTAAATTTAGACTGGGCAAGATATACGATCTAATTTTAGGTTCTTAGTAAAACCGTCATACTACTGCGTCTTGTGCCTATCGCTAGCACACACTTTCATAAAAGCAGTATTCCTTTCACAAAACATAATCAGAGTTATATTATCAAAACCATTCATCCCAGAAATAATCCAATATCCTCAAGAGCTACCAGCTGTCTATCAAAACCGATCGAACTTTGAACCAGACATCCAGTATGTTTTTTCAAAAAAAAAAAAAGAAGATGAACCTAAATGAAAGTTTAACAGAGAAACATTCAAGGAAAATCATCCAACAGAGGTCTTCTCTTCTTGGAGAAACAACTTTGGATCTTCAAGAGCCGCTCTCTTCATAGTTAACATCTTGGAAAGCTTTTCGAGTTCTACCTCCTGTCGTGAAATCTCCTCAGCGGAAAAGCTTTCGATTGCTGCATCTTTCGACTTCTGGATCTCAGCAAGGCCTTCGACAAACAACGAAGCGTTGAACTCCTTTTTTACGCATACGTCGCGATGGTGCTCCCAGTCGGTAATAACGTCTTTAGAAACGGTGTGGCCAGTCACCTCACGCATGTCCTCGATGGAAGATAAAGCCTCTTCCACACGCTTAACCAGCGCAAATCGACTAGTGACCTTCTTGGTTGTATCCACATGTCTGTACTTCTCCCAGATTCTGGTGTACAACGCCTCATACTTAGCCAAAGACGTCGAAAACCGCCAACCAAAGACATGACCGGATAAGGAACCAAGTACGGGGATCGAAAATGGCGCCTGCAACTAGCCTCACGACTCGCAAATGGTCTTCTTCCATGTCTACGGTAGCAACCATCAGAGAATCATCCACCGTTGGAACCGCATTTGTGCCCGGCAATTGGCTGACTCCCATCTCCAAGTCACCGGCGGTGGTCACCAAAGGCAAGTTTTCATGTGGCTCCACCCTATAATCGTCCTCCGAACCGGATTCCACTGCGAACTCGAGTTAGACATTTTTCAAAAGAGGAAACGGAAGAATAAAGAAAAAGAAGCGCGAAACTCACCGAACCACTTCCCGAAAAAGAACCAGTGCTGCCAGAGGAATCACTCTCACTTGTCGAACTTTCTTCTTTCTCCGACTCATCACCGCTATGAGAAGGCTCGGTCCGCCGAATTCTTCAAAAATTGCTAGTCTCCCGGCAACGTGCAAGGGCAGATAAAGCATTAACACTACCGAAGCCCCTGGAAGAAACAAGACACATGTTTTCGTGAGAAATTCACGTGTTTTGAGACAAACCAACAAGGAGGCGACACATACCACAGTTATTGGAAGAGCTGAAAGACACGAGAGCTGCGGGAGGATATTTTGAAACCGCCGGAACCCGCCAAAGACGATTCTTCGTTCTCTGTTCCTTTGCTGGGGACTTTCCGAGAGTTGCCGTGCAACTTTCGCTTGGGATCTCTCAACCTTGGATACTTCTTCAAAACTGGGGAAATTTTACAATGAACATTCTCCACCACGTTGTTTACAAAATCTTGGATCATAGTGAACTCATCGTACTTCGAACTCATTATAGCCAAAAGTCGTCGAGGTTACTCTTCCCGTTTGAAAGAAGGGAAGGTGGATACCCGGATCAAGGGCACCGGCATTGAGGGAGGCATGCAATGAATCCTTAGGAACCACCACTGGTAAGCAAGAGGCACCCCTTGATCGAAACCCATGTGACGAGCAAAGACAGTCCAATATTGTAAGCAGCTATTCTGAAAGACCCCATGAAGAAAGACGGCATATAGCCGGACATGCGCTTTGAATAAACAAGTTTTCACCAACACTCAAGTTGTCGTCATAAGATAAAGACATGATCGGAGCGAGAATAAAGGTGTTAATTTGAGTCACCGACCTATGGACCGGCACCCATGGGCGAAAACTGATTTCATGCGACTTATCGAGAAGACTAACCAAGCTCATGCCAACTCTTGGACGCCTATTCACCCATCGAAGAATTCGGGAGCCGCCCCAACTCGCGGGAATAGAAGGCAACGGTTTTGGAGCATACTTCTCAAAGTGCTCCCATAGCCAAGCTTCAGTAAAAGCAACGTGCACATATGAATCCACTTTCATGAAACCATTCGAAACTCGCATGTTCGCAACTAGGTGATCCAGATGCACATACAAGGAACCAAGGAATAGCTTTCCAATGGGAAGAACTTCACCTTTTGCTAACTTCACAAAGAATCACTAGCAATCGTGGTCTTATTTCCTTCTTGCCGTAACCATCACCAAAATGTCTCTAGACAACCGGAGAGCCAAAAATGCTGCAACATGAAGATCACTGCTTTTCTGTTTAGGTTCCATCTCGTCCGGAAACCATTGATATATCCACCAGCTGTAAAAGCACCTTTCATCCTCTATCCGGACAGAATGCTTCGACTTCGCAGTGGAGTCTTTTCGAGCGTAATATCCCAACTTAGCGGCAAGGTCTTCCCGCATCTTCTCCTCACCTCCGGACAATCGGATATTAAGATTCCCGGTTACTGGGAAGATTCAAAGAAGAGAGCCACACTCTCCAAGGAGAAGGTTATTTCTCCCCATCTACATATGATCGTATGGGTGTCCGAACACCATCTGGAGATGAAAGCAACCAAGCCCGGGATATCCTTCCTAATCTGGAGATTTACCGAAGCTCTGAAAGCATCAATAATCTGCGCTCGAATCAAGTAGGTATTTATGTGCTCCCTACTCACCATGAACTCAACCCATCTATCAAAAGAATGCAATGGGCTTTGACACATTCTCAAATCAATGTTGGAAGAAGAATATACCCCTTTATGAAGACAAAACCGTATGGTGTTCTCTCGGGCGAACCGAACGTGTCTTCTTTTCATCTTCACCACCGGTTAACAAAATTGGCACGAAACCCAGGTGATTCTTCCGAGCGAGGGCGAGGGGTCAGAAAGAATTCATCATTCGTGTTTGGTTTGGAACTATGAACATCCTTCGGTGAGGGCGAAATTTTGTTCAGGTAACATCTTGTCGGATTTCTTCATAACAACTTAGTAACAAGATATCTACACACGGATAAAGACGAAATTATCTCCCTGACACATAACCGCACCCAACAAAAGGATAACCTGAAAAAAAAAAAAAAAGAGAGGGTGTATTCACTACGAGTTCAAAACTGCACACGCAGTATTTTCATCAGGGTTCAAAATTATATACGCAGTATTTTCTACGGGCTCGAATGCGTCTATGGTATCCTTCTTCGAGTTCAAAATTATATATGGAGCATTTTTCTACGGGTTCAAAACTTCCCGCGCAGTATTTTCTTCAGGTCCGAAATTCATATATGCAACATTTCCTACGGGTTCGAAGTCATATGAAGCACATATACAGTATTCTTTACGGGTTCGAAAATGCACACGCAGTATCTTCTTGTGGTTCAAAATTATATACGCAAAGATTTTATACGGGCTCAAGTGCGTGCAGGTATCCTTCTTCGAGTTCAAGACTATATACGCAGTATTTTCTACAGGCTCGAATGCGTCTATGGTATCCTTCTTCGGGTTCAAAATTATATATGGAGCGTTTTTCTATGGGTTCGAATCATATATACAGTATTTCCCTTGGGTGCATATATACAATTTTTTCTACAAGAAGCACGCCAAGAAATCATATGCGTAATATCATTGCAAGGATTATGAAATAAAAATGCCTACTTTTAGGGTTTGCACCTACATGAAAAGGGAAACAAGAGAAGTACTGGAAGACATACCTGGAAGCCGGTTTTTCTTTATGACTCTGCCGCTAGTATGAAAAGATAAAAGAACAAAGATGAGAGAAAGGAATTTTATATATATGGGCGTCGAGATTCTGAAATAGGGAAGGATTTCCCTATACCAAAAACCGTGCATATAAGGAACGGGCCCACAAGGGCGCCCAACTTCCCAACGTTGCCCAAGTTGCACCGGTCCCACCAATTGCGCCCAACTTCCCAACGTCGCCCAAGTTGCACCGGTCCCACCAATTGCGCCCAACTTCCCAACGTCGCCCAAGTCACGTCGCCTAGCACCCTCGCTTTCCCACCTTGCACTGGTCCCCGGCCTAGCGATCGCCTTTCCCACTTTGCACCGGCCCGCCAGCCTAGCACGCTCTGTTTCCCAACTCGTGTCAACTTCTCAATGCCTTGACTTCCGTCTCTCACGACGCTGACTTCCCAATTGTGCCGACCTCCGATTTGTGCAAAATCGCGAGGCAAGGATTTCAAATCCTATTTATAAAAAGGTCAGACAAGCCTTCTCAATTCTCATTACGATTTGCTGCTGATAGTTTGTCACTATCTTATGCTTACCTCGCAACAAAGCTCCTGTTCCGAGATAAGCAGGGGACTTAATGTTGATGATGGTTTTTAAACAAAGGGTAAAATCTTAAAAGCCCAAATAACCTAATGTCACCGTTGACACATTTATTAGAACATTTAATGCATGTAGTCAGTAATTAATAGGGGGTATTTTTTCAAATTAGGGTTACAACGAACAAAACCCTAATTCCCCTCCCTGCCAATGGCAAATCATGCCAGCCACACCTAGCCCAAGCTAGCCGCGCCATGCCAAACGCACTCTGCCTTGGCCCTAGCTACGCTAGTCACACCACGCCAAGCCAAACACCCTTGCCTTGTCCTTAGCCGCACCTCTGTGCCAATGGCAAATCATGCCAGCCACACCAAACACGCCAAAGCATGCCAACCATGCTAGCCACACCTCAGTGCCAATGGCAAACCATGCCAGCCACACTTAACCCGAGCTAGCCGCGCCATGCCAAACGCACTCTGCCTTGGCCCTAGCAACGCTAGTCACGCCACGCCAAGCCAAGCACCCTTACCTTGGCCCTAGTCACGCCATGCCAAAATGGCGCCCGCGCCTAGGCTTGCAAACCGTGCAACCTAGGCCAAATTGGCCATGCATGCCATCGGCACATGCCAACACGCTCGCTCGTAGCTTTTCCTACCAGGCTGTGACCCAAATTGGCCACGCATGCCATTGACACATGCCAACACGCTCGCTGGTAGCTTTTCCTACTAGGCTGTGACCCAAATTGGCTACGCATGCCATTGGCACATGCTAACACGCTCGTTGGTAGCTTTTCCTATCAGGCCGTGACCCAAATTGGCCACGCAAGCCATTGGCACATGCCAACACGCTCGCTGGTAGCTTTTTCCTACCAGGCCATGACCCAAATTGGCCACGCATGCCATTGGCACATGCCAACACGCTCACTAGTAGCTTTTCCTACCAGGCCGTGGCCCTATTGGCCGAGCATGCCATTGGCACATGCCAACACGCTCGCTGGTAGTTTTTCTTACCAGGATGTAGCCCTAATTGCCATGCGTGCCTTTGACACATGCCAAAACCCACGTTGGTAGCCTAACTTGCAAACCATGCAACCTACCACCAAGGCATTCTGCACATGCCATTGGCACATGTCACACACTCCACTAGCAGCTCTATGCATTGCCGCTTACACTCAACGTACAACCTACCACCAAGGCATTCCACACATGCCACACACGCCACTAGCAGCTCTAGCATTGCCACTTGCGCTCGAGGTGCAACCTGCAACAACGACATTCCGCACATGCCATTGGCACATGCCACACGCGCCCCTAGCAGCGCCACTTGCACTCAAGGTGCAACCAACATTCGAGACATCAACACAAACTGGGGGATGCTTTCCAGGGTCTTGGTTTGGCGGTCACAGTTTGCAGCGTACACTATACTCACGTTAAGAAAGCGTGAATAGGAATAAAGCGGTCAAATAAATGAGGAAATAATGGTGAAAACGTTTTCACCCATAAACACCTTTCGGTTACCACCTCCTCCCATTATTTCACCCTTTACTCTCTTCCTTCATGAGTCCAGGGTACGTTTCAATCTCGACTTGTATAAATACGTCTTACCTATTTCCACCAGACAACAAGTCTCGGTCAGGAGAAAAACACAACACTCTCAGAAAAGGCAACTTTGCAAGCTCTCCAAAAAAGCTTTCATCTCTTACAAGCTTCCGAAGCTTTCACTTTATGATACAAGTCGAGACACTACTCTCCCAGAATTATTCTGGTCTCAACACCTTTCTTTGCTTCCCTCCCCAAATCAACCCTTCTCCTCCACTTTATGACCGAAGCAAGTCTGGAACGGCCATTTCTTGGTTTAGGCCGGACTTGTACAGATTGATCTCTCGAATCTAGAAAGTGCTCACGTGCATCACATTTGTTTAGGGTTTAAACCAGTTTCTCACTCACCTACCGAATTTACCGAAATCGGCGGAAACGATTTTTACCCATAAACACCTTCCAATCAATAAACATCGGACAGTTTGTATTCGGATATGCATACTTTTCGGTAACTAAAACCTATGTTGAGAGTCTGTCCAAATAGAAAAACATACACATGAACTTTATGGGCTAAGACAGAAAATGAAAATATCAAACACAATCATCTACACAAGTCACTACCAACATCGACTTCAAGAAGTGTAACAAGTTTGCTTTGAGAGGAGAAGTTATTATAACAATTTTAAAGATCTTTGTATCTATTCCATTTGATCTCCAAGCTACCTTTGTGGAATGGTTCAAACATGATAATGAAACTCAAAAACCTTCATCTGATTTCGGAAACGGAAAACTCTAACCAGCAGATCCCCCGTCTACTGTTTTTTTTTCTCTTTTCTAACATCGCCTCACTACCACTGTTAGTGACTTAGTGTCCACTCTCACTCTCTATGTATAAATATACTTCTACCCAAATTCTAGGGTTCCGTTGAAAACTTGTGTGATTTACTGTGTGCCTGGTTATAACAACTTCTCAGGCCCAGTGATAACAACACATGGCAACATGTTGAATCCTCGAACCTACATTTTATGTCCCTAAGTATTCACCACAGGTTGTCCACAACGAGCATATAATAGACGTGAATAATGTGTTCCGTTCTACTGCAACATGTTGGATACTAGTTATACTTGCACATTTGGTATCGGCCTTCCCCGCCATTAACTATGACACTTCCTTCGTATCGACACTTTGATAGTTCATAATAAAGCCCTATAATTCCTACATTTTTTTTAATTTTATTTTTTATGCAAACGCGTAATTCCTACATGAAATTCGCGAATTTTACACCCCCAATGAATTCCATTTCAGACTAGACCCCTTCATTCTCAACATGTGTTGTCGGCAGACTAGTTACACACCAGCACTTTCCAAAAAGACAAGAAGTTCATGCACGGTCATGCCCAAACTGCTTTCAAACATACATTAAATCCTGTTAACAAAAAGTTTGTATAAAAGCTACTCCCTCTGTCCGTTTTTATCTGTCCTAATTTCTACTTTGGTATGTCCATTTTTATCTGTCCACTCTGTTTATAGACATACTTTTCCCTTAAACTATCAAATATACCCTTTATTTTTATAATCATAAAATCATTTTTAATATCCAAATCTTAAATAATATCACCATATTTATGGAAAAAAACTTACTCAATACCTTTGTATTAATTGTCATTCCTTTTTTTAAATAAAAACATTTATGAATATTTATAAAATTCCTAATAAACTTCCACTTATTTTAACACTAATAATTTAGTTTTGGTAATAATATAACATTAAATAGGCTAGTCAAGGGCTAGTCATGACAATTTATAGGATTTCCTTAATATCTTGACTTAGTCAAAGCGGATTCTTAATTTAGGACGGAGGGAGTATTTTTTTTTTTGTGTGGAAACATCTGAGGAGCCCAAGTTCGGTTTCTCTCTCTTTTAGAAATCCGTCATTAAGATGACATATATATGTAGCCCAAAAGATAAGATCTACGGTTTAGGTCAATAGTTTAAATTGAATTTATTTTCTTGAGATTTTTAGGATGACTAAATTAACCTTTATTCAATCCGTAGAATTAACAAAAAGATCTAAAATATATTTTCCTATGTGAACATATTTATTCAAGTCTATGTTTGCCAATTTAATCGGTCCACTTATTTGTTACCGCAATTTCCGGTAGGTTATGAGAATATTATCCGATTCTCTTCCCATTCGTGAGAAATCACGGCTCCATAGTTTGTTTTCACCATTTCCACTGGCTAGGTGAAAGAAATCACGGCTTCATAGTTTATGAAGATATTATCCGAGTCTTTAATGTTCGTCCATGATTCTCCCCTTTTTAATTTCTTCCCAATTGAAAACAAACATAAAAAAGAAAGAACGAGGGAACAAAGAAGAATTAATGATTAACATTAAACCTCGTGATCTTTGCTTCTTTCTGCCATACCCAGGTGACAACAATATATTGGATGGAGAGGAACTCAATATTTATAGGCAACTACAAGTGTCATAGAGTTGGAGTTGGAAACTAATCCAGTGTTGGGCCATGGATTGTTTTTTTTTTCCTTCCTTTGGACTGATTGCTGTTTGTACTGAATATTTAAGGTCGAGATGCTATGGGAGTGTTTAAAGAAGCCTGATTTAGTTATGAAGATGGATAATGTCATTTCACTCAAAATATTTCTTTCTTGTTTTTTATAGGGATTATCTTGATATCCTACTGGGACATGTGATAATCGCAATCATCCAGGGACGGAGCCAAAAATATTTTTTAGGGAGGCTAGTTAGGCAAAACATAAATTCAAGGGGGGCTAACTAACAATTTTTTCTTCTGGATAACAGAAGTTCCTAAGGGTTTATAATGAATTAACAAGAAATAGGGGAGGCGGGGGCCACCCCTGAACTACACTAAGCTCCGTCCCTGCAATCATCCATCTCGTGATAATTGCAGTTTTCAGAGGGAGGATAATTGTATTTTTCACAATCGGTAGCGTATGTAGTTAGGAAAATTTAATTTTCATATTGATTTAAGTGAATATAATTGTGTTTTCACACAAAACTTCTGGAAAGTTTTATTTTTCACTCAAAAACTTTCCTTGAAAATTTAATTTATCACCTTTGATTAAGTTAATAATTAAAATATAATTATTTTATAATTTATCACCTATAATTATTTTAGGAATGTGTTTAAACATGATATAAACCCTAAAATGTTAATATTAGTTGCCGTCAGAAGTAAAGTTAATTTATGGCACGGTTTTAAGGAGTTGGTTAAGCGAGTTGGAAGAGGTAATTATAGGTGAAAAATTAAAATTTTTAAGAATTTTCTAGAATCTCCTTCGGTTAATTACGGGTGAAAACTTAAAATTTTCATCAATTATGCATGTGAAAACTATAGTTTCCTAAATTTCGAATTTCTTACCATGGTGAAAATTTAAATTTTCCCAAATTTGAAATGGTGATAATTGTACTTTTTTTAAATTTCTTGTATGAATTTCTTGTATGAATTTGAAATGGTGATAATTGTACTTTTTTTATTTTTCCTAAATAGATGGTGATAATTGGAATTTTTTCCCTTTTATTTGTTTGATGACGGCGGTGCGTATCCTCTGTGCCCAATGATGCATGTGCCCAATGTGCCCAGCGAATGGTACCGTGACACCTGTCTTCCCCCATTTGGCTCAACTAATCCAGTTATATATTCCATAATTAGCTGGGAATCAATTAAAAGACCGTTATTAATTTTAGGAAACAAAAGATATTTTTTCTTAATTCGTGTTTATCCATTTTTATTTCACGTCCAAAAATGTTCTTAAATGACAACATATCCATCTATGCCGCTTATCTACAGCTGCTTAAAACCTTCATGGTACGCTATACATGTGCAAATAATATCCATATAATGTTCAAGTTTCAGGAACCCAACTCGTTGATTGCAACCATGGAATTTGCATAGAAATCAATTGTTACCGATGCGGACACCGACCTTGATACCTCGGCATGGTAACCAATGCCCACACCTGTCTCTCTTCCTTTGTATAATACTCACTTGCCGGCGACGCCCACAATGATGTCTTTGCCTCTCTATAGTAACCATATGTTACATACAACCGTGCCTTCAAGTAGTCTTCCGGTATCATTCTTATCTGATTTTTCTTTTACTTTTTTGTAGTATGGTTGATTAAACCCAATTATGCATCCCATGTCTTGGTGATATAATTATTTAACTAATCTCAAATATCGCAATACTGGCGATGTTGATTAAACCCAATTATGCATCCCATGTCTTGGTGATATAATTATTTAACTAATCTCAAATATCGCAATACTGGCGATTCTATATGGGAGGCAGTGGAGGCAGTGGAGGCTACAATACTGCAAACAATTCTCAACAAGTAAAAATGGATAAATGCAAATTAAGAAAATATCTTTTGTTTCCTAAAATTAATAACGTCTTTTAATTGATTCCCAGCTAAATATGGAATATATAGTTGGGTTAGTTTAGCCAAATGGGGGAAGACACGTGTCACGGTATCATTCGCTGGGCACATTGGGCACATGCACCATTGGGCACAGGGGATACGCACCGTGATGACGGTTATGGTAGTGAGTTATTTTAGGGATAATGGAATTAGTTTAGGAAAGGCAGGAGTTATTCTAGGGAATTCGGTTGATCACTCTTTTTTCACGTTTTTGCTTTTCCTTTTTTTTTTTTTTTTAAATGACCAAATAAATTTGGATTAAAGGTTATTTTTGTAAATCATGTCATCATATTATGAATAATTATGGGTCTTAAATATATGATATCTTAATGAAGGTTTTTGAAATTTAAAAAAAAGAAAAATGGGTTAGAGAAAAAGTTCCACTTTTTTTTTTACTCCGCAAAAAAAAAGCTATTATTAAGAGAGCTGGTGGTTGTAAGGTAAAAATACATGTCAAACAATTTTTAATATGGACACCAGTGACACTACCACACTCAGTTGCATAATTTGGTAATAATCTATTTACAAAACAAAGCACAAAGAAACAAAATTAAAATTGTCCTCATTTTTTACTTCTAAGCATCCAAAAAATGTACATTAGGAAGAAGTACCAAAAGAAAGCAACTGTACTTTTCCGTCTATTCTCATTGTAGAAGCCCAGGATGAGTACGGCAGTTAAGCTTCAGAAGCAATTAAGCTCTTTCGAATGAAATATTAACGATTGGTTGAGTTAGTATTGGTCTTCCGAGTTGTAAAATAGGAAAACCATTGCTGAGATGTTGGAAATCAAGTGGGATGACAGCTATAAAATATGTGTTCTACACTCTTTGCACGGCTGTAGTCAACACCAATTCACATCTTCAAGTGGGCTACCCATAATTCAGAACAATCTAGATTCATTTGCTTTAGAATTGAGCCCTGCCAAACATTCTATCACATTTATTGAGAAGCCTTCCAAATCAAGCTTGTTATAGGGGCGGCAAGTTCTAGTAGAGGGGCGACAAGCTAATAAGACAAAAAGGGTCATTACAAGCTAATTCAAGTGCCCTTATCAAAAAAAATATCGAAATGACTAATTAACCCTTATTGTTGATAATTAAGATTAGTAATGATAATCAAGATTAGTGTTGATAATCAAGATTAGTGTTGATAATTAATTTTCACTTATAATAACTCTAAAATCAGTTTTTTAGAGTTAAAAAAAAAGTTTACAGGAGAAGGGAAAAAAAAACTTTTGTGATATTTGTGAAACCTTAGATTTTGATTCAGTCAACCAAAATGAGTGATTCCAGTGACCCGGTATACTTCTAAATTAGTTCCCATTAGCTTTTTCTCGCTCAAAATTATCTAAAGTACGTAACAAAATCAAAACTTTTAAATTTTCAGAAGAACTTACGGTTGCAATTTTGCTCGTGACCAACCGTAACTCTTAGTTACGGTTCGTAAGTTATCGAATACCAACCGTAACTGGATAAATTTGGGGAAGATCCAATCGTAAAACCAGTTAAGGTTAAATTTGGACAACAACCGTAACTAAATTACGGTTGGTAACTAATGAATCGAGACCTACCGTAACTACCCTATGGTTGGTATGTCAACTTCACTTTTGAACCGTAAATCATTATTTGATAAATTCTTAAGACACATGATTATTTACGGTTGGTATGGTTGTTTGAGTAACAAACCGTAACTCAATTACGGTTGATAATATGATGCAAATAAATACCGTAACTAAACATATTTCTCAAAACTAAGAACTTACAGTTGGTATTTGAGTTTAAACCAACCGTAACATCAACCCAATCTACATTTACGGTTCGTATTTGAGTTATTACCAACCGTAACTCACATGCAACCAGAAATTTTAATTTCAATTTTGATACAAAACCCTAATTTTTGATACAAAATTAACTTAAATCCAACACGATAAACTAAACCCTAACTGGGTTTTTCCAAACATTTTTCAAATCGCCGATTAATCGAAGATGCTGAAATTTACAGTTTTAATGGAGGTTACGGTTGATGAAGGAAAAGAGAAGATGAAGAAGAAGATGAAAAAAAAAACTGATTTAATTTTTTCTGATTCATTAGATTTAAAAAAAATTGATTTGATTTTGGTTGATTTAAGAATAAAAGGGTAATCTAGTCAATGTACACCCCCTACTACTAACACATGTGTCGACTTGATAGTTACTAATGGCAAACGTGTAAATAACAATGTTCTGAAAACCGGCCCGGACATCGACCCAGTAAAATCACTGAGTCAAGGGTCAATGGTTCATCCAGTGGTTCGACCCGGGTCACTGGGTCAAATATAGGTTAGCAGTGAGAAAATTTCATGTTATGAATTATGGGCTTATGGCCACTTAAGAGAACACTAACGGGCTTTATGTAAAGGAATGACATACGAGTACTTGCCCTAGTTAACTTTTTATACTGTTAAAAAATAAAAAGTAGGAAATACCATTAGGTCCTAGCCTCCTAGGAATAATATATTAGGATGAATCTAGTCTATTTGACCCAGTCAAATGTCTGTTTGGTCCTATTTGGTAATATAAATTATACTTTGGTCCTAAAAATTATTGTTTGGTCTGTCGATGTCATGGATGATGTAAATGTCACCTTGTAGTGGCAGAAATACCCTTTTGGATAAGGACCATATATATAGTCAAAAGGTAAGAGAGATGAAATCATTCTCAGATTTACTTTCTCTCTCTTCTTTTCTAGATCTAGTTTTCCTCTCAAATCTTTTTTCTAGGGTTTTAATTTTGTAGAAACAAGAAACAGAGATGATGAAGATATGCATATGACGATGAAGATTTTTGTTGCTGCTGGTGCTTGAATGTTGCTGCTGGTGTAGACGATGAAGAAAGACGATGAAGAAACAAGAAAACGAGAGATGAAGATATGCGGGACGACTTGATGAAGATTTTGTTCTTCTTTGGTTTTTGAATGTTCTTCACTGGTGTAGACGATGAAGAAAGACGATGAAGATGATGATTTCTTTTGTATGGACTTTATTTCGGGAATGAAGTCTGTTTTTTAACTTTTTGTATGGACTTCATTCCTGGGAATGAAGTTTGTTTTTTAGCTTTTGTATGGACTTCATTCACGGGAATGAAGTCTCTGTTTTTTTAGCTTTTGTATGGACTTCATTCACGGGAATGAAGTCTGCTTTTTTAGCTTTTTTGTATGGACTTCATTCACAGGAATGAAGTCATTTTAGCTTTTTGTATGGACTTAATTTTGGGAATGAAGTCTGTTTTTTTAGCTTTTTGTATGGACTTCATTCCTGGGAATGAAGTCTGTTTTTTTAGGACGGAAAAACTGCTACAAAAATAAAAATTTAACATGGAAGGGTATTTTTGTCTATTTAAATATTTTTAAATAATTATGGACCAAACAGTAAAGGCGTTTGACCAAAGGACTAAACAGACATGGGCCCACCTAAAAAAAGGACCAAACGATATTTCTCCCAAATAAAAACCTAACTATAGATCATTATTATTACATGAAACTAGTTGGAAGCCTAACAAGCTAAGCTCCAACGACATACTACTACATTAATTGAACAGGTTGATGTGCTAGTCTACCAGCGGGCCTCATGGGAAACCTTGCCAAGGGGAGCCGAAACGGCGGGAGGGGGGCGAGATTGTGTCACAAGGGGGCAAATTAACACTATCTTCCATGTTAATTCCTGTAATATTACGCCATTGGGGACTCGAACCTGGGACCTCCTGGAGCGCATTAAACTTTGGGGAACGGGGATGACCAGCTGAGCTAGGGGCCCGTTCCTAACTATGCCTCTTCATTTTCACTTCCGTCCCTTTCTATCTTTTCTTTCTCTGCCTCCACTTTCTTTTCTCTTCTTCTTTCACCGCAGAAAAGAATACAGTGGTACTATTTTGATCTTCCTCCACTTTCTTTTCTCTTCCTCCTCCACTGCATAAGCGACACGCAATAATTTTAATTTTGATGTCTATGTTCTACCTTCACTAATCATCGGAACATATACATATCCGACCATTACTATCTGTTAATTATTTATTTTGAAGATTAACATCACTCCTCTCGATCTGTGACCTTTTCTCGATCTATTTTGTGAAATTATATCCTCCTTTGGACGATACGTCTCAATGTTAAAGATCAAAACAAGATATATGCATTACTTAATCTCGGCCGTCTCGGCCGAGATTCCGGCGATTTTTCCGTTTTCGGTTATCCAATGGACGGTTTCACATTTCTCGCCTAAACGAAATATGGCCGAGATTTTCGATGACTCGGACGATTTCTCGGACGATTATTCACCGGTTTTCTCGGTGACGTATAAAAATACTAACAATTTACAGTTGCTACAAATCTATACTCCCTCCGTCCCTAATTAGATGAGCTACTTATAGTTTGCACAAATTTTAAGGCAAGGAGGAAAGTGGAGTATATTTAAGTATTTTTTTTACAATTATACCCTTATGAAAAATAATTAGTAAAATTTAGAAACGATTTATCATTTAAACTATACCACGGTTTTTTATAAACTTTGTACCGTTGAATAGCATTTTAAAACACCTACGCAACGAATATAAACATGACTATCAAATTATACATATTTCTTATAGAAAAAATAATCAATTAAAAGGGTAGTTTTAGAAATATCCCCTTAGTTAGTGAAATAGCTCATCTATTTGTGGACAAAACTAAAAACCAAGTAGCTCATCTAATTAGGGACGGAGGGAGTATAATATTAATCAATCCTAACATATGGATGTGTTCGTCAAATAATTCAAACTAAAAATTTAAAATTGATCATATCATAGCAACTTATAACTAGATTTCATTCACTAATAACAATTAAATTAAAAGATCTCGATTGATTATGGTAGAGGAGAACCTTTATAGGTTTAGATTGTTTAGTATTGTGAAAAAAATAATTCTAACTTGTTTTTGAATTTAGCGTAGAGAAGAAAAGACTTATAAATACTAAAATTTTGTTGTTGGTGTCGATTGCCATTGAGAACCGATGCCTACGAGATCATCCAGTGATGATCCATTGAGAATGCATAAGAGAGATAATGGGGTATTTCGATTAGTTGAAGAGAAAGAGCAGGAGGACAGACGATGAAAATGAAGATTTTTTTCTTTCATTCCACTCACGCATGGGTGGAAACGTGGAGTAACTATAGTAAAGTATGACATCCATCTGGTACTTTGTTTTGAGGTTTATGACACCTGTTCGGTTTGGGTAGGGACAGTTGGTGGGAAAGAACCAAGGTATAGTAGCTAAATACAATCTCATGGTTCAGGGAACTAACTACACATAATTGGGAGTATTATATTTAAAGCAAAATTAGTAGTGACTCCTCTCTATTGGCATGGCCTTGAGCACTTTGTATCTCTCTGAAAACAGTTTTTTCCTCACAAATAATTAAATAGGCCCTAGATTTGAATTTCTGGGTCTAAAAGACAAGCAAAATATTGCTCTGGCTCAAATAACCATGGATTCAAATTCAAGGTTCTAATATCCTAGTTGGATATTTCACCCAAACTAAAATTAATTTAGCTAGTGTTAAGTTACTTTTATGCCCACGGATCTAAGAATAAAAAATCTCGAACGTTTTGTTCGTTTCTTTTCTTCTCAGTATAAATCTCTTCTGAAATCCACCACCGACACCATGACCACCACCAACTGCCACCGCCACAACTCGAACACCTCCATTGTCACCAGCATAGCCCCTACCACAACCAACACCACCGCCATCAGTAGCACCCCTTTAATTGTTATCTCGAAGCCAAGGAAGTGAAATTATGGAGGAATTTGATATCGTGATGTTTGAGAAGATAAGGGAGGTTCTGCAACCATTAATGGTGAAGAATAATACTTGTCTTTTGTTAGAGTTTTGATTGGTATTGCATCGAGATTATAAGGAAGAAAGGATGTCGTTGTTGCCGATTAAGAGAAGACCCTTGTATGCCGAGCTCGATTTGATTACGAGGTTTAGTTGAAAAATCAATTAAGCAGATGCTTGAAGTCGAGAGAAGGATATGAATTTTGTGGGATTTTTGATGAAAACAGATTTGGGTTTAATGAAAATTTCCCAATTGGGAAATAGATGCAAGCAACAATGATCGAAAGGTGTGCTTTCTTTGAGATGGTATTGATGGATTTAATCTCATTGTTTATCAATGGAATTGGGGGTTTTATATTGGGTACCAATGCTTCACTGATTTTGTTCGAAATAGAGATTTGGTGGAGTGTTAGAACTCCAAATACTAGGAGACTATGGAACTGAAATTGAAATGTGCTAGATTGGGACTCATCTTTAAAAGTCAGATGGGTTAGTAATGTGGTTTGTTGTATATTTTAAATGAATTGCAGGGAAGGAGATGCAATGGACTTAGTAATCAACAGCAAGCTCAATTATGTATCATCAGAAGAACGCAAAAAAGGTGCTTGTAGAAATGCTCGCACTACTGAGTTCTGCACAAATTCAAATTGAGAAGACTAGTTGATTTGCACCCAGCTAGCCATGGGAGGATGATGGGCCGTCTGTCAAGGGATTAGAAGCAGCGAACTATAGTGTTTGGGTTAGTTCAGGCTCAAGTTCATAGCTCAATTCAAACCAAGAGATACACGGCACATTGAGTACGAGTTTGAGGAGGTTTTTGGGTCTGTTTTGGTAGCGAAAAATCAGCAAGGAAGTAACTGAGTAGAAGCTGCAATGACCGCATTATCTCGATTCAATGAGAGCAATTGGGGTTGATAAGAGCAAAAATTGTAGCCTTACCTCATGTACAAGCTTTTTGTCCTAGCCATCAACACTACTATCTCGGCTATTATATTCGCTTGTGCAACAAAATGAGATACAAAGCACCATAACATCCATCTGAACTTATTTGTCCTCTTCGTCAGTAGTAAGTTTCTGATGTTTCCATAATGAACAAGAGTAGTTAGCGCATTAACCACTTTATAGCTTTCATTTACTTTTATATTTATTATATATGTGGTAGCATTTTGGATTTGCTTCATAACTATTCGCTAGACATTGCCTGCTTGTTAGTTTACCTAGATTTATACACGAAATGTGCACGAAATATACAAGATGTACCTGAGTGCATAATGTATATTCTGAAAGAAAAATAGTTTTGGCCTAGATGCACCCGAGTGCACAATGTATATTTTTTTTGAATTTTTTCTTGTTCATCTTATTTTCTTCCTTACTACTCGTTTTTGGTTGATGTTTCTTAATGGTGAATGTGATTGTAATTGTGGTGGTTTTGTTGTTTGAGATCCCGAACTAGTATTTTAGGTTGTATATCATATATTGAAGGTGATTATTGTACTAGGATAAACCTAGATTTATCCATGAAATACACAAGGTGCACCTGGGTGCATAATGTATATGTCTGACAGGAAATAAGCTTTGGTTGATTGTACCCGGATGCATAATGTGTATTTTTTTTTGTTCTTATATGAAAAATGTTTTGGCCAGGTTGTACCTGGGTGCATAATGCATATTCTTATAGAAAATAAATTTTGGACATATTGAACCTAGGTGCATAATACATATTTTTATATGAAATAATTTTTGTCAAGTTGCACCCGGGTGCATAATGCATATTTTTATAGGAAATAAACTTTGGTCGGGTTGTACCACAGGTGCATAATGTATACTCGGCATGGTTTAAAATAATTTTTTTATTTCGAATTTCATATCAACAATGGATCTTGTTTTCTAGAGATTTTCGAGCCCTTTCCAAAAATATAAATTTTATTAAAATCCGACTTATATTTTGGAAGTTAAGACATTTCTCGCGATTAATTTTAATTGTATAGATAGAAAATAAATATGAGAGAGAAAAGGATATGAAAAAGAATAAAGTTTAAAGGAAAGGGTATATATGGCTAATATTTCTTATGTCTTTTTCACCCAGACCTATATTTTACAAGTCCATTACTCCCGTACTTTATGAGATTTGGTCATATGACCCGTTTTCCGTAAAAAGATTACTTCGAGCATGCATATCCTGGCCGATACTTCATACACAAAGCTTTACTCTTTAGCAGGTCTAGCCGTCGGTCTAGGTATTCTAACCAGAAATGCTACAGGGAACTTTGTGGGAGCCACAGATTTCTCCAACAAACATGTGAACCTAGCAGAGGCCCGGGCTATGCTGGCAAAATAGACTCATCGACAAAAGAGGCTGCAGGTTGTCTTTGAGCCAAACAACAAATTAAACTATCAATGAAGTCCCTTGCTAATCAGCACCATGACAGAGTTTTCCTCTTTTTAACTATGCATCATAAATGGTCTTGTACAGTACATGAAGAGGGTGTAATAAAACCAGGGCCGTTCCTGAGAACTTTTTGCCCCGAAATGAACTTATTTATTTTTGCCCCCTACAATTTTCTTTAACACAAACTGAAAAACTGTACCTATCAACCTATCCTATAATCAACCAAAAGCAAATTGAATTACCAACTTCAGAGCTGTTTTAATGGCTAAATTATAAAATTAAAGAGTTTTAGATCCATTTCATCTGATTATAAATTTTATTAACATCACACGTAAAGAACCAGATGTAGTGCCTAGTAGAGGTGGTGCTGCGGACGGATATGGCAGGGAAGAAAACTAGAAACACAAAGAGAAGAAATGAGGTAAAGAAATAAAAATTAAGCACAACCAACTATTTAATATTTCTTCTTAGATCCTCCTAATATTTTTAAACTTTCATCCCTATCATTTATGTTAATTATTCTTTAACCCTCAAAATAACTTCTCTTTCAAAAATACCCCAAACATAACAAGGCTTTTTGTTGCCCCTGGGCCTTTGTTGCCCCAAAGTGGGGCTTGTCCTGCTTCCCTATCAGGACCGGCCCTGTAGCTAATTATACATTTAATAAAAGTTTAAACCAGCGCTTATTTCCTAATTTTTAAAATTTTAACCCCTCCCAAGAGAATCTCCCCGAGATAAAATTGTACCAATATACCAGTTATGACAGAGACAAACCGAAATTCGGGATTAACTACATTGATCTTAACATATGTAGAAATATATGTATAAAAATTGGAACCGAAATTACACCGAAATTTGGAAACGGAATCTCCCCGAGACAACGTTGTACCAGTGTCTCGTTCGGGACCGAGACAAACCGGAATCCGAGATCAACTACATTGGATATATGTAATTTTCTTTTATGCATTGGGTCGAATCAGTAAAAACCGCATTGGGTCGTTGAGTTAGCGGTCGAACCGGCTGGGTCAAACGGTTTTCAATAAATAAAGCGGTTTTCTATAAAATTACTGGGTAACTATTGAATCGGACCGGAAAAGTGACCGGTTCACGGGTTTTCCGGTCAGACCGGCCGGTCCGGTCCGGTTCTCAGAACACTGGTAAATAATTGATTGACAGAAGTTGACAGACGTCAGTTACACTAACAGTTTGACCAGTTGACTTCGCTGACTAACGGGATCAACGACCCAAATTCTAAAACGGACAAACTTACGACCCAAACTCAAAGACATACCAAAACTTACGACCCAAACACTAATTAGCTCTAGTTATTAAAATAGCATCACCAAATTGAGCTACAGACATCAACCCACAATCTGGAAAGGATGTCCGATTCCCAGGCAGGGCACTTGTGCAATTCTTTAAAGTGTCAGTACGTCCATCCCAGTAAAACTAATGTCTAAAACTATTTTGGACTATAATCCTTAGATTCTTTAGCTTCTATGAGTCCTGGTATGACAACGGCAACAAGTTTAACATCTCTATGGCACTAAAATGTTGACAAGGGATTAAGGCTTTCCATCATTTTTACTAAACCATGACAAGAAGCATGACTACCTAAGAGAGGAGCTGAGGATAAATACACTATATCCATCATACAGATGCAGCAGAAGCAAGCACTCTCACTCCCATATTTTCAGTACTTCCATAAACAAACATTCACTAAAATACTCCCATAAGAAACAGTTAAAAACATTGGCCTGATCATACTAATATCTCTATAAAGACTATTCTGTCATGTACATAGACAAACTAATGTGGAGATATCTGCATAAAAATAGCTTTAATATACAGAAAAAAAAAGTGCACAACATTCCAAAATTATTTGGACCAATACTAGTCTTCACCCGGCTTAGTTTACGAAGCTTTGTTGATTAACAGCATTTGTAGATCAAGTAAATCAAAACTAGAAATTCGTAATAGCAAATCAAATACAACAAAATTTATCCAGGAATTTAAATGTATACTCTAATTGATCCTTCTATATGTTCAGTTAAGCAAAAGTTACAAGTAGATACACTACCGGAATCAGAGAAATGAATACACCCTGAAATTTTTCCTGCTGAAACCAATTACATATTGTCCGAATCCAATTGCTTAACTAGCTAGATATGATAACATTTTGGGTTGGTTAGCATACTGTGCCCTTGCAAGAATAACCGTTACTACCAATAACCGTTACTACCAATATCGGTGTTAAGAAAGTGGAACAAGTTAGTTAGGAGAGGAGAAGTCACTATGACAATTTTTTCAAACATCTTTGTATCTCTTCCTTTTGATCTCCAAGCAATTGTTTACACATGATACCGAAACTCAGATCAAAAAACCTCGTCTGAATAGAAGAGATCTGATAGTCTCCAATCTCATTCTCTGAAAAAAACTCCGATCAAAAAACTCCGTTTACTGGTTTTTTTTCTCCTTTCTAGCACCACATCACTACCACTGGTGGTCTCCAATCTCATTCTCTAACTATATATACTTATAGACGTACATAATAGACATCCTGATAATACTCCCTACCAATTTTAGGGTTCGGTTGAAAACCTGTATGATTTACTAAAATACCCTTCAATAAATCAACATATGTTGCACAGCCCAGTGTGCAGGCCCGGTTATAATAACTTCTCAAACTGAATGATAAAAACACCAAGCCTACGGCAACATTATACAAAAAGTGACTCAAGATACTTAATTTTTGAGAGGAAAAATCATTAGGCTAGTGGATCATTGGCAAAAAAACGGAAAATGGGTCATTTGTCCAAAAAATTTAAAACATGGTTCAAATGGACGAGTAAAAATTATTATGGGTGAAATGGACAAAAAAATAGCAAGATTCATCCTTGCTTAAACTTAAAAAATAGCGAGGATGAAACTGGATGCATCCTGATGTAAATTAAAAATAAGAAAAACAATTTGAAAATAGGTAGGATGAAACTGGTTACATTCCGGCTATTTTTATATTTTTTTCCATTTAAACAGTATCAAAATCTAAATGTCTTTTTCACCCAGGAATTATTGATTTTGGTCTATTTAACCAATTTTGTGGATAAAAAAACAAGACAAAGTTTTCTTCACATCAACACACAAATTCTGGTTCGTAGACGGCTGCAAAGATATTTATAGGATTGCCTTTATATTTCTAGGGTACTATAGTTGCGATTGCCCTAATACTTAAATCTCTTATTCCCCTTAGATATTATGGGATTGACCGCCAGAAGACAATGTTGACAGTGTATTCAAATTAGTGTAGGGCATGCTTTAAAAACGATTTTTGTTAAAGGGAGAACAAAAATGGATCCGAGGAGTGCGAAAACCGTGGTCGACTCGTTAACCTTACCGATTCAGTATATTTTGTTTTGACCCGGGCACATTTAACCCTACTGAATATACCTATTTACCACAAAACTCCCACATTACGTAGAAAATTGGGCTAAAAAATTTCACCACTATCAATGACTCCTCTCCTCCGACATCACTATCGTTAACTCCACACCATCGCCATCATCTTCCCCATGAGTTAGTTGTCAATTCGATATTCACCGGAAACTTTATTATTTCTTCTAGAATTTAGTCCCATATGTATATTATGGTTTAAATTCCATGATCAAGATCTTGCACTGGTAGAGTACTTTGCACCTTCCTACATTATGCGATATGCGGACGTACTTCCTCGGACTTCCTCATCCATGATGAAAAAAAAGGATTAATGGTTTCCCCATTGTTATGGGTTTGCTTGTGATACGTTCACAAGTAATTCATTGTGATTTGTTTTTGTTTAGAATTTTTTAGGGTATGAATCGTATGATTATCCAAGTATGTTGTGTCTAAATCAATTCGTGGTGGAGAACCATTGTAGATCCTACGCTAGTGAAGTTCTACCTGACCTAAATAAGACCTAAATAAGATTTTGCTTGTAATGAGTATTATTTCTATCGGAAGGATCCAAAAGAAAAATCACGCCATGTCGTACTGTTTTTGTGTAACTTCTCTAAGTAATTAGTATGGCACCGTAATTTGGAGATTCGGAAAACAATTATCCCATGGATAATATCTTGCAGTTAGGAGTGCGGTTAGAGGATCGTGGAATCGTTGATAGTGGTGGTGCAGTTTGTGATTGTTGTGGTTGTGATTTGTGGGCGTATTGAGTGGGGTAAAATTGTCTGAGTCAGAAAAATACAGCGAATCGGTCCTAGTTAATGAGTGGACTACGATTCTCGCTCTCTTCGGATCCATTTTTGCTCTCCCTTTAACAAAAATCTTAAAAACTCTGTAGTTTTGTTCAGAGAAGTAATCGGCAAGAATAGAAAGAGTGAAACAATTCTAAGTTCACAGTTGAATTTACATATAACTTGAAATGTGAAGAATCAATTTTGATCCTTTTTTGAAGTAACGAATTTCTTATTCACTTAATAAGAAATTGAGTACCCTAGAAAATGAAGTACATTTGGACTGCATTTCCATTGTGCGATTTCCCGCTGCAACTCTATAACAACACTGACTTCCCCCACACTATTATATCCACATATAAGTGTCCCACTTGCAACAACATAGAAATGAATTCTCTTTCTCAGTTAAATTCTTGCACACGCAACCCCTTAAGTAGTGTCATTAGAAGTAAGTCTATATACCAGCCAGGATCATAAACCTGTAGAGAGCTTAAAAAGTGTTGCAGAGGATCCACACCAAATTTTCTGCAATTCAAAGGATTCTTGATAATGTTAGGAGTTATATTTCCAAGGATAAAACACCAGTGGAACTATAAGAAAACCTATATATGCATCATAGAACAGCCTAATCTTAAGCTCAAAAGACTTGACAAGCCAGTAATAATCGGATGAAACCTTGAAACATTGCTCAATAAAACATTATAGTGAGATTGGTCAATTGATCAGTTTTTCTGCGGATTTAATGCAAGATTACCTATTTCTGCTAGCCAGTAACAACAACAGCAACAGAGTCCTCCATAAGTGGTCGGAACCATCCCAGGCTCCGTGATCCACTTCCTGTCTACCTTGTACATCTCCTGTACTGCAGTTCAAACAACAACCAAACCAATATATACTCAAGCTAAAGAGAATCGACAAGGAAGGAATTATTTGGATGACAAAACTAAATAAAAGGATACCAGTAGATTGAGATTATTTCAATGAGATTGCACGTAGACTAACCACACGACAGTAGATTGAGTTAATGTGATCGCTAATTGCACATACAATGAAAATCTGCTGTAGAAGAATTCTAATAGATAGTTCAGTTTTGAGAGGAGAAATCATTGTGCTGGTGGATCTTTATCAAAAACATGGCTAAGGTTTTCATCTTTTTTCTTTTTTGGGAGTTTCAGAGAAATGATTAGAGTAATATTAGTAAGAATAAGATCAATGAGAGATGAATATTGTTAATCAGAGAGATAGAATTTTGAGATCTAAAAAAAATGAAGATAGAAAGCTTAGCTTTGCAGGAGTCTGAATATATTTTTAAGAGTGGGTACCTTATCTTTCTAGCTAGGGTTATAAGATAGAGTTGGAAAATCCAACGGCTGGAGATTTAGATATTAGCATCGGAACCAGTACCAACGAACCAATATTAGGTCACTTAGGTTCCGTTTGGCACACCAATTCATAAAGCACTGCTTTTAATTCTTGGCCGGCTGAATCTCCAAATTCCAATATACCCTTTGCATTACCTGGCTGGGAGGAAACCACTGATGTAAGAGGTTTATTAGAGCAGTTCCTATGATAATGTTCAAACTCAAAATTTTGTTGAGCCACGTGGATGGCCAAACCGGTTTCTCAACTGCAGGTCAAAATGAACAAATTTGGTTTTCTATGGCTCCACTAGTATTTGTTTTTAATATAAAATATTTTGTAGGATAAAGATGAAAAATAAAATATAATATTTAAGTGAGATAAAATAGGATGAAGTGAGATAAAATAGGATGAATTGAGATAAAATAGGATAAAATAAGATTAAAAAGTAGTAAAGTATTCACGGATTGTACTTGGCGATAATCCAAGAGTCGCGGGCGTCAATGGAAAAGTTGCTGGCGTTTTGGCATGGTCGCGCATTGGTTCTTCCAACGCTCGCGTTTGTGGAACCAACACACGCTCTTCCATCCGCCGCGCGCCCGTTCATCCAACTCAATGTTCAAATCAACAAATATGTTGATTTAAACATCCATTTTTCATGTTTGTTCATTCCATAGTGGGAGCAAAATGAACAAACTCAGAGTTTGTTCATTCCATAGGATCTGCTCTTATACCACATCAAGGTATCCCCTCTCTTAAAGAGTAGTGGTGATATCTGTTTTGGCGGACGAGATATCACATGACGTAAAACATTAGAATGGGGTTTAAAATTTAAAAGGAAATCTGGTCCCTAATTGATGAGGTTACCTGTTTATTAGGAATTTACTTGCGTCCATTCCAGTACTCCATTCGTCATTACTCCACTTATTGGTTACTTACGTATCACTGATTCCTGCTAAATTGATGAGGTGGTGAGAATGGTTTCTTAGGAAGCATGATTTGCTTCATTTAGGCCGCTTAGAACATCTAAATAAAATAGGGGTAGGATCCAATGACATGGTTATATTGACATAATCATGACATGGTTTGGCCATTTTCTCTACAAAATCCAAGCGACAGTGTATTTGAAGCTAATTTTTGTGTGACAAGTTCCTCTTATATAGCTCTACATTCCTACCAAAAATAAGAGCATTCCGAGACGTATAAGACTACCATCTACCATTTTGAATATCAACCGTTAAAGATTAACAGTTGAAATTAAATTTTGTGGATGGTGAAGTTTCGTATATCGGAATACTCTCATTTTTTGCAGGAATGTGGAGCTATATAAGTGGAACATGTCACCAAAAAATTAGCTTCAAACTCGTTGTCGCTTGGATTATGTAGAGAAAATGGCCAAACCATGTCATGATTATGTCAATATAACCATGTCATTGGATCCTACCCAATAAAATATCGCGTCAACTTAAGGTTATATAATCACCTGATCATATCACTCATCTAAACCATCCAACTACATTGGGCCCCATCTACCATCTGCGTCTATATGATTCGCTTCCTTAGCATCCAAGCCATATAGCAATACTACTCCCAATAAGTGCCATTAGATCTCCAACGGGAGGATGTTAGGCTCCTTTTTTTACGGCTAGTGTTATTTTTCACTAAAAATCATCTCCAATGGGAACTTTAAGAGAAAACGTGAAGATTATGTGGCGGACGATTAGGCTTAAATCCTCTAGCCCATCCTCTAGTTTCAAAGGATTTCTTGGAGGATTTAATCAATCCATATCATAAAAAAAGAAAAAATTCGAATAAGACCTGAAAGGGAAAAAAAATTGTCCATCTTATTATTTTTCACTTAAAATCATCTCCAATGGGAACTTCAAGAGAAAACGTGAAGATTATGTGGCGGACGATTAGGCTTAAATCCTCTAGCCCATCCTCTAGTTTCAAAGGATTTCTTGGAGGATTTAATCAATCCATGTCATCAAAAAAGAAAAACTAGAGGATTTAATGATTTAACCAATTAAATGTCTACAAATAAGTAAACAAATAATAGAAAACTTTATGGGTTGGAGATAAATTTTATTTTTCCTAATATTTAGGATTTTTTACTCAAAGGATGTCTTAGAAGTGATGCCACATATGAAATATTCACATTCACCATTGGAGAAGCTCTTAGAATGGATAAATTTAGTTACGCCAGCGACACTTTTGTAGGGAAGAGAAACTAAACCAGGCTAGGCTCCAACAACAAGCAAAAGTATCACGAGGACACCGTGCGAGTTATCCCAAGAAAGAAAGAAAAAAATCGTAGTAAGAGGTCACAAACAATATGAATTAGAACGAAGTACTCAACTTATCCAAGAATGTCAGAAGACTCAGAAATACATATTTGCCATGCATTATATGGTGTCATACGACGTTAACCTAACTATCTTTTGCCAACGACCCGACCTGATGATCAAGCTAACAAACTGTTTAAGGTTGTTTTATTTATTCTCTTCCTTTGAACCGGCACAAGGCTTTCGACGAAAGTTGAAAACATTTTCATAGTGCAGGCATCTGGAACAGAAAGAGGAGCCCCGCTGGTTTTAATTTCTGTAAAAGTTTTTTCTTTGCAGTGATAAGAATAAAGAGACACATTGTTCATATGTCTATCTGGACCTTGATAGGTCTGCAGGACTATTTGATGTGTTCCAACAACAGCATAAATATTAAGCGACGTCGTTCTTGTCCAAGGAAAGGGTAAAGTGATAGTCTCTTGGATCCAATATTCACCACTTTTAGTTTTGTTAACCTTCTCTTTGCCATGATGATGATGATCGTTAAATATCCATAGCTTAGATGTGAAAGCACTTATTCTCCGTATTATACCTACACGCCCATCGAGTTCTACTAGACGAACAAAATGGTCGAAGAATGTATCCGGATCCAAAGGTTGGTCACGGATGAAACCGGGGATTTGGATCACTCTAAATTTCTCACTTCCAACATCGAATGCTACGATACATGAAGGATAACCGTGCCCAATCTGGGGGTTGGTGAACATCCGGGAGCACCAATAAATAGAACCATTCACATACACATTAGGCAAACAGTCATCAAGAAAAAATGGTGGCACTTCATGTATCCTTCTCCAAGACCCACTGCCTAACGTTAAGATCTCGCAAACTTCAATATCATCAAAATCTTCTTCAATAGAACTGTCGGCTTTTCCTGGAGTTATATACCACATACATAATACTTTGTGCTCCTTGGTGGCCGGATCAAATCCAAATCTGTAGGACGTAAGATGATATTCATGAATGTGTATTTCAGGACGCTTTTCTTTTTCGTCTTGTAATAATGTTGATTGAATCCAGGGTGATACTTCTCTTGTGCTTATATTATAAATGCAAACAGCGTACCTTTGACAATCAACAAAACACATCAATCCGTTTAAGGGTCTTAAAATATAATCACAAGAGAACATATTTGTTTTCATCATGGTGTGAATGTCTGCTCTGCCTCTGCCTTTATAAAGAGATAAATCTGCTGTCAAGAAAACATCATCATGGCCCTTGTTTCTGATCCCTGAGTATTTCCGGTCCATAACTGAAAGTAGTGGAATCACATAAACAAGAGATGGGCGTGCTTTTGATCGAGCAAGATGTAAATAGGTGAAGTATGAGTCTTCTTCAATCAAATTCAGCCAACCCTTACTTACGCACTTGAACCGAATGAGTGATTTGACAGGGAGTCTACTTAGTATCTCACAAACTATTACATCATTGTTAATACCACCATCAAGAACACCTCTGGTTGTATCTTCCATGGTTCCTTCGTCTTCAACTTATTTCCACTTCCTTGTGCTTCTGTTTTCTTATCACTAAGTTGGGTACGTAGCCCTCGTATTTATACAATAAAAAACAGTTTCCAAAAACTGATGTACTTCCATAAACGAGCGAGAACTTTTCCTAATTGTTAATGGTCTACAGAATAACAATTCAAAATTACTCTGAAACACGTCAAACTGCCTTATTAGTTCACGTTTCTATTTCCTGATTTGTGTTAATATTAATTAATATGGCTCGATGAGTTCGAGTCCTGAGGTAGATTATGTAATGGTTCTCTTGTCTTAGGACAAATCTGAATATGCCTCGATGAGTTCGAGTAGCAACTTTTTTTTGTACACAAAATTGGTTAAAATGACCAAAATCAAAATTTCCTGGGTGAAAAGGACAGTCAGATTTAGATACTGTTTAAATGGACAAAAATTTAAAAATAGGCAGGATGTTACCAGTTTCATCCTGTCCATTTTCAAATATTTTTTCTTATTTTTATTTTACACAGGATGCATCCAGTTTCATCCTTGCTATTTTTTTTTTGTCCATTTCACCCATAAAATTTTTTACTCGTCCATTTGAACCGTGTTTTAATTTTTTTTTTTTGGACAAATGACCCATTTTCCGTTTTTTGTATAATTATAGGACAATCACCGGCATCAGGTACTAAGGGTTTTGGCTCGAATCTTGAAATTTCATTGGTCTTTACCGGTCCTTTCCTAAGCCAAGGACATTTTGTATAAAAGAAAAAAAAAAACAATCACAGCCGTCTAAATTTGATACACTTCCGTCAGCAGTTATAATTAGGCATAAAATATAGCCGTACACTGGACGGGATTGAAACCCTACGCCCAATAGGCAATAGCAGATCCGCCTCATTTTTCTTATTCT
Organism: Papaver armeniacum; assembly: GCA_023531295.1. Lineage (NCBI taxonomy): Eukaryota > Viridiplantae > Streptophyta > Magnoliopsida > Ranunculales > Papaveraceae > Papaver > Papaver armeniacum. Next base: position 212,067 of record JAJJWW010003902.1, read on the forward strand.
TATTATTACTTCATGTTGTTCCATCCATGGATACTAAAACAACATCGGATTCATGTATGCCCATCAACAACAACAACATAATGATTTTTCCTCTTAAGAAACTATTACGACTTCATTCTTCTTTGCTTCCACCATTTTCTTGGATTTTTTTTCTGTATTTTCATCAAGACGCCGTAGATTTTAAACAGTTGGTCTTGATGGTGCTGTAATCGGATGAATTTTTTACTGAAAATTTTTCATCAATTGTTACATGTGAAAACTATTGTAAACCCATTGTTATTTTTGCCTCCCTGAGAGCAACCGCAATGGGCGACCAAGACCAAAAATTTGGGAAGAGATAAAGACGTAGTGGGACGGACTAAAAATCAAATACCAGACTATACCAAATTTCCAGACTAAATTTATTATTAACTTTTTTTTTTTGTATAATTAAGAAAATCACTGGCATAAGTATTAAGGGTTTTGGCTCGAAACTTGAAATTTCATTGGTCTTTACTAAGCCACGGACATTTTGTATAAAAGAAAAAAAAACAATCACAGCCGTCTAAATTTGATACACTTCGGTCAGCAGTTATAGTCAGGCATAAAACATGTGTGATCCGTTCAATCGCACGGGGAAAACAAATCAAAGATCAAAATAGAGCCCTACGCTGAAGGGGCTGAATCTCTATGCCTATAAGATTAGTTGTTGTCCTCGATTCTTCTCCGCCGCCTCCGTCCAGAAACACAATCGAAACCCTAAACCTAAAACCCAACAGCAGATCCGCCTCGTTTTCTTCTTCTTCTTCATGTTGTTCCATCTATGGAAACAAAAACAACAACAGATACATGTATGTCAATCAACAACAACCACAACACAATGATCTTTCCTCTTAAGAAACTATTATGACTTCATTCTTAGGTTCCACCATGCTTGGATTCTTTTCTGCATTGTCACCAAGGACGCTGTTGATTTCAAACAGTTGGTCTTCGTGGTGTTGTAATCGGATGAATTGTTTACTGAAATTTTTTTCACCAAATGTTACATCTAAGTGAAGATTTAGTTAGTATTTTTCACCGAAAACTAAATACTCTATCCGTTCCATTTTACTTAATGTTGTAGAGTTTTTCACGCAGATTAAGGATTATCATAGAGGGTTAAATTTTTCCAATTCTATCCATATTAATACCTTTTGAAAATATTAAATGACATAGTTTTTAGTTTCTAGATTGTAGGGAAAGTTACCAATCCCATTGTAATGTACTTGGGATGTACCAAATTTTTATAGATTAGAGTATACATCCTCTATGTGAAATATTTAAAAATTGAAGTAATTGTTTATGTGTTATTTACGATGAGAATTTATGCTCTCGTGTGATTCCAAAACAAGCGTAAATCAGAGTGAATTTGGAGAAAATACTAAAACTCCATACCCTTAAGAAATGGGTTTTAGCCTTTTAAAAGGGTATGGAGTTGTTTTTTTGAGAAATAGTGTATCCGTTGGTTTAATAAAATTTGAGCTTGTGTAGAATGATTTTGAAGAATGGAAAGTCGCTTTGGTTGGTTGATTTTAATGTACGAAACATTTAAGTTACCAACTGTTGACATAACACTACAACAAAAACATAGATGGACCATTCCTAAAAAGTGTGATCTAAATGCTGGATGTTTGTGATCTTTGCCAGTATAATCTAAAGGGTGATCTATAGATAACAACTCTCCATAAATGAAAAGTGTGATCCTACACTATGCAAAGAACATAAGGTTTTGAGAAGTTGAGATCTAAAGATAGGTTTTTAAAAGACAAAGTTTTTAAAGTTGTGATCTTTCCAGTGAGTTTTCAACCCATATTTACCCTATACAAATAGTAACCCAAAGTGTGATCACACATCATTTACTTTTGTAAGTCATTTGTCTGAATGAAATTCATTTAATGTGCGACCCAAATACATTCAATGTCCGTAGAACCAAATACATTTCTTGTCAACCAAATGCATTTCAAAACCACTGTAAAAATTACACATTTCTACGTAAACTGCAAATGCATTTCTCTTGTAAGAATTACACATTTCTCAGAACTGCAAATGCAATTTTAAGTTGGAAATCTCAATCATCCAAAAGAACAGGAAAGGAAACTTCGTCCACGTGCTATCCACTCCAACTTATCGAAACTTCCTCACTTTGTTAAGAAAAAACAAATGCATTGGTTCAAAGACCTGGCAATAGAATTTGTCTATTGATCTAAGAAGAATATCACAACTCTTATTTCTTTACTGCCGGTGAGCTAGTGCCTGTGCTAGTGCCTTTGATTCATATGCATTGGTTGGAAAAAACAAATGCATTGGTTTCAGTTTTCTCGGCTAAGAGTACGAGACAAATAATCAATTGGGTATCAACGAGTTTTCTCGGCTAAGATCGACAATCCATAATCTTAAACAAACATTATTAGTTACTACCATTCTTCTTTGTTACCTTGCATGAGGTCATGGGGTGATGTAACAACATTGTAATGCAGCTATCAAAAGGAGTCTATGTACCTTTAACCCTTCATGAGCTTTTTGACCTTCTTTCCCTTTATCACTGACTTTTTAGGCCATGCAACGTGATATCTCTTGGCATCTCCTACTGAGGAATATTTCCTCTTCGCCTTTAAGAGGAATGGGAAGACGAAAGCTTGGCTTTAATGCCTCTTCTACAAGTACACGGACATTTCCTTTACCAATAGGAACGTTGTGTAACATATCACTGACTCTTTGAACGGAAGACCTTTCCTTTAGCCACGGCAATAGATGATCTGAAGTTTCGGGCACATTATACAAGATTTTCCCTGTATTGAGAAAATGGATCAAGCTGCTCAAAATACATATAGATGTAAACAAAAGAACGCTGAATAGGTAAATGTATATCAGCCATCTGTAAATAACTATTCATGGTGTTTAGATAATTCCTTATGGTCTCATACGCTTTGAGTGCTTACATAGCTTATAACGAAACGGCAAAGGTGGGCTCATAAATATTTATCTTTGTTCATATAACATACTAACCTTCCCAATTCCAATATTACGTTTCCTTTGGTTGATTTCATCATCGACATCCTTGTCTTCACTATCCTTGACCACTTTTGGTGAAGAACCCGGTGGCGACTACGATAAAAAATCAAGAATAATGACCATTCTAAGAGATGCATAACCAAATCTAAAGTCAATATTATGTAAGGAGTTTATACTTCTGAAGGTTTGCTCTTGTTGAATGGTTTTGATGTGAGAATATCGAGGCTTGACTCCTGTTAACATATCGCCAACAACATGATAAGAACACATTAAATAAAGAACTTAGTTAATTCATCATCTAAGCATAATTCAACCTCTATTCCACATGCAACTTACTTGAATACCCATGAAGATGGCAAGTTGAGCTTCTAGGCGCGAAATCCTCTCACTTTACGAGCTTGATTACGTATTTGCCTTTGTGGCAACTTGGTGCAGTTCCACCACATAATATGTATATCATTACGAGTTTGACTTGAAGATATGCAAACATATTACCACATGAAGTCATCAACAATATTACCATAAACCCACTCTCCAAAGTTACCTTTGTTTTGCGGAACAAGAGCTAAGCTGTTCTTCACACGAGCTAGTCTTTGCTTCGTTAGACAAAGTTCGACTTCAACCCTCAATCTTGTCTCTCTTTCCTCCTGCATCTTTGGTCGCGCAGTATGGAAGTAAGATCCTGTGAGACAAACTTTCCCATCCCTCTAACATTTCCAGGGTGTTCGGCGAGTCCCTAAAACAAGTGTTAGGATATCATTGCTGCCACTTGTGACTAGGGAACCTTCATTCACTGTTCGGTCAACTTGTCCTACGAGTTTAGAGAGAAAACAATCCATATAAAAAAGATACCAACGAGGCAGTAAATGAATCGACATAAAGAATAGTACTTCATTGTTTTATCTTACAATTTTTTCGACTCTTTCCTTGGTTGCATCATGTGGAATGTTTCCGTTTTTATCTTCCCTAGCTTTTTTCCATAAGATGCTCCTATCCAATCCATCAGAAGAAAGCTCTCCTTTTTTTTCTGCTAGCAACAAAGACACATCAGAAGAAAGCTCTTCTTTCTACAAAATTTAAGAAACCCAATTTTACGTACCAATTGTTCCATAAGACCTGCATATCCTTTTCGGCTTAACCTATGAGGATATAAGTTTTTCTTCCGCCTTGTTGTGAGATTTCACGGCGAACCTTTATGTATATAGATGTGAGATTAGTCCGACAACTTCTTATATATTATACAAATTAAGGAAATATTTGAATATCATGTATACCTGGAAATTTTTACTCAATCTTATCTTCACAAACTCCTCCCAATGCCTTTTGTCAATAAATTTGTACATCGAGGTGGATTACCAAGGAGATCTTCTGGTCTTTGAATGGCATAATGTACTTCCTTGTCAACTTTGCTTTTGAAAGATCTCCACAAAGCCCCTACATTCCGGATCAAGTTTCTCTTGTTTTGGGGCTGTAGAACGAATTTCCCCTGAAATACACAACTAAACTAAGACACAAAAATCCCTAGTTCTTATAACAGATTGTAGCCAAAATATTCCAATTACCTCTAAGCAACACCAGATCTTATCTTTTAAACTCCTTGGAACCTTACTCCACTTTTCATGAATGATAGGAACCATGTGCCGTGCTAAGACTCCCATATAGCTGGACAGCTGAGCCGCGGCAAGTCCTACTGGCTGGCCAAGCTCGTTGTACTCAACCACCTTTTTCAATCCCCTGCTGCTTCTAAAATCCTTGGATAAAGCTCGTTGTACTCAACCACCTTTTCAACCACCACATTTTGTTGTAGTGTGGTGGTGGTGTATTTGTTTTGATTTCTAATATTATGCTATTTAAGAGTTCAAACTTTTTATTTCTACTTTTTGGTTTGTTATTAAGCCAAGTGTGTAATTCTCTAAAACTAAATAAAGTATTGAACTTTTTTACCGGAAAAGAAAGATACTTCATAACAAATGTTAAATGTGTAATCCCAAATATAATCATTAGAGATACTGAGATAATCTATTTGGTGAGATATACCAGTTAGGACAACTAAGAAAGAAGCAAACTAATATCACTATAGATTAAAGAAAGAAAAAAAAAAGTAAAGCAGTCAGCAATTTTGAAATCCAACTAATAAACAAACTGAACTAGTAAAACTCCCAAAGAAAATTAACAAGAGTTTAATAGTCCGCAAAGCCTTTATTTACCAAACTAAAAGAGTAATAGTAAACCTAAAGATGTGATAATACAAATGCATACATACAAATACATATATATATATATATATATACTCAAATATTGGTGGCCTTAACCTTGCTAATTCGGAGACTTGTTTGAATATTAGCTGTATTTTCTTCATCTATACTGGTTGCACATCAAGTTCCTCGAAAGGAACCCAATCCTTAAGAAGTGTGTGACCATTCATCCATAATTTTTCATTGGTCGGTTCACTTCCAGAACCACAACAGTCTTTAAGTTTTGATGTCAATTCTAAAATTTGTTCGGCAAGACAGTGCTTGTTGGTCATCATTCGGTTTAGTTGTTCTTGTAGTTCGGTTACTTTATTTTTCAACGTATTGATGAATTCGGTCAACTCTCTTTTCTTGTCTTCAAGTCTAGCAATGTCAACTTGTAAAGCAGTAAGTGTATCCTCTCTTGCTTTCTTATCATAGAGGTGTAGAATCGCAGTTTCTAAATCTGAATACCTTTTATCTTGTTTTTCTTTCTTTTCTTGTTTCCCATCTTTCTCTCTTTTGACTTCATCTTGAAGAGTGGAATTTTCTTTATGTAATTCAGAAATCTTCTTATTCATCAATTGTTTTTCTTCATTGTTCTGTTTGACTTTATTTTGAAGAATGGAATTTTCTGCGTCTAGCTCTGAAACTTTTTTATCCTGAGATTGTTTTTCTTTTTGGTTCTTTTTGATTTCATCTTGAAGAGTAGCATTTTCAGCTTCTAACTTAGATAACCTTGTGCCAGTTATTTGTTTTTCTTCAATATACCCTTTAATTTTTTCTTGAAGCAAGAAATTTTCCGATTCCAACTCAAAAGTTCTTTTATCCATGGATTGTTTTTCTTCTTTGTTCCTATTGATTTCATCTTGCATAGTATAATTTTTTGCTTCTAACTTGGAAACTTTGTTGTCAAAGATTAGTTGTTGTTCTTTGCTCATTTTCACGTCATGGTGCAAAGTGGAATTTTCTGTTTCCAATTTGGAAATTCTTTGATCTAGAGCTTGCTTTTCTTCAATTTTCCTTTTGACTTCTTCTTGAAGAGTGGAATTTTTTGCTTCTAATTCAGAAACCTTTGTCTGAAGAGCTTGTTCAAAAGTAGGAAGATTATAAAACGGGGACTTCATTTCCTCACGTGACCAAGTGCCTGAATTTTTTCTCCAATCCCAGTTAACCACCACACCTTTAGAGTTAACAAACTTTAAAAGATTTTCGGGCAAGCTAGATTTGAAAGCGGCATAATCGTCATCTTTGTTATGGCCCAAAGAAAGATGTTTTGAGAAATCTAAACTTTCGAGATCGGCCCAATCACTTAACAATACAAGATTCCCAATCTCTTTCTTAATCCTCACTATCCAAAACAGTGACTCTGCACTACGACATATAAACAGTTGAGGATCTTTGTACCATGACATAATTAATTAGACCGAGAAAAAGAATGAGGGATTGAAAGAAGAAATTTTATGTTTCCGTTTAACAAGTTCAAATGCTATATATACAATTTACATTCCGTATGACATGTCTTAAAGAATAGACCATAGAGGGATAGAGATTCTTAATACATATTCGTAGTTTAAATTCTCAAAAGCAAACAAAATTCCTTAAGTTACCCACACTCAATCTTCTTCTTGATCCTCTCTTGTTTTGTGAAACACGATCAAGTGACATATATTACACGTAAAAGACCAAAACGATAACAGAAACGCAGTAGTGTTTCCTTTCCTATATTAACAAATTGTTTTTTGACTCCAAGCAAAGTATATATATATATATATTTTTTTTTTTTAAGAAGATGAATGGTTAGAGTTAAACTGTGGCCGGAAAATGGGCATATGACCACAACCATAAAGTATGGGAATGATGGACAAGCAAACTATGGGCCTGGGTGAAAAAGACACAAAAATATTTAGCCAAAAGAAATGAAAAATTATTTACATCTAAGAATGTGTATTATGCACCTGGCCAAAACCTATTTCATACAAGAATCAAAAGAAAATATAGTATGCACCCGGGTGCAACCAAGCCAAAACCTATTTCCCTTCAGAATATACATTATGCACTCGGGTGCATCCGGTGTATTTTGTGGATAAATCTAGGTTTATCCTAGAAATTATACCATCCAAGTTAGAAATTTCTAGATTTCTTGTGGAAATTAGACCAAAAGCGCGGTTGAAAACTCAACCATCACCGCAACTCCCTTCATTATATGGTGAAGCTTTATGATTCCCACCTTAAGTTCTGTTATCCGCCGTCTTGAACTAGCACCATCGGCTCGCTGTTTCCGCTGCCTTTTACCAACAATTTGTCAAACACTTAATGTATATGTTTCCTGGCTTCCTATCACATCTATTCACACATGTATCATACATTTGGTCATTTAATCAAGCCAATTCCACCATATATCACTGCAATCCATGACAACAGCTTCATCTTCATGTTGTTTTTGACAAAGATAGCTCCACTGATTCGCTCCATCTGCTGCCAATGTGGATTCTAAGGCAAACCCGCCGTCTCCATCTAACATATATCACTCATAATCAACAATGAATATTGTCAAATCATAAAACCAAATATGAAGTTATGAAATTCTAAAGAGACCCAAAATTCCATTTTTATTGTTTATCGTAGTGGGAGGTTACGTCATCCTTTAAAATTGCACTACTGCTGCTGTAGGTGTGAATAATCCACAGGGACAGGTGGAGCCATCCTAGTCGAGGGCGCACCGAGGAAAGCAAAGCACTAAAAGCACCGAATCACCCCACTAGATCACGGGCACGAAAGAGGAATGAAGACAGTCGAGAGATCGACACAAAGGGGAAAAGTCACGATGTGATGGTCTTCGGGTTCGAGGGCAATTAATGCACTGAAAAAGTTGGTGAGGATATAAGGAAAACTCGGTCAAAGTAGGACTCGGCCAGGAATCTAAAAGGCGACGTCGATCACCTCCACCTAACAAGCGATATCGGATGGCGTTACCACTCGGCCGGATGCTTCGACTCGGCGCGAGAGGAAGATCGGATGAAGCATCGAGTAGACACCGAGAAGAACATCAAGGAAGGCGTATTAGGCCTAACAACTCTGTAATATCGTTGTATCACCATTTTTATAACTATAAATATGAATCATGTAGAGAGCTAGAGGGGTAAGTGAGAAGTGAGGGAAGAGAGCACACCAAGAGTGTAGAGAGAAAACACACAACTTGTAGTCGTGAAACAAGTAATAAGATCATCCTTTCATCCCGTGGACGTAGGTAATCATGCCGAACCACGTATATCTTGTGTTCTTCTACCTCTCTTCTTTGTTTGACTTCTTTATGCATGTTTTGAGATTCTTTGGATGTAGTGGTAGGATTTTCTACATCTACAGCTGCAATGGAAATTAGAGCACTAGATGGGTGATATATCTAAATTGAATGTTAAAAAAGTATCTTGAAGATTTTTTGGTTATTTGAATGACAGCCATAGTTTGCTTGTCTTATATACCCAGGAATTCAAATCTAAGAGCTAATTAACAAAAAAAAGTGTATACTAATTTCGTCAACTAAGAATAATTCGATACCGGCTGCATTTAAATTGTAAACGACTAGCTAGGACTTGGTTATGGCTCGGTGTAAGTCGCCATTGAGCTAGACCACCAAATATTGTAACACTAGAGTCGCTCCGAATTATTGACGATTCAATAGGCATATGCAAAATGAGCAAAAACTAGCTACCATTTTTGGTTTGAGATAAACAAAAAACTTAAAAATTTCAAATGTTTTGCACTGACTCGTATTTCTTAGAAAATGTTGAAAGACAAATAACACGCGACTACAAATGGAAGTTCTAGACTATAAAACGGAATACGAATATGGCATGACATGTTTGAGTAGTGGAATAGAATGTAATGGTCTGGTTAAGCTATATACGAGTAACTATTGATGATTTGAAATCTTTAAAATTTCATTGCCAAGATTTTTTGATCAGTAAAACCATTTGTATTAGGTACTTAAAGATTTTGCTCTTTACCGGGCCTAACCCACAGATATTTGTATCACAAAAACAATCACAGCCGTCGACATTTTGATACATTTCGGTCAGTAGTTACGGTCAGTCATAAAATAGACATGAGCCGTTCAATCAAATGTTGATTTAAAATTAACCTGGCATTTTTAGGGGCGACCCCAAAAGAATTAGGGGCGAATTTTTTATTCCCAACCCATATACACCGTTAAGGGATGTCCAAAAACGCGGAGAATACGTTAATGCACTTACATAATCGGAAACTATTTTGTGCCCGATTATTATAAAACAATCGGAAGCTTAGTAACGATATTATACTACCGATTAATATCGATTTTGTGGCAAACTCGTATCTGGTTTCTTTAACAATCGGTAGGAAAAAGAACCTCACGAGACTACCGATTGTTAAAGTATAGAAATAAGAAATCTTTAGAATTTTGAAATGGTGAAATTTGGGGCTCCTATATAATCAGACGATTAAAAAGATGTCTAAGCTAACAATTTAGGGCTTCCCATAATCGGGATGGTAAAAGTAAAAATTCCTACCGATTATGGTAGATTTCAAATTTCCTACAATGAAGGATTATAGAAAAAAACTCATTTTGGGGCAACCTATAATCGGAAGGTTGCGTAATATATTTATCTTAGATTATGGCTACATCAAAAGGCAGAACCAAATGGTTATGGTCGGCTCCGTACCTTCGAAACTATGGAATTTGGCAAAGGTTCAATTTGGGGCTTCCAATAATCAGTAGGTTATAAGTAACCCCCTCTACCGATTTTGGGCTACTCAACAATCGGTAGCTAATGAGTTGGTATTACCTACCGATTAATAACCATTTGACAGATAAAACCAATGTCAACCTAAATTCATTTCAATTCAATTCTTTTAAACTTCTTCTCCTCCTCCGATTGCAGAGAGGAAAACTTTCCCCCTCGTTCAACTCCGCGCTATACATCGTTAATCGTCGAATCGAATCATCGTCGATTATTCTCTATAAATATGAAAGAAAAGGAACGTAAGAAAGCTCGAACCAAAAACGTAGTGCACGGTGAGGATCTGAATATTGGATTTCATGCCCGTAATAAAGAGGTTTTAACTCACGAACCCGAAGAACACGAATAAGATGAAGTCCCTGATATAGGCGATACTGATAGCCAAACTCTCAGGCAACTTGAAATGGCGCCGATTAGGTAAGATTCTAATATTAATTTGGTTTATATTACTTCAATTCGACGAATCCATGTTTTTTTTTTTTTTAGGGTTTTCGGTTATTACCCAGATTCGGTAGGTTCGTTATTGTCTTAAATTTCCGATTGTGGTCGAATTCTTCATTTCACGAGAACATTTGTCATATTCGGGTGGTAAATATTTAGGTTGCTTACCGATTATAGAACGTTTTTCATTACTGATGCCTAAATCGATCATCGGAAGCTAATTGTGTTTTTGCCTTCCGAATATACTAGTGAAGAACAACTATTAGAGACGCAATAATCGGGTGATATATTTTGTAATTTCCTTCCGATTGTTTAGGCTGAACAATTGAGTAATTTCTGGTCACAAAGTGATGCATATTCGGTAGAAATTAGTTTTGTGAGGCTTCCGATTGTGATGCATTCGGAAGGGTGGACTTTTTATGACTTTCGATTATTGGTATTCGGAGGTTTATGTTGAAATTTAGCTTCTGATTATTGTGTGTAGATAAACATATTCGAACACCAAAAATTTTCTTTTGTTTCCGATTATACGTATTCGGTATCTTTAGGTGAACTGATGTTTACGATTGAGCGTAATCGGAAGAAATTGGTTAAATCAACAACCGAATATGTATATTCGGGAGCGTTGGTTTTATATTAACTTCCGATTATATAGTTTACTAACCTGTTGTACTTTCTTTTGTTGTTTAGTGATAGGCGAGGTAAAAAAATCGAAGATGCAATTGTCTCAGCTAGTGTAAGGAAGGAAAGGTGTCGAACACTGATGACTAGTGCAAGGAGAGCTAAATTTGCTAAAGCGCTTCAAGTGCTCAATATGGAACTCAACAAGCAAGTCAAGAAGGTGTTCAACCAAGTTCCCCTCAATCAGAACCGGTTCAATAAGGTGTTCAACCAAGTGCCTCTCAATCACAACCAGTTCAAGAAGGTGTTCAACCAAGTGCCTCTCAATCACAACCATTTCAAGAAGGTGTTCAACCAAGTGCTCCACAATCACAACCGAGAAATTCAACTAGAAGCTTTTAGAAGATAGAGTACCGAGAAGTAGGACAAGGTAGTGGTGCGCAAGAAGAAGGAGAAGCCGAAAAGAAAAATCCTCTTCGAAAGAAAGCGAAGCACCTTGTCCCACAAAGACTGAAGGTGCAGGATATTCCATAAGGTGTAATCCTTGGGCTGTCGTAGGATGAAGGACAATTGTTATTTGGATACAAAGACTCTTGGGCCAAAGAAATATATGAAACCGAGGTAATAATCGTTTCCATTTTATTTACCTATTATCTTTTTCTTCGTAATAGTTTTAAGGGTTATAGTTTTAGGTTATTTTATTTTATTTTTTAACTTGTCATGTGTTTAATAGTATCATTCTGATGCGGTTCGTATACTCAAATCGACCGCCACACCAACTAAAATGCTGGATTGTCCTTTGAAGGATAAATGTGAAAGGTTAGAATTATTGCAAATTCTGGGTTGGCTGATGCTGCTGAGAACTCTATGTTGGAACATGACCGGGTGGCTATATCGGCGTTTGTGGAGATACTGTATCCACGAGACCGACACCTTCCATATGACGTTTGGGGAGATGACGATTACCCCAGATGATGTTTTGCATATTGTTAGACTCCATGTCCATGGCAAAGGTGTTAGGGCTGAGTTCACAAAGCAGTTGGAATGGACCAAAATTTATGCTCTAACTAAAAGGTGTTTGGGTTGGGATGAAGAAACATCAACAACTGAGTTCAAAAGATGCATGAAGTATAGAACTAGACAGTTCAACATGGGTACTCTGATGGATATGTTCAAGGGAACCAAGGAAAAAGAAGATAAAAGAACTTTAACGGATGATCAAGTCAACCACGCGGCCACCGCATATCTCCTATGTGTATTGGGATGTGTCATTTTCCCCAATACCAGTGGCAATCAGTCGACGCCAACCTTTTACAACACGGATCCTCTCAATAAAGTGCATGAGTACTCTTGGGGCACGGCGTGCCATGCGTGGTTAATGGAAGAGTTGAGAAAGGCGTCGAGGCTTGGAATTAGCCAAGTGGCCGGGAACGTGAGTCTACTATAGGTATTGTTTATTAACTCTACATACTTGGTTATTTTTTTATTTTTATACCATTGAAGAATCAATTTCCTAATACTTGCAAAAATGACAATATAGACATGGATCTACGACCACTTTCCTATGTTGGGATTGGCCATTGAGAACCAGGCGTGCGAGAAAGGTGACCCTAGAGGAACAAAGTACGTCTTCGATGACAACCATTCTAGGACGAAAGAGCAACAGCTGATTCGTTTGAGGGAGATTTTGGACTCACTGAATGCCCAAGACGTATGCTTTGATCCATACAAGGAAGACCGAGTTGATGGACATATCGCGGGTCGGTCCGATTTGGCACTTTATTTTGGACCGTTGTGGCACCCCACAAGATATGTGATGTACAATGCCTCAAGGGTGATGCGACAACACAGTTTTTTACAAGGTATACCAAAGGACCAAATCTATGACAATTTCACTTTGGAGCTGGAGCACTGCGAGTCTGATAAAGATTCTATCACTGTGGTTTACAAGGGTACACCATCCTGTAAATTATATTGGGATAGAAGGGTGAATTACTTGATCAACCAAAGAAGGGCAGCCAACCAAGGTTTTGAAAATGCTCCCAACTATATGGATTGGTACCGGAATGTTTCTCATCTTCGTGTAATCCGTGATCTTAAAGCAAAGCCCGATTCGTACAAGAGTATCCTCAAAGACAAACTTGCGGGTTTTGGTAGATTGGTACGCATTGTTTTATTAATTTAGTTTAACATTATGGGTCAAAATAGAGTAATAACCGTTTGATGGTATGCCATGTTTTAAAATAGATGAGCTGGTTCAAGCGTTTGTCCAAATGGTGCACTGATTGCATAAAGTCCGGAGAGCCTGTGTCAATTGAGAAGATAAAAAAGAACCAAGAGTTGATTGATAACGTTGACAATGAGGAGTATGCATCTCAGTTCGGGGAAAAATTGCAAAAGAAACCTACAACCAATGTGAACAAAAGAACTCAGGCGTCATCGATCTCTCAAGCTGATGAAACCAATGATGATGTTTGTCCAAGTCGTAGAGGTAGTAAAGCCCGCAAATTCAAAGAAAATAGGAAAAACTAAACTCTCGGTGTTTTGTTAACTTTATGGATAACTTTTTTATGTCGAATTTAACTTTGTTTATTTCGGATTATGTCGGATTATGTCGTTTGTGTCGGATTATAAGTTGGTACGTTATGTTTATGGTTTGTGAATGGTACGTTATATTTATGGTTTGTCGGATTATAAATAGGCATGAGACGTTCAATCAAATATTGATGTAAAATTAACGATCAAAAATATAAACCTAGACCGAACGGGCCAGATATATTTCCAATTAGAAGAATAGTTGTCCTCAATCCAAACCCTAAACCTAAAAAATCAACACTATCAGCAAAAAATTGTATCTCATTTTCTTCTTCATCTTCATGTTCTTCCATCAATGGAAACAAAAACAACATCAAGTACATGTTGTTTGTCCATTAAACAACAACCACATCACAATGATTTTTCCTCTCGAGAAACTATTATATCTTTGTTTGGTTCTGTCTTTGGTTCTTCCATTTGCTTGAATTTTTTAGAATGATGTAAATTTTAAGCAGTTGGTTTTTTTGTTGCTGTGACAGGATGAATTTTCTATTGAAAATTTGTCACCAGTAGTTACATCTAAAGTGGATATTTAATTTTTGTAATTAGTTAATCCGTTTTAGCCAGTCCATTTTTTGTCTTTAAATAGTTTCGTTTAATAGTTTCTCACTCTGTTTAGATATTTATGGAAATGTTGTGTCTTTTTTATTTTGGTATATTGGAACTTGGAACTGTCTGTGTTCTGATTGGAATACATATATTCTTGTTATGATTTTGATCATGTTCTTGAATCCCCCTCAATTATGATTGAACAAAAACCCTAATTTTGATTGAATTGATTACTCAATCCATTCAGATCGGATTGGAACCCTTATATGCACCAATACTTATCCCCACTTCTGGTCGATATGATGGAACTGTGCTGCAATTCCTTGGAAGCTTGGCAGCTCAAGCGATCAGTACTGAGGCATTTCAAGCTTCATCCTAAATTTTAATCTCGGGTGTCACTCCCAACATAGCATACAGTGTTGCGGACTTTTTACTTTACATTGTACAATATTTCCCCTAGCTCAAACTGTAGCTGGAAACTCAAACATCCTCGACATGGCAAGTTCAACTAACCTCCGAATCCCATTAATTTTTCACAAAATTGGTCAATTAACCCAATAATGACAATTCCTGGGTGAAAAATACATGTAAAATTTGATACTATTTTTTAAGTTTAAGCTAGGATGAATCCAGATTCATTCTTGCTATTTTTTTTGGTGTCCATTTCACCCATTTTTTTTTTACTCGTCCATTAGAACCATGTTTTAAAAATATTTGGGCAATTGACCCAATTTCTCTTAATTGTTTTGATATATATATATGAAAACTTAGATGAAAAAGGTCGTGTTTGGCAGCTTGGATAACCCCATCCTAGGATAGGTTATCAAGATAAAACAGTTATATCGTGTTTGTCTCCCCTCAATTCTAACTTGGGACAAGAATAGCAAAACCTAACGTAATTTTCGCAGCCTAAAAAGGTGCGATTATGGTATTCTGTCAAATACCTATTTAGCCATTTCCTCGCCAAGAATAGAATGGCACAATCCCATCATCGAACACAAGAATACCAGTATCACCACTACTAAACCCACGATAATGTTTTTCATACCTTTTTATTCTATATATATACTGATGTGAATCTTAATCGTTTCTGAAATTTGTACAAGGTATACTTGTTTTCTAATCTATTTTAACACATAATAATTTCTATGATTCAATTTGTTTTATCAAGCAAATCTGATTTGGGTTTTTACAACTATGATTCAATTTGTTATCAAGCAAATATGATTTGGGTTTTTTTACAATTTCTATGATTCAATTTGTTATCAAGCAAACCTGATTTGTTATTTTTTTTTTTTACAGAGGGTTTGTTACGAATCAATTGCACGTTGCTCTTCATCATTTTTCTTTTTCTTATCATCTTTGTTTATGCATGAACATTTATCATTCTTCTTATTATTGTGTATGTTGTCTTTGATTTTTTCAATTGCATGATATCATCTTCATAGATTAATGATTTAGGTTGTCTTTTGATAGTGATTGTTAAACTTATAATGAACATTTGTTGTAGTGGTTGTTAAATTTAATGAACATCTAATAGATCCAAGTAAGAATAATATACCCAATATGGGAAAGAAACTTTTATATTTGATTGAATCAGTAGGTGAGCAAGACTATCTTTTGATTTTTTTTTTTCATTAATTCATTAGGCCCATGACAAGCTTTGTTTGAGTAATTATCATCTCTCTGCCCAAGTTTACAAGATTTTAGAATCCAGTAATGAGACCATATTGTGTTGCGTGGCCATTATTAACTTTCATGAAGAGTTTGTTTAGCTTAATGACTGCTCAAGTTGGGTTCATCTTATGATCCAACAAGATCAAATCAAAACAATTTGTAAGGATCCAACTTTCCTTAATGAAATCTCTTTTCCTATTAAAAAAAATGTGTATGGAATGCCATCAGTAGATTTATCACCACTATAAATATAGTTTCTATGTAAGCTTACATAATCATCATGGTTGTTGAAGAATAAACCAAGATACTATGAAGAAGAAGAGGAGGGATCAACAAGTGTTGTTGATATAGTAGTGTGGATCAACTATGAGAGTTGACATAATGTGGTTGGATCAACTAGTATAGTTGATACGATGTGATTGGATCAACAAGTATTGTTGACACGTAGTACGGTATTTAGAAGTTAGCTTGGGTTGCAAGTATTACTGGTTTTAGAGTTTGTTTAAGTAAGAATATTCTAGAAGAGTCTCTGTTAGACTTCGATTAAGTTTGGAAAGTGTTTATTACTTGAGAGTCAAGTTTGTTAATCATATAAATAGGTTGTTGAGACATTAGTCGATATACATCAATTAAGAGAAGTATTTGTTTGAGTTTAGTTCTGTGTTCTTTCATTAAGTATTTGATATCAAATTTTCTACATCTGGTATCTGAGCACTGGTATCAGGTTCTAGGCTGTGGGTATGAGTTATTAAGTTGAAGAAGATGACAAGTTTAAGTTCTATTAAGGTACCTGTGTTTGAAGGTAAAAACTTTGAACACTGGAGGTTGCAGATGGAGAATATTTTCATATACCAAGAGGTATGGGATATCGTGAAAGATGGTTATGTAGAACCAGCAGAAGGAGTTGTAATTGAAGGAGCTGCGCAAACTCTACTAACTGAAAACAGAAAGAAGAATTCTAAAGCTACATATATTCTTCATCTGGGTATTCATGAATCACTCATGGATAGAGTTATCTATATTAAAGACCTTAAAAGAGCATGGGATGAATTGATAAGTTACTATACAGGATCTGACAAGGTCAAGAATGTTAGGTTACAAACTTTGAAAAGAAAATATGAATTATTACAGATGGAGACAACTGAAACAATTTTAGAGTTTTTCTCAAAAACACTGAATCTTGTCAATGATATGAAGGCCAATGGTGATAATATAGAAGATTCAGCCATTGTAGAGAAGATTTTAAGAAGCTTGCCTGACAAGTTTGAATCAAAGGTTGCTGCCATAGAAGAATGCAACACAGTTGCAACTATGACTCTTAATGAGTTGTTGGGTTCATTAAAAGCTTATGAACAAAGATTGCAAGAGAAAACAGCTGATGCAAAACAAGTTGAAGAGGAACTTCAGAGTCAAGTTAACTGGAGAAGCAATCAAGGAAAACCTAATGGTCAAAGCTATCAAGGAAGATATAACAATGGAGGGAGATCTAATACTCGAGGTTATCAAGGAAGAAAACCAGTTTATAGATCAAATGTTCGGTGTTACAACTGTGGAGATTTTGGGCACTTCGCTCCAGAGTGTCCAAAACCTAGAAAGACTACTGAAAATAATTATAATTCAAATTTCAAACTAATATTGTTGAAAGTCAAGATGAAGAAGCAGAAGACTGAAAACATGCTACTAGCATGTCATACAGCAGAAGAACAACCTCAACTTAAGTGATACTTAGATACAGGTTGCATCAACCATATGTGTGGCAAAAAAGATTTATTTGATAGTATAGATGATTGTGTAAGGTCTACGGTGAAGTTTGGGAATTGTTCTACAATTTCAGTTATTGGAAAAGGAAGAATAGGAATTGTTCTTAAGAATTGTTCTAAGGAATACATCATGGATGTATGCTATGTTTAGGTTTACATCAAATGCTATTGAGTATGGGTCAGCTATACGAAAGAGGATACTCTATGAATATTTATAATGGTTTGTGCTTCATTAGATATAGAAGAACAAGGTTGATAGGTAAAGTATAGATGACCAAAAACAGATTATTTCCTTTGAATATTCAGCATCAAAAGGAAAGTTGTTACAGTAGTAGTGTGCACAATGATTCTTGGTTATGGCATAAGAGGATGGGACATGTGAACTTTAATAGTTTAAAAATATTAGAAAAAAGAAGATGGTGTCAGGATTACCTTTCATTGACTTCCAGAATCAAGATGTGAAAATTGCATCTTTGGCAAGCAGCAAAGAGATCCATTCCCAGTCAACAAAGACAGAAGAGTTGATCAACAATTGGAGATTGTTCATAGTGATTTATGTGGTCCTATTAAAGTAACTTCACATGGAGGTCATAATTATTTTGTAACTTTCATTGATGACTTTAGTAGAAAGGCATGGGTTTATTTACTTAGACAAAAGAGTGATGTTTTTCAAGCTTTTAGAAGTTTCAAAGCTTATGCTGAGAAACAGATTGGTAAGAGCATTAAGATATTAAGAACTGATAGAGGAAATGAGTATACTGTAGTTTATAAATTCATGGAAGAACATGATATTCAACATCAATTGACTGCAATATATAGACCACAACAAAATGGAGTTGCAGAGAGGAAGAATAGAACCATAAAGCAGATGGCAAGAACTATAAGAAGAACAAAAGATTTACCAAAGAATTTTTGGGGATATGCAGTTGACACAGCAGTATACTTACTTAATAGATGTCCTACAAACAATTTGAATAAAAAGACACCAGAAGAAGCTTGGGGAGGTGCAAGGCCAAGTGTAAGACATCTGAAAGTTTTAGAGTGCATTGCATATGCACATGTACCTAAAGAACTTAGAAAGAAGTTGGATGACAAGAGTGAAAAGTGTATTCTTGTTGGTTATAGATCAGTAACCAAAGGATATAAGTTGTTTAATCCAGAAACAAGAAAAGTAATTATAAGCAGAGATGTGATCTTTGATGAAGATTCACAATGGAATTGGAATACTGGGTCAACAAACAATGTTGATCCGAATTCCGGATCAACAAGGAATGTTGATCCACCTGCTGCTGTCAGCGTAGCTCCAATTATAGTCGAGGAATAAGTACAAACTCAAGAAAATGTTGAAGAACATCATGAAGAACCAAGAACAGAAGCAATACCACAACAAGAAACTACAAGACCAAGAAGGAAATATGTTATACCTGCTAGGTTGAATGATTATGTAATATCAAGAGATGATGAAGACATTGATGAAGATGTGGTGAACTTTGCATTGTTTGGAGATTGTGATCCTGTAACTTATGAAGAAGCATCAAAAGAATAAGGTTGGATCAAGCCATGAATGAATAACTGAAGTCAATTGAGAAGAATGACACATGGGAATTAACAAAACTTCCACCAGGAAAGAAACCTATTGGTGTTAAGTGGGTTTATAAAACAAAATACAAGTAAAATGGTGAAGTAGATAAATTGAAAGCAAGGTTAGTTGATAAGGGATTGTTGATGGTGGTTTTTAGACAAGGGTAAAATCGTAAAACCCCATGACCTAGTGTTACCGCAACACATTAACTAAGAGCATTTAACTTTCGGTGTAAATAATTAATAGGGGTATTTTTTCAAAATACCAGATTAGGGTTTTCAACCACAGAACCTAATTCCAAACCAAGCCGCATCTTTGCGCACCATGGCAACAATGCCAAATCAAGGCGCACTGCGCACCATGGCAACAATGCCAAACCAAAGCGCATCTGCGCACCATGGCAACAATGCCAAATTAAGCGCATATCTGCGCACCATGGCAACAATGCCAAACCAAGCCGCCATCTGACGCACCATGGCAACAATGCCAAATTAAGCGCATATCTCTGCGCACCATGGCGACAATGCCAAATCAAGCCGCACCCTGCGTACCATGGCAGCAATGCCAAACCAAAGCATCTTTTGCGCACCATGGCAACAATGCCAAATCAAGCCCGCACCACTGCGCACCATGGCAACAATGCCAAACCAAGCCCGCATATTGCGCACCATGGCAACAATGCCAAATCAAGCCGCACCTGCGCACCATGGAAACAATGCCAAACCAAAGCGCATCTGCGCACCATGGCAACAATGCCAAATCAAGCGCACCCTGCGCACCATGGCAACAATGCCAAACCAAGCCGCATACTCCGCACCATGGCAGCAATGCCAAACCAAGCCGCACCGCGCACCATGGCAACAATGCCAAAATCTCCAGCCGTTATGCCTTTGGACCCGCCAAATATAGCGCCCTAGGCTTGCAAGACTTGCAACTAGGTCAACATGGCCGCACGTGCCATTGGCACATGCCAACACGTGTCGCAAGCCATATTTCCAAGCCGCTATGCCTTTGGCCCACGCCAAACATAGCGCCCTAGGTTCAAGACTTGCAACTAGGTCAACATGGCGCACGTGCCATTGGCTCATGCCAACATGTGCCGCAAGCCATATTTCTAAACCGCTATGCCCTTGGCCCATGTCCAACATAGCGCCCTAGGTTTGCAAGACTTGCAAGCTGGGTCAACATGGCTGCATGTGCCATTGGCACATGACAACACGTCCGCAAGCCATATTTCCAAGCGGCCGTATGCCTTTGGCCCACGTCCAACATAGCGCCCTAGGTTTTGCAAGACTTGCAACTAGGTCAACATGGCCGCACGTGCCATTGGCACATGCCAACACGTGTCGCAAGCCATACTTCCAAGCCGCTATGCCCTTGGCCCACGTCCAACATAGCGCCCTAGGTTTGCAAGACTTGCAACTAGGTCAACATGGCCGCATGTGCCATTGGCACATGCCAACACGTGCTTGCAAGCCATATTTCTAAGCCGCTATGCCTTTGGCCCACGCCAAACATAGCGCCCTAGGTTTGCAAGACTTGCAACTAGGTCAACATGGCCGCACGTGCCGTTGGCACATGCGAACACGTGCCGTTGGCACATGCGAGCGCGATGCCATTGGCACATGCCAACACGTGCCGCAAGCCATATTTCCAAGCCGCTATGCCTTTGGCCACGTCCAACATAGCGCCCTAGGGTTTGCAAGACTTGCAACCAGGTCAACATGGCCGCACGTGCCATTGGCACATGCCAACACGTGTCGCAAGCCATACTTCCAAGCCGCTATGCCTTTGGCCCATACCAAACATAACGCCCTAGGTTTGCAAGACTTGCAACTAGGTCAACATACGCACGTGCCATTGGCACATGCCAACACGTGTCGCAAGCCATATTTCTAAGCCGCTATGCCTTTGGCCCACGCCAAACATAGCGCCCTAGGTTGCAAGACTTGCAACTAGGTCAACATGGCCGCATGTGCCATTGGCACATGACAACACGTCTTGCAAGCCGTACTTCCAAGCCGCTATGCCTTTGGCCCACGCCAAACATAGCGCCCTAGGCTGCAAGACTTGCAACTGGATCGACATGGCCGCACATGCCAAATACACACTTTGGTAGCCTAACTTGCAAACCGTGCAACCTACCACCAAGGCATTAGCACATGCCATTGGCACATGCCAAACACACCGTTTGGTAGCCCAACTTTCAAACCGTGCAACCTACAACCAAGGCATTAGCACATGCCATTGGCACATGCCAAACACGCACGCTAGTAATGACTTGAAAACCGTGCAACCTACCACCAAGGCATTCCGTACATGCCATTGGCACATGCCAAACACATATGTTGGTAGCCAACTTGCAAACCGTGCAACCTACCACCAAGGCATTCCGCACATGCCATTGGCACATGCCAAACACACCGTTTGGTAGCCCAACTTGCAAGCCGTGCAACCTACCACCAAGGCATTCCGCACATGCCATTGGCACATGCCAAACACACACGCTGGTAGCCCAACTTGCAAACCGTGCAACCTACCACCAAGGCATTCCGCACATGCCATTGGCACATGCCAAACACGCACGCTGGTAGCCCAACTTGCAAACCGTGCAACCTACCACCAAGGCATTCCGCACATGCCATTGGCACATGCCAAACACACACGTTGGTAGCCCAACTTGCAAACCGTGCAACCTACCACCAAGACATTCCGCACATGCCATTGGCACATGCCAAACACACACGCTGGTAGCCCAACTTGCAAACCGTGCAACCTACCACCAAGGCATTCCGCACATGCCATGGCACATGCCAAACACACACGCCGGTAACCTAACTTGCCGTAGTGCAACCTACCACCAAGGCATTCCGCACATGCCATTGGCACATGCCACACGCGCCACTAGCAGCGCCACTTGCACTCAAGATGCAACCAACACTCGAGACATCGACACAAACTGGGGATGCTTCTTTAGGGTTTTGGTTTGGCAGTCCTGGCATGCGGCGTACACTACGCTCACATTAAGAAAGCGTGAAAAGGAATAAAGCGGTCAAATAAAAAGGAAATAAAGGTGAAAAACGTTTTCACCCATTAAACCATGCGGTTACCACCTCCTCCCATTATTTCACCCTTTACTCTCTTCCTTCATGAGGCCAGGGTGCGTTTCAATCTCGACTTGTATAAATAGGTCTTACCTATTTCCACCAGACAACAAGTCTCGGTTAGGAGAAATATACTACACTTACACTCTCAGAAAGGCAACTTTGCAAGCTCTCCCAAAAGCTTTCATCTCTTGCAAGCTTCCTAAGCTTTCACTTTCTGATACAAGTCGAGATACTACTCTCCTCAACACCTTTCTTTGCTTCCCTCCCCAAATCAACGCCTTCTCCTCCACTTTGTGACCAAAGCAAGTCCCGGAACGGCCATTTCTTGGTTTAAGAAGGGGACTTGTCTGATTGATCTCTCGAATCTATAAAGTACTCACGTGCAACACATTTGTTTAGGGTTTGAATCAGTTTCTCACTCACCTACCAAATTTACCAGAAATCGGCAGAAACGATTTTTACCCATAAACAATTGGCGACCACTGTAGGGAGGATTGATCTATCGGCTACAATATCGGATCGTCGATCTCGTTCTTGACCAGGATGTCAAGATGGTAGGGGAAGGTGACTCAATCCGACTCAACTACCAGACGACCCGGTTACTAGTTGTAAAAACTACACAAGAAAGCGGGGACTTCTTGAAGATGATATTACTCAATCGAAGATGCTACCGAGCGATTGGGGACTTCTTTGGCGATGCTACCCAACAAAACCGCCATCAAAACCGCCTTTTACATGGAGAGGGCGTGTTCACAAAACCTATGAAGTGAGTAAATTCGGACTGGGAAAGATATACAATCTATTTTTAGGTTCTTAGCAAAACAGTCATACTCTTGAGTTTTGTGCCTATTTTGCTTAGCACACACTTTCATAAAAGCAATATTCTTTTCCAAAAACATAATCAGAGTCATATTGTCAAAACCATTCATCCCAGAAATAATCCAATACCCTAAAAAGCTACCAGCTGTCTATCAAAGGTCAAGTTTTGAACCAGACATCCAATATGTCTTTCAAAAAAAAAAAAAACCTAAATGAAAGTTTAACGGAGAAACGTTCAAGGAAAATCATCCAACGAAGTCTGCTCTTTTGGGAAAGTCAACTTCGCATCCTCAAGAGCCGCTCTCTTCATAGTCAACATCTTGGAAAGCTTTTCGAGTTCCATCTCTTGTCGTGCAATCTCCTCGGCGGAAAGGCTTTCGATTGCTGCATCTTTCAACTTTTGGATCTCGGCAAGGCCTTCGACAAACCACGAAGTGTTGAACTCCTTTTCTACGCACACATCGCGATGGTGCTCCCACTCGGCAATAACATCTTCAGAAACGGTGTGACCAGTCACCTCACGCATATCCTCGATGGAAGATAAAGCCTCTTCCACACGCTTAACCAGCGCAAATCGACTAGTGACTTTCTTGGTTGTAGCCATATGTCCGTGCTTCTCCCAGATTCCGGTGTACAACGCCTCATGCTTAGCCGGCACGCTGAAGCCGCCAACCAGCACATGACCAGGATAAGGAACCAAGTACGGGGGATCAAAAATGGCGCCTGCAAGTGGCCTCACGACTCGCAAAGGGTCTTCTTCCATGTCTATGGCAACAACCATCAGAGAATCATCCACCGTTTGAACCACGTCTTTGCCCGGCAATTGGCTAACTCCCATCTCCAAGTCACCGGCGGTGGTCACCAAAGGCAAGTTTTCGTGTGACTCCATCCCAGAATCGTCCTCCGAACCGGATTCCTCCTGCAAACTTGAGTTAGACATTTTTCAAAAGAAGAAACGAAGAAGAAGAGAGAAAGAAGCGTGAAGCTTACAGACCACTTCAGAAGAAGAACCAGTCTTTGCAGAGGAATCACTCTCGCTTGTTGAACTTTCTTCTTTCTCGACTCATCATCGTATGAGTATGCTCGGTGCCGCCGAAATTCCTTGAAGAAACTACCGTCTCCGGCAGCGTGCAGAGGCGCGAAAGCATTAACACTACCGAAACCACAGAAGGAAACAAGACACATGTTCTCGGCCGAAATTCACGTGTTTTGAGACAAACCAATGAAGAGGCGACACATACAGTTATTGGAAGAACTGAAAGACACAAGAGCCGTGGGCGGATCTTGTGAAACCGTCCAGGAACCCACCAAAGCCACGGTTCTTCATTCTCAGTTCTTTGGCACGGGACTTTCGAATTGCTAGGCAACTTTCACTTGAAATCTCTCAACATTGGATACTCCTTCAGAACTGCTGGGGAAGGTTTGCAACGAACGTTTTCCACCACGTTATTCACAAAATCTCGGATCATAGTAAACTCGTCGCACCAAAACTCATTATAGCCGAAGGTCGTCGGGTTACTCTTCCCATTTGAAAGAAGGAAAGACGGATACCCGGCAAAGGGCATCAAGGCGTCAAGGGCGACACGCAATGAATCCTTAGGGATCACCGGCCGGTAAACAAGAGGCACCCTTGATCGAAACCCATGTGACGAGCAGCACGGTCAATATTGTAGCGACTATCTGGAAAGACCCCACGAAGAAAGACTGACATATAGCAAGGCAGCAGCTTTGAATGAACAGGTTTTCACCAACGCTCAAATCGTCATCAGAAGACAAATACATGAGCGGAGCAGAAGCAAAAGTGTCAATTTGAGTCACGACTTATGGACCGGTCCCTATGGACGAAAATTGATTTCATGCAACTTATCAAGAAAACTAACCAAGCTCACGCCAACTCTTGGATGCCTGTTCACCCATCGAAGAATTCGAGAGCCCCCAACTCACGGGAAGCGAAGGCGGCGGTTTGGGGCATACTTCTCGAAGTGCTCCCATAGCCGGACTTGCGGAAAAGCAACGTGCACATATGAATCCACTTTCATGAAACCATTCGAAACTCGCATGTTCGCAACTAGGTGATCCAGATGCACATACAGGGAACCAAGGAACAGCTTGCCAATGGGAAGAACTTCGCCCTTTGCCAACTTCACAGCAATCGCTAACAACTCTGGTCTTATTCCCTTCTTGCCAGAACCGTCATCAAAAATGTCTCTAGACAACCAGAGAGCCAAAAATGCTGCGACATGAAGATCAGTGCTTTTCTGTTCAGGCTCCAACTCGTCCAGGAAACCATTGAGATATCCACCAACCGTAAGGGCACCTTTCATCCTCTTTCCGGGCAGAATCCTTCGACTTCGCAATGGAGTCTTTCCGAGCAAAATCCCACAACTTAGCGGCCAGGTCATCCGCATCTTCACATCACTTTGGATAATTGGATTCTAAGATTCCCGATTCTGGGAAGATTCATCAAGAGAGCCACACTCTCCAAGGAGAAATTTATCTCACCCCATCTACATATGATTGTATGGGTGTCCGAACACCAACTGGAGATGAAAGCAACCAAGCCTGGGATGTCCTTCCTAACGGAGATTTCTTGAAGTCTTAATGACATCAATGACTGCGCTTGAGTCAAGTTGGTATTTATACGCTCCTCGCTCACCATGAACTCAACCCATCTGTCAAAAGAACGCAATGGACTTTGACACATCCTGAAGTCAATGTTGGAAGAGGAATATACCCCTTTATGAAGACGAGAACCGAATGGTGCTCTGCAGGGCGAACCGAACGTGTCTTCCTCATCATCCTCACCACTTAGGTTAGCAAAATTGGTACGAAACACGGGTGATTCTTCCGAGCGGGCGAGGATCTAGTGAAGAATTCATCATCTGTGTTCGGTTTGGAATTATGAGCATCCTTCGACGAAGTGAAATGTGGTTCAGGTAACATCTTATCGAATTCCTTCATAACAATTTGGTAATAAGATATCTGCACAAAAAAAATGGAGAAAGACGAAGTTATCTCCCTGACACATAATCGTACCCAACAAAAAAAAAAAAAACAAAGGGGAAGGAGGACGTATTTTATTCGGGTTCAAGACTATATACACGGTATTTTACTCGGGTTCAAGACTATATACGCAGTATTTTTATTCGGGTTCGAAACTATATACGCGGCATTCTATACGGGTACAAGTGTGTCTACAGTATCCTTCTTCGGATTCAAAAATATATATGGAGCATTTTTCTATTGGTTCAAAAACTGCGCGCGTGATACTTCTTTCAAGAAGCAAAATCATATATACAATATTTCCTGCGGGTTCGAAGTCATATGAAGCATATACACAGTATTCTTCTTCGGGATTCATACAGGGTTCTCTACGGGTTCGAAATACACACCTGATATTTTCTTCGAGGGTTCAAATATTTCTTTCAGGACCGAAAATTCATATATGCAATATTTCCCACGGGTTCAAACAATATATGCAGTATTCCCTTGGTCGCATACATACAATATTTTCTACAAGAGGCACGCCAAGGAATCATATGCAAGGATTGTGGAAGCGCCTACTCTTAAGGTTTATACCTATGTGAAAAAAAAAGGGAGAAAGAAGAGTACTCGAAGACATACAGGAAAATTTGGTTTCTCTTTGCCGCTAGTATGAAAAGAGGAAAGAATAAAGCGCGGGATGGGGAGAAAGGGGCTTTATATATATACATATATAGGCGTGAAAGACTTTGAAATAGGGAAGGATTTCCCTTTTCACCAAAATCACGCGTGTAAGAAGCGGGCCCACAAAGGGTGCGACTTCCCAATGCCGCCCAAGTCATGTCTGCAAGCACGGTTTCCAAGTTGCGCCGGCCCCACCAATTGCGACTTCCCAATGCCGCCCAAGTCACGCCTGCAAGCACGGTTTCCAAGTTGCACCGGCCCCACCAATTGCGACTTCCCGATACCGCCCAAGTCACGCCTGCAAGCACGCACGGTTTCTACACTTTGCGCCGGTCCCACCAGCTAGCACACTCAGTTTCCCAACTCACTCCAACTTCCCAACGTCGCCCAAGCTGCACCGGGCCCACCAATTGCGCTGCCGCCTCCCGTTGTGCAAAACTACCGAGGCAAGGATTCCAAATCCTATTTATAAAAGGTCGAGACAAGCCTCCTTCAATTTTCTTTACGGTTTCTTGTTGATAGTTTGTCACCATCTTATGCTTACCTCATAACAAAGCCCCTGTTCCGAGCTAGCGGGGGACTTAATATTGATGGTGGTTTTTAGACAAGGGGTAAAATCGTAAAAACCCATGACCTAGTGTTACCCGCAACACATTAACTAAGAGCATTTAACTCAGGTGTAAATAATTAATAGGGGTATTTTGAACCAAAATACCAGATTAGGGTTTTCAACACAGAACCCTAATTCCAAACCGAGCAGCATCTGCGCGCACCATGGCAACAATGCCAAATAAAGCGCACTGCGCATCATGGCAACAATGCCAAACCAAGCCGCATCTTGCGCACCATGGAAACAATGCCAAATCAAGCCGCATACTGCGCACCATGGCGACAATGCCAAATCAAGCCGCACCCTGCGTACCACGGCAACAATGCCAAACCAAGCCGCATACTGCGCACCATGGCAACGATGCCAAATCAAGCCGCACCCTGCGCACCATGGCAACAATGCCAAACCAAGCCGCATCTGCGCACCATGGCAACAATGCCAAATCAAGCCGCACCTGCGCACCATGGCAACAATGCCAAACCAAGCCGCATCATGCACCATGGCAACAATGCCAAATCAAGCCGCACCCTGCGCACCATGGCAACAATGCCAAACCAAGCCACATACTGCGCATGGCAGCAATGCCAAACCAAGTCGCACCCTGCGCACCATGGCAACAATGCCAAATCTCCAAGCCGCTATGCCTTTGGCCCACGCCAAATATAGCGCCCTAGGCTTGCAAGACTTGCCACTAGGTCAACATGGACGCACGTGCCATTGGCACATGCCAACACATGTCGCAAGCCATATTTCCAAGCCGCTATGACTTTGGCCCACGCCAAACATAGCGCCCTAGGTTTGCAAGACTTGCAACTAGGTCAACATGGCCGCACGTGCCATTCCCACATGCCAACATGTGCCGCAAGCCATATTTCTAAGCCGCTATGCCCTTGGCCCACGTCCAACATAGCGCCCTAGGTTTGCAAGACTTGCAACTAGGTCAACATGGCCGCATGTGCCATTGGCACATGCCAACACGTCCGCAAGCCATATTTCCAAGCCGCTATGCCTTTGGCCCACGTCCAACATAGCGCCCTAGGTTTGCAAGACTTGCAACTAGGTCAACATGGCCACACGTGCCATTGGCACATACCAACACGTGTCGCAAGCCATACTTCCAAGCCGCTATGCCCTTGGCCCACGTCCAACATAGCGCCCTAGGTTTGCAAGACTTGCAACAAGGTCAACATGGCCACACGTGCCATTGGCACATACCAACACGTGTCGCAAGCCATATTTCTAAGCCGCTATGCCTTTGGCCCACGCCAAACATAGCGCCCTAGGTTTGCAAGACTTGCAACTAGGTCAACATGGCCGCACGTGCCATTGGCACATGCCAACACGTGTCGCAAGCCATATTTCCAAGCCGCTATGCCTTTGGCCCACGTCCAACATAGCGCCCTAGGTTTGCAAGACTTGCAACTAGGTCAACATGGCCGCACGTGCCATTGGCACATGCCAACACGTGTCGCAAGCCATACTTCCAAGCCGCTATGCCTTTGGCCACGCCAAACATAGCGCCCTAGGTTTGCAAGACTTGCAACTAGGTCAACATGGCCGCACGTGCCATTGGCACATGCCAACACGTACCGCAAGCCATATTTCTAAGCCGCTATGCCTTTGGCCCACGCCAAACATAGCGCCCTAGGTTGCAACTCAAGAAAATGTTGAACAACATCATGAAGAACCAAGAACAGAAGCAATACCACAACAAGAAACTACAAGACCAAGAAGGAAATATGTTATACCTGCTAGGTTGAATGATTATGTAATATCAAGAGATGATGAAGACATTGATGAAGATGTGGTGAACTTTGCATTGTTTGGAGATTGTGATCCTGTAACTTATGAAGAAGCATCAAAAGAATAAGGTTGGATCAAGCCATGAATGAAGAACTGAAGTCAATTGAGAAGAATGACACATGGGAATTAACAAAACATCCAGCAGGAAAGAAACCTATTGGTGTTAAGTGGGTTTATAAAACAAAATACAAGTCAAATGGTGAAGTAGATAAATTGAAAGCAAGGTTAGTTGATAAGGGATTGTGGATGGTGGTTTTTAGACAAGGGGTAAAATCGTAAAACCCCATGACCTAGTGTTACCCGCAACACATTAACTAAGAGCATTTAACTCAGGTGTAAATAATTAATAGGGGTATTTTTTCAAAATGCAGATTAGGTTTTCAACACAGAACCCTAATTCCAAACCAAGCCAGCATACTGCGCACCATGGCAACAATGCCAAATCAAGCCGCACCCTGCGCACCATGGCAACAATGCCAAACCAAGCGCATACTGCGCACCATGGCAACAATGCCAAATTAAGCCGCATACTGCGCACCATGGCAACAATGCCAAACCAAGCCGCACTCTGCGCACCATGGCAACAATGCCAAATTAAGCCGCACACTGCGCACCATGGCGACAATGCCAAATCAAGCCGCACCCTGCGTACCATGGCAACAATGCCAAACCAAGCCGTATACTGCGCACCATGGAAACAATGCCAAATCAAGCCGCACCCTGCGCACCATGGCAACAATGCCAAACCAAGCCGCATACTGCGCACCATGGCAATAATGCCAAATCAAGCCGCACCCTGCGCACCATGGAAACAATGCCAAACCAAGCCGCATACTGCGCACCATGGCAACAATGCCAAATCAAGCCGCACCCTGCGCACCATGGCAACAATGCCAAACCAAGCCGCATACTCCGCACCATGGCATCAATGCCAAACCAAGCCGCACCCTGCGCACCATGGCAACAATGCCAAAATCTCCAAGCCGTTATGCCTTTGGACCACGCCAAATATAGCGCCCTAGGCTTGCAAGACTTGCAACTAGGTCAACATGGCCGCACGTGCCATTGGCACATGCCAACACGTGTCGCAAGCCATATTTCCAAGCCGCTATGCCTTTGGCCCACGCCAAACATAGCGCCCTAGGTTTGCAAGACTTGCAACTAGGTCAACATGGCCGCACGTGCCATTGGCTCATGCCAACATGTGCCGCAAGCCATATTTCTAAGCCGCTATGCCCTTGGCCCATGTCCAACATAGCGCCCTAGGTTTGCAAGACTTGCAACTAGGTCAACATGGCTGCATGTGCCATTGGCACATGACAACACGTGCCGCAAGCCATATTTCCAAGCCGCTATGCCTTTGGCCCACGTCCAACATAGCGCCCTAGGTTTGCAAGACTTGCAACTAGGTCAACATGGCCGCACGTGCCATTGGCACATGCCAACACGTGTCGCAAGCCATACTTCCAAGCCGCTATGCCCTTGGCCCACGTCCAACATAGCGCCCTAGGTTTGCAAGACTTGCAACTAGGTCAACATGGCCGCATGTGCCAATGGCACATGCCAACACGTGCCATTGGCACATGCCAACACGTGCCGCAAGCCATATTTCTAAGCCGCTATGCCTTTGGCCCACGCCAAACATAGCGCCCTAGGTTTGCAAGACTTGCAACTAGGTCAACATGGCCGCACGTGCCATTGGCACATGCCAACACGTGCCATTGGCACATGCCAACACGTCCGTAAGCCATATTTCCAAGCCGCTATGCCTTTGGCCCACGTCAACATAGCGCCCTAGGTTTGCAAGACTTGCAACTAGGTCAACATGGCCGCACGTGCCATTGGCACATGCCAACACGTGTCGCAAGCCATACTTCCAAGCCGCTATGCCTTTGGCCCATGCCAAACATAACGCCCTAGGTTTGCAAGACTTGCAACTAGGTCAACATGGCCACGTGCCATTGGCACATGCCAACACGTGCGCAAGCCATATTTCTAAGCCGCTATGCCTTTGGCCCACGCCAAACATAGCGCCCTAGGTTTGCAAGACTTGCAACTAGGTCAACATGGCCGCATGTGCCATTGGCACATGACAACACGTGCCGCAAGCCGTACTTCCAAGCCGCTATGCCTTTGGCCCACGCCAAACATAGCGCCCTAGGCTTGCAAGACTTGCAACTAGGTCAACATGGCCGCACATGCCAAATACACACACTGGTAGCCTAACTTGCAAACCGTGCAACCTACCACCAAGGCATTCCGCACATGCCATTGGCACATGCCAAACACACACGCTGGTAGCCCAACTTTCAAACCGTGCAACCTACAACCAAGGCATTCCGCACATGCCATTGGCACATGCCAAACACGCACGCTAGTAGCCCAACTTGAAAACCGTGCAACCTACCACCAAGGCATTCCGCACATGCCATTGGCACATGCCAAACTCATACGTTGGTAGCCCAACTTGCAAAACGTGCAACCTACCACCAAGGCATTCCGCACATGCCATTGGCACATGCCAAACACACACGCTGGTAGCCCAACTTGCAAACCGTGCAACCTACCACCAAGGCATTCGCACATGCCATTGGCAAATGCCAAACACGCACTAGGTAGCCCAACTTGCAAACCGTGCAACCTACCACCAAGGCATTCCGCACATGCCATTGGCACATGCCAAACACGCACGCTGGTAGCCCAACTTGCAAACCGTGCAACCTACCACCAAGGCATTCCGCACATGCCATTGGCACATGCCAAACACACACGCTGGTAGCCCAACTTGCAAACCGTGCAACCTACCACCAAGGCATTCCGCACATGCCATTGGCACATGCCAAACACACACGCTGGTAGCCCAACTTGCAAACCGTGCAACCTACCACCAAGGCATTCCGCACATGCCATGGCACATGCCAAACACACACGCTGGTAACCTAACTTGCAAACCGTGCAACCTACCACCAAGGCATTCCGCACATGCCATTGGCACATGCCACACGCGCCACTAGTAGCGCCACTTGCACTCAAGATGCAACCAACACTCGAGACATCGACACAAACTGGGGGATGCTTCTTTAGGGTTTTGGTTTGGCGGTCACAGCATGCAGCGTACACTACGCTCACATTAAGAAAGCGTGAAAAGGAATAAAGCGGTCAAATAAAAGAGGAAATAAAGGTGAAAAACGTTTTCACCCATTAAACCATGCGGTTACCACCTCCTCCCATTATTTCACCCTTTACTATCTTCCTTAATGAGGCCGAGTGCGTTTCAATCTCGACTTGTATAAATAGGTCTTACCTATTTCCACCGGACAACAAGTCTCGGTTAGGAGAAATATACTACACTTACACTCTCGAGAAGGCAACTTTGCAAGCTCTCCCAAAAAGCTTTCATCTCTTGCAAGCTTCCTAAGCTTTCACTTTACGATACAAGTCGAGATACTACTCTCCTCAACACCTTTCTTTGCTTCCCTCCCCAAATCAACCCTTATCCTCCACTTTGTGACCAAAGCAAGTCTGGAACGGCCATTTCTTGGTTTAGGCCGGACTTGTACAGATTGATCTCTCGAATCTATAAAGTACTCACGTGCAACACATTTGTTTAGGGTTTGAATCAGTTTCTCACTCACCTACCAAATTTACCGAAATCGGCAGAAACGATTTTTACCCATAAACAATTGGCGACCACACCGGGAGGATTGATCTATCGGCTACAATATCAGATCGTCGATCTCGTTCTTCGACCAAGATGTCAAGATGGTAGGGGAAGGTGACTCAATCCGACTCAACTACCAGACGACCCAGTTACTAGTTGTAAAAACTACACAAGAAAACTGGGGACTTGTCAAGATGATATTACTCAATCGAAGATGCTAGCGGTGATTGGGGACTTCTGCGATGCTACCAGCAAAACCGCCTTTTACATGGAGAGGGGCGTGTTCACAAAACCTATGAAGTGAGTAAATTCAGACTGGGAAAGATATACAATCTATTTTTAGGTTCTTAGCAAAACCGTCATACTACTGAGTTTTGTGCCTATTGCTAGCACACACTTTCATAAAAGCAATATTCTTTTCCAAAAACATAATCAGAGTCATATTGTCAAAACCATTCATCCCAGAAATAATCCAATACCCTAAAAAAGCTACCAGCTGTCTATCAAAGGTCAAGTTTTGAACCAGACATCCAATATGTCTTTCAAAAAAAAAACCTAAATGAAAGTTTAACGGAGAAACGTTCAAGGAAAATCATCCAATGAAGTCTGCTCTTTTTGGGAGAAAGTCAACTTCGCATCCTCAAGAGCCGCTCTCTTCATAGTCAACATCTTGGAAAGCTTTTCGAGTTCCATCTCTTGTCGTGCAATCTCCTCGGCGGAAAGGCTTTCGATTGCTGCATCTTTCAACTTTTGGATCTCGGCAAGGCCTTCGACAAACCACGAAGTGTTGAACTCCTTTTCTACGCACACATCGCGATGGTGCTCCCACTCGGCAATAACATCTTGAAAACGGTGTGACCCGAGTTACCTCACGCATATCCTCGATGGAAGATAAAGCCTCTTCCACACGCTTAACCCAGCGCAAATCGACTAGTGACTTTCTTGGTTGTAGCCATATGTCCGTGCTTCTCCCAGATACAGTGTACAACGCCTCATGCTTAGCAAGCCTTTGAAGCCGCCAACCGAGACATGACCGGGATAAGGAACCAAGTACGGGGGATCAAAATGGCGCCCGCAAGTGGCCTCACGACTCGCAAAGGGTCTTCTTCCATGTCTATGGCAACAACCATCGAGAGAATCATCCACCGTTTGAACCCGTCTTTGCCGGCAATTGGCTAACTCCCATCTCCAAGTCACCGGCGGTGGTCACCAAAGGCAAGTTTTCGTGTGACTCCATCCCAGAATCGTCCTCCGAACCGGATTCCTCCTGCAAACTTGAGTTAGACATTTTTCAAAAGAAGAAACAGAAGAAGAAGAGAGAAAAGAAGCGTGAAGCTTACCGAACCACTTCCCGAAGAAGAACCAGTGCTGCCAGAGGAATCACTCTCGCTTGTTGAACTTTCTTCTTTCTCTGACTCATCATCACTATGAGTATGCTCGGTGCCGCCGAAATTCCTTGAAGAAACTACCGTCTCCTGGCAACGTGCAAGGGCAGCGAAAGCATTAACACTACCGAAACCCTGAAGGAAACAAGACACATGTTCTCAGCCGAAATTCACGTGTTTTGAGATAAACCAATGAAGAGCGACACATACACAGTTATTGGAAGAAGTGAAAGACACAAGAGCCGTGGGCGGATCTTGTGAAACCGTCCGGAACCCACCAGCACGGTTCTTCATTCTCCGTTCTTTGGCCTGGGGACTTTCCGAATTGCTAGGCAACTTTCGCTTGGGATCTCTCAACATTGGATACTCCTTCAGAACTGCTGGGGAAGGTTTGCAACGAACGTTTTCCACCACGTTATTCACAAAATCTCGGATCATAGTAAACTCGTCGCACCAAAACTCATTATAGCCGAAGGTAGTCGAAGTTACTCTTCCCATTTGAAAGAAGGAAAGACAGATACCCGGCTTAAGGGCACATGGCGTCAAGGGCGACACGCAATGAATCCTTAGGGATCAGGGCGGTAAACAAGAGGCACCCCTTGATCGAAACCCATGTGACGAAAGCAAAGACGGTCAATATTGTAAGCGACTATTAGGAAAGACCCCACGAAGAAAGACAAAGATATAACCGGGCAAGCAGCTTTGAATGAACAGGTTTTCACCAACGCTCAAATCGTCATCAGAAGACAAAGACATGAGCGGAGCAGAAGCAAAAGTGTCAATTTGAGTCACTGACTTATGGACCGGTCCCTATGGACGAAAATTGATTTCATGCAACTTATCAAGAAAACTAACCAAGCTCACGCCAACTCTTGGATGCCTGTTCACCCATCGAAGAATTCGAGAGCCCCCCCAACTCACGGGAAGCGAAGGCAGCGGTTTCAGGGCATACTTCTCGAAGTGCTCCCATAGCCAGACTTGCAGAAAAGCAACGTGCACATATGAATCCACTTTCATGAAACCATTCGAAACTCGCATGTTCGCAACTAGGTGATCCAGATGCACATACAGGGAACCAAGGAACAGCTTGCCAATGGGAAGAACTTCGCCCTTTGCCAACTTCACTGACAATCGCTAACAACTCTGGGTCTTATTCCCTTCTTGCCGTAACCGTCATCAAAATGTCTCTAGACAACTGAGAGCCAAAAAGCTGCGACATGAAGATCACTGCTTCATTGGGGCTCCAACTCGTCCGGAAACCATTGAGATATCCACCAACCGTAAGGGCACCTTTCATCCTCTTTCCGGCAGAATCCTTCGACTTCGTAATGGAGTCTTTCCGAGCAAAATCCCCCAACTTAGCGGCCA
Source organism: Papaver armeniacum (assembly GCA_023531295.1). NCBI lineage: Eukaryota > Viridiplantae > Streptophyta > Magnoliopsida > Ranunculales > Papaveraceae > Papaver > Papaver armeniacum. Next base: position 247,750 of record JAJJWW010003902.1, read on the forward strand.
GGTCATCCCGCATCTTCACATCACTTTCAGATAATTGGATTCTAAGATTCCCAGTTACCGGAAGATTCATCAAGAGAGCCACACTCTCAAGGAGAAATTTATCTCACCCCATCTACATATGATTGTATGGGTGTCCGAACACCTGTTGGAGATGAAAGCAACCAATCACGGGATGTCCTTCCTAACGGAGATTTACTGAAGTCTTGACAGCATCAATGACCTGCGCTTGAGTCAAGTTGGTATTTATACGCTCCTCGCTCACCATGAACTCAACCCATCTGTCAAAAGAACGCAATGGACTTTGACACATCCTGAAGTCAATGTTGGAAGAGGAATATACCCTTTATGAAGACAGAACCGAATGGTGCTCTCTGGGCGAACAGAACGTGTCTTCTGTCATCCTCACCACCGGTTAGCAAAATTGGCACGAAACCTGGGTGATTCTTCCGAGCGAGGGGCGAGGGCTCTAGTGAAGAATTCATCATCTGTGTTCGGTTTGGAATTATGAGCATCCTTCGACGAAGTGAAATGTAGTTGTGTAACATCTTATCGAATTCCTTCATAACAATTTGGTAATAAGATATCTCGCACAAAAAAATGGAGAAAGGCGAAGTTATCTCCCGACACATAATCGTACCCAAAAAACAAAAAAAAAAAAAAAAGGGGAAGGAGGACGTATTTTATTGGGTTCAAGACTATATACGAGTATTTTACTCGGGTTCAAGACTATATATGCATATTTTTATTCGGGTTCGAAACTATATACGCGGCATTCTATACGGGTACAAGTGTGTCTACAAGTATCCTTCTTCGGATTCAAAAATATATATGGAGCATTTTTCTATTGGTTCAAAACAAGGCGTGATACTTCTTTCAAGAAGCAAAATCATATATACAATATTTCCTGCTTGGGTTCAAGTCATATGAAGCATATACAGTATTCTTCTTGGGATTCATACGGAGGTTCTCTACGGGTTCGAAATACACACATGAGTATTTTCTTGGGGTTCAAATATTTCTTTCAGGACCGAAAATTCATATATGCAATATTTCCCACGGGTTCAAACAATATATGCAGTATTCCCTTGGTCGCATACATACAATATTTTCTACAAGAGGCACGCCAAGGAATCATATGCAAGGATTGTGGAAGCGCCTACTCTTAAGGTTTATACCTATGTGAAAAAAAAAAGGGAGAAAGAAGAGTACTCGAAGACATACCTGGAAGCTGGTTTCTCTTTGCCGCTAGTATGAAAAGAGGAAAGAATAAAGCGCGGGATGGGGAGAAAGGGGCTTTATATATATACATATATAGGCGTGAAAGACTTTGAAATAGGGAAGGATTTCCCTTTTCACCAAAATCACGCGTGTAAGAAGCGGGCCCACAAAGGGTGCGACTTCCCAATGCCGCCCAAGTCATGTCTGCAAGCACGGTTTCCAAGTTGCGCCGGCCCCACCAATTGCGACTTCCCAATGCCGCCCAAGTCACGCCTGCAAGCACGGTTTCCAAGTTGCACCGGCCCCACCAATTGCGACTTTCCGATACCGCCCAAGTCACGCCTGCAAGCACGCACGGTTTCTACACTTTGCGCCGGTCCCACCAGCTAGCACACTCAGTTTCCCAACTCACGCCAACTTCCCAACGTCGCCCAAGCTGCACCGGCCCACCAATTGCGCCGGCCTCCGATTTGTGCAAAACTACCGGAGGAAAGGATTCCAAATCCTATTTATAAAAGGTCGAGACAAGCCTCCTTCAATTTTCTTTACGGTTTCTTGTTGATAGTTTGTCACCATCTTATGCTTACCTCGCAACAAAGCCCCTGTTCCAGGAGCTAAGCGGGGGACTTAATATTGATGGTGGTTTTTAGACAAGGGTAAAATCGTAAAAACCCATGACCTAGTGTTACCCGCAACACATTAACTAAGAGCATTTAACTCGGTGTAAATAATTAATAGGGGTATTTTTTCAAAATACCCGATTAGGGTTTTCAACACGAGAACCCTAATTCCAAACCAAGCCGCATACTGCGCACCATGGCAACAATGCCAAATAAAGCCGCACCCTGCGCATCATGGCAACAATGCCAAACCAAGCCGCATACTGCGCACCATGGAAACAATGCCAAATCAAGCCGCATACTGCGCACCATGGCGACAATGCCAAATCAAGCCGCACCCTGCGAACCACGGCAACAATGCCAAACCAAGCCGCATACTGCGCACCATGGCAACGATGCCAAATCAAGCCGCACCCTGCGCACCATGGCAACAATGCCAAACCAAGCCGCATATCTGCGCACCATGGCAACAATGCCAAATCAAGCCGCACCCTGCGCACCATGGCAACAATGCCAAACCAAGCCGCATACTGTGCACCATGGCAACAATGCCAAATCAAGCCGCACCCTGCGCACCATGGCAACAATGCCAAACCAAGCCACATACTGCGCATGGCAGCAATGCCAAACCAAGTCGCACCCTGCGCACCATGGCAACAATGCCAAATCTCCAAGCCGCTATGCCTTTGGCCCACGCCAAATATAGCGCCCTAGGCTTGCAAGACTTGCCACTAGGTCAACATGGACGCACGTGCCATTGGCACATGCCAACACGTGTCGCAAGCCATATTTCCAAGCCGCTATGCCTTTGGCCCACGCCAAACATAACGCCCTAGGTTTGCAAGACTTGCAACTAGGTCAACATGGCCGCACGTGCCATTCCCACATGCCAACATGTGCCGTAAGCCATATTTCTAAGCCGCTATGTCCTTGGCCCACGTCCAACATAGCGCCCTAGGTTTGCAAGACTTGCAACTAGGTCAACATGGCCGCATGTGCCATTGGCACATGCCAACACGTACGCAAGCCATATTTCCAAGCCGCTATGCCTTTGGCCCACGTCCAACATAGCGCCCTAGGTTTGCAAGACTTGCAACTAGGTCAACATGGCCGCACGTGCCATTGGCACATACCAACACGTGTCGCAAGCCATACTTCCAAGCCGCTATGCCTTTGGCCCACGTCCAACATAGCGCCCTAGGTTTGCAAGACTTGCAACAAGGTCAACATGGCCGCATGTGCCATTGGCACATGCCAACACGTCTTGTAAGCCATATTTCTAAGCCGCTATGCCTTTGGCCCACGCCAAACATAGCGCCCTAGGTTTGCAAGACTTGCAACTAGGTCAACATGGCCGCACGTGCCATTGGCACATGCCAACACGTGTCGCAAGCCATATTTCCAAGCCGCTATGCCTTTGGCCCACGTCCAACATAGCGCCCTAGGTTTGCAAGACTTGCAACTAGGTCAACATGGCCGCACGTGCCATTGGCACATGCCAACACGTGTCGCAAGCCATACTTCAAGCCGCTATGCCTTTGGCCCACGCCAAACATAGCGCCCTAGGTTTGCAAGACTTGCAACTAGGTCAACATGGCCGCACGTGCCATTGGCACATGCCAACACGTGCCGCAAGCCATATTTCTAAGCCGCTATGCCTTTGGCCCACGCCAAACATAGCGCCCTAGGTTTGCAAGACTTGCAACTAGGTCAACATGGCTGCATGTGCCATTGGCACATGCCAACACGTGCCGCAAGCCGTACTTCCAAGCCGCTATGCCTTTGTCCCACGCCAAACATAGCGCCCTAGGATTGCAAGACTTGCAACTAGGTCAACATGGCCGCACATGCCATTGGCACATGCCAAATACACACACTTTGGTAGCCTAACTTGCAAACCGTGCAACCTACCACCAAGGCATTCCGCACATGCCAAACACACACGCTGGTAGCCCAACATGCAAACCGTGCAACCTACCACCAAGGCATTCCGACATGCCATTGGCACATGCCAAACACGCTGGTAGCCCAACTTATAGGCAAAACCGTGCAACCTACCACCAAGGCATTCCGCACATGCCATTAGCACATGCCAAACACACACGCTGGTATCCCAACTTGCAAACCGTGCAACCTACCACCAAGGCATTCCGCACATGCCAAACACACGCTATTTTGGTAGCCCAACTTGCAAACCGTGCAACCTACCACCAAGGAATTCCGCACATGCCATTGGCACATGCCAAACATATCATTTGGTAGCCCAACTTGCAAACCGTGCAACCTACCACCAAGGCATTCCGCACATGCCATTGGCACATGCCAAACACGCACGCTGGTAGCCCAACTTGCAAACCGTGCAACCTACCACCAAGGCATTCCGCACATGCCATTGGCACATGCCAAACACACATATTTGGTAGCCCAACACCAAACCGTGCAACCTACCACCAAGGCATTCCGCACATGCCATTGGCACATGCCAAACACACACGCTGGTAGCCCAACTTGCAAACCGTGCAACCTACCACCAAGGCATTCCGCACATGCCATTGGCACATGCCAAACACACACGCATTTGGTAACCTAACTTGCAAAACGTGCAACCTACCACCAAGGCATTTCGCACATGCCATTGGCACATGCCCACGCGCCACTAGTAGCGCCACTTGCACTCAAGATGCAACCAACACTCGAGACATCGACACAAACCGGGGATGCTTCTTTAGGGTTTTGGTTTGGCGGTCATAGCATGCAGCGTACACTACGCTCACATTAAGAAAGCGTGAAAAGGAATAAAGCGGTCAAATAAAGAGGAAATAAAGGTGAAAAACGTTTTCACCCATTAAACCATGCGGTTACCACCTCCTCACATTATTTCACCCTTTACTCTCTTCCTTCATGAGGCCTAGTACGTTTCAATCTCGACTTGTATAAATAGGTCTTACCTATTTCCACCAGAGAACAAGTCTCGGTCAGGAGAAATATACTACACTTACACTCTCAGAAAGGCAACTTTGCAAGCTCTCCCAAAAAGCTTTCATCTCTTGCAAGCTTCCTAAGCTTTCACTTTCTGATACAAGTCGAGATACTACTCTCCTCAACACCTTTCTTTGCTTCCCTCCCCAAATCAATCCTTCTCCTCCACTTTGTGACCGAAGCAAGTCTGGAACGGCCATTTCTTGGTTTAGGCCGGACTTATACAGATTGATCTCTCGAATCTATAAAGTGCTCACGTGCAGCACATTTGTTTAAGGTTTGAATCAGTTTCTCGCTCACCTACCGAATTTACCGAAATCGGCAGAAACGATTTTTACCCATAAACAGGGATATAGACAAAGACAAGGAGTAGATTACTCAGAAGTATTTGCACCAGTTGCAAGATTTGATACAATAAGAATGATAATTGCTTTGGCTGCACAGAAGCATTGGAAGATTTTTCAGATGGATGTTTAGTCAGCATTCTTGAATGGAGTTTTGGAAGAAGAAGTTTATATTGAACAACCAGCAGGTTACATTATGGAGGGGAAGGAGAATGAAGTATACAATCTAAACAAAGCCTTGTATGGTTTGAAACAAGCACCAAGAGCTTGGTATACAAGAATAGATTCTTATTTCATTAAGAAAGGATGTACAAGATGTCCACATGAGCATACTTTATATTTGAAAGTTGATACTCTTGGCAATCATATTATAGTATGTTTGTATGTAGATGATCTTATTTTCACTGGAAATAGTTCTGAGATGATAAATGAATTCAGGGAGGATATGGTGAAGGAGTTTGAGATGGCAGATCTTGGTCGAATGTCATATTTTCTTGGCACCAAGAGCTTGGTATACAAGAATAGATTCTTATTTAATTAAGAAAGGATTTACAAGATGTCCACATGAGCATACTTTATATTTGAAAGTTGATACTCTTGGAAATCATATTATAGTATGTTTGTATGTATATGATCTTATTTTCACTGGAAATAGTTCTGAGATGATAAATGAATTCAGGGAGGATATGGAGAAGGAGTTTGAGATGACATATCTTGGTCTAATGTCATATTTTCTTGGCATAGAAGTACAACAAACTGAAAGTGGAATTTTTATCAATCAGCAAAGATATGCAGAAGGTATACTAAAGCGTTTCAATATGGATAATTGCAATCCAATCTTAACACCAGTAGAGGAGAGATTAAAGTTGACAAGAGAAGGTTCAGGAGATCTTTTCAATTCAACAGAATTTAAAGGTCTTGTTGGGTGTCTTAGATATCTGACTGCTACAAGACCTGACATTATGTATGCAATTGAATTGGTTAGTAGACTTATGGAAGAACCCAGACAATCATATTTGCAAGCTGCAAAATGTATTTTGAGATATGTTAGAGGAACAACTAGTTTGGGAATTCTCTATAATGTTTGAAGATCCAAAATTAGTTGGATTTCTTGATAGTGATTGGTAGGTGATACGAAGGAAGAAGGAGGACATCGGGTTATGGATTTGAGTTAGGAACTGGTTTTTCTCTTGGTCATCAAAGAAGCAACAAGTGTTGCTTTTTCTACAATAGAAGCTGAATATATAGTTGTTAGTAACTGTGCTACACCAGTTGTGTGGCTGAGAATGATCTTTGAAGGCATTATTACAAGAACTAAAGATACCTACATCAATAGTTTGTGATAACAAGTCTGCAATTTCATTAAATAAGAATCTCGTGCTTCATGGAAGAAGTAAGCATATTGATATCAAATATCATTACATCAGAGAGCTTGTAAGCAATAAGGAGATAGCACTGGAGTTTGTTGGGAGTGAAGAGCAAGTGGCTGATATTTTCACCAAGTCTTTGAAGTCTAATACGTTCATGTACTTGCGTGGAAAATTGGGAATGATTAGCAAAGAGTATCTTGGTTTAAGGGAGGATGCTGAAGAATAAACCAAGATACTATGAAGAAGACAGGAGGGATCAACAAGTGTTGTTGATACAGTAGTGTGGATCAACTATGAGAGTTGACAGAATGTGGTTGGATCAACTAGTACAGTTGATACGATGTGAATGGATCAACAAGTATTGTTGACACGTAGTACGGTATTTAGAAGTTAGCTTGGGTTGCAAGTATTATTGGTTTTAGAGTTTGTTTACGTAAGAATATTCTAGAAGAGTCTCTGTTAGAGTTTTATTAAGTTAGGAAAGTGTTTATTACTTGAGAGTCAAGTTTGTTAATCATATAAAAAGGCTGTTGAGCCATGAGTCGATATACATCAATTAAGAGAAGTATTTGTTTGAGTTTAGTTCTGTGTTCCTTCATTAAGTCTTTGATATCAGATTTTCTACAACTCGTCATCAACTCTGTGTACACTTTATTGAGTAATTCTGTGTACACTTTCTAGATCAGAGTCTATACCCCTTTCATGTTAATAGTATTTTCACTCAGCATCCATGTGTCATTAGTGGTGAGGGGATTGGTAATTGGTTGGTCAGGTTGCTTAAGGGAATAACTTAGATTTGCATGTGACCTCGCTATTTTTAAATGTCTATTACAAAACCAATGTAGCTACTAGCAGCAAGATCGGCTAGTGTTTTCAAGGGCAACCAGGTTACAGGAATTCTACTGATAAAAAAAAAAGAAAAGTGTAAGTGGTCTGTGACAAGTAAAACTCTCATTGGAATTCTCCTTCTGATAATTATGAAAATCTTGGGTTACAATTGAACTCAAAATGCCAATTCAAAATAAAAAATAAAAAAAATAGACTTTAACAATGATGACTAGGGAAGCCTGCTTCCGGAATTTCCAAGTAGCTAGCTAGGTTCAACGACTCTAATTAATGAATTTTTAGCATGCCTTTGTTGTTGTAGGCCAAATACTCTAATCGTCCACACCCGGTCAGGCACCAAGCATATAGGTAGTAGGCTTTCCAGTCTGGTAATAGGGGATTATTCTGTTAACCTCTCATTATTATTATGAATATGGTGGTTACGATTGTTGTCAAAATGCTAAATTGATAAGGGAATAAAACAAAGATAAGGATTGGGGATAACTCGGGTATTATTACCTAATAGCAGTGAGTTTATCTTATTCAATTTCCTCAAGAACTTTTCTGTCCTTTCCGCATCTTTGCTCCATAATCGCTTTCAACGAAACAAGGCTATTCACGTGAGGAGTTGCTCGAGTGGTGGTATATGCCGAAGGTGTACAATCATCCATGAGCTTCTTCAAAGTCTCATCTAGTTTTCTAAAACATTCATTTTCTGGGTCATAACAAGAGATAACAGCATTGTACCACAACAAACATTTGTCGCTATTCCTAAGAGCAAATGGCTCAAACCAGCTATAGTTTTCCCATGCTATATTAAACTTCAGAGCCCAGGGGGAAACGTATCCGCAGTCATGTTCCTGTGTATGCTTGACAGTCTTCCTACACCTTAACTCCCATATCGTGACATGTTTACTTGGAACTATTTCTAGATAACACAATTTCCCTCCCAATTGTATGAGTCCGGCATGGTTATCTTCTCGGACAAGATAATGTATTGATGGGAGCAAATCAAACCTCTCATCTTCCAAATCAAAAACTACAGTCTTTGGTCGTATACTCTTCTCATTCATCCAGTAAAGAGCTCCGCATGCAAAAACACCTGATGATGAAGCGGCACTCAAGTTGGACAAACTTTGTTTTTCAGATGTTCTACTTCTGCATCTCCACACAGCATCACCCTCAAGGGTATACACCTGAACCATTCCATCCCGGTAAAGATTATTGTCCAGCAGAACTCTAACAACCTTGTATTTGTTGCTTAAAAGGATGTAACCGAATCCAGTTGCCCGTTCTGAGAAAGCATTACCGCCACAAATAGCGGGAAGTTGAATTTCCTCTCCGGTGACAGGATTGCTAATATATATTATTCTTTCACGTGCTATTGAACTTGCATAACAAACTAAACCCTTACAAGAACCAACCATGAAACTTCTGTAGGCGGGTGATGTTGGCATGATTAAACTGTGATCTAACTTTGTAAGTGTTCCCAGACAGCTTCCTTGTTCATCATTATTATTCTGTTCCGACAAGAAGAATTCTGCTTCAAATTCAGCTGCCTTGGGGTGTAAAACCTTGTAAAGTAAACCCTTCTTGGGCTTAGGTAAGAAACTTCGCCAAGTGGTGCATACTTCTCTGCACTGTAATTGTGAGTCCATAGGTGAGCCAAAAAGTATTTTTACTGTGATTTCTAAAGGTAAATTCTCCATTGAAACTACTTTTCTCAATTCTTCTTACACCTTACCGAGTGATTTATAGAATATAATAACTTGGAAAAGCCCTAAACACTTTTGGTTGCTCGATCAATAATATCTTCCCGAACTGGGAAACACTTCGACCTAAAATTCGTACGACTGCGTGAAATTTTAGCAGCAACTGGTTAGTTAAACTGGAGAGGAATTGGTACGGTGGGTATTGCAGAGACACCCAATAAGAGGCGCGCCACTTATATATATATATATATGCTTGCCTCTTGTTAGCCGGCCAGGTTCAAGACTTATCCCTAGGGTTTTTCTGGATGTGTGTAGCTTCTTTACTAGGTTGACTTGGTGCTAGATATGCGTTAATTGGGGCATGCCCATCTGTTGTTTTTCTAGACTCAGCTGGCGTACCATCTAGATCTAGAGATATAAACATTTGAAGGCTTTAACGTTCTAGAATTTGTCTAATGACTCACCCCAGCTATAGAATTCGTGGATGACCCTCTATCAGTAAATATAGAATTACTGCCAGCAATGAGGAGGGTAATAATATTGTTATATATTAGTGGATCAATTAATGGTCTGACTACAGCACAACATGCAAAACAACCCTATATCTGGCCTATTTAGGTGAAGGCCAACTTGAATAGTTAAATATCAAAATAAAGCTCATTCTAAAATTTTAATTATCTCAGGCTGCCAACTGAAAAACAACTTAACCCTGCTTAGAGAATTTGAAACAGCTCGCTGAAGCTCTAGGAAGACTTGACATATCTGCCAATTTATTTTTGCTTTTCATGTAAGAAACGGAATCACAAGAAATAGTCATTGTTTCCGAAGCATTTGCATTGTTAAAAATCAGTTTCAACCATGAACCACCTTATCTCCCTTGCATTGCCAGTTAATTTCATGAAGCTAACTAACTTGAGACGTAATAGAAAACATCTAGCAGCCACCATACAAATTGTCCAACCATCATTGTCACTGTCATCTTAGCTCTCATCACTGTCATTGTCATATTCTTCTTCAGGCAAAATGGAAGCAAACTGAATTTAAAATTAAGAAAAAGAAAAAGACTCCATAAGTATGTCTGGTTAAGAAGTGTAATCACAAAATTGTGAAGGCAGAAAGATTTATTGAGTGACACCAGATTAGGTGCTATTTCAAGCAAAGGAATTACTTCTTTATCGGCAGTTACTTTCTGAGTCAGGCCCAACTTGTGCAAATTATGAAATGAAGGTAAACTGTTCAACAAATCGTTTGCAACAGAGAGTACCTATTCATGAAAAAAACCATATGAATTATGAACAAATACATATCAGCTTCAATGAGTCTGGTTTGTTATAGAACAAAAAAACATAATCTTGCAAAACATAGCAGCAAGCAAGAACAAATACCAGCAGGGTTTGATCAGAAATTTTTAGACGCACCACATGTGCAAGCGCTCGAAGAAACTTACTAGCAACTGCCTATAATCTATCTGTTGCTCCCACATCGCATTATCTTCTTCAAAGAAAAATTCAATGTTTGCTCTAACTAGTTTTGGAAAGCTATAATCCTTCGTGACCCTACATAGGTTAGAACCGTTTCGAAAACCATCTTCCACTACTCTCGGATTAAAAATAACCAAGTTTTTCAGTGCAGGATTTGATATACTTTTCATATCAGACCAGGTGGCAGGTGCAGTATCCAATACTCAACAACTCAAGCACGGGGAAGTTGGAAAAAGTTGATCATTCCAGCAGTCACTTCTAAATTCGATTTCACGAGGCATAAGTTTTACCAGTCTTGGAAATGACATGTATTTAGGAAAACAGATGCTAGGTATTATACGTAGTGTCAATTTAACTAGGGACTTGAAAGAAAAGAGAGATGATGGTATCAAAAATGGGTCACTTTGGTTTAATCTGAGAGTGAGATCTTCAACATTGTGACTTAAAACAGTATTAATCCATTTTCCAATCCGGGATTCATTTGAGGGGGAGAACTTTTGTATGTTCAACTCATCATCAATGGTACGTAATAAGTTGTTTCAGTATAAAGGCTGTAGAGAGTTATATCTTTTGCAATAGCTTGGCTGTTGCGACTGACTTATATGTTTTCTATGGACATATTATGCACAGTGTTCCTTTTATGTGTTTAGTTGCAGGACAAGGTTGGTTTTTTCTGCTAAGTAAGGGCAGTATTTCCTGTTCACTTCCATTTTTTTTTTTCATTATTCAAATTGCGAAGTCCCAGTGCTCGTTTTCTGTTAATTAGTAGAATATGGTTTTCTGTTATTAGAAGAAGGTGCTCGCTATCTGTTAATTAGTTGAATATGGTTTTCTGTTTCTGGTAGTGCTTATATGGACATGGTGGGTTATCATGAATTCATCTGCCTAGTAGAACCTCCATAATACAGTCATAAAATTTGAAATTGGGGTTTTTGTATGTTGCAGATTGAAATGGAAATTTGCCAGCTTTAGTCATTTTATAAACTGATACAGGAGGTGAAATCTTAGGAAGTTCATTTGTGTAGCTAGAAAGACTAGTCAAACATAAAGCTACAACGCCAATGATGAAGGAAAGGTGAATAGGTGTCAACTGGAATCAATATTAAGACAGGATTAGCAATTGTAATTGTAGATTAAAAGTCTAACTCAGCAACTGTTGCTATTATGTTTCGTAGGACGTACAAGGTTGGCTAAGGAAAGATTACGAATTACTCCGGCTTGCTGTCTGTAAAAGAACTACGTGAACAGTTGGTAGACCATGAGCAAGCCCTGTTCCGGACAACTGAAATTGGGCATTTTCTTGACATGCCGAAAGAACAATGGTGGTCTGGGGAACTATTTAATTACTTATTGGTAGACCATGAACCACGTTTCTACGGCTTTTTTTTTTCAGGTTCAGCAGGGTAGGCAATCTTCCGAGACAACAAGTAACCAAACAACGCCGCAGACCATGATTATGCATTGGCATGCCAAGAAGATGCCCAATTGAAATTGTCTGGAACAGGGCTTGCTCATGGTCTACCAATTGTTCATGTAGTTCTCTTACAGGCGACAAGCTGGAGTAATTTCTTAGCTTGCAGCAACTATCCCTGTATCACTTGTGGTACATATATGTCCTAACAGTTTCTAAGTTAGAGTTTAAATCTGCCATTATCATTGCATTCATATATATTTGCCTAAAAGTCATCAGACTCATTATTGTAGACCATAATAGTATTTTCAATTGGTGCCTACTTACCTTTTCTTCACCACTGGCACTGAATCTTTATGTTTTCTTGGAACCTCTCCGGGTATACTCATAACTTGGCACCTGCGACAATAGTTTTGGGTTAGTAATGATCAGAAGAATAGCAATTCTGCTTATAAAACAACATATGAATGCTACAAATACAATTAACATATAGTATAATATAAATGCAATTTACAGTCTGATTGACACACATTTACGGATAAATGGAACTAAAATATGAGAAAAATATATGAAAAGCAAAGAAAACAGCACCCAAAATCATTTCAGTTTCAAATAAATGATTCCCAATGAGTGGACACATCAGATTACTCAAGTCTTACTGCATGTGCAACACATGAACAGAGAACGCTGGACATAAAATCCCAGGATCATGATTCTCCAGCTAACTTTCTAAGTGGGTGAATTAGTTATCCATACAAAAACGGAAAAAATAAGTCTAGCAAAATTAGAAGTAGACGCACATCATAACTGATCAGCAAGTGAATTCTAGAGTAAAAGAATATTTTCTGAAACCTTCACCAAATCAAAAAAGTGAATGGGAGCAATGCCGCAACTAATCGAAAACCCGCTCTAAAAGCAAAGTATAGTCTATACACCATGAAATACACAGCAAACAAGAGACATAAGAGGATAAGGCAAGTTGGCAGCATCAGGGCCGTTCCTGAGTTGTTTTTGCCCTGAAGCGTACAATGTTTTTGTTGCCCCCATATGTACATCAATCATCATTTTTTTCTACAATGATCGAACAATAACAATAGCGAACTATCAAGATAATGAACATATATACAAGCATACAAAAGAAGAATGAGAGATTAAAGATGAGAATTACAAAACCTTTACAACTTCACTCCTAAATCCTAATAGCTTAGATTGTTTTTTCTTTCTTTTGTAATTCCTACCCATGATAATGATTATACGATGGAATGGGGAAAACACTTTCGTTTTAGCACTGACTATTCAATATTCTTTCCGGTATACAACACAATTATGAATAAGCTCCTAAAATATTTTTATTTTTAACAAAAACCCAAATAGCAAAACAACTATTTTGTTGCCCCTGGGCCTTGTTGCCCTGAAGTGGGGCTTTCCCTGCTTCCCCTATTGGCCCGGCCCTGGCAGCATACACATTTCAAAAGAGTCTTGACAAAGGCATACACATTTAATAGCAAACAGGTGATTGATTGGACATAAAAGAAAACGCAAAGCAAAAGATTTTATGCATATAACAACACACTTTTGGATGAGGGTAAAAACAGATATCCGTAAAGCAGACAAGCAAGTCCTAAGTGCCAAAACAAATATGCCTTTCTTATGCCATAAACAAAAACAGTAAAGCAATGGGTTATATATAAGGTTGCACATTTATTCAGTTGAGTTGCACAAACACAGATTGTAGCGAAAAATCAATCTGAGGCCTTAATACAAATCAAAGGGTTGGAGTTTTTGAGCTGCAGGGTGGGAAGAAGATTTCCTTACAATATCCATGGAAAGAAATACAATTTTCGGCTCACAGTGGTGTTTCAAATACATAGTTCAGTGGAGCATTTCCTCAAACAGTTAATAGGCTAGGCTATTTCCGAAATTTACAAAAAGACTAGACATAAGTTGGAAAACAAAACTTGTGCAACTGCAAATATTTTTTATCCTCGCATGATCATTTATAGCATTCAAAATTATAAGCAGTCCAAATCCTAAGAGTTAGCACAGAAAAATTAATGGGGTTCAAATAAGGTTTAAAATTAAACACAGCTGAAAAGGAGAAAAAAAAAAAGAATCAAAAACATGGGCACTTTACAGAAAGTTTATAAGCAAGATAATTGAATGGATAGAGTTAGGATGGACTATGGAGATAATTGAACGAGAAAAACCCTATCTCAAATGCAAGCAAAACCCTTAGAAAAAAAGAATAAAACCCTTAGAAACCCTAGCTAGATTTTATAATAAGAGGGAGAACAAGTTGGTGGACCGGTGGTCGACCGTTAAGGACGGGATGAGTGAAGTAAGAAAGAAGAATGAAGAAGTAAAAAGGTAAATTTGTGGACCTCTGGGGTATACAGTGATTCTGGGCAGACCGCCCCTCGATCCACACAAAAACCGTTATGTGAATGGGGTGGTGGGACCCGCCCTTAAGGATTTAGTAGGAGCATTTAAGGGTGAGTTGGGTCCACCGTTCTGTCACAGCGGTTTTGGAGTGGTTTCTGGAGGCGTTTGGTTAAAACTTTTTGCCGAGAAAGAGGTGCGGTGATAAAAAGAGTAATAGATTGATTACTACATGGTAAGGACATATCTAATCCAGAATAGTCCCAACTCTAGGAACCTGCATGGCATCTATGTTGCAACCATATTTACGAAGGTTTTAGGGCGGTTCCTATAGTGATTGGAAAATCAAAAAATTTGTTGAGACACGTGGATGGCCAACCTGTATTTTCACTATGGAAAACCCACTCAACATGTTCAGATTTGGGAAATCGAGGCCCACTACCGAATATAATATAGTTAAATTTTTAATTCAATATCAATAGTTAAAATCTTAATTATATAATATATTAAAGCTAAAAATGTTTATTTTATTGTTAAAAGCAGGAAAGCCTGTAGTTTGCGGACTTTGAATTTCCGCCCGTGGATGAAAATATACTGCCAGGTTAACATTGACAACACGTACCATAAAGAGACAAGTGTTTCATGTTGGTCCGCAATGAACAAACCATTAAATTTGTTGGTTTAGCCACCTGTTTTTCATGTTTGTTGAGTCCTTTGTGGGAGTTAAATGAGCAAACTTTTATTAAATGAACAAACATGACAAACTTAAGTTCCAGACTTTGGTCATGTCCGACAGTTCGCAAACCGGTATGCTCATGGTGCTCCGGCGGCGAGTTCTGGAGTTCCAATGCCGGAATTTCTCTTTGCAATCACCATGGATTCGATGATTTTTCTTTAGTTTTTCGATCCACTTCGGTTTGATTTTCCACGTTTTCCTTTGTTTTTCGCTTCTTGCTGTTTTTTTCGTTGGGTTTTCTTTCTGTTTTTTTAGGGTTCGTGTTTTTTCTATTTGTTCGCCATTTAGGGTTTTTCTCCCTTCTGCAGTCGACATGCCCATTGCCACTAGGGCTTCTTCCTGTACCGCAACATATGCGTTTTCCTCTTCTCAAAATACTCCATCCATAGATGCAGAAGCACCAGTCGACAGCTTTTGCCATTGCCCCTTCAAGCAAGTTCATGGTTGCCTAGATGGAGTTAATGGCAGGGGTTATGCGAAGGGATCTTTTCTGAAGCATGTATATGACAGGCATTTATCCTCCGAGGCTAAAAAAACCATGTGCAGGGATTTGATCCCTTCTAACTTGCACATCTACTCAGCTTGGGAAAAAGCTCTACGGTGTTTGCGTATGTGGTTATGCTGCAGATGCATGCATCTACATGGCTGGAAGAAAGCTTGCAAGGGGAGAGACGGGGTTTTGCATGGAGATGCTGTTGCCGGACCTCTCATTGATGCTGAGGTTGTTTTCCTTCTTCACGGTTTGGATAAACCAAGTGAGTGTTTGCCGATTGGTGTTGATGTTTGCTTGGATTCTACCAGCTCTGCGTCTTGTGTTGCTGGTGCCGATGCCGACATATCTGTTTAAATAAGGATACAAGATATTCTCAATATCCTACAATCTAGGAAGTAAACCCACTAATTCAAAACAAAACTAAACACCCTACTGACCTGGACTCTAATCAACACGTTCTCAACTAATTGAACCTGTGACTCAGCAGAAATTATTCTCTCCTAACACAACCTTAAGTGACATAAGAGAATCAAATACTAATAAAACAAACACAACCTTAATTGACTGTAACACTCGTACCTTAGGATTAAGTAAAAAAATTGGAGGTCTCTCACCAACAAAATTAAGTGATTCTCAACATATTTAACAATCTCCCCACAGTAAAAAAACATCTCCTGCTATGCTTAATATCCAAACCTGTCCCTGTAGCAAAATGGATGATTATTAAGCTTGGTAAAGGGGCGGCATGAAATGGTAGAGGGGCGGCAAGTGTGATAGCAATGTCCTTCTTATTGGTTAAGGGGTGTCCTATAGGGGGTGTAGATTGACTAGATTACCCTTTTCACCTTAAATTAACCAAAATCAAATCAAAAAATTTTAAACTTAATGAATCAGAAAAAATCAAATCAGTTTTTTTTTCATCTTCTTCTTCATCTTCTCTTCTCCTCCATCAACCCTAACCTCCATTAAAACCGAAAATTTCATCGTCTTCGATTAATCGGCGATTTGAAAAATATTTGGAAAAACCCAGTTAGGGTTTAGTTTATCGTGTTGGATTTAAGTTAATTTTGTATCAAAAATTAGGGTTTTGTATGAAAATTGAAATTGAAATTTAAGGTTTATGTGAGTTACGGTTGGTAATAATCTGAATTACGAACCGTAATCGGAGATTTGAAGAACATACGGTTGGTAATAGTTCAATTACCAACCGTATGTTCTTATATACGAGAATTTTCTTCGATTACGGTTGGTTTCGAGCATTTAATTACCAACCGTGAATCGAGTTCTGGTTGGTTTCGAGCATTTAGTTACCAACCGTGAATGGTTTTACGATTGGATCTTCCCCAAATTTGACCGATTCACGGTTGGTATTCGATAACTTACGAATCAGTAACTAAGAGTTCTGATTGGTAACAAGCAAAATTGCAAAGTAAGTTCTTCGAAAATTCAAAAGTTTTGATTTTGTTATGTAATTTAGATAATTTTGAGCGAGAAAAAGCTAATTGGAACTAATTTAGAAATATATCGGGTCACTAGAATCACTCATTTTGGTTGAATGAATCAAAATCTAGGGTTTCACAAATATCACATAAGCTTTCTTTTTCTTCTCCTCTAATTTTTTTTTTTTTATAACTCAAAAAATCTGATTTTAGAGTTATAATAAGTGAAAATTAATTATCAACACTAATCTTGATTATCATTACTAATCTTGATTATTAGCAATAAGGGCTAATTAGTCATTTCCAGATTTTCATTGATAAGGGGCACTTGAATTTCCTTGTAATGACCTTTTTTGTCTTATTAGATTGCCGCCCCTCTACCATTTCATGCCGCTCCTTTACCAAGCTTGTTTTTTAATGAAAAAATGTTGCATTTTTCAATTTTTTTTCTTTTATTGATGTTGCTGCTGCAGCAAGTGGATTTGTTTGTTGCAAGTGGATTTGTAAATGACCCCTCAATCGTTTGGGTCCTAGCTCCGCTGCTGAATTATCAGTCAACCACTGGTCTTGGTACAATAACTCATTGCACTGTAGATATCAATAATTCTGAATTGTAGATATCAATAATTCATTGTAGTGGTGGCTTTTGATTAAGGCCCGACAAAAGCTTAAATCATTTGGCTGGTCAATTGAGATGTCTCGCTCATTCGATAAGGGATATACACGGGCCACGGCATTGAAAAGACGAGCTTTAGAGTTATCTTATCAAGTATAGATCCATGCTTCAAAATAAATAAAATGAAATAGTCATGTATAGATATTTTCGGAAACCGTTATCCACTTACTAGTGGTATCGATAAGGGGAGCTTTAGTGTTATCTTATCATAATAGGAAAGAAAATCAAGTAAATATTTCAAGAAACCATTATCCACTTGCGAGAGTCAGAATATTCTGCTTGATGCGCTAGCTTTATTAAATTTATTTCCAAACAGGAAAGCTTGTTATGCAAAAAGGGGCTCCAGATCCCCTGTACCCCTTTCCTGTATCCCCTCGTGTCCCTCCAATTATAATCTAACACGTGTCAATAAAATAGTTACTAATCAACGTTGTTACCAGTGGCGTTAGGTATTCCTCTTCTTCCTTACGTTTGTTTGATTATATTAAAATTTCAAGATTTTTTTGTTCTTTAAATATTAGAAAATGGTAGAGATCTCAAGGTATAGGAAAAAAAAAAAAACTTCACTAATCCATAGTTTAGCCTTTATTAATACTACCCAACGACATATCAATCATTTCTTGGCATAATAACTACTAGATCCCTAGATCCCTGATTATAAAAGAACTGTAAGTCTGTAATGATGATACAACTCCCCTGCATATGTTTGCCATATTGAAACTCCTATTGTCATGGTGGAACCACTATCCTATTCTCAGTAATATTTCAGACTGTATGTCTAGAAATACATCTCATACCTTTTTCATTAAATCAAAATCAATCAAAAGATGAAAAAATAAATTACGATCAAAATACTTTATTTATAGATAACAATACGTTTCTGAAAGATAACGGAGTAATATTTGGTGCGGAAAATAGGTCATTTGTCCAAAAAAAATTAAAACACGGTTCAAATGGACGAGTAAAAAATTTTATGGGTGAAATGGACACAAAAAAAATAGCAAGGATGAAACTGGATTCATCCTGGCTTAAACTTAAAAAATAGCGAGGATAAAACTGGATGCATCCTGTGTAAATTAAAAATAAGAAAAAGTATTTGAAAATGGGCAGGATGAAACCAGTTACATCCTGCCTATTTTTAAATTTTTTGTCCATTTAAATAGTATCAAAATCTAACTATCCTTTTCACCCAGAAAATTTTAATTTTGGTCTTTTTAACCAATTTTATGTATTTGGTGAGTATTTTTAGGACAAGTGTTGTATTATGATTGGTGGGACACGAGGGGATATGGGAATCAGGGACAGGGGATCTCGAGCCGCAAAAAGGACATGTAATAATGCAACAGATGTGCTTGCAAAATACAGTAGGAAGTATGGTAAGTATTACCAATAGTTGGTATGATGAACCTCCAAGTTTATTACAGGTCAGGTGTTTTTTTTTTTTTTTTTTTTGAAGCATGCACTTTATTAATAGAAGGTTAGGTTACAATTTGACGTGGGCATGTGGTACCCACAGAGTAAAAGACGGGATTGCCTGGTCCCATATTTTGGTCGATGAAATTCCGGTTTGACTTCCATCTGCCGCATGATTGGCCAGACCATCTGCTGCCTGATTTCCTTCCCTGTAATTGTGTTGAATAGCAGTCTGCGGGATCTGTCGGAGTCTAGTCTTCATTTCCTCAATCATCCCTGAGATGTGCCAAGGGGGGAGTAGGGGATGTGTTGAAGCGCAGAAGGTTCTCTGAGTCTGTCTCAAAGATAACTTTGGTCCATTGCCTTTATGTAGCTATTCTTGAAGCCAAAAACAGCGCCCAAGTTTCTCCAGGGTCGGGTGTTATTAAACATTAATCCTATTTAGTAATAAATTTCCTTTTTCGGATAAAATAAAATAAAAAATTAAGTAGATATTTCCTGAAACCATTATCAACTTACTAGAGAAACATCCACCGACACATAAGGTGGTTTATATTTAACCTCTTACGTATCTGTTTTGAACGTCCACTACTCAACTCTCTCTTTCTCTCATAGTTCACGGATCTTGAGGTTTACGATCCATACTAGAGTAGTATGGGTAGAACTGTCAAGGACTTGACTGAATCAAGTGATCTTATATCAATTCCGTCGGAGTATGTGCTCCCTACAAATCCTGAGGAACTCGAAGAAGCCGAGCAGCAGATTCCCATAATTGATTACTACCTCCTCACTTCCGGTTCTCCCGAACAACGGTCGCTTATCATCGACAACCTTCGAAGTGCATGTCTCGAGTGGGGTTTCTTCATGGTAAACAAATATATAACACATAAATTTAGCTCACAATTGGTATAACATGATCAGTTAATTTTCTGCTGTACAGGTGATTAATCATGGTGTGCCTCAGAGTCTAATAAATGAAATGATGAATTTGTGTCTGGGTTTCTTCGATCTGAGTCCTGATGAGAAATCGGATTATGTTGGAAAACATGTATTGAATCCTATCAGATGTGGAACCAGTTTTAATACTTCAGTTGAAAAAATCAACTTTTGGAGAGATTATCTAAAGATTCTTGTGCACCCAGAATTTCACGCCCCGCTCAAACCACATGCTTTCAGGTAAACAATTACCCTGTAACGTGTACCGCTCTCTAATTTTATACGGGCAGACGGTGAAACAAAAAAATCCGAGCTGGTTCGATCAAATAGAACCTCCATCATGTATTACAGAGTTTAGACTCCATGCATAGAATTCTGAAATGGTGAAGTACTTTTTTGCACACTTCTTCAAAAACTGCTTTATCTAAGATTTTAATTCACAAAATTGGTTAAAAAGATCAAAACTAACAATTTCTGGGTAAAAAAGACATGTAAAATTTGATACTGTTTAAATGGACGAGAATGTAAAAATGCCAGGATATACTATTTTCAAATACTTTTTCTTATTTTTAATTTATATCAGGATGCATCCAGTTTCATCTTCACTCTTTTTTAAGTTTAAGCCAGGATGAATCCAGTTTCATTCTTGCTATTTTTTTGTGTCCATTTCACCCATACTAATTTTTACTCGTCCATTAAAATCATGTTTTAAAAATATTTGGACAAATGACCCATTTTCCGAAGTTTGCGTTTACTGTTAACTGCTAGTTGCTAGCACTTGGAAAAGGAAAAAAAAAATAGCTCCTGGCAATTCAACATAGTAAAAGAATTCACACGAAAACAAATGTGATGACGTGTTGGAAGTTCGATTTATTTATGCAGAGATATTTCATATGAATATTGCAAAAGATCAAGAGAAGTAGCAAAGGAATTGCTTAAAGCTATATCAGAGAGTTTAGGCCTTGAAGAAGATTATATTGAGAAGGCGTTAGAAACCAAATCTGGTTTACAAATCTTGATTGTAAATCTTTATCCTCCTTGCCCACAGCCAGAACTCGCCATGGGTATGCCTCCACATTCTGACCATGGACTTCTCACACTACTCGCTCAAAACGAAACTGGTGGATTGCAAATCAAGCACAAAGGAAAATGGATGGCTGCAAACCCTTTACCAAACTCTTTTATGGTTAACATTGGTGATCACATGGAGGTACACACATTTTCTCACTTAATGCCCGATTTGAGTGCATTTTTTCTCTAACTGCGTATTTCACTGATTTCGTAGATATTAAGCAATGGGAAATATAAAAGCATTTTACATCGAGTTGCAGTGAACACTAAGGCTACAAGGGTAACTGTGGTTACTGCAAACGGGCCATCTTTGGACGCTGTCGTAACTGCAGCTCCAGATTTAGTTGATTGCGAGAACTATCCCCCGTTATATCGAGGGATGAAATATAGAGAATATGTCGAGCTTCAACAGAGCAACCAACTTGATGGAAAAACATGTTTGGATCGTATTCGTGTTTAATATGTACTAATTTTTATGCACACTATAATGGAATCAAGTTTCTTGATTGTGTTGAGATGATGCGCCACTATAATGGTTGTCCTCCCTACCATTATTCGGTCTAGTGCTTCTTGCACAACCGGTTCTGATTGTACATCAAGAGCACTAGTAGCTTCATCAAGTAACAAAATAGTTGGGTTTCGAATGATCGCTCTTGCTATGGCTATCCGTTGTTTTTGCCCTCCTGAGTTGCACTCCTCTGTCTCCGCATTCTGTTTCATAACCATTCTTCAGAGTTCTGAAAATACAAGGATAGTTCTGTCACAAAAGCACAAAACATGCGCTTGTCCATTAATACTCCAACTTCTTTTTTTTATTTATTTATTTTTTTGATTGGAAGAGAAGATTTTATTCATGCACAAATAATTTACATGTGGTGAATAAAAAGTACACAAATAAAATTAAGAAGAAAGAAGAAAATTAAAAACGACACTAACTAAAATAGAAAAATATAACCCCTAAATCCAAAAGTAGAGAAAATTCAAAAGTTGCTCCAATTCAATTTCGCTTCATCGAGATTGCACCTATAGAAGTAACGTTGTAAATCCATCGTTGTTAAGCTCTTGAGACACCATTACTACCATCCACAAACAGAGAAGCAAACCCAGTGTACCTTGAAAGACTTGAAGAAAAACTCGCTCTTCAGCAGTCATATCCACAGTCACCAAGATCAGAAGGATGCCACACTATAGACTTGATAATGGATGCCACACTAAACATTGGAGCAAACTTCCGAGGAAATGAAGAAAGAATGAGAGATGTGTATACTGCAATAGTTGCTAAGCACTTCAATTTAGGGAACCTATCAAACTGAACGTGATTCCATCTACAGATGAAATTATTTCAGTGAAAGATACAATTGAGAAATCCACGGCAGACAAGGAAGGAGACACAGAAGTTTTTGAAGATGCAGTTAACTTGGTTTCAGAAGGTTTAAATGGATATTAAGATTCTGGTTTGGAACATGAGAGGTCTTACAGCACTAGATAAGATGGACTCTCTGAAAGACCTAATTAAGAAAACAAAATCAACTTGTGTTTTAATCCAAGAAACTCATATGATGAAGATTAACAACTGGTGGGTCACAAACATCTGGGGCAATGATAATTGTCAATGGAAATACATTCCCTCTCAAGGTTTATCTGGAGACATTCTAACAATATGGGATGAAAATTTGTTGGAGAAAATTGATGAGTTGATAGGTACTAACACATTGTCTCACAAATTTAAATCCAAGACTGAAGATTATGAGTGGACAGTCACAAATGTTTATTCTCCATTCACTTACTGGGAAAGACTTGAATTTTGGGAAGAACTGGAAGATATAACTGGATGGGCATGCTCCAATTGGGTTATAGCTGGTGACTTTAATGTCACTAGAAGAAGAAGAGAAAGAAATAAACCAGGAGGATCTTACAGAGCTAGAAATTTTTTCAATGAATTCATGGAATCTCATGAACTGATAGACCTACCTTTAAATAAGGGTTTATACACTTGGAGTAATATGCAAGAAGATCCATTACTCTGCAGACTTGACAGAATTTTGGTTTCTCATCAATTTGGAAGAAGATTTCCCTTTCTTACACAAACAGTTCTTTCCAGAACTTTGTCAGATCACTCAGCCTTGTTGCTCACAACTGCAAATATTACGAGGAAAAAACCACCATTTAGAATTGAAAGTTATTGGTTTTCTAATCCTGACTTTCTTACAAATGTGGCTATATGGTGGGACATAATGAAATTTCATGGATCAGCTAGTTATGTTATATCCAAGAAATTACAAAATTTGAAATTTTTCTTGAAGAGATGGAGCAAAATGACATATGAAAGATGGGGGAAAAGAAAATCGAACTCACTACTCAAAGTGATAATCTGAATGCAGTTGAAGAGTTGGGAGCTCTTTCAAATATCCAATTCAGTGAGAGGGTTGAATTTAGGGCTAATCTTAAACAAATAAATCTGGATAATGCTAGAAAATGGCTAGTGAGATCCAAGACACGGCATTTTAAAGAAGGAGATGCCAATACAAAATACTTTCACTCACTAGCTAATGTCAGAACAAGAAGAAATACCATCCAAAAACTGATCATCATTGACGACTTCTCTCAAGAGGACATCACTGACGAAATCTCTATATACTTCTATCATTTATTTCAAGATGAGCATACTCTCAGACCTCAGTTAAATGAAAATTTATTCTCCAAAAATTTCTGAAAAAGAAAGTAATAATTTGGAGAAAGATATCACAGAAGAAGAAGTATGGGATGTAATCAAAAGCTTCAAGAATAACAAGTCTCCTGGACCTGATGGATACAATATGGATTTCTTCAAAGTGGCTTGCGACATAATCAAGAAAGATTTTATGGAAGTTGTGAAAGAATTTCAGCAAAAGGGAAAACTGGATTGGAGAATCAATTGTTCATTTATCTCATGGATTCCCAAGAAAGATCAAATTTGCTCTCCTCAAGATTCCAGGCCTATAAGTTTGGTTAGCAGTGTATATAAAGTGATATCTAAGGTGCTAACTCAAAGGCTAAAATCAGTTCTTCCTCAACTCATTTCTGAAAATCAAGGTGCTTTCATCAAAGACAAACAAATCTTGGATGGTATTCTTATTGCAGGAGAACTTACTGATTCAAAACATAAAAGCAAGGGCCCAGGCATCTTATGCAAATTGGATATCCAAAAGCCTTTGATAATATGAGTTTGCACACTATTCAAAGAGTACTGCAATGTTCTGGCTTTGGGCAGAAATGGATTACCTGGATTATGTGGTGTGTAACTTCAGCCCAACACTCCATACTAGTTAATGGTTGTTCAACTGAGAGATTCATCCCACAAAAAGGATTGAGGCAAGGAGACTCTCTTTCTCCTTTTCTTTTTATCTTGGTGGCGGATATTTTCACAAAACTCATGAAGCAAGCAATGGAATTAAACATGATATCATGTTTTTCCATCAATAATAACATCAACATTTCACATTTGCAATATGCTGATGACACACTAGTTTTCTTAAATGGATCTCTTGAAGAAGCTGAAAATCTTCTCATCATTTTACAAATATTTGAAGGCATCACAGGGCTTTCAGTCAATCTAACTAAATCCTCAGTAATAAGTATTGGTGTAGAAACAACCATTGATATTGTTGCTGAAATTATGAAATTCAAGAAAAGTATTCTTTCGCTCGTTCCTTCACCAGTTAAAACCAAGGATTATTACAACAATGAATTTTTCCTTAAAATCGCTCTTCAAGCAATATTCAAGGAAAAAGAGGCAAGATGTAGGATCATAATATCGCAACGGACAAGGTTCGCGGGATTAATAAACGCGGTGTCGCGAGGGAGTCGCGAGGAAGCTAGAATAAGCGCCGCGATGAATAACGACAAACAAAACAATTGGAAGATATGAAACTTTGGCGAGGGCTAAGAAGTGTCGCGAGAATGAATATTTGTGCATTTGCGACACTTCGCAAGACATTTCGAAAATAAAGGATAGCTTAGTTTGTCATCCATAATGTATTACCCTATATAAAGGGCTAAGTGAATGTTGTAGGGGGAGATCTTTTGGGAATTGTTAAGCAAGTCATTAGGAGAGAGAAAGTTTAAGAGTGTTTTAACTTCTAAGTGTAATTCTATTTTCTGTGTAAACATTTCACGGACTCAATCAATAAATATTCTTGATCTTACATCTTTCAATGGATTAATTAAGCAAAATTGAGTAAGGGGTGTAGTGTGGGATTTCCTGCTACTACAGCAGAAAAGAAGAGCTGCCTCTCAAATACCTTGGTCTTCCAGTTGGAGCTACAAGTAAAAGCTGCTCAATTTGGGATGTTGTCATTGAAAAATTTCAGAAAAAACTTGCTACATGGAGAGTTAGAGTTCTTTTAATCAAAACAACTCTAGCTAGTCTTTTAATTTATTTCATGTCTCTCTATCCTATGCCGGTTAAAGTTGAGAAAAAACTTATACAAATTATGAGGGATTTCTTATGGGGCTCTACTTTAGAAAATAAAAAAATAAGATGGGTCGCCTGGAACAGAGTAAATAGACCCAAAAAAGCTTGTGGTGTAGGCATAAGGAATCTAAGATTAACTAACAAAGCCTTACTAGCTAAATGGACTTGGAGATACTCGGTGAAGAATCAGTTATGGAGAAAGATAGTACAAACAAAAATGAAAGGGAAAATCACATATTTATTGGTTAAAGACTCCAATCTTCCACAAGGAAGAGGAATATGGAAAGGAATTCAGAGACATAAGGAGGTAGTGGAAGACACGTCAAACTTGGAAGTTAGAAATGGCAAGCAAATATATTTTTGGTGGGACAAATGGAGAAGTAATCATTCATTGAAGACTAAGTTTCCTAAGATCTTTAAACTTTCGATTCAAAAGAATGCTAGTCTCAATGAGATGGTAGAAAACAATGCATGGAATTTGAAACTAAGAAGAAATCTTCTCCAATCAGAGATGCTAGAAATGCTACAACCTTTTGAATGGTTGGGATCTCCTCCAATTTTGTCTCAACATGAAGATTGCCTACTTTGTAATGTGTCAGGTGGTTTCAATGATAAAAACTGCTACAACTGGCTAATGGAGCATGAGACAATTCCTTCTCCACTTCCCCCATATCAGTGCATATGGGTAAAATATGTCCTTCCAAAGATTCGGATCTTCCTTTGGATGGCTGCTCAAAATGCAATACCTACTAATGACAATCTTGTGAGAAGAGGTTGCAACATTCAGAATGTTAAGCTGCTCTCTATGCGGCCAAACTCCAGAAAAAGTTCCTCATCTACTTCTTCACTGCAGCCTCTCACACAAGGTATGGAATTATTTCTTGGGAGGTTACAATGTCAGATGGGTTCAAGCCAGCACCATTGAGAATCAAATGCTTGCATGGAAATTTAGAAAAGTAAGAAATAGAGGCAGGAAGATCTGGCATATTCTTATCTTTGCCATTGTAAGAGCTTTATGGGAGGAACGAAATAGAAGGACAATGGGTAACCAGTTACCCAGAATAAAAGGAGTTTTAATTAATGAAGTTAAGGCTCTAATATATCAGTGGTGAAGGGAGGAAAAATGGTTTTGTGCATACTCTTTTAGAGACCTTATTACTCACTGGAAAGTGTTGATAGATAGCAAGTAAACTCTGTATACTAAAAATGGGGACCTGATCATGGTCTTGTTACATTTTCTATTTATACAATATTAACCTTTTCTCTCAAAAAAAAAAAAAAAAAAAAAATTTAATCCCAAAAAATACTATTACTAACATCATTACATATTCCCAAAACACCATTGGATACACCCAAAAACTAATATCATCACCAAGATCATAACGATCTTTTACCATATACCATTAACCCAAAAAAAAAAACCATTATCAACACCTTTACAGATTCCCAAAACACCATTACCAACACCGAAAAACTATCATCAGTCATATCTTGACCACGTCAACAAGATCAGAATGATCTTTTACCTTAAACCATTAAACCCAAAAGTACCATAAAAAATACCATTATCAATCTCAAACACCATTACCAACCCTCAACACCAAAATATCACACCAGAAACAAAACAAATATAAGATTAAATATTTAAGCACTCATTCAGTTTGGTTTGAATCTATGAAAGCGAGAAATCTAAGATTTCTGATTTGGTTTTTATATCTTTGGTGTGCACAAAACTTGATCGTCTGTGATCCAACTAATATCGGATTTATTCGATTGATTAGTTGCGTGAGATCATTAGCAATATTAGATCTCTTGAGTTATAAATTCGGATCTTATTACTTCGGTAATAGAAGATTGGATTGATCAAACCAGGAAGAAAATTCGAAAGAGCCTTTGCATATGACTTGAGATATCTTTATTGGAAAGAATCAATAGAGTTTTCACCAAACAGATTTGTTGTTCCTAACAGGGGAACAACCTCATCCTTGAAAGACTGGATCGAGGTCTGAGCAATACCTACATGCACTAATCCAACACCTAATAAGGATTGCATCAGATCATGCACCCATCTTGCTAAAGGTAAAAGCCATAACAAGACCACACCAAAAACATTTCCGGTTGGAATAGCTATATGGTTACTACACACCCACCTAAAAGAAGTTATGAAAAATTCTTGGAGTCCATCGTTCAACCCATCTCCACCAAAGAACGTCCTCAACAAGATGTCAAACGCGGCGGACACACTACAACAATAGAGCAAACAAACTTTTTGACATCTACCAGAGCCAATAAAGGAAGCAAAAAAACAAATCCAACATACAGAGGCCCAATGTGCTATATCAATCCTAGCAAATTTAGGGGCGACCCCAAACGAATTAGCGGCGACACAAAAGGACACAATAGGTCATAATTGGAAGGTTAATCCATAATCGGAAGGTTAATCCATAATCTCGTTTTTAATGGCCAAACTACCCTTTACAATCGGTAGTTAATAAACAATCGGAAGTCAATTTAGTTTATATAGCTTCCGAATATAAAGTATCCCCAAAATAAAATCCTTTATCTTTTGAATTTTGACTATCCTATAATAGGTAGTAAATAAAATTATCTTGACTCCCGATTAAAGTATACCTTTCGCAAATATCCTACCATAATCGGTAGTCAATATAGTTTACATAACTACCGAATATAGAGTAGCCCCAAAATGAGATTTTGCAAAAATCCTATTTTTTTTGAATTTTGGTTGAGCCTATAATCGGTAAGAAAGGAAGAGCTATCATGACTTAGATTATACAAGTCGCTCTCTTTGCAAATATCCTACCATAATCTGTAGTCAATATAGTTTACATAATTACCGAATATAGAGTAGCCCAAAATGAGATTTTGCAAAAAATCATCTTTTTTTGAATTTTGGTTGAGCATATAATCGGTAAGAAAGGAAGAGTTATCATGACTTCCGATTATACATTAGGTCTTTTTGCTGAATTCCTATCATAATTGGTAGTCAAAATAGTTCATATAACTACCGAATGTAGAGTAGCCCTAAAATGAGATTTTGCCAAAATCCTATAATCGGTAGTAAATAAAGTTATCTTGATTCCCGATTCAATTATTCTCGAGAATTAAATGACTGTGCCGGCAGTGGACTGAAAACCAGGAAAAAATCCAAAACGGACTCAAAATCCCCCCGGACCACCTGTATAGCGTACCGCCATTGTATTCATACCACGTCCATGCCCGCACCTGGCTTTTTCAACTGCATTGGTTGAGCCTATAATCAGTAGCAAATGAAGGTATCCTGATTTTCGATTATACAGTGAGCCTCTTTACCGAAATCCTAGCATAATCGGTAGTCAAGATAGTTCATATAACTACCGAATATAGAGTTGCCCCAAAATGATATTTTGCAAAAATTCTCTATTTTTCTAATTTGGTTGAGCCTATAATCGGTAATCAAAATAGTTCATATAACTACCGAATATAGAGTTTTCCCAAAAATGAGATTTTGCAATCGGTAGCTAACTAAACTACCGATTATGAAGGGGCATACAAGTATTTTCATCCTATTTTGTCTTTTGTGTCGCCCCTAATTCGTTTGGGGTCGCCCCTAAATTTGCCAGGATATCAATCGGCCCGACACTGGATTTTTGGCTAGAAACAGAATTGGAAGCAAGGAGTTCTCACCTCACTCTAATCCAATTCCAATAAGTGTTTAGGAAAAAACGATCACGGGTCCAATGGCTTAAACAAAGAGACATGAGCACTACCCATTATCGCACCCATGCTACAATGCATCGACGTTTCAACCATATCAGGAAAATACAAACTGAAACTAACTCATGGGTTGACAAAACAGTGGAAGTAGCACAAACCTTCGTGCAATACTTCTCCAAGCAATACATTGCTCCGAATACGATGATCGACATGCAACTATTTGATTGTATCTGCCCAAGGTTAACAGAAGCACACATGAACAAACTAACATCTCAGGTTTCAACAGAGAAAATCAAGTAAGCTTTGGACTCCATATGCTCAGACAAAGCACCAGGGCCATATGGGTTCACCAATAAGTTAGTTTTGTTCTTCTAAATTATTATTGGAAACCACGGGGACACAGTTTATAGACATGGCCAAAATTTTCTCCCATCACAACCACCTACAAGAACCAATCAAACACACAAATATCACCATCATACCAAAAATACCAAACCAAACAAAACCATCCCATTTTCGACCCATTGGTCTTTGTAATATGGTCTACAAAATCATAACAAAAATATTGGTGCACCGCCTTCGACCCATCCTAAAATTCATCATCAAGCCTTCACAAAGCGCTTTCGTCCCCAACAGATCCATTCATGATAACATCACCATTGCCGCTGAGTTATTTAACCAACAACACCCTCCCCCTCCCCCAACATCCACAAATTTAAAGACAAATACATCCACAACCAACTGTTCCTAGCCAGTACAATGTGGAATAGGTTAACTAACCTAGATATTTTTTTTGCAGGGACATCGCTTTACAAAAATTGGAGAAGTCAAAACCATATCAATCCTTGATAACTGGATCCCACACCAACCAACTCAACTCATGCACCCACCATTACCAGATATTCAAGTAGCAACATTATTCGACAACACAACAAATACTTGGAATCATAACCTCCTTCACACCATGTTCAATATTGGACGTACATATCTCACACACTTGGAGTGTGCGGCTAACATCACACAACACCAGCAAATAAGGCCAAGTCAGAAACTGTTGCTACATATACGTTGTATTTTGTTATAGAAACCTAGTCTCTTGCTGTAACTTCGTCTTCTCTTCCTAGTCTCTTGTTATAAAACTATCCCGTAAACTCGTTCCATCCCTATCGTTCTGTTCATATGTAACCTATATAAATACTGAATGAGAAATCATAAGTCTACACAATTGTGAGACATTAAACCAGTAATCTAGAATCTTTGATGGTATCATCTTGATCCATCCTAGGACCTAGTCTTTTTATCCCTTCCGCTCAATTATCAATCTCTGATTCCTCTCACAATGGTGGATACTCCCGATCTAACACCACCTTCATCTCCAACTCATTCGAACCAGGAAACTCATTCGCATCCAAGAAACTCAAGCCAATCCTTCAGGAAATCTTCGAACCCTAGACCCGTATGTCATTCATCCAAGTGACAATCCTGCCACAGTTCTCTCTTCTCCTCTTTTGTAGGGAGATAATTATGGTTCCTGGGTTAGGGGAATCACTAAAGCCCTGAACGCTAAAGGCAAGCTCGGTTTAGTGGATGGTTCTCTGCCTCCTCCAAATGATGCACTCCAATATCAATGTTGGAAAAGGTGTGACGATCTTGTTGGCAGCTGGTTGCTGAATTCCTGTCAGCCTGACATTAGGGCTAGCTGTCTTTATGCTCCGTCTTCTCATGCCATCTGGATGGATCTCCAGGTGAGATTCTGCATATTTAATGCACCTATTCTTTTTCGTCTTAAATCCGCTATCGCTGCTATTAGACAGGAATCGATGTCTATCTCTCTGTACTACACAAAGATTAAAACTTTGTGGGATCAATATGATTCTCTTGTGGCTGCTACCGAGGTTTGTATATGTGGTGCTGGAAAATCTCTTCTTGAGAGATTTGAATGTGAAAGGGCAATGGAATTTCTCCAAGGCTTACATGATCGATTTTCCAACCTCAGAAGTCAGATCCTTATGATGGATCCTTGCTCTCCGCATATTCAACATGGTGCAGCAGGTGGAGGAAGAACAACAACACATTACGGCAACCCCCATTCCCAGTATTGACTCGGCGGCTCTCAACACAAATCGCTTCTCTACATCGTCTTCTGCTAATCATCCTGCCAGTCAAAACAAAAGGCAAAGACCTCACTGCGACTATTGTAATCGCCATGGACATGTTCGTGATCGCTGCTATCGTCTTCACGGTTTTCCTTCATCCTCTGCATCACAGTCTGTTGCTGCCAATACCACTGTTGTTTCTTCCGATCCGCAACCTGCACATCAACCAGCCTTGCCGACTCTTTCTGCTGAGCAGTAATCTCTTCTGTTGGCTTTGATCAGTCCTCCATCTGAGGATACCCCTATGGAACCACGGGTCAACTTTGCCGGTAAGCTATTTAACACTTTCTTTTTTGAACCCTGGTTTGTTGATAGTGGTGCTACTCACCATATTTGCAATTCACTATCTTATTTTACTTCATACTCTCCTATTACATCTTTAATTCAAATGCAACTTCCTGATGGTACCCTATCTACCGTCAAACATATTCGTGAAGTTGTTTTCTCCCCAACTTTGAGGTTATCTAATGTTCATCATATCCCAAACTTTAAATTCAATCTATTGTCTGTGAGCCAGTTAACTCGCTCTCTGAATTGTGTTGTTATTCTTACATATGATTCTTTTATTTTCCAGGACCTGCCCACGACCAAAGTGATTGGTCAGGGTAAGCTTACCTCCGGTCTCTATCAGCTACGGGCCTCTACATCTTCACCAGCATCATCTAGAGTTTTTTTTTTTAACAATAAAATGACCTTCGATGTTTGGCATTGTCGACTTGGCCATCCTAGTTTAGCTCGTTTTCGTTTTTTATGTAATTCATATGACTATATTCAGTCATCTTTTTGTCATTCTTGTGATGTATGCCCAATGGCCAAGCAAACTCGTTTAGCTTTTAATAAAAATTGTATTTCTTCTCATCGTTGTTTTGAACTTATTCACTGTGACATATGGGGACCTTTTTCTACTCCCTCAATGACTGGTGCAAAGTATTTTCTCACCATTGTGGACGATTTTTCCAGATGTACTTGGGTGTTTCTCATGCATACCAAGAGTGAAACATGCAAATTTCTCAAATTTTTTGCTCGGTATGTTGCGACTCAATACTCTAAGCAACTTCATAGCATTTCTACGGGTACTTCTTTACCTGTTTTGCCAATTGTACAACGCCTTCAGTCAGATAATGGCACTGAATTTTTATCTCGTGAATTTCAGGCATGGATCCATGAACATGGCATCCATCATCAGCGCAGTTGTGTCTATACTCCACAACAAAATGGAGTGGTTGAAAGGAAACATCGTCACCTACTCACTGTTGCTAGAGCTCTTCGTTTTCAGGCAAATCTGCCTATCACCTATTGGGGTGAGTGTATTTTATCAGCAACATATCTTATCAATAAAATGCCAACTCCAGTGCTTTCTAAACGCTCTCCTCATGAGGTCTTATTAGGTACGAAACCAAACGATCGTCATCTTCGTATTTTCGGTTGTTTATGTTATGCTCGTACTACTAAGATAACAAATAAATTTGATCCACGCGCTACGCCGGGAGTGTTTCTTGGTTATCCATATAATCATAAAGGTTATATTATACTCGATCTTTCTATAAAATCTACTTATGTCTCTCGTGATGTTATATTCCACGAACATATCTTTCCTTTTAAGGATGCACAGGTTCCTACTGACGATTTTTTTAACCCTGTTGTTCAGGATGATTTCTTCTATGACGATTCACCTACTGGTTCTGAATTTCAATCGTCACATTCTCCTACTGTTTCTCGTTTGGATAGTTCTCCTCAGACCTCTATTCAATCTTCACAAACTTCTCCACTATCCTCTACTGGCGATTCTTCCCATGACACACATTTTCCAGCATGTTCAAGTTCTCTGCCTACTGCAGACAATACAGACGTTCCAGCAACAGATTCTTCTTTCACTGTTGTTGTGCCTGATGCTCCTTTACGCCGCTCGACACGAGAACATCATCGACCTTCACATTTAAAGGATTATATATGTTCCGTCAAGCAGTGTAAGTCCAATACTCCTTATCCTATTACCAATTATATATCACTTTCTCAGTTCACTCCACAACATCGTGCTTTCATTTCATCAATTCTAACTACTGATGAACCACGCACCTTTACAGAAGCCATTAAAATTTCGGATTGGCGTGATGCCATATTCAATGAACATACAGCTCTAGAAAATAATAATACCTTTACTCCCACTGATCTTCCACCTGGCAAAACTGCCATTGGATGCAAATGGGTTTTTAAAACCAAATATCGATCAGATGGTATGATTGAACGTCGTAAAGCGCGCCTTGTTGCTAAGGGTTATACGCAACAAGAGGGAATCAATTTTCATGACACTTTTGCTCCAGTGGCCAAACTGGTCACGGTTCGTGTTCTTTTATCTATTGCGGCTATTTATAATTGGCCTCTTCATCAACTTGATGTTAACAATGCTTTTTTACAAGGTGATCTTCTAGAAGACATTTATATGAAGATTCCTCCTGGTTTTCAAAAGAAGGGAGACACTCGTGTATATAAACTGAATAAGTCCTTATATGGTCTTAAGCAAGCATCTCGTCAATGGTTTGCCAAATTTTCTACGGCTCTTCTCAATACAGGTTTTACACAATCTCGTGCTGACTATTCGCTTTTTACTTTTCATTCTGGCACAATATCAATTTATGTTTTAGTTTACGTTGATGATATTATCATCACCGGTAATAATGATTCTGCTATTCAAGACCTAAAACATAAGCTTGAAGCGCAGTTTTCTCTAAAGAACCTTGGCCCCTTATAATATTTCTTGGGCATTGAGGTATCTCGTTCTCCCAAAGGCATTTTTCTTTGTCAACGAAAATATATTCTTGACATTGTTCATGATTCTGGTCTTTTAGGAGCTAAGCCTTCTCCTTCTCCGATGGAACAACATCTAAAACTACTTCCCTCTTCTGGTGATCCACTGCCGGATCCTAGTATTTATCGCCGTCTCATAGGCCGCCTCCTTTATCTTCAAGTGACCCGTCCGGACATCACTTATTCTGTTAATTATTTAAGTCAATTCATGCAGCAACCATGTTCTGGTCACTTGGATGCTGCTCATCGTGTCGTTCGTTACCTTAAAGGTACCGTTAGTCATGGTATTTTCTTATCTGCCTCAAGCCCATTATCTCTTTCTGGATATACAGATTCCGATTGGGCAGGCTGTCCTACTACTCGTCGATCAACTACTAGCTATTTTACGATGTTAGGAGATAGCCCTATTTCTTGGAAATCCAAGAAACAACCAACAGTCTCTCTTTCTTCTGCTGAAGCAGAATACCGTGCTCTTGCACGAGTCACTTCTGAATTACAATGGCTGCATTATCTTTTCAGTGATCTTCGCATCCATATTCCGAAACCTATTCCAATTTATTGCGATAATCAAGCTGCTATTCATATTTCTGAGAATCCAGTTTTTCACGAAAGAACTAAACATATTGAAATAGATTGCTACTTTGTTCGTGACAAACTACTTTCTGGTCTCATCAAGCCCACTTATCTGGCATCAGCGTTACAATTGGCTGATCTTTTCACAAAACCACTAGGAGTCGATCATTTTTGCCGACTTGCTAGCAAGTTGGGTCTTCGCGCAGATGGACCTCAGCCTCCAACTTGAGGGGGGGTATTGGACGTACATATCTCACACACTTGGAGTGTGCGGCTAACAGCACACAACACCAGCAAATAAGGCCAAGTCAGAAACTGTTGCTAAATATACGTTGTATTTTGTTATAGAAACCTAGTCTCTTGCTGTAACTTCGTCTTCTCTTCCTAGTCTCTTGTTGTAAAACTGTCCTGTAAATTCGTTCTATCCCTATTGTTCTGTTCATATGTAACTTATATAAATACTGAATGAGAAATCATAAGTCTACACAGTTGTGAGACATTAAACCAGTAATCTAGAATCTTTGATTCAATATCACCACCACACACCACATCCTCAACATACATTTACATAGGGATCCAACAGAAGACACTATAATTTGGTCACACTTAAAAATCGATGAATACACAACTAGAACTGGTTATCAGGCACTCCTTACCAAAACAACCAAAGACCTCCCACAAAACCAAACACACCCAATAAACCAACACCCCCAAATGAACCAAAACTTCATTACCACAAACCATGCACATAATCCAAGTACCACAACTCCCACTACAACCGCACCGCAACCGCAAACCACCACATACCAAAAATCACAATTCAAGATTATTTGGAACTTGAAATGACCCAAAAAAAAATCAGGCTTTTCTTGTGGAAAGCCACTCTTGAAGGATTACCTGCCTCCAACACCCTGACAGAAATACATATCATGACCACAAACATATGTCCACTATGAAACACTACAGATAAAACCGCAACTCACCTACTCTTCGTCTGTAACCAGGCCAACCTGGTCTGGCAATAAATTATCACCCAAAATAACCAAAACCCCCCCAACAAACTAAAAGACGAACCAGCATCGACAACAACCTAAATGTATCCAAAAAGCACTCAACGATAGCATAACACATATACAAAGATCCTATATGGTTTTACAATGTGGAATCTTTGGTTAACAAGAAATGCAACAGTTTATCGACATCAACAACATTCACCAATTCATACAACTCTGATAATCCAGGTAATGTTTAACGAATAAATTTGGGCGCAACAACATTTAGTACCAATACTTCCAAACCTACCTCAAGGTCTACATCAACACTCTACAAATACGACAACAACTATCATGGTAGGATGGGAAGCAGCGCAGGAGAACTGGATAAAAATAAATACAAATGGAGCAACAAAAGAACGTCCAGGACCAGCTAGAGCAGGATTAATTTGCAGGAATAGCGAGGGGAATACACTATTAGCAACAAGACTGGCGATTCAACCACAATGGCCAAGGGTTTGGTTCGAAATGGACTCCCATGCAGTAATACAACTTCAACAACAACAGCCGGGAGACCATTCTTAATATCTCAACAGTATGCTGAAAGAAATAAATGAACTCATGCGACAAATACCCCATACAAGGTTA
Organism: Papaver armeniacum; assembly: GCA_023531295.1. Classification (NCBI taxonomy): domain Eukaryota; kingdom Viridiplantae; phylum Streptophyta; class Magnoliopsida; order Ranunculales; family Papaveraceae; genus Papaver; species Papaver armeniacum. Next base: position 284,194 of record JAJJWW010003902.1, read on the forward strand.
CAACATGCCTATCGTGAAGCAAACCAAGCGGCGGACGAACTTGCAAATCAGGTAGTCAAACAACAAGACTCGACTACCCAATCCACAAAAGTATGGAAAAATGTATGCTCACCGTTTTTGTTAAACATTACACATGCAAATACCACTGGGATTAAATTCCCAAAAAATGTAACAGTAGTATACCTTTCAAAAAAAAAAAAAAAAATCTATTCATATTGCAAATTTTAGTTTCCTCCATAAGCCTCGAGGGCTTTACCAACCAACCTACAAACACCCCATTCATTCATAATCTCAGCGCCAATACCTTCTTCGTAAAATTTGATAGCCTTCTGATTCCATTTCAAACAAATCCAATCAACCCGACAAAACCCCAACTTCACAGCCTGAGTTGCCACTGCTGATAACAACATTTTTCCAAACCCTATCCCTCTATAAAATTCCCTTACAAATAAATTATCTACATGAAAACCTGGTTTTGCTAAAAAAGCTGGATAATTTGGGAAGAAGATCACTCAACCAACAACAACAACATCATGGGCATCAAAATCACTATCGAGATTCCCTACCTTAAAAACGTTAGAATCCGGGTCTATGATTGGTTCTTGGAGATCAACGGTCTTTACAATAGGAGTATAGTGAAGGTTCTTGGAATGCTTGTCCTGTGGAAATGGGTGCTGAGAAACTTCGAGGATGAAACAAGTAACTGATTGAAATGGAAGAGAATTGAAGAGGGTGGCTGATAGTGATTTTTCGGTAGCTTCGAATAAGTGCTCAAAACGTTCAAATACGGCCAGTTGATATATCAGTTTGTGTATATGTGGAACATCTGAAATTTCGCCAAGGCGGATTCTTGCGAACACTGACAAATTTTTGGCAATATGGTTTCGTCCATTTAAAATCGCAGCCATGATTTCCACTCGAGCTAAGTTGGTGTTCAAGGGAGTGATAGCAAGATAACAGTTTCCGGTGTTGGTGATTAACATTTCTTTATATAGGGGAAAGAAACTGATGCATCAAGGATAGCTCAAATAATATTTGCTCATTTCCCATCCACTAATGCGTTATCTATGACGACTTTAAAGCCATCGCAAATGTTGTCGGGTAGCAGCTCATTCTCATTCACTAGTGCCCTATCTATGCCTACTTTTGTGAATTTTCCTCTCAGTCCGATTTTGCTTGTGCATATTGCCATTTTAAGAGGCTGTTCAGATAGCACTTCAAAAATTATTCTTTTGTGTCTGAAAGATTAATAATGGGAAATTATTATTAGACTTTGCTTCTGCTACAGTGCTACCCGAATAACGGACAACTATTCGTTTTTCCTTCTCCCATTTAGTACCCAAATTTTAATGGACGGCCCATATAAATTTTATTTTCTTCACTTTCACGGCTTTTTTATTTTCGGAATTTAAAAAGAAGACAAAAATTTATATCCTAGAAAAATCAATAACAATCAATGGCGGAGCTGTGTATGAGTTTCACAAAATTGGTTAAAAAGACCAAAATCAACAAATCCCAGGTGAAAAAGACATCTAGATTTTGATCATGTTTAAATGGACAAAAAATACAAAATAGTCGGGGATCTGGCTTGATTCATCCTACCCATTTTCAAATACTTTTTCTTTTTTTTAATTTATATCGGGATGCATCCAGGTTTCATCCTTGATATTTTTAAGTTTATGTCGAGGATGAATCCAGGTTTCATCCTTGCTATTTTTTTTTTTCCATTTCACCCATACTAATTTTTACTCGTCCATTTGAACCAGGTTTTAAAAATATTTGGACAAATGACCCATTTTCCGTATAAGTTTTGGGTGGTCATGGCCACGACAACATCTCGGAAAGTTTTCATTATAATAGGTAACTTTGGTCCAGTATTTTCTAAGTTGTAGCTAGTAGCCCCTCCAAGTTCGCAATAAATCCCAAGGAGATATTTTCTATACCAACACATATCCTAGTTATTCTTAAAATTAATTACAGTTTTCCGATTATAAACTCTAAAGGGTGTAATTCGGTAAAAGAACTTAAAAACCCTAGGTGTTTATGTCGATAAGTGTATGAACTAATTATGTAAAAATTATAATTCTCATGGAAGCCTCGTACCTTGGAATTTAGTTTAAAAATCGGAGGTCACCGAACAAAAAAACTAAATGATTTTCAACATATCCATTTAACAATGTCAGCACAACCGAAAAACCGTTTTCTGCTATGCTTAATATCAAAATCCGTCTCAGTAGCAAAATGGATGATTATTTTTTTAAGATTCTTTAATAAAAAACACAAAATTGGTTAATTAACCCAATAACGATAATTCCTGAGTGAAAAGGACATATAAAATTTGATACTGTTTAAATGGACGAGAATGTAAAAATAGCCAGGATGTAAACAGTTTCATCCTACCCATTTTCAAATACCTTTTCTTATTTTTAATTTACATAAGGATGCATCCAGTTTCACACTCGCTATTTTTTTAAGTTTAATCCAAGATGAATCCAGATTCATTCTAGCTTTTTTTTTTGTCCATTTCACACATACTAATTTTTACTCGTCCATTAGAACCATGTTTTAAAAATATTTGGGCAATTAACCCAATTTCTCAATAAAAAAAGGCTGGATTTTTCTTTTTTTTTTTTTTTCCAGTTGCAAGTTGATTTGTAAATGGCCCCTCAATCGTTTGACTCCTTGCTCGGCTGCTGATATCAGTCAACCACTGGTCTTGGTTCAATTACTCAATGAACTGTAGATATCAATAATTCATTGTAGTGGTGAATTATACATATCAATAATTCATTATAGTGGTTTCTTTTGATTAAGGACCGACAAAAGATTTAATCATTTGCCTGGTCTATTGAGATGTCTCGCTCATTTGATGAGGATATATCAAGTATAGATACATGCTTCAAAATAAATAAAATAAATAGACAAGTAGATATTTCCAGAAACCATTATCCACTTACTATAGAAACATCAACGACCGACTCGCAAGGTAGTTCACTCTCTCTTTCTCTCATAGTTCACGGTTTACGATCCATACCAGAGTAGGGGTAGAACTGTCAAGGACTTGACTGATCTTATATCCCTATTCAAGTTTCCGGCAACCAAAATCTGGGTTAGTACTTTACTAAAATGTCCCTAAATAAATACACATAACCGCTACCAAGAGTTTAATTCATCCGGTGGTATTTTCGAGTTTAATTTAGCCGGTATTTTCAATTCATTTCGTTTCTCGCCGTCTCTCTCAAAAGGAAAACCGATAAAAAAGAAAGAAAAAAAAACTGAAGACTTACCGATAAAAACTTTGAAAATTAAACAAAAACTCGATCAAAACCATCCGGTATTGCGCTTGTCATGGTTTACGTGGATGTATTTACTGATGACTCTGCTAGAATGCTCCATGTTTTGAGGGTTTAAGTTGTATATTGAGGGCACATAATTGTTGTTGTTAGAATTATGCTATACTTCAAGCACAATAAGTGTTATTGAACATATAAAATTAGAATTTTCTAGTACAGACTGTTAGTTTCTGATTTCTCAAGCCTTCTCGGCAATCATACATATCGCTATATCACTCATGGTAAAATATAGAAAGTGGAGTACAATAAAACCTCTCTGGAAGAATACTCCATATAGGAATAAACTCCATATAAGAATAAAAATTTCTATTATCCCGATTTGGGCCAATTACATTTAAGAATAAACTCCATATTGGAATAAGTCATAAATTTTTCCAGTTCCGTCTTAAGAAATGTAGCTCCATATAAGAATAATTGACGTTATAATATAAATAATCTAGGTCGTGTCATGCATCAAGGTTTAAGATGAAGAGATTCTTATAATCATTTACAAGATCATTTTGCTTCAAAGTGCATTATTGGATTTCATTTACAAGGTCAAATAATCTAGCTTAATACAAATATCTTTCACTCACATAATCTCATTGGTCAATTCTCCGTGATATCTTTCATTCATATAATTTATTTGGTCAATTTTGAGTGCAAAGTTGGGTTTATATTTACCTAGATTCATTTTTGTGTTTCCAATGCATATATATGTATTTTCTCAAGTGCATGTATGAAAAATTTTCTTTGGTCTATTCAAGGTACACCTCCATATAAAAATAACCCCCATATAAGAATATTTTTTATAGTCCCTAGAATATTCTTATTCAAAGGTTTTACCGTATCCTTCTTTCTCCCTTATTTTTATTATCAGGATGCCGATAACTCCAATATCTCTAGTTAATTTGTCAAGTCTCTAAGTTGTGGTTGGAAGTTAATCCGGATTTTGGAAAATGGTGTATTCCATGAGTTGTAGTGTGAATCTATGGATTTATGAATTTTTTCTAAGTTTCAAACTAGTATTTTTTTTAAGCTTTTATGAATGATACGGAACATGTTGAATGGTTCTAAAAACAACCTGTACTAGTTGTCTCCGGACTTTAAAACAACTTGTGCTAGTTGTTCCCGGTTTTGCAGACAACTTGTGTAGTTGGCTATACTCCTGAGGACAAGTTTTGCCAACTTCTATAGTCAACTTGTGCTAGTTGATCTAATATATGGAGACAACTTGAGCAAGTTTGCTATATTTCTGAATACCAATTGTGATCTGGACAAATTGTGATTTGACACTCACTATTTCTATACTCTGAACATAACAAGGAAAAAAAAAAGAGGAAATCACCAGGATTAAGGACCAAAGTAGCAAGTTTGGCGATAATATTCCCATCGACAAAGTTCCCGTCAAAAAAGGTATGAAATACAAATTTCTACTACCATATAAGTTTTAGATTCTTTCGATGCAAAAATGTTAATGGGATAAATTATATTGCTTACAGATAAAGAGAAGAAGCAAGAAACAGCGTACAAATCTGGACTATGACCATTGTTAGATATGGAAGACCTTTTATATGTACTGTTGAAAGACAAATCGAAACTTCTGAAAGTGTTAAAATAATGTTCATTTTGTGGGTTATTTGAACCATTCTTTAAACAAAAAAACAAAAAATATGACTCCAAAAGATACCCAAATTGAGAGCGGTGTGTAAATGGAGATTCCACAAACTAAAAAGATGTTAGTCTACTACTACAATAACGCAATAATAAAGAAAAAGGTGCATCTTTGGTGTTTGTAGGTGAAAATGGTTTCTGCTGATTTCGGTAATTGCGGGTGTGCGGTGAGAAACAATTTAAACCCTAAACAATGTACTGCAATGGAGTACTTTAGATTCGAGAGATCAATCTGTACAAGTCCGGCCTAAACCAAGAAATGGTCGTTCTAGACTTGCTTCGGTCACAAAGTGGAGGAGAATGGGTTGGTTTTGGGGAGGGAAGCAAGGAAAGTGGTGAGACCGAGAATAGTTGATTCGGAAGAGTAGTTGGGTTACTACGACTTGTTATCGAAAAGTGAGAGAGCTAACAAGGTTAGCTAGCAAGTAAGTATTTCGAGTGTTGTATCTCCCGTATGAACTTGTTGTTCAATGGAAATAGGTAAGACCTATTTATACAAGTCGAGTAAAAACGACCTGGTCTCATTAAGGAGTGGGGAAGTAAATGGGAGGAGGTGGTAACAGTATGCATGGAATTGATGTTTCATAAAGTGGTTAACGCATGAAACTGGTTTTCATGAAACTTCTAACGTTATGAAATTGATGTTCCATAATGTTGTTAACACATGTGCTATATGTCCCATGAACGTTTCACACATAACTTACGTATTTACTAACCGCCTCACCCTTATGACGGGCGTAATGTACGCCGCATGCTGTAAACCTCCAAACCAATACCCAAAGAGGATCCCCCAGTTTGTTTTGATGTCTCGAATATTTTGGAAAACATGTAGCACGTTGTTGTGGATTGGCAAGTCAAGCTCGGGAAACTTGCCAGCCTGGTGACTTTCGACGGTCGAGATTTTGCATCTTGAGAGGAGGGGCAACCGTTGATCGTTGCACGCCTTCGTTTTGGTAGCCGCGTAGTGAGGGCCAACGTGGTGGCGCGGCTAGGTTGGCATGCCATTGGCATGGAAAGGTTTGGCGTGGCCACACTTAGGTTTTCAGGCCAAAGGTTACCATGTGTCGTCTGGTAACCTTGGGTGGCTAGGATTTGCTCCTGTAATTGAAGGGCAATCGTTGATTGTTGCACGCCTTCGTTTTGGTGGCCACGTAGGGAAGGCCAACAGGATGTCGCGGCTAGTGTGTGGTTAGGCTTGGCATGTGGGGCAAAGGGTTCGCCTTGGGCGTGGCTAGCTTTGGCTAGGTGCAATTTTGACTTGGCATGTGGGGCCAAGGGTTTGCCATGGGCGTATGGCGTGGCTAGGGCCAAGGCAAGGGCGTTTGGCTTGGCATGATGTGACTAGCATGGCTAGGGCCAAGGCAAAGTGCGTTTGGCATGGCGCGGCTTGCTTGGCTAGGTTTGGTTTGGCTTGGCATGTAGGGCCAAGGGTTTTCCATGGGCGTATGTCATGGATAGGGCCAAGGCAAAGGCGTTTGGCTTGGCATGATGTGACTAGGATAGCTAGGGCCAAGGAAAAGTGCGTTTGGCATGGCGCGGCTAGCTTGGCTAGGTTTGGTTTGGCTTGGCATGTAGGGCCAAGGGTTTTCCATGGGCGTATGGCGTGGCTAGGGACAAGGCAAGGGCATTTGGCTTGGCATGATGTGACTAGCATGGCTAGGGCAAAGGCAAAGTCCGTTTGGCATGGCGCGACTATCTTGGTTAGGATTGGTTTGTCTTGGCATGTGGGGCCAAGGGTTCACCTTGGCCGTGGCTAGCTTTGGCTAGGTGCGGTTTTAGCTTGGCATGTGGGACCAAGGGTTTGCCATAGGCGCATGGCGTGACTAGCTTAGGCTAGGTGCGGTTTTGGCTTGGCATATGGGGCCAACGGTTTTCCATAGGCGCATGGCGTGCCTAGCTTGGGATAGGTGTGGTTTTGGCTGGCATGTGGGGCCAAGGGTTTGCCATAGGCGCATGGCGTGACTAGCTTGGGCTAGGTATGGTTTTGTCTTGGCATGTGGGGCCAAGGGTTTGCCATAGGCGTATGGCGTGACTAGCTTGGGCTAGGTGCGGTTTTCGCTTGGCATGTGGGGCCAAGGGTTTGCCATAGGCGCATGGCGTGACTAGCCTTGGCTAGGTGCGTGACCAAGCTAGGGTTTTGGGGCAAAGATCGTTTGGTAACCTTAGATGGCCAGGATTTGCTCCTGGGATTGAAGGGAAACCATTGATTGTTGCACGCCTTCGTTTTGATAGCCGCGTAGTGAAAGCCAGTATAGTGGCGCGGCATGGGGCATGGAGAAGTGTGTTTGGCGTGGCGCAGTAGGTGTGGCTGGCATGATTTGCCATTGGCACGGAGGTGCGGCTAGCATGGTTGGCATGCTTTTGGCGCGGTCGGTGTGGCTGGCATGATTTGCCATTGGCACGGAGGTACGGCTAGCATGGTTGGCATGCTTTTGGCGCGGTCGGTGTGGCTGGCATGATTTGCCATTGGCACAGAGGTGCGGCTAGCATGGTTGGCATGCTTTTGGCGCGGTCGGTATGGATCGGGCATGATTTGCCATTGGCACGGAGAATGCAGTTAGCGTGGTTGGCATGCTTTTGGCGCGGTCAGTGTGGTGGCATGATTTGCCATTGGCACAGAGGTGCGGCTAGCATGGTTGGCATGCTTTGGCGCGGTCGGTGTGGGTGGCATGATTTGTCATTGGCACAGAGGTGCGGCTAGCGTGGTTGGCATGCTTTGGCGCGGTCGGTGTGGCTGGCATGATTTGACATTGGCACAGAGGTGCGGCTAACATGGTTGGCATGCTTTGGCGCGATCGGTGTGGCTGGCATGATTTGCTATTGGCACGGAGGTGCGGCTAGCATGGTTGGCATGCTTTGGCGTGGTCGGTGTGGCTGGCAAGATTTTCCGTTGGTATACGGGAATTAGGGTTTGGCTTGTCGTAACCCTAATTTGAAAAAGATACCCCGGTAATTATTTAGGGACACATTAAAGGTTTCAGTAAATGTGCCTAGTAAATGCTTGTTACTTTAAATGTTGTGACTTCAGCATATGCAAGGGTTTAGTGTTTTACGATTTTAACCCTAAGTTAAAAACCACCATCAACAACTGGATTCATGATTTCTGAGAGGATTTTGTTCCCACACTAGCTGACTTTGCCAAAGAAAACTTGAAGATGATGCATTGAAGACAAAGGTGCACACCGGATTCATGAAGACAAACACCTTAAGATTGACCTGGTCATGTGAGAGATTAAGCATTTACCTTGGGTCATGGAGGCTTTTAGGTTTGGAGATATGGGGCTCTTCGCCTCCGAGTAAAGAAGGTTCATCGCCTTAGATCAACGAAGGTTCTTCTTCTTGAAGCAATTGGGAGGTTCCGCTTTGAAGCAATGTAGGTTTTTCTTCTCTGAGTGATGAAGGCTCTCCGTCTCGAAAATATGAATGCTCTCCGGGCCTATCCAAAATTCTTCTTGAGTTAACTTTTCTTTCTTCAAGAGTTACACTTCGTCATCCTTCCTAGGGATTCATATTGTGCATGCTCATATGCATAGGTTAATTGGCGACCGAATTCGGGGTTCTGAGTACTTTAACTGGGTTAAAATTTTTAGAAGAGTTGCCATTTTGCTTTGGACTACCAAAATTACTATTTTACCTTTGGGATGTAAAATGACTGCTTTACTCTTTATCCAAAAATATTATCTTCTACAATATGTTCACCTATTTGCCACCCACACTTTTCCTATTTGCCACCCTAATTAATTGTCACCCTCACTTATCTTATTTGCCACATATATATTTTTTCATATATCCTAAATACTACTTCTTGACATGTTGTTCACAACCAACATAATAATAACAATAAAATTTAGAAACCCTAATTAAGTTACGAATTAATCTCTCACTGGCAACTTCTTCTACTCCATCTCTCCCAATGATCACCACCTTTCACTCTTAATATTTTTTTTTAATTTTTTGATTTTATATCAAAAAGAAACCTCTAGAAAAAAAGTAGGGAATGTTCAAAAAAAAATAGCAATCCAAAAGGAGGTAAAACTAAACCTAATAATATTGTTTTAACAAAAAAGAAATCTGATATTCAGTCGCGCAGTTCCGGCCGACTGAGGATAGTATAAAAAGAAATCTGTTTGCAACAGATTAATCTATGCTTGGTAATAGATATTATATTATCTTGTTGCCTTATTTTCCGTTAGGAGATTATATATCTCCCTTTACTTTGGTTGTAATGACAAAAGATATTATGAAGGTTTTATATATATTGGTCCCGGGGAGAACATTTCTCTTCAAGGAAGTTATCATCAAATCCAAGATGGTATCAGCCCTCCTACGATCCTATTTTCTCTAAACCATTAAAATCAATGGCGACAGAACAACTGAAGCTCACAGACATTGCTGAGGCGTATAGTTCTATGCATCTACAGCAACTCGATGATGCTTTCTACATGGATACCGGTGCTACCTCGCATCTCACTGCTGATTCAGGTACTTTACATAACGTTTCCAACTCTAGTACTATAAGGTCTATCTTAGTTGGCAATGGCAATAGCATTCCGAGTTAGTGCTAGTGGTACCAAGCTCATAAATCTCCTTCTCGCACCCTTCAACTCAAAAATACTCTTGTTGTTCCCGATATTATCAAGAACTTAGTTCTGTTTCGTAAGTTCACCATTTGATAATCGTGTGTCCGTGAGTTTGATCCGTCTGGTTTTTCCGTGAAAGATCGACTTCGAGGAGGATTATCCTTCGGTGCAATAGTTAGGGATCTTTACCCTATTACCAACTCTGCCATGCCACCACAAAATCGTCCCAGTCTTCCTCCATTTCTCTTCTTGTCTTTTCGCAGGATATTTGGCATAGCCGCTTGGTCACCGGCAAGGCTGTTTTAGATGTTCTTCGTACCAATAATTCTATTCATTGTAATAAGAATCAACATTCTAAACTTTGTCATTCATGTCAAGTTAGTAAACATGTTCGATTACCTTTTTATGAATCAAATTCCAACACTTTTGCTCCATTTGATATCATTCACAGTGATTTATGGACCTCTCCATTACATGTTGATACCGGGTTTCGTTATTATCTTATCTTCTTTGGATGATTACACCAACTATCTTTGGGTTTATCCTTTAAAATTTAAATCCCAAGTCTATGACAAGTTTTTGGAATTTCGTTCTCTTGTTCAAACCCAATTTGAGCGTCAAATAAAAAGTTTTCAATGCGACATGGGACGTGAATTTGACAACTCTTCTTTTCACAATTTTTCTCGTACTAATGGTCTAGTTTTTCGGTTCTCTTGCCCCCAAACTTCCTCTCAAAATGGCAAGGCCGAACGCATGATTCGCCGTGTCAATGATATCACCCGCACTCTTATGTCCCACGCTTCCGTTCCACCAAAATTTTGGGTTTATTCTCTCCTTATGGCTGTTTATCTTCATAATATTCTTCCCACAAAAGTCTTAAAATTTTCCTCTCCTGTGTCTATTCTCTATCAACGCCAACCAACATATGACCATCTTCATACGTTTGGTTGCCTTTGTTATCCCAATCTCTCCTCTACAACTCCTCATAAACTTGCCCCCCGTTCTACTAAATGTGTCTTCCTTGGTTTTCCTTCCAACCACCGTGGATACCGCTGCCTTGATCTTACTACCAATCCCCTTGATCTTACTCAAAACTTGTTCGAGCAGATGCAACAAAATTGTTATGCACTAGTACTTTCCCTTCAAACATTTATAATTTCCTAGACTGAGATCAAAACTTCTCTGTTGGCTGATTCTTTGCTCAGTAAAATTTTAGTTATAATTTTTTTTTAAAAAGAATTCTAGTTTAGGGTTAATGTTTCTTCAATGGGTTTTTGATGAAAACTGAGATTAATGGAGGGAAAAACAAATTTATGTGGTGGTAGTTATAGTCAAATTTAATTGACTTTTTTAGGTGGTGAATATCTAGAATTGAAAACTAAAATTACTATAAAATTCTGATAAAGGTGGCAAATAGGTGGAACCCTACGATAAAGAATATAAACTTTATAGCCAAAAATAAAGATATTAATATCTTCATAGATATGAACTGATAATACTAAAACCAAAACCCAAAAATAACATCCAAAAATTTACCAGCGCACATATTGGTGCATACGTACAGAACAAGAGTCAAGAGGCGAGAGTCAAGTGTAAATTGGTGTCTGAACTAACTAAATTTCCAATTCTCTCGGTCATCCCCATAAGTGTTACGGTTTCTTTCATAATCTCAAATTTTTCTGCTAGAATCAAACTTGAACGTTTTGTGAGGGATGAGTGTAAATCTGACAGGATTAAGAAACTTGATTTTGAGCAACTGATTTTGGAAAGGCCATTGCCATCTAATTATACACTCTGTCATATATTGGGTTCACTGTCCAAGATTAAATGTTATTCTGATGTGATTATGTTGTATAAGAAGATGAATTTACTTGGAGTAGAACCCAATATTTATACATTCAGCATTTTGATTAACTGCTGCTGTCAATTAGGGCATGTGAATCATGGGTTCTGTTTAGGGTTGCACATACCCTATCCATACCCGCCAATCCTACCCTACCCGCCAGTTTTTTAACCGTATTCTATCCTACCCATTATTTGGCAGGTAGGGTGACGGTTAGAGATTTCTTACCCGCCGTTAAATGAGTAAGATGACGGGTAAAACACAAAATTAACCTACCCTACCCGCCTATTTATATAACAGCTTATATAGTAGCCATTGATCTTTCTCTAATTGATCATCTTTGCCGTTGGTTTTTTATTAATCACCTCAACCTAAAAATTAAATTCATTTTCGTATTCCTCTTCATCTCCTCTCTACACAGAAACTCCTAGAACCAAAAACAAGCTTGAGACGTTGTTAAATATATTTTCCTCCGAAATTTCTTGTTTAAAGTCTTTCAACTTTCCTAATTCCGTCTACTTTCCTTTAATTGCCAGATCTCACTGATTAAACAGACCTTAACCTGTCCATGTTTTCCGGGAGCTTTGATTATGTTAAATCAGGTGTGTTTTTAGATGTTTTCAGTTGATTAATTGATGTTTTAGTATGATATTTGATGAGTTTTTGTTTTTAGAGTAGTGGGTTTTTAATGCATTTGATAAGAGGATTTTTCTGATGGGTTAATTAGAATTTTGGGGAAAAATGTGTTCTTTTGTGTGGATTTTAGGTTGGAATCTTGGGTTTGATTCAAATGGGATTCTAAAGTTGGTGCCTTTTTTTTTTTTTTTTTGATATTTCCTATATCATGCCTTTGATTCAATAGCTATGTTTTCTGTTTTAGACTACTGCTAATGTTTAATTGAGACAGTGGTAGTGGATATTTGATTGGTTTGTTAATTGAATGGTTTATGAATTCTGCGAAGGTATTTGCATCTGTGCAAGAATTTGGATATGAGAATGCACCTACTGGGTTGATTGGTATGGTTGGGTCAGTGAGAAGTGCTATGTGGCTGGTGGTTTTTGCCAAATTGCTCTAATATGTTTGAGATGGAAGTTGAATTTCAAAATACTGGGTAAATCTAGATGGGTTTGAAAATGAGCATTCACAGTATGATATTGCAGATTATGATAATCTTTTATGCACTATCTTATGTACGAGGAAGTTGATGGCGATGAAGTAGAGTCGAAGGTGTATATGCACTGTATCTTACTATTAATTAAGGAAAAAGATCTTCATAGATGTGTGTGATTATGCATTAGATGGCTAGATGATTTCTGTTCAAGGACATGACAGCATGCTCATGATTATTATGCATTAGATGGCTGGATGATTTCTGTTCAAGAACATGACAGCATGCTCATGATTATATCGATTCTCTTGCTAATGTTTAATGATCCCAATTGATGTTGCAAATCTTCTCCGGTCTCTCTATATGTGGAGGGTTCTTAATTGCTATCTGAAACCCACATCAAGGCTCGTTCTTTTGTTTCTTACATGTTGTTCTCTTGGATGGTTAAATATAAGCCTTCGCCGTTGAACCAGGGGCAACCAGGTTCTCTCATTATTTCTCTTACATTTTATTGGCTTAATAAGAGGGATATGAAAAGGGTTTCTTTGATGAATTTTGCGAAGCATATAACATGTTACCACTTATGACTTACCGGTACGGTTAATGCTTATTTATGCATCTATTGTAAACTTCTGTTGTTATGAAGTTGAGATAGTTGTGCAGTTTAGTCTTTGTGAAATAGGTTATGTGGACTTATAATTCTGTTTCTTGCTCTTTGCTATGTGAAATAGGTTCTGTGGACTTATAATACTTAGTAAATGCTAGATTAAAAGGTTTATTTCTACCCCATATTTGACACCTTATTTGCACTATCCTAAAAAAAAAAAAAAAAAAAAAAAAAAAAAAACAACAACGGTTATACCCACCACCCTAGGGCTGTCAATGGATATTCGATATCCGGTATCCGTTTCCGAATATCCGGATTCCGTTAGGTTAATATCCGACATAACGGTTATCCGATATCCGATAACCTTAACGTAACGGATATCCGTTTATTAACATAATGATCTTAGGTTAAGGGAGTTTCCGTTAGGTTAATATCCGATACCGTTGGTGTATAACTATATCATAAAATTTTCGGAAATTTTCGATACCTAATACCCTTTAGGTTTACTCTTTAGCCATTTGATTACGTCTCTCCTAAGTAAATATCGGAAATTATCGAATGTTAACGGAAATTAACGGAAATTACCGGAAATTATTGGAAGTTTTTTGTATCATGAGTAGATAACGGAAATTATCGGAATAATATCCGATATCCGATAGCTTATCCTTATACTTATCGATATGGAATTTTTGAATTGACGGATATTATCGGATACCGGATATCCGATAACCCTTAACCTTAACCTTATCAGTATTGCCAATATCCGATGGATTTTTATCCATTGACATCCCTACGCCACCCTATCCTACCCGACCCGCCAATTAATGGGTCGGGTAGGATTTTACCCGTTTAATGGCGGGTAAGGTGACGGGTAAAAAGTTTCTTACCCGCCGTTAGTGGGTAGGGTGGCGAAATGGGCCATATCCTACCCACCCTACCCGTTGTGCAGCCCTAGTTCTGTTTTCTTGGAGAGATGTTTAAGAGAGGGTGTCATCCTGATGTAGTCACATTTACTACACTTATCAAAGGGTTGACTGGTTGCGCATCAAAGATGAGATTCAACATGCTTTTAAAGTGTTTGCTATAATGACTGAGACAGGTATTCAACCTAATGCCTTCACATGTGATACTCTTATACATGGGCTTTGTAGGAATGGTGAAGTGGGTCGGGCTCTTCAGTTAAAAAACAAGATGGTGGAATGGAACTGCAAACCTTGTGTTGTTTCATACTGTGCGATCATAGATACACTTGGTAAAGGAGGTTTAGTTGACGAAGCTTTGGTTCTCTTCTCCGAAATGCTTAGAGATTTGAATGTTGTACCCGATGTAGTTGTTTATAGTTGTTGGATAGTAACGATTACTGTATACACCAATACCAGAACTAACAGGATCAAAATGGTTGTTGTATGTCTAAGTTACTTAACCTACAGATCATTTACAATGACTGTACATGGAAAGGTTATCAATTAATCTCTATCTACATATGCAGTAAGCATTCCTAGCAAGTATGCAAGTAGTTTACAGAGATAATAAGACAAACATGTGATATACATAATCATATTCCTTAATAGTACACAGTGAAGTCAATTTGAAACAAACCCAATATTTAACTTAATCTGTAGAACAGTACTATAAGAGGGATTGACGAATTAAGATCATAATCATTCAATATTCATGCAATTCAATTCATGCTAATTATCACATAATTCCTTCAGCCTATTCTATATGCAACAGAATATAGGATAATAAGAATAGAAGTAAGATAAGGAAACAGAATGCAAACTTAATAAACCGAGGCGAGGATCGCTCTTTCCTTAAAACGCTATTCACCCTGTATACATATGCTGAACAGTTAATGGTGAAGGTTTCCCAGGATACAACGGTTACCTTTCGGAGTAGCACAGCACTTGAATACTTCGAAAGCAGGCGAACGCAAGATGAAGAACAAACTCTCTGAATTCTAGAATCCTAATGGTGAAAAATTTCGTGATCGAAAACAGAGACATACTTGGGTTTTTATATCTACGCTTGTGTCTTTTCGGTTTGGGTATGTATCTCTTGGTTTGGGGAAAATGCCTATTCTTATAGGACATGTCTTTTAGATTTGAAGTCAGACCGTTAGATTAGATCTGATATCTTTTGATGAAGAGACATAATCTATAACCATTGGATTAAGTCCCTTCACTAATTTCCCACTACAATTTGTCATTCATAACCAACAATCCCCCACAATGAATGAAAATTGTCCTAAAGAGATGCATTATGAAGGCTATATCCTAAACCCTAATGCAGACACCAGAGAGTTCGTATACGGAAAATCACTGCTTTTGGAAAGATAGCTTTTGGCTTTGAATCTTCCATAGTGAATATCCACCGGGTGTACTAGTTGATTAGTGAACGCGATGTCTTGAACTATTCAACTGTATAATGTAAACCGATGCAGTGAATAACACACAGCTTATTTCCTTTCATCTTTTGTTCTCGGTTGTGTTCATTTCGGCCTTGAACATTCCCGGTTGTTCATGAGTGCTCTAGAGAAACATAGCCTTGTAGTTCTCATAGAAGCGGCCCACTTCACACTCATATAGGTGATCTCCTATTAGAAGTATCCTGCCATACTCCGCTTAAATTAATTTAAAGCCATAGGAATCATTAAAAGAAGAACTTAACCTCTATCGTGACAGGTAACACTGACTCTCATCATAGGAATGGGATAGGGAAAATTCTCTTTCAGTGTTTTCTGGCGAATGATTCACAACTTAGTTGTCCCTTTTGAACCTAGACCATGGGATCTCCAATCGCTTAGGTTGGGTTACCGCTGCAAATCATTCTTTAGTTAAGCTATTAAGCCCCATTCCCCTCGATGAAGCAATTATAAGCTCTCTATAAATGGGAAGTCGACTTCACACCATTTACCAATACTATTTCTTTTTAAGTGCGCACATTTAAGAGCAATTGCGTTATGATATTATGAACGTCGTCGTTGATGTACTCGTCAAGACGTAATATAATATCTTAATCATGTGTTTTTACTCAAAAATCTGTTTGATCAGAACAGCACATTAACTTCTAATATGCGTATACATATACTATGGCCATACAAGTATCTTATTTTCTAGGAAATTTTAGGTGACTCCCTGACTTCGCGTCCAAAGCTTCGGAGTACATAGTTGATCTCGCCATCAACATTTATTTCCACAAAACGCATTACACAAACACATAATTCCCCTTGATGGTTCTCGAATCATCGTTTACCGCAGATAGCCATATCCATACCAGTACACTTTAGTTAGCACAACAGGATTTCTTCGTTTCGAGAATACAGATTGTTGAAACACTTAATCTGTAAAATCCGTTTGACTTGAATAGAGAAGTCAATCATTGTATTTGCTATCTGTTTTAAAACACCCCACATTTTGCCGACTACGTAAGGAATTTCTCTTTCCTTATTCGCAAAATGATCTCTCTTGGGGTAACTACTGGACACCAGACATCTTAGTTTTCTGAAAACGTTTTCCCCCACAATTCTAGTGTATCCAGTAAATTAAGACTTTATCATTTGTTCCAATGATATTTCTCTTTATCATAATTATTTTCTCTTCACGGCACGTTACAGAAACAATGCCGAAAGAGTGCCTAAGATTGATATATGTTTCTGTCAGTTCACATCCAAACTTCTTAGTTTGATCACTGTACCATTTAGAACCGTTCAAAATGATTTGGGATGTTACTCCCAAAATCCCATGACTCTTGGAATGTCTAGAAACATACATTTGTCTTGCGAGCATTACAAATCAGAATTTATCATTAGGCATTAGTGATTTCTCAAAAGTCATAAGTTGCAATTCTAAAACTTCCATATTCTTCCGCATCGCAACTCCGATTAAGACTTTTTCCAAATTGGGTTTTGAGAAGACATCTTGATATACACATATTGTTTTTTCTACAGGCTTAAAAGAGTCATGGAAAAACTACAGAGCCACTTTGAATCAAGACTTACATATTTCAGAAAATTTTCAGACACCAGACTCAATTTGTAAAATTCGGAAAAATTACTTCTGATAGTTCAAAAATTCTGAAAATTTGACAGCATGATCATCAAGATGTTAGTTACACTCGGTTAAAGGGCTAACTGAAATTCATTATAGAATAGGAGATTTTCATAAATCTTCTCCAACTGCGCAGGCTATAAATCCTTTGCGCAATCTGAACCGTCGCAGTGGGGTTTGCGAGTTCAGTTCCAATAATTGCATGATATATGTCAAACGTATTTCAGTATTCCATATTCATCAATTCCCTTTGCGAATTCTAATGAACAGGCCCGACCATTCATGCAAACGAAACAAGAGTCGAAAATGTAAGCGAAAGAATAAAATTTATTAATCAGACATTAAAGTCATTACATTGGCTTTATCATACCTCCAGCCTTATTCCTTTCCTACATACATATTACTCTTTGATAATACAAAGTTATTAAGCAGATGTTATTGTCATTACATTGGCCTTAAACATACCTCCGCCAAATATCCCTTTCCTACATAGGTATCATTCTTCGACAGTACAAAGTTATTCGCTACAAAAACTAGTTTGAAGCCATGAATCACTAGTAAACTGCCCGAAATTAAGTTTTTGCGAATGTCGGGAACATGTAATACATCTTTCAGAGTAACCTTCTTACCGGAAGTGAACTTAAGTATTACATTTCCCTTACCTTGAACCACTGACGTCGCAGCATTACCCATGTAAACTGGTTCTCCATTCTCAACAGTTTCATATGTAGAGAACATGGAACGATCAAAACAGACATGTCGGGTTGCTCCCGTATCAACCCACCAATCTCGTGAATTGCCTACCAGATTAACTTCCGAAATGACGGAAGTCATGGGCTTCTCAAAGGAGCAAGGAGTAGAACTCAAGTTCAGGTTTTGAAGACCACAAGAAAGAGTAGCAATCATATTCAGTTCTTGGTCGTCATCATCAACCTTCCTTTTCTTTTTGTTGGAGTTCTCAATCTTCAATTGACATTCTTTGGCATAATGACCTTTATTGCCACAGTTGTAGCATTCTACATCACTTTTCTTTTTCTTCGACTTATTCTTGTTCTTGTTCTTATTCTTGTTTGAACCGTGATGCTTACGTTTCCTCTTGTTACCATTTGTTTCTTCTTCAACCAAATTAACCTTGGTATTTTCAGAAGCATTTTCAGTCCTTTTCTCAGCACTTGACCTTCTTCCTCAACTTGCAACCTGAAGATCAAGTTTTCTAACTTCATCTCCTTTGTCTTATGCTTAAGATAGTTCTTGAAATCTTTCCAAGATGGCGGCAACTTCTCAATAAGTGCAGCAACTTGGAATGATTCGGAGAGGGTCATCATTTCAGCCTTTAATTCATGGAGAATTATTTGGAATTCCTGGACTTGCGCCATGACCGATTTAGTGTCAATCATCTTAAAATCAAGGAACCTAGCCACTATAAACTTCTTTACCCCAGCAGACTCGGTCTTGTATTTCTTCTCAAGAGAGTCCCACACTTCCTTAGCCGTTGCCAAAGGATGATAGACACTGTAGAGAGAATCCACTAAGGAGTTTAGAATATAGTTTTTGCATAAGAAGTCAGAGTGCTTCCATGCTTCAATTGCAGAAACATGTCGAGCATCACCATCCTTATTAGGGACTGGTGGATCTTCTGTCAAGTACATGGCAAGCCCTAGAGTGGTCAAATAAAACAACATCTTAGATTGCCAACGCTTGAAATCACTGCCGTTGAACTTCTCTGGCTTCTCGGCATGAGGCGTGTGCGAGGCATTGGTAACGGAGGATGGACCAGCACCATTTGAGGAGGTTTTTGACGCATCATTGTCAGTTGTCATTGTTGCTGCAATGCACAACCTAAGTAAGTAACAAACATACAACAACTACAAAATTCTAATGGCAACCAACGTTTGAAGACAGTAACAAGTTAACATAAAATATACAATAGCGTTTTAAGATTGTTGGATAGTAACGATTACTGTATACACCAATACCAGAACTAACAGGATCAAAATGGTTGTTGTATGTCTAAGTTACTTAACCTACAGATCATTTACAATGACTGTACATGGAAAGGTTATCAATTAATCTCTATCTACATATGCAGTAAGCATTCCTAGCAAGTATGCAAGTAGTTTACAGAGATAATAAGACAAACATGTGATATACATAATCATATTCCTTAATAGTACACAGTGAAGTCAATTTGAAACAAACCCAATATTTAACTTAATCTGTAGAACAGTACTATAAGAGGGATTGACGAATTAAGATCATAATCATTCAATATTCATGCAATTCAATTCATGCTAATTATCACATAATTCCTTCAGCCTATTCTATATGCAACAGAATATAGGATAATAAGAATAGAAGTAAGATAAGGAAACAGAATGCAAACTTAATAAACCGAGGCGAGGATCGCTCTTTCCTTAAAACGCTATTCACCCTGTATACATATGCTGAACAGTTAATGGTGAAGGTTTCCCAGGATACAACGGTTACCTTTCGGAGTAGCACAGCACTTGAATACTTCGAAAGCAGGCGAACGCAAGATGAAGAACAAACTCTCTGAATTCTAGAATCCTAATGGTGAAAAATTTCGTGATCGAAAACAGAGACATACTTGGGTTTTTATATCTACGCTTGTGTCTTTTCGGTTTGGGTATGTATCTCTTGGTTTGGGGAAAATGCCTATTCTTATAGGACATGTCTTTTAGATTTGAAGTCAGACCGTTAGATTAGATCTGATATCTTTTGATGAAGAGACATAATCTATAACCATTGGATTAAGTCCCTTCACTAATTTCCCACTACAATTTGTCATTCATAACCAACAATAGTTCTTCGATCAACGGACTTTGCAATCCAGGACGGTTGGGATGACGGAAGATGCTTGGGGGTTATTTGAACTGATGGACAAGTTAAACATAAAACCTAATCAGATTACTTATGGTTCAATGATGGATGGTCTGTGTTTAGCAGGTCGGCTGCAAGATGCGGTGGAACTGTTTAACTCGATGGTAGATAGGGGCATTGCACCGAATGTTATCAGTTGAAGCATATTGATTGATGGGTATTGCAAGAATCGCAAGTTGGATGAAGCTTTCCAGCTATTCAAGAAAATGAAACGAAATGGATTGAAACCCACAACACAGTTACTTACAATATACTATTAGCGGGACTATACCGAGATGGAAGAATGAAGACTGCAAAAAAATTGTTGAATGAGATGCAAATTCTTGGTCAATTTCCAGATGAAGTTACATATGTGGTACCAAGAATGGAATGGTTCGAAGCAAGAATGTTTAAAAAGGGTTGGTAAGCTAATATTTACTATTTAATTCTCATTCGCAGTTCATTTCAGGCTGGCCAGTTGGAATATGCGAAAAAACTGTTTAATGAAATACCAAAAAAAGGATTAGCACCTAATGTTGTAACATTTACCACTGTGATAGATGGCCTCTTCCGTAACAACATGTTACTGGAGGCTAACTCGTTAATCATTGAAATGGAAGAGAAGGGCAGTTTACGTGATGCTCGAGCATATGATACCATCATGAATGGCTTTCTTGTAGCCAATGAGACTACGAAGGCGCTGTATTTTCTTCACAAGATGCGTGAAAGAAACTTTGCACCAAGTGATTCTGTTATTTGTTTCTTAGTAAACACCCTCTAGACAGATTGGCTAAAAAAATCAGTAGTTTTTGCGAAACCTTGTAAATGTTGTGGTAACTACAAATATTTGAAATCTCCATGTGTATCAACATTTTTTTTGATGAGTATGTGTGTCTGTAATTTGCCGTTTTTTTTCTCAATTGAAAGCAGGAGAACTTGTGGCCCTTCTGTGCTTCTTAATCTTGTTTTTTTCTCTTCCCTGACTATTTTTCAGTCATTTAAGTAGTGTTGTAGGGATCACTTTATGGAAGAACAACATAGTGTTGTATGTTTCTTCCTGTATGATATACTCCCTTATTAAGATTAACTTCACTAATGTGTATTAAATGTTTGACCTTGTTCAGAAAACTCTCAGGTGGCATTTCAAGTTGCTGCAGCAGGTAAAGTTGTATCTATAACAGAAAGACAGTTTTTTCAGATGGAGGGATAAGAGAAGCTTGATAAGGTAACATGTAACTTGGTGTGGTTTAGCATTACCACAAAATACTGGTGGCTTGTTTTGCGGTTCTTTCTGTAATCTGACTGACAAGTCAATTTTCACCCTGTTTTTCTGGGCCCATTTGCAATTAGAATATTGTGGTTAGTGTTGCCTATATCCGTATTGTATTTGTTACTCCAGCTTCCTCTACTAATCATGGCAGCTCCCATGTTTTAGGATTTCTTTAACAACTCGTCAAAAGGTACAGAGTTTTATTGGAAATCTCATTTTTAACACATTCTTGTTTCTTTATGTAGATCATTTCCTCTCATGAGCGGAAGAAAGGGAAAAAGTAGCCCAAGGCACTACGCCTTGTTATTGAAAAGGTATGAAAAACCAAGTTTGTAATTGAATTTTTGATTTTACAGTGTTCAAACGGAACCGTAGAATTGGGTTTCTCATAAAAAAAATTGCTTTCATTGAGAGTTGAACTCAAGACCTCCCGCTTACTAAACGGGTGCTCTAACCAACTGAGCTATGAAAGCTGATTGTTTTCCTTGAAATCCAATTCATACTAGATCTCTAAGGGTGAATAAAGCTTGTCCTAATCCTTTTGGTGCTTCTATTTTAAGATATTTACGCGTTTCCAATCGGCTTCAACTTCCCTTATCAATTTACGTTACATAATAAGCTCTAAAAAACCAAGGTGACTAAATTGGTGGTACAAAAAATCCAGCCATATTATTTTTAATAAATAAAAAAAATTTGATTAAAAAAAAACAAAAAATCCAGCCATTTCTAAAAAACCCTAAATCAAATAATAATGAGTAAATTTAGTTTTTATTATTTTTTAAAAACCCAAACATACCCTTTTTATCTTTATTTCTTCTTCTTCTCTCCTTTCTTCTTTCTTCTTTCTTCCGCCTCCTTCTCTCCACCAAAAGGCATTTGCATCCAAAACTTAAAACCAGACTTCTTCGACCCCTTACGCCATTTCACGTTAGACACTAACTCTTTGAACTTCAATTCTTTCTATTTGAATCTCATTGCATGATCTTGGTTAAATAGAGTTGCTTGCCCTCGACAAGTTTAGCTGCCATTTTTGTTCTTGCACATTCGATTTGGGTGAGCTTAAGTCCGTCGGCTTCGTCGAAATGCCCTAATTGTTCGGTTGCAACATGGTGACCACAATTTCCATCCCCATCAACGTCGTCGGTGGATATAAGGTGATCTAAGATGACGTAAGGAAGTTGTTCGGTATACTCCTTGTAAAAAAGTGTAAGCAACACGATGTGGTCTTCCTTGCGAATCCCTAGGTGTGTTCGGATTACCATTTATTCCTCTTATCGTCACCATACCACTATTTTGGCTTTGCTGGGTATCGATCTCATGCTCAAAAATATCCATATCTTCATTTTATTGCTTTTTTGACCGACCTCGTTTCTTAGGAATGAAGGACTTTTCGTACTCCTCATATTCCGCCTGGACATGTTCATGACGTGATAGGTCTCTTCTGTAACCCTTGGCATCATTAACAGTTTCTCTAAATGATATTTTAGTTGTTGGTCTTCCCGGTGGTTTTTGTTTTATTGGCTCTTCTTCTACCCTCAAGCTCTTACGGGCCGCCTGCCACAAGTTAGCAACCATAATTTGTCTTCCTGCACAATTAATTTTTCGGTATCTTTCATTGATGTACTTGTCAATCTCCAAGTCTCCAAATTCTTCATCGGCTAAACCCATGGGCTTTGGGATGAATGAAAGTTGATGCCAGAATGGATCGATATTCTCAAGAGGAATGATATCTTTGTACCACCAAGTTTATGTTTACACGGGAGGCCGAGCCAAATATCGGTTGTACAATTACACTTCATCACCTTTCCGGCAGCCGCATTAGCTCTAAACTTTAGAAGTTCTTCCATCATATGGATTATTGCCCACCATGATACTTGGTGTGCTATACCCCGTAAAAAATCTTTGTCTTCAATGTATTGCATCATAAAATGGTCTTTACTTATCTCCATCTGCTTCACTATTTTTCTTAGGTCATTCTCTGCGTGCTCGTGAATAGCTTCTTGTACCGTACCTACCCCACCATTATTCTGTTCCAGAATTTTTTTTAAATGTCCATGAGACTGCTCTGCAAGACTTGTAGATTCAGTTTTGAAGTGCTTGTATCTATTGGTCCATGCATAAACAAACTTCTCCTTCCAAGGATTCAACCATGTATTTAGGCAATACTCGACAACCTTCTTATGATCCATGCTCCAATCATCAATACACTTCTGCAAGTTGGCATAATACTTAACCTCGGTTTTCAAATGAGCCAAATGGTTCCAATATTTGCAAAAATCTTTCCATAGATCCCCCTCTTCATCGTATTTTGCCTTTTCTTTCCTTTTCTCTTCCGCTCGCTCTTTTTAGGAAAGTTGACTTAGACGCTCATCTTCTTCCTTAGAACGTTGATTACCCTTCTTATAATGGATCTTTTGGATTTGATTCTTGCAATTAGAAAAAAGATTGGTTTGGATGTGCCACGTACAAAGAAAATGTTGAGCAAGTGGAAAAAATTTAAGAATGGCTCTCATAATTGCAAAATCCCTATCCGTAAATATAACCGGAGGCGTCTCTTCTCCACGGTAAATCAACCTCACTTGTTCCAACGCCCAAACATAGTCCTCTATTTCTTCTTTTTCCATAAAGAACCATGCAACAGTGAATGATTGTTTATCCGAAGTATGAGTGACCACGTTCAACATCGGCATGTTATACCTGTTTTTCTTACAAGTGCAATCTATGAAAAGGACCGGGTAGAAACACTGAGCCAAATCCACCATCCTTGGGTGCGAAAGAAAAATATGAGTCACTTTCTCCCCCATACCCACCCTAGTTTGCATGGCGTAGTTCAGTTTTTTTTTACTAACCACTCCGATTGTTGCATAATTAATCTACCATTCCATTCGGTTTTTTTTTAAGCGTTGCTTTGGCGGCGTTGATTGTGGAAATGGTAGACAAGTTATCCTTATCTTCCGCCCTTATTGCATTTAAGATCTTAAGAGGTCTAAATCCCTTCATATGCCGAACCTTGTCCATCTGATGTGATTTCAGCCACGCATATGCAGGGTGTCCTTATAAACTTGTGGGTGGACGATGGTTGTAACGACCGTCCGGAATACTATAAAATTTCCATCGATCGGCTTCATGGCGTCTTTTGAAAACAATTCTGAACGGGCATTCACACTTCTTCGACGATGTTCTGTAGACCCTAGTTGTCTTCTTCTCATACTTGTAATTCTTACCTTTATGACTTTCTCCCTTCTTACCCACTCTCACGCATACCATTTCCATCTTCTAAAAATCGACGTGTTTACTTTGAAGAACCACACACATCTTCTCTTTTGCCTTGGAGATAACCCATTCCTTGATGTCATCCTTGAACTCCCATGTTTACATCGAGCAAACAAATTTAACAACCATGAGATCACTAATAAAATTATTTGAACATATAAATATATCGATTCGGTTAAGGAAAATGTACCAAATCATTCATATAGTGTTGGGAAGTATCCGGACCCATCGTAGATACGGGTTCTGGCTTGGAGCTTTGTTGCACTACTAACTAAAAAAGAAAACACAAAGGGGCGTTAAGATCTTAGATGTACAAACGACGACTCTTCACAAATTAAATTTTTGGCCCTTAGAGTCGTCAACCACTTATTTGCATATTGACGACACGCATCTAGAGTTGTCAATCAACCTTTTGCAGATTGACGACTTTTTTGACTGACATTATGGGCATTCCTCTTATATAAGAGTCGTCAATCTGCTAAAATGACAATTGAAGACTATGTAGGCCACCCTTTCCTAACAGAAAAACGTAAAATAAGGGTCGTCAACTTGTAAAATTTAACAATAGCGACACTTTAAGAAAACTTGACGACTCTCCATGTAAACTAACGACTCTTGACAAACATATATACACCATTCTGCTTGGTTTTCGAATTGAGTCGTTCGGTTTATATGTCAAACCTGACGACGGATTATACATAGTTTTATAGTCGTTTAGTTGTAAACGTAATATATTAACGACTCATGATAGTATTTGCATTTATTGGAGAATTGAACTCCACCAAATGTGGTTGAGGCAGTTGGGTCGTTCAATTCTATAAATAGACACCCATATCTCACCTCTTCCTTACCAAAACCATAATTATCAACCTTCTCTTCTCCTTCTCATTTAATTATCATCCAAGAGGAGAAAGAAGAGAAACACCATGACTACTCCCTACACTTCCGAAGAGAATTGCGCCATTGTGAGAGCTTGGTTGACAGTCACAAACTACTTTGAAAGTCAAGGAAAAGACGTTGATGAAAAATCGGATGCTTGGTGGAACTGTTTATTCATCGTTTTTGTGGCGTTAGACGGAAATTGCAACTCAAGGTCTTTGAAAATCGTCAAGGAACAGTTCAAGGAGATAAAATTGGAATGTGATGCTTTCAAAAGAGAAATTAATGCCGTGAGGGAAGCCATGCCGAATATGTTGGGTGTTATAAGAGTAAGTATTTAAACAAGAGGTAAAACTTATCATAAGCTTTGAACAATACTAACTAAGTTTTTGTTATGGGTTTTCAGTTGGGGAAGGCGTATGCGCGATATGAGGTGCTTCGTGGGAAAAAGTTTGAATTCGACGATTGATACTTTATCTTGGAAGGCACTATGTATAATTACGCCATTTATGGTTAAGTGTATAAGTGCACCGTTATTATCTATTGTATTTCATTTCCTTCAATGCAATGCTATGCAAGATGTATGCCTTTTACGATTCAATGAAATGATTATATAAAATCAGAAATTATAAAAAAAAAAGGTAGAGTCGTCAGTATTTAGAGATGTAGGGAATAACGACTCTCATGTAAATATGAAATGGATTTTTAGGGTCGTCATTATATAGTAATGCCAAACTAACAACCCTTAGAGTAAGAGCTACAGAGAGTTGGAGTTGTTGGGTTCTAAACATTTTGAGTTAACGACTCTAGATGACCTAAAAGTTGGATTCATCAAATTTATCAAACTTGGTTGACGATTTTTCATAACCTGCAAAATTTGCATATTGGAGTCGTTTATTTCTGTGCCAGATCACTGACGACTCATAAGGGTCGTTAGTTTATTATACTCGACCTAACGACTCTCACACTGAGTTGTTGCATAGTGACCATGAATCGACCACTTGGAGCACCATTCGTGCGATTTGAAGAGTATAGGAAGTTTACCTGATTGTTTTGAGCTTCGGCTTCTTCAAATGGAGGATTGGTTCCTTCATTTTGAGCAATAGGATCTTCATTTGCATCATTTATCAAAGCTTCCTCTATTAACATCTCTTCATCAAACATCCAATCCATAGGATTAGTTGACACAATCTCACCATCAAAACAATCATGTATGTTGTTTAAACCTTCACTAACATCACTTCCTCCACTAGAATCACTCATTTCAAATAACCCTAAGTTTCCCCCCCAAAACCCACCTCCTTCTTCTCCACAACACAAAACAAAATTTTTCTTTTATCAAAATTTTATCCCTAAATCTGATTTTAATCTAACCAAACTAATTAACAACTAATCAACTCAATTAACACTAATAATTATGGGGTAGTTTAGCCATTTTTAAAAAAGTGGGATAAGGGATAACCCCAATTACTATTTCATGACCTTTTTTGTCCTGTAGTTAGGGGCCCCTAATTATTTTCCAGGGCCCCAATTAAGCGGTGCTTTTTATGTACAAAAAGAAAGGAACGCGGCATTTCGTTTACTCGTGTATGATTTGGTCATCTTCAAACTTTTGTCTTCATCTGGTAAGATAAGTTAGGCAATAACTGATCGGCGTCACCGCGGACATTGTAGCAATCTCTGTTTATCATTGTTTTTTTTTTAGAGAAAATGGGTCATTTGTCCAAAAAAATTTAAAACACGGTTCAAATGGACAAGTAAAAAAAAGTACGGGTGAAATAGCCAAAAAAAAAATAGCAAGATGAAATCGATTCATCCTGGCTTATACTTAAAAAATAGCAAGGATGAAACCGGGATGCATCCTGTGTAAAATAAAAATAAGAAAAAATATTTGAAAATGGACGGGATGAAACCGGTTACATCCTCGCCTATTTTTAAATTTTTGTCCATTTAAACAAGATATCTTTTAATTTTGGCTATTTAAACAGTATCAAAACCTAAGTGTATTTTTCACCCAGGAATTGTTGATTTTGGTCTTTTTGACCAATTTTGTGTTTTTTTTATTGTTTTTATCTGCTTATTGTTACATGGCCTACGGCCCATGGATGTGCGGTCCATGGGTTATCCATTTATATGTATATAATGTAACCTATGTAATAGAACTACTTATCTTCCTAATAAGATTCTTCTTCTTCTTCCTCTCATCTCTCCATGTTTCACCTATAATTCTCCTCAAACACGTTATCATGCCCGATGCTATACCGCAGAGCGATTTGATTATTTATTTTTCTCTAAATGGAGGATAAACACAAGTTGTTTGAATCAAAAGTTGGGTTTGGATTTACATCAAGGAAATCGCTGGAATCAATAAGAAAAAAAAAAAAGATAAGTTGGATCTACTCTTTTTCCTATATATGTTATTTCTTTTAAATCTGCGACGAAAATTGATTTAACGAGGAATTAGGAATTATCTTGATTAATTGTTTGCAATTAGGAATTGTTGATTTTTATTTTTTCGTATACTGTGTATGCACTAATCAGGAATTAGATCTACTTTGATTAGTTTATTCCTGTCTACGTAGGTACTAGTACTTGTTTGATTAATGTAATCCGTTTGTGCAATTCTTCTTCTTTGATTAATTTAATCCGTTTGTAATTTTACTTTTTTGATTAATTTAATCCCTTTGTAATTTGGGATCTGCTCGTGGACCTAGAGAATCTCAGAAAAGAGAAAGAAAAGAGAATTTGTTCGTCTTCCGGAGAAGCGTGGTCGCCCGTAGAGAAGAGAACCCGCCTCCTGTCCCGTTCCGGCCCAGTTCCGGGTCCTGTCCAGCCCTATTCCGGGTCCTGTCCAGCCCTATTCCGGGTCCGATCCAACCAGGACCAAATCGCCCTGTCCGATCTAATCAGGCCCTGTCCTGTCCCGTCCCGTCCTGTTTCAGCTTGATTCTGGGACGTGCGCGACCAAGGATGTTCCGGTTTTGTGTATATACGGTGGGAACCAAATTTTGAGGTATGTAACTATAACGCGAGTTTTTATATGCTAAGTTTATTTACTCGCTAGGCTTATTTATTTGTTTTTAAAATAGGCCTAGTTTTATTTATTTTTGTCTTAAAATAAGTCAACAACATATAAACGGTCAATTTAAATTATTTTTATTGATCTCAATCATTAAGAATTTTGGTCTTAATGCTATTTATTCTCTTGAATATAATATTGGATATAGTTGAATGGTGTATTTTGTTTAATTGGTTGTACCAACTCAATTCCAATGTATTCATTTGGGGCTTAGAAGTACTTGAGCACCAATACTGGATACTTGATATTTTCCCAAAATTTTTTGAATGTTCCGTGGAATGTATCCACTTGCTCGACTATTAATCTGTCAATAGTTTCAAAACATACATTCCAATAAAATCACATGTATTCTAATTTTTGTGGAAGAACTCACTAAAGATGATATGAGTCATAAAATTTTCATTTCTCTACTTCATCCATAATACTAACGAACCAGTATATGTTGAAGTATGACAACAAGAGAATTATATTTAATAATATATTCAACCTAAAGTAAGTGGTTGACATGAGTAGTGAGATTCTCTTGGCCTATTGAGATAAAGAAATTTCTCAAATTAAGCTAAATGTATCAAAATTGAAAATGAAAAGAACCCCAAAGTAATGAGGGTTAGACGACTTTGACTCATATAAAGCATGTGAAAAGGGACATATATATCATGAGATAAAAAATATTATTATTTTTCCCTCAAAGTGATAATGACACCAACGTATAGGTATCAATTGAACATGGGATCGGCTAAAATGTAATTCTAGCTATCATCATAAATAAAAGAGTTGGAAATGCACCTGGTCATAGGTGTTGGTATATACAATATAATGTGTATGTGTATCATAGTAATAACCAATTTTCACATCAACTTTAATGGCAACAAGAACTTTGCCTGGCCAATTGACTATCTTATCGAGCGCAGCACTGCTCATTTTTTTTTCAAGATAGAACAAAGACGTAGCAAAATCTCTAGATGTACCAAGAGATAATCACACCTTGTTAAATTCCCAAGTAACCCGTGCAAATGGATATCATGTGGAACATCAAAATGATGAGAATGTAATTGATTGCATCTTTTATAGTCTCTAATATATTTGGAAGGAAATATATTTTAGAGAAACTAATGAGTCAATTTAGTGCAATGTAATTCACTATAATATTTGGATTATTGAATCATATCGACTCCGACGATGAAATGTTGGAAAATGACTCATACAAAGCTTTGGGCATAACCATAAAGAAACTTTGGTTGTGACATGATGATTGTTTTGAAGGAACTCATACAAATATCACTTTATTTGAGTGAACGAAAATGGGAAAAAGATTGACAGAATGCAAACTGACGACATATCTCTCAATAAGTGTTTTCTAAATTACTAGATGCACAACCCCCCTTCCCATTATTCTTTTAGGTAAGAAAGCATATCACTCATTTTTACAAAGTCTTCAGTAAAATAGGATCGAGACCATCCTAAGATGCAAATGGTAAAAATTCCATATTACAAAGAAAACAAGGTGAACTTAAGAAAAATATTCATGCAGAATGCGGACCATTAAAGTGACTTGATGGATCTCGGGGTGAATATTTTGACATTTTGGACTAGTTATAGTTCCCAAGAAATTTGCGTTTGAAAACTCCTAGCACATATTACACAATGCAAAGTGCAAAGGCTAACCACCCTTGTTAATGCTAGAGAATTTACATCAAAAGGACTTGATGAATATTGCATGTTTAATAGGATCAATGCAGCATCTTCTACCCAATGGTCTCGCAGAGGCTACCATCAAAGGTTACTGAGATGGTGCCTAAGGAATAGGTTATGATACCAACCTATCTTTCATTGCTTTGAGGATATGCAATATTACACGCATCTTACTTAATTTGTTTTTAGAACCCAATATTAGTCAACCTTTTCGCGTACCAATTGGTAATCGGATTTAAGCCCGATATTCGTGTTTTTACGCATTTTTGGTTACACTATATATGTGCCATTACGACTCCACATCGTACTATGATGGGTCTTCAAAATCATTAGTAGTTATGTTGGAAATGAGTTACCAACAATTATCCGCATTTTAAAACTTTTGGCAGGAGATCTCTTACCGCTAGATTTGCGGTTGTCATTTTAATGAGACATTCTTCCCGTCGTTAGGGGGAGATAAGAAAAAGTATTTTTCTAAGGAACGACAAGAATTGTCGTGGTGTGTTCCCACTTTATGTCTCATGTTGATTCTTGTACTCCACAAATGTAAATGTGAAGTGACAAAGAATAATCGATTTTTAGAATGTAAATCGATGTCGCTAAAGTGACAAGATCACACATACCACCTGCAAATATTCCCTGCAAGGTTAAAAATCCTCGGTATGAGGGGTACACCATAGACTAAGGTGTTGCAACTACATTGGTGGAAGTGTAGTTGAGGCCGTGGCTCCATAAAGGAAGATGGAGAGACCACCCGATTCGATCAATGCTCACCTAGAAAGGAAATAGATGAGTAAGGCACAACCTAATTTTTATCATTAATGAAATCATCTCATTTGATTGTCTATGACTATGTCCATGAATCAATATGGGGAGGACGCTCCGAAGTTTTAAATGATTCTAGAGAACAATGAAATCTCGACGGATTATGAGAATGCACATGAGTCAATGGAAGGATCATGGGTGCACAGTCATGATATGATATAATCCATAAATAGTTGCTCAGTAAGTAGATCATAATGAGATCGAATTGTGCTTTATTTTGATTAATTTCAAATAAGTAGCATATTTGGCCTACACAATCTAGGTAGAACTTAGTTCTTTGGCAAATATACGGGTATTTGGTGTGGTAGTGCTAACCAACCAAGTGTAAAGCCTATTGGACATACATAATTAATTTGTCATAAAGCATAATGAGAAGAAAGTAGTCTTAAAGTACAAAGACTCGCCTTGTGGCGCGAGGTTTCTCACAAAGCCTGGAATTGTTCTCTTGTAATGAACGTTATAGAGTTCCGCTACTTAGTTAGCTTGGTAATTTCAAAAGGACTTGAAATGCAAGATATGTATGTGGTTGTTACTTATCTCTTAAAGAATCAAGAGATAGAATATATTTACAAAAGTACTTGATAGACTTTTGTTGCCCAAATCAAATGACTCTAAACCACAGAGTGCGTTTACAGTTAGATAGAACGCTCACTTATAGATTCAAGCAATCATGCGGATGTGGTATACCCGTTTAAGTGGCTATTTGATTTGGAGGGGATAAACAAGTAAGTTATTTTTCCTTGCGTATTCATAAGAAAGTTCCTGATTTGGAATTGTAGCTATTTATGTTGATGGTACAGACATGTTTTTTAATCTTGATGTAATAAGAGACCTTAAAAGCTATTTAAAATCCGAATTTGAGATGAAAAATCTAGGAAAGCTCGATCGAATAATGAGCTTGTGGTATATTATTCCACCGGCTTGCATATGTCTAAAGTTTTCGGGCAATTTAACAAAGACATGCATCCCGATAGCACTCCCATGATTAGTCGAGGTTCAAATGTAAGTAAGTAACCATTTCGGCCCAAAGGAATATGACGAAGATGTGTTGGGAGATGAAATTCCTATATCTAAGTACAATAGACGCATTGTTGTACTTAGTATAATAATGTACTCGATTAAATTTTACATCCTCGTGGAACTTGTTAGCTAGATATAGCCGCGCCAACGCAACGTCATTGGAATGGTATAGTGAATGTAATCATGTACTTAAAAGTAACCATTGACATAAATTTATTTTATCCCTACAAAGACATTAAAAGGAATGCTAATGAAAGTGCAATCCAAAAGTTGTTGATTATGAAGGAACAATAATCTCTTCTCCAACAAAAGTAATCGGAGGAAGATATCGTAGATTATTTTCTAAGTCATTACCAATATTAAGTTTCGATAAATACATGACTAAAAGAACATTCTGGAACAACTCGAGAAGTAATCAGGGGAGATGCCGACATCGGGGAGGATCCAAGGATATGATGTCGGCATATTTTACTTCGAAATTGAAGCTATGTTGTACTCTTTTTTCCTTCGATCGAGAATAGTTTTTCCCAAAGGGTTTTGTTACTCGACAAGGTTTTTAGCGAGACAACACTAAAAGCATCAAATATGTTGAACGTTGAAGACATAAAGATCGCTTTGATATTGCAAATATCCTAATCAAAGAAATGAAATGCGATAGTATGTTAAGCAACGAACTTTAATCAACAACATGGTCTTATAAACATTCAAGTCACCAAAGTAAAGTGTGATAAACTCCTTGCATTAGACTAATGAAAATTGTCCCACATCGTGGGGAGCATCTAATGGTGTGTTGCACTATTTTCCTTCACCAAGGTTGCTTTTTCCCATGTGGTTTTGTTACATGGTAAGGTTTTTAATGAGACAACAACAAACACCGGGAATGTAATTTCCCAATTAAGGGTATTGTCTTTCACACAAGGATTTTCTGCCTTAAGAGTTGTGAAGCAACTAGTCAACTTCAACGGAGCAAAGTGATCATATGCTAGGATCACCTTTACTTGCATCTGTCACATTGTACTCTTTTCCCTTCGTCAAGGTTTTATCCCACTGGGTTTTCCTTGTCAAGGTTTTAATGAGGCAACATATTCGAGTCCAAACTATTTTCTAAGTTTGCTTAATATTGTACTCTTTTTCTTTAGTTGTGTTTTGTCCCTCCGGGTTTCCCGCGAAGTTTTAACGAGGCAATCAACTTAGACTCATCGATCTTTGAAAATCGTATTGCATGTGATGAACTACATGTAAGGTAAGAGACAACATGTGAAGTACTACATGTGAAGAGGTGTACCAAGGTTTTATCCCACTGGGTTTTTACTTGTCAAAGTTTTAAATGGAGCGATTGATTTCGGAACAAGCCATCAAGGAGAGGACGTCATTTGAAGAAATACATTCAAAGCACTATATGTAAAGCACTATGTATAAGGTTTTGTTATTGAACCGCACAAGGGGGAGTGTTACAGGGCCTACGGCCCATGGATGTGCGGTCCATGGGTTATCCATTTATATGTATATAATGTAACCTATGTAATAGAACTACTTATCTTCCTAATAAGATTCTTCTTCTTCTTCCTCTCATCTCTCCATGTTTCACCTATAATTCTCCTCAAACACTTATCATATTTTCAGTGATTAGTTCAGAAGTAGCAATCAAAATTTTGGATCCGAAGGTTTATACGGATCAAAATTTTCTTAGGGTGGGTATACAACTCATTTTATTTTAACTTATTTGAAAAATTAATATTCATTTCTAACAGTTGCAGTAGAATTTAACTTACCTGACAAGAGAACTTGAATAGGGATCCGGATCCAGATTCCAAACCACTAGACACACGAAGCATCATTGTCCACGACACCAATAACTCCACAAGTGCCATGGAGTAATCAGTAATTCCCACTATATACTATAGATCATCAATTGCATATTGAACCGTCAAGAGTGGCCAAGTAGGAGCATAGAGGAACTTTGCTGGCATGACATGTTCACATACGTACACTCCCTAAAGATAAGTTCTGCATTTTTGTTTCGCTTCTTAATTTATGTATTAGCAGCAGCCTATTTCTGACTTTTACGCAAACACCATTTTGGTTTAGTATAAGAACGTAACTTGGCTATATGATAAGGATTTGCTCGAATAAATATACGTCAAACATAACGACGTGCTTTTGTAACTTGATGTGTTGTTTGCCGCGTACAATGCTGTGCTTGTGCATGAGCATGCGGGGAGACGGGTTTTTACAAATGTACCAATACTGCTAGAGAGCAAGTGGGAATCCGTTGCTATCATTCTGTTTATATTTTAAGGTACAAATCTAACGTAGCAGTTTTGACTACCAAAAGGGAGTAACGACAGTTTCATGTTTTTGTAATCTTCATGGTTTTCGTCTTCTAGTGTTTGGTTCAAAATGTAGCAATCAGAATTCTGGATCAAAGGTTTATTATACTGATCCGAAAACTCGACAAGTGACCATTTTATTATGTATATCTCTAGCTAGAATTCTTGTTGATCCTCTGCGGTTGACATTTCCATCAAATTCTGGTGCTTGATGTCGACAAGCGACCGCTTAATCATCCGATTCTCGTGTTACTGGTTTACTGCACAAAATGTAAAGCTACACAGATACCCCAAGCTATCAAAATTAAAATTTGCTACTGGGGATATCAGTTGGGAGGGTTATAATACAAAACATTTTCCAGTTTGTCTTATATAGATTTTATTTGCTAATGTCCATCCTTCACTGTGATGACATTTATTTTTACCGAAGAAGATAACCTCTGTACTAATTTCAGACAAACATGTTATCCCGTTTGTGTCATGGCAGTATCCGGCTCAAATTTAAGCTTGTTGTATTGTGCCATAAACGTGCCAAACAATTTGAATGTCAATAGGGAAAAATATTGTTTGGTCCTTTTTTTGGTGGGCCCATGTTAGTTTGGTCCTTTGGGAAAACGCCTTTATTGTTTGGTCCATAATTATTTAAAAATATTAAACGAGAAAAGTATCCTTCCGTGTTAATTTCTACTTATTTTTTTATAGCAGTTCATTCTTCAAAATGAACTCCTGTTAATTTCTACTTATTTTTTTTAGAAATCACCTAAAAAATATAAAAACCTAAAAACACAGAGTTCATTCAATAAATGAGCTCCATATAAAAACCTAAAAAAAAAAAAACAGAGTTCATTCCAGAAATGAACTCCATATAAAAACCTAAAAAAAAAGAGTTCATTCCAGAAATGAACTCCATATAAAAACCTAAAAAAAACAGAGTTCATTCCAGAAATGAACTGCATATAAAAACCTAAAAAAAACAGAGTTCATTCCAGAAATGAACTGCATATAAAACCTAAAAAAAAAAAAAACAGAGTTTATTCCAGAAATGAACTTCATATAAAAACCTAAAAAAAAAGAGTTTATTTACGTAATGAACTCCATATAAAAACCTAAAAAAAACAGAGTTCATTTATGGAATGAACTCCATATAAAAACCTAAAAAAAAAAAAACAGAGTTCATTCCAAAAATGAACTCCATATAAAAACCTAAAAATGAACAACATCATCATCTTCATCTTCTTCGACGTCTTCAAACACCAAAAGAACATCATCTTCGCTGCCTTCAAGTCAGCTGCAGCGAAGCAAAAAACATCATCGTCTTCAAACACGAGTTAATCTTCATCTTCAACAAACAACATCAAAAACAGTAGCAGATCCACGAAATCGTTGTTATCGTTTTCTTCTTCATCATCATCAACAACAAACATCAAAAACAGTAGCACATCCATGAAATCGTCGCAATTGTTTTCTTCTTCTTCTTCTTCTTCTTCAACAACGACATCAAAAACAACAACAGATCCATGAAAAATCGTTGTCATCGTTTTCTTCTTCTTCTTCTTCATCATCATCAACAACAACAAAAACGGTAGCAGAAAGAAAAAGAAAAAAGAAATTGAGAAAAAAAACTAGATCTGAAAACAGGTGGAGAGAGAAAGTAAATCTGAAAATAAGATATTTTCTAGGGTTTTTTTCTATATAGGTGGTCCCAAAAGGGTATTTCTGACACCACACAATACAATTACATCATCCATGACATCACCTTAGGACCAAACTATAATTTATATTTCCAAATAGGAGCAAACAAACAGTTAACTGGGTCCACTGGACTAGACTCTCTCTAATATATTATTTCTAGGACCTATTGGTATTTCCTACAATATCCCGCTATTAACAATTGGGCATGGTATCAAGATCTCTCTATCGCATTCCAAAAAAATAAATTCCAGATTAAGAATAAAAAGAAATTCAAGGCAGATATTTTGTCTTCCAAGTTCCAAAAGGGGGATAAGGACACCATTTCACTTCCTCGTGTTTTATCATTTTCATATCTATGTCTTCTACAGCTATACATCCGGTCAGATTAGAAGGCGATAAGTGATCATCGTCATGGACATCATGGACATCGTAGCAATCTCTGTATATGTCATTGATATTTGCTTCTTCTTATTTCCAGTGATTAGTTCAGAAGTAGCAATAAAAATTTTGGATCCGAAGGTTTATACGGATCCAAATTTTCTCTTGAAGCGCCTAAAAGTGGCCAAGGTGTGTACAAAATATATATGCACTTATATTGATCAGGAGACTAGAGAAACTTTGCTGGCATGACATGTTAACATATATACTACACTGCCTAAAGATAAGTTTAATTTATTTTATTTTTTGTCTGTTCTTATTTTATGTATTTAGCAGCAGCCTATTTCTGACTCTTTCGCATACTCCATTAGGTTTAGTATAAGGTAGCTTGGCTATAACAAAGATGTTCTCGAAGAAATATACGTATAACATGACGTTATTTGCTTGTTGCGAATTTCTTTGTAGCTTGATGGTTGTGTTTGTCGCGTACTGTGTTGTGCTTGTACATGAACATGTTACGGGATCATGTAATGTACCAAGTATGTAAAAGTGTTGTGTCTTTGTTTTTCAAAAAGTTGATAATTAACACCTCTACACAATTTAGAGATGTACAAATCTCTGGCGCGACACGGTCAAGTATCACTTCTCTAATGCTTTACAGTGCATCCATGAAAAAGAATTTGAAACAAAAAAAAAAAAAAAATCCAGGCAGACTTTAAAGGGATGAGCACAGCATTAAACCTAATCATGTTTCTATAAGCTTCATTTTTCTTGTCTTCTACTATACGTACATCACGTCAGATTAGTAGGTGACAACTGACAAGTGATCATCGTCCGTCACATCGTAGCAACTAGCAATATCTGTATATTTCATATTTTTTTAGTTCTCGCGATCTGCTTATCATATTCCAGTGTGAGTAGTTCAAAAGTAGCAATCAAAATTTTGTATCAGAAGGTTCATACCAATCCGGAAATTACTTAATTCGACCAGTGAGCATTTATTTAATTATCTGATAACATATAGAGTAATGTGTATGATGATGATATTTTGAAAGAGAAAATGGGTCATTTGTCCAAAAAAATTTAAAACACGGTTTACATGGACAAGTAAAAAAAGTAGATGAAATAGTCAAAAAAATAGCGGATTCATCCCGGCTTATACTTAAAAAAAATAAAGGATGAAACCCGGATGCATCGTGTAAAATAAAAATAAGAAAAAATATTTGAAAATGGACGAGGATGAAAATCGGTTACATCCTCGCCTATTTTTAAATTTTTGTCCATTTAAACAAATTATCTTTTTATTTTTATTATTTAAAAATGAGTATCAAAACCTAAGTGTCTTTTTCACCCAGGAATTGTTGATTTTGGTCTTTTTGACCAATTTTGTGATTTTGAAAGTACTTGGTCGGATTTGAAGAGCACCTTCCTATTACTTAGACTTTTCCCTCCGCACCTAACACCCTGAGGAGGAAATATTTGCTTGTTGCTCAAACATTTTTTATCTTAGTAGCATCTGAAGATTGAACCAATGATATTGAGATTTTTTTTTTTTGTTTTTGAAAGGTATTGAAATATGAAAGTCATTTGGTGGCGATCGATGCTTCTAGTTAGAAAAAATGCCGTAATAGAGAGTGAGAACAAAGTTTAGTTGAAGTATTCATGTTGTGTTGTGTCGTGCCACAATTCTACAGGAAAACAAAATTTAACTCCTCTAGCATTTCGAACACCATATTATAAAACCCATCCAGAACTTCATACTGGTCAATAAAGTTTGCCATAATATCACGTCTGCATACAGCTGAGGAAAAAAAAAATCACGTCTGCATGCATATCACGTCTCTGTACAATTCCTTTTGATTGATCAAAAATAAAATAAAAACGAAAACAAGAAAAATATCACGTCTCTGTACAATTCCTTTTGATTGATCAAAAATAAAATAAAAACAAAAATAAAATAAAAACGAAAACAAGAAAAATATCATGTCTGTATATATATCACGTCTCTGTACAATTCCTTTTGATTGATCAAAAATAAAATAAAAATGAAAACAAGAAAAATATCACGTCTCTATACTATACAGATACGACCCCAAGAATAACTAATTTTCAAGCGTAGAAACATTTCAAGGCTGACTTTTCGCCTTCCTAAAGGGGATAAGGACACAATCTCACCACCTCATGTTTTTGTAATTAATCTTCACAGCTTTTGTCTTCTATTATACGTCCTGTCATCTTGTATTTAATCTCTGTATACCATTGCTTTCTCTTTACCTGCTTATCAGTGATTAGTTCAGAGGTAACAATCCAAATTCGGGTCTAGAGGTTTATACCGATACGGAAATTACTTAAGTCGACAAGTAACCACTTGATTATCTGATTATTTGTATATGGTATAAATTAATCTGTATGACGATCGCAATTGAATGTTCTGAGAACTGGACGGAACATTGAACCCGAAAAATCACAGGGTTAGGTTTATATGCAACTAGTGATTTTATTGGGTTCACGGGATATTTTTTTTTTTTTTTCCTGATTGAAAGAGAAATTTATTAAGAGAAGAGAATGTAAAAAAATACAAGGCTACCAGAGGTAAAAACAGAAAAAATAAAAGACTAAATTACAACAAAATAGAATCCCAACAGAAAAAATCTGTGTGCTCTATGTCCAGCTGCTGCAGACCAGGTTAACACTAAGGACTTGGCATCAATACCTAAATCTGTATCAGTTTTAAAAACTGAAACGAATGAATATCAATGCAATTGGATCAATGATGAACCAACCCACATTTTATGGCCGGGATTTAGAGTTTTAAGGGTGTCTTTCTAGCACTCATTAAAAACACCCCAAGTTAGATGAGTTAGCTGAATCTTTCTAGGCAAACCACCGAAACAAACAACTCAGAACCATAAGCCCTATTTTTATAGGGTGATGATTAACCTTTTCGAGAGTAAGAAATCCTTAAAATTCTGCTAGCAATATTTAAGCAACTGATTTCTGCAGTTAAATGTCAATTATTATTATTGAGCCGGGTATTGAATCCTAACATTTTTTACGAATTGCCTTTCAGAAAAGGCTTACAGTAGGCAAAGAAACTCATATAAGTGAGCAACGAGCTTTAAGAAGTTTAGTACATACAAGACCAGACAACTAGGAAATTAAAGTAATCCTTTTTGAGACAGTAACAACTATCATTATTATCTTGCTCAGATTTGGTCCAAAGAGCGAGGATTATTATTTTTCTTTAGTTTGAGTAGATTTTCTAATATGATAAGATGTTGTTTTTTAATTTCTGGTGTCTTTTGGCACATTTATTCACCATTTTGGAGATTTTATCTTCGCTTTTTGGGCGATTTTTTCTTCGCTTTGAGAGCGATTATTTCTTTACTTTGATGGTGATTTGTTCAATCTTTGTTAGTTGTTTCATGGCTTGTTATTCTAGATTTGAGAACATCGACGATTCAACACGGCATCGCTTTGAGTTCATCTTCAACAAAAGGGATTTAGGACATCCAGGTTTTTCGTTCATATATACAAGATTAAGAGCTAAGCACTCCTTTCTTTATGGAGCATCTCTTGTTATAGAAGACAAACATTCGAAATGGTAGGAATTGATTCCGGATTATACCATCTTTTCTCTCTACTTTACATACAAAAATTGGGTACCTTTGGGTATTTTGCTCTTTCTCTTCGCGAATTACATGTAATTGGTATCTTTATTTGTATTTAAGTTTTAATTTTCCTGTATTTTGATGTTCTTTCTCTTGTAAACAATCATGTATTCACCTTTTTGGATTGAATGAAACGTGATCTGATTGTTCACAAAAAAAAAAAAAAAACAAGGAAATTAAAGTAAGAAATATTTTTCCAACCTATGCAAATTTATTGCGTTCGAGCCCAAGTAGCCAGGTCAAAAAGAATTACCAATACCAATATGAGAGATTTCAAATACAGGTTATTAATAATACATAAATGATATATCCAAACAGTTTCTCCCGCATCTTATCTCACAAGCGAGAGATAAGGGATCCACATTTCACTGCTCCTATCCCAATGTTGAGAATGATGCTCAAAGTTATTGGATTGGCACTCGGGACA
Organism: Papaver armeniacum; assembly: GCA_023531295.1. NCBI lineage: Eukaryota > Viridiplantae > Streptophyta > Magnoliopsida > Ranunculales > Papaveraceae > Papaver > Papaver armeniacum. The sequence goes on from JAJJWW010003902.1 coordinate 324,804, forward strand.
CACCGTGGGGAAAAAGCTCAATCAGTCTATCAAATTACTTTTATTAACCTTAATTTTTTTATTTGCCTTTTGTAATTGGGATGGTGTGATTTGCTGATCCATGCAAGCATGTTTTCTTTGGAGAACTATTTTGGTGACCTCTTCCTGTTAACTTTCGCCCTTTTGATGTCGAGAAGGTAAGAACCCACTAGCTATAGCTCTGCTTAAAATTGTGTGGTCGATAGAGCTTGCCATAATATCACGTCTCTCTTCACCTGACACCACCACCACATAATAATTTTTTAAGGCCCCCCTTTTGTCTACCAAAAGGGAGTAACGACGACAACATACGTCACTCCGGGTTATTATAATCGTCGTACTTTTTGTCTTCCACTACAAAAGTGGTCAGATTAATAATAATAGGCGCAAATGAAAATGGTCATCGTCATCACATGAGCCACCTTTGTAAATGATTGCTTATTTTCTGTGATCTGCTTATCATTCATTTCAGTGGTTAGTTCAAAAGCAGCAATCAAAATTTTCAAGACTGGTACGCGCCGCGGGGTCATTTAATATTTCATGAATGATGACCGATTCAGTGCATCCGGTAGAAGGCGGAGCCACCATATACCATGCATGGGCGGTTGCTCGTTCAGCTTATATGGCAAGCTTCCGAGCTTAAAATTTGAAGGCTATTATTGGTTTAGTGACCAATTTTGTGGTTTTTTAATTACTATAATGTTTTCTGACGTAACAATTGCTGCTGTTTGGTGCTAAATGTGCAAAATAATAAGACTTCCAGATGAAGTTACTAATATGAAGTCACTAAATCCGTATAAAACACACGAAATTGGTTAAAAAGACCAAAATCAATAATTCCTGGGTGAAAAAGACATTTAGATATGATATTGTTTAAATGGATAAAAATTTAAAAATAAGAAGGATGAACAGGTTTATCCTATCCATTTTCAAATATTTTTTTCTTATTTTTTTTTTTTTACATGCGATGTAACCAGCCATCCTCGCTATTTTCAAGATAAGTGTTCGGGATGAAATCCAGGTTTCATCCTTGCTATTTTATTTTATTTATTTCACCCGTATTTTTTTTTACTCGTCCATTTGAACCGTGTTTTAAATTTTTTTGGACAAATGACCCATTTTCTCTTATAAAACATCACAGATGATGTTAATTTGTCTTCGAAAATACAGAACCTCGCATAATTGCAACACGATGCTGCAATCACTGCACGTTTCTTTAGTGCAAAAGGGACCGAGCATTAGTGGGCGACATCATTCAATTATCTTTTGATCCATTTAATTTAGGTTGTATTATACAATTGGTTCTTTTCAACTAAAGATAGTGAATCACTGATTTGTATGACGATCGACCTAATTTTACTTTGCATTACAAAATGCTATTGATTAGCATCATGTTAACTAAATAATTCACCTGCTATCTTTTTCTTTTTACCTAATTGGCTCTCCCCGTATCAAGTTAATGGCATTTCTTTAATATCAAAATTCAAAAGCTTCTGATGTTTTTATGTTTCGTTTTACCTTTTCAACAAATTTTCAACAATGCACTTTTACATTTTAATTTACAACCACAAACTTTGTTGGCAGATATTAAAATAATTTTTGAGAGAAAATGTATACCAATTCAATGCCAGTTAAATTGATAATTAGAGGGTCATGAAGATTTTGATCTGTATAATGATCGAACTGATTTATCGCATTGAAAAATTGCCATTAAATAAATAAAAAACCTGGCCAAATTGGGGTATACCAATTTTAAACCCATCCAAGGCAATTGGGTACCATGATAATTTCGATTGGGCATATATTCCTTCTATTGGAAGCAGCGGGGGTTTATTATCGATCTGGGATAGCAGTAGATTCGAAAAACTAGACGAGAGAATTGGGTTTAATAATATAACTACAACTTTCTCGACTAGGACTAACAGTTTTCAATGGGCTGTAACAAACATGTATAGCCCTTGTGAGCAGCATCCAAGAATGAATTCTGGGAGGATATGGTTGTAATGAGAAGTTGGTGTCCTGTTTGTATTGGGGGAGATATGAATGTTGTTCGGTCTAGTGAGGAGAGGAATCGCGGAAAAGTTGACAGTAGGAACACATGCATGCTAAACAACTGCATTCTAGAGCACAAGTTAATTGACCAGCCATTGATTGGTGGTGCCTTCACTTGGTCGAATAATCAAGCTAATCCTATTTTATGCAGACTTGATCGTTTCTTGTTTAGCCATGATTTTGAAGAGGTTTTTCCAAATGCTTTACATGTTATTTTGACTAGAACCATATCTGATCACAATCCAATAATGATTATTTCAGAACCGGCCCTGTCGCCCAAGCCGTACTTCGAGCTTGATAGGTTATGGTTAGAGCACAAGGACTTTTCTCCTAATGTGAAGCGCTGGTGGGACGTAATGAATTATGATGGCAGTGCAAGTTCATGTTTCTTTTTGAAACTTCAAAACCTGAAAAAATTTATTAAGCCTTGAGAATTCAAGAGTTTGGGCAAGTGTCGAGGGATAAATCTGAGCTTACAGGTAGGATTCATGAGCTTAACTTATTGGAGGAAACGGGTGCACTTCAACATTCTCAGCTGGAGGAGAGAACTTAGTTCAAGCTGAAGTTGAGGAACGTAGAAGCTATGGAAGCAAGGAAATGAAAATTGAGGTCAAAACAAAACAACTTTAGATGGGGAGATTCAAATACGAGGTATTTTCACAGTATAGCCAGTGCAAGGAAAAAGAGGAATACAATTGCGAAGCTTCAAATAGGAGGGGTAGATTGTTTTGATCAACATGTCATTAAGGAAGAACTACGAAGTTTTTACATTAACTTGTTTTCTCATGGTGATAAGGTGAACTCCAATATGGAAAATCTTCATTTTCCGAAAATTGCAGAGGCAGACAAGCTTTGGCTTGAGCGTGGCTTTTCAGAGGATGAAGTTTGGGATGTGATTAGAAAAATGTGGTGTAATAAATCTCCGGGTCCAGATGGTTTCACTGTTGAGTTCTTTAGGAGTTGTTGGAGTACGATAAAGGAAGAATTCATGAACCTAGTCAAAGACTTCCAAATGTATGGGTCAATTGATTGGCATTTTAATTGCTCTTTTATTACTATTATTCCCAAAAAAGAGGACTCGTGTACTCCTAGAGACTACAGACCTTTAAGTCTTATTGGTATGGTGTACAAGATTTTATCGAAGTTACTTGCGAATCGTCTGAAGAAGGTGATGTCGACTCTTATTTCTGATTTCCAAGGGGCTTTCATTCACGGTAAACAAATCCTTGATGGTGTTTTGATTGCCAATGAGTGTGTGGATAACAGATTGAAGGCTAGGAAACCGGGAATTCTTTGCAAGATTGACATGGAGAAATCTTTTGATAATTTCAATTGGCAAGCTTTATTCACAATCTTACAAAAGCACGAATTCGGCGTCAAATGGATTACTTGGATAAAATGGTGTGTAACTTATACTCATCTTTCTCTTCTTGTGAATGGCAGCTCGACTGAAAAATTCAAACCAACTAAGGTTTTGAGACAGGGAGATTCATTATCTCCGTATTTGTTTCTTTTGGTGGTCGAGATTCTGTCCAAGTTGATAAATGATGCGGTTGATAGAGGTCTGATTTCTGGTTTCAAAGTGGTTGATAATGGTATTATTATATCTCACCTTCAATTTGCAGATGATACTTTGATTTTTATTGATGCTTCAATGGAGGAAGTCAGACATCTTTAATCATTCTTGTTATGTTTGAAACTATTATGGGTTTGAAGCTGAATTTAGAGAAGAGTACTATGATCAGTGTGGGAGCAGATGGGGTGATTGATGATCTATCCAGAGAGCTGGGTTGCTAAACAGAAAAAACTGCCGTTTACTTATCTTGGGATGCCAATTGGTGCACATTGGCGTAGCACATCAGTTTGGGAACATGTTCTGATTAGAATGGAGCAAAAGCTAGCGTCTTGGAAGAAAAGGCAACTTAATAAATCAGGTAGACTAATTCTTATTAAGAGTTGTCTTGCGAGTTTGCCTATTTATTATTTGTCTCTCTTTCACTTACCTGTGAGTGTGGAAAAAAGAATGATTAAGATTATGCGTAATTTTTTTGTGGGGTGCGGTGGAAGGTAGAAAGAAATTGGCGTGGGTTTCTTGGAAGAATCTTTGTGTTCCTAAGGTGAATGGGGGTCTAGGTGTGAAAAATTTGAGGAGAATTAATAAATCTTTGCTGGTTAAGTGGATTTTGAGATTTTCGAAGTCCAAAACTAGTCTATGGAGAAAGTTGGTAAATGAAAATTTGCTCATAATAGTGATTCGTTGATTCCTGATGTGGACAATAAGACCCAGGGTAGGAGTTTGTGGAAGAACATTACTAACATGGTGATGACGGTTCAAAATATGGCGACTTTCAAGGTAAAAAATGGTAAAGGAATCCGCTTTTGGAAGGATCGTTGGCTAGATAGGGGGAAATTGCAATACCTTTTTCCTGTTGTTTACAAGGAGGCGAAGGCTAAGGACGCAACAATTTATGACATGATAGCAAATGGTGTTTGGTTTTGTGATTTTAAGAGACCACTAAATTCTAATGAGCAATTAGAATGGGATCTTTTGAGGCGTGATTTAAATCGTGTGCCTGAGCTTGTTGAAGAGGATGATGATTTGGTGATTATAGAAAATTTTAATACCTCAAGATGTTACCATAGACTTTCAGGCAACCTTGAAGAGTGCGGCTTTGATAAGTTCCTTTGGAAAGGTAACATTCCAAACAAGGTGAGCTTTATTATTTGGGCTACTTTTCATGATTCGTTACCTACCAGAGATATATTGCGACATCGAGGTGTGAACATTGATAGTGCGCTGTGTGTTTTATGCAACGACGTCAGGGAGTCAGCAAATCATATGTTCATTCATTGTAAATATTTGGAATTATTTCATCAAATCCTTTAGCATAGCCTGGCCACTTCCAAATACTTTGATTCAGCTGTTCGAAGCTTGGTCTAACAATGTGTTGCAAGGGAGAGGTAAGCACGTTTGGAAAATCCTTCATTATGCGGTTTGTTGGAATTTGTGGAAGGAGATGAATGGAAGAGTTTTTGGAGAACGCCACAAGAGTGTGCAAGAAAATATTTATTTGGTTAAGCAATTGGTAGTCTTATGGTCTTGTGACAACGGTACTTTTAAGTATGTTGATCCTAGCTTAATTTGGAGTAGTTGGGATACTCTAATGTGTATGTAACTGCATTGTATTAACGTTGGTTTGATCCTTGGTTCTCTTTTTCCATTTTAATATAACCTTCTCTTCGGGAAAAAAAAAAGGTAGTGGGTTAAGGGGTGTCCAAAAGATGTTAAAAGACTAAATTGTCCTTACTATTTTCATCCAATTTTAAACCTTGCCGACTAAAATTGTAATCTAAAACCTATCACAATTTTAAAACCTCTTTTTTTCGGCAAGTATCTTTTTTTTCGACCTTACCGACTAGTATTAGTCGCAAGGGTATTTTTTGCCGACCTTGCCGACTTTTCATCTCTGAAATTAGCATTTACATGGTCGTCATCCTTGCCGACTATAGTTTAGTCGGCACGTTATGAAAATACCTTGCCGACTAATCATGCATTTGTAGCACCTTTCTCGGTATGTCAAAGATCCTATAGTCGGCAGGGTATTGTTTTGTCGACCTTGCCGACTTTTCATACTTTCAAAACTAAAAGTGTTGATTTTTCAGTAATTTTGAGTACAAAATCACTCAGCAGCTTTACAATGAAGGATTAATTGGGGGATATAAAAAATAATTGGGGGATATTTTACTGTTCATGCCGGCATGGTTTTTCAATGCCGGAAATAATTGGGGGATATTTTACTGTTCAAAACCGGCATGGTTTCTCCATGCCGGTATGAACAATAAAATATCCCCCAATTACTTTTTATATCCCCCAATTAATAATTCTTTGCAATCCCCTTTGTTTTTTTGGTAGTGTGATTTCATTTCCGTTACAAAAAATTTCTCAAAAATAAATAAATAATAATTCGCAAAAATCATAACACATGATCCATGATAATGATATCAATCCAAAGTACAATACCTAATTTGAGAATTTTAATCCAACTAATTAACTAACTAAACTAATTAACCTAAATACATTATTAGTGTTAATTAAACAAGAGTAGATTAAGCATTTTGAAAATAAATGGTTAAGGGGTGTTGTATTTTACTTCATAATGACCCGGATTTTGTCTTATTAGATATACCCCAATTAATTTGGGTTACCCTAATTTGGCCGGGATAAAAAGGTGGATTCTCATCTTTCTTGGCATTGTTATGTCGTGCTCCCTTAATATGTACTGTATCGTACTTTCTTAACGTGATTACTGATGCGCCGAATGTTTATTGCGCCAATGTACCAATTAGCGTCGCATGACAATTAACACGGCAGACAGACTAGATTCTATTAATGTACTGAGTGGTCTGTCATCTCTGTGGCAATTCATGTACCGTGTTCAAATTCAAACGTGTTTGTGTTATAAATGTGGCGGCACTCCAAAAAAATTGTAAGTGTGCCAAATTATCACGTCTCTGTACACCATAATTGGTCAAATTCAAAGAAAATCAAGTCAAGGCAGCCCTCTTTTTGTCTACCAAAAGACAGTAACCACAGCATTTGCACGCTCAGCAGTCACTAGCAGAAAGAGCAAGTGGCAGTCAATGGTGGTGTATTTCCTGGAATCATTTGTTCAATTTGTTTTTAAAGTATCAAACGTAATACTCTTTGACAAAGCTTCCACTCTAGTGATCATTGTCACCACCCTGGAGTAGCATCCCCCCCCTTATCACTTTTGATAGTCTTTTGTCTTTATCGTCAGCTTATCACTTTAATTAAACAGACGTAGCCACGTAGGGTTTACATTGTAGTAATCTAACCGTGTCATTGCTGTATTCCTCAACTGATCGGCTATATATATAAAGGTACGTACCATTACCAGCCCAGAGTATCTTAGGCTTCAACAAGTGCAGTTTCTTGCTCTCTGCATAAAATATTTCTTTCATTCATTCTTCATCGACTTCATTCACTCTACTTAGATTGATCCTTCGATTCATCCTGATTCTTTCGTTCTTTTGATCCTTCAAATTTTTCATGCACCAGATAAGAGTTAATCAATCAAGAGATAGTTAGTGTCTTTGAAGTAGAGAATTGTGAAGATGTCGTTTAATGTCTCAAATGGTCCGGTTCAGTCACCTGATGCTGTAACGAAAGGTACCGAGGAGGACGTAGTACTTGAACCTACAAGTGCGATTCTGTTCTTTGGAGTTTGCATGGTGTTGGGGATTGCTTCAAGACATTTATCTCGTGGAACTAAAGTGCCATATACAGTTGCCTTGCTTTTCATTGGAGTTGGTCTTGGATCTCTAGGTACGTTCATAATCATTCTCGCATTTTTATTTATACCGTAAAATTACCATGGCGAAACAATATGTTGTAAAATTTTGATAAATTAATAATTTTATACAAAAAAAAATATTTATTTTTTTGAGAAATTGTTAGTTTATATAGTTAAAATATAATTTTATTATCTGATCCCAATCTTTTTATTATTTTAGTGAAGTAATCCGTTTATCGAAGTTCTAATATAATTAGGACATGGAAGCCAACTTTTGACAAATAAAGCTGCAATAGTTATCAAAAGAATTGATTTAAGGGTTGATTTAATGATACCGAGTTAACTCGTTGTTGAACTCCTTTGTTTCTCTTTCTTAGGCTGCGACCTTTTAGTGGGGCCCACATTAATTTATTTTACCTTTTTTTTATCCTATAGTGAAGAAGGCCCTCATCCTTTTAATCCGGCGGACTTGTCCTGTTGTAGGACTTTTCATTTTCACATCGTCTTATCGCCTCGCTAACCGTAATTTAAAAAAGTAGAGGAAATATGACCGTTTTCCGACCACTACCACCACCACCGTTTCCTTAGTTCTCGCTTATCTTCAATTCGATTGCTTCAAGTTCTACCTCTTCTCTATGTTTTCTCATTGTCTGGAATCGTCGAAAACGATTTCAACGACTAGTTACCCACCTTGGCAGTTCCAGCTGCCCTGTGTTGAGATGCATGTAAGATGTTTGATGAAATGTGTGAAAGGCATAAGCAATATCATAATGATTGTTGTAATAAATGTCAAACTTGAGCTGATACAGCTCTACATGTTTCAGGTACTGAATGGCAAATTACCCCTTCGATATGATCTTAAGTGCCACTCAAGTAGCTCGGCTACAATTGAATATATATATATATGTGTTTTTTTACTAATTACTAATTTTATGTGCAGAATTCGGTACTGATCATCGACTTGGAAAACTTGGGGATGGTATCCGCCTTTGTAAGTTTTTATAGCTTCTCGGATTATTTATATGTAGCTTATTCTGTTGAGTTTCCATCTGACACAAGTCTGCATTTCTCTATCTCATATACTGAGGCATTTAAGTCTCGCTGCCGGTGATCAAGGATATGCATCACAAGACAATAGAGTAATATAGATATCTTTCCTCCTAAATATTTTCTAACGAGGTTGAATGGTTTCTATTTTAAAAAACAGGGGCAAGTATTAATCCAGACCTTATCTTTGCTGTTTTTCTTCCCGCTCTTCTATTCGAGAGCTCCTTCTTGATGGAAGTACACCAAATCAAGGTTTGTCTATTGTAGTTTTCTTACAAGCCAAGGACCTATTTTATCATTATCTTTGTAGTGTAATTTTGTGTTGTAGGAAGGACAAAAAAAAAATAAGCCAAAATTCCACTTACGCTTCTATTTTTCCCCCTGCAGAGATGCATCGGTCAAATGCTTATTCTTGCTGGCCCAGGTGTTCTGCTTTCGACCTTCTGTCTTGGATCCGCAATGAAGGTATTTTTTAAATTATAAACTTGCTGTGTCAATCCACAAGCAATTGACATTTCTAACAGATCATTACAATAAAAAAATTGTAGTTTGCTTTTCCATACAACTGGAGTTGGAAGACAACATTGTTGCTAGCGGGAATTCTTAGTGCTACTGATACGGTAGCTGTTATGGCTTTGTTGAAAGAGCTTGGTACGAGCAAAAAGTTGAAGACTATAATAGAAGGAGAATCACTGATCAATGATGGGTATGTATCTGCTCTAATTAGTTGTCAGTAGTTGCTCATTTTCTGATTGACTTACTACTCTGTTACTGGGTCTTCCTTTCTCTGTATGCTCATGAATTGCTTTGGTTCTTTTAGATGTATATGGTACCTTTTGATTTTCCGAATTACCATGTGCATTTCTGGATGTAATTTAAAAGTTCTTGTTTCCACTGGCAGGACAACCATTGTGGTGTATCAGTTGTTCTACCGTATGGTCCTTGGGGAGAACTTCAGTGCTGGAGATATAGTCAAATATGTAACACAAGTTTCAGTTGGAGCGTAAGTACATTTCCACCTTTGGTGAATGATGTAGTGTACTGAATATGTTGGTTACGAGGCTCCTTCTTTCTGTACAGTGTAGGTATAGGTCTTGCTTTTGGAGTGGCATCTGTTTTGTGGCTGGGATATATTTTCAACGACACTGTTATAGAGATTTCACTGACACTTTCTGTGAGCTACCTCGCATATTTCGCTGTAAGATTCTCTTCAGCTAGAGCTATAATTTTCCACTACATAGTCATAGACTTCGCTTAATTATCCTTCAGTGGAAAGATTACTGATTCTAAGAAGTGTAAGGTTAATTGCTGTGATGCTAAATTGCACACTTTGTTTTTGTCTGCTAGGCTCAAGAGGGCGCTGGCGTGTCAGGTGTCTTAACAGTGGTGATTTTAGGGATGTAAGTTTACTAGCGCACTCAAAAGTCACAAAATAATCAATTGTATTAAAAAACATTTCTCATGGAGTTAAATTCTTCTGCAGGTTTTATTCTGCAGTTGCTAGGACAGCTTTTAAGGGTGACAGCCAACAGAGTTTGCATCATTTTTGGTATGCTTCTTTTACTTGGTATCCCTGATGAGGGGTAATGCATACATAGCAATTTATATGTGTTCGGCCAAATGCTTACATAAAACAGGAATATATGTTCATGACTATTGCAATGCTTTGGTATCTTTGTTTTCTACTCCTTCGAAAGCAGAATTCGTAAAATATTTTATTATATTAGTAAAAATGCAAAGCTTGTATGCGGAAATTGTATAGATTTTCTATTTGGTTTCTCTATGATATGAATTCTTCAAATTTATGTGGTTTTTTTTTTCAGGGAAATGGTTGCCTACATTGCTAACACCCTCATTTTCATCTTAAGGTGCGAATTTGTTTTTGTAAATTCACCTATTATGTATAGTGCATTATATAGAGCGTGGAACCTTTTTTTTCAAGCAAAATATTAAGAATCTTTTCATTTCATTTCCTTGCATTTGCAGTGGAGTGGTTATAGCTGAATCTGTTCTTCACAGCGACAACTATTTCTTTAAGCATGGTAAAATACCCTCAAACTCTTTCAACCATGCCGATATTACTATTTCTTGATTTAACAACTTAATAATTTTTTCAAGATGTTTATTACCTACCTGGGAATGGGTTTATATTACCATAATTTTGTTCTGTATGATATGATTTTGTCATATGTCCTATGTGGTTGGCCATTATATGCACTTCCCTAAAATTCTTAAAAGTACTCTACAACAGATTGTTCATAAATGAATAAATACATATGACACCTGTCACACTATTACTCTGTTAGTGGTACGCTCGCCTCAAACATGAACGCGTATCAAAAATTTCCTCGATGCTTTATTATTCTAAATGTTTTGTTTGCCTGTTCAGGAACGTCATGGGGTTACTTGATTCTTCTCTATGTTTTCATCCAATTGTCACGCGTTATAGTTGTTGGGACCTTGTATCCGTTTCTGCGCTATTTTGGGTATGGCCTGCAGTGGAAAGAAGCAATTGTTCTTGTTTGGTCAGGCTTAAGAGGTGCTGTGGCATTGTCTATGTCATTATCAGTGAAGGTGAGTTGTTGCCATTCAACTTTATGTAATTTAGCGTTACCCACCACTTCACTTATCAGATTCATTTTCCTGGTGATTTCAGCGTGCAAGCGACAGTTCAACCTTTTTAAATCGTGAAACAGGAACTCTGGTATGTCATTCAATCAAGCACATGTTTTACCCTATTTTTATATTTATGATCCGATTGTTTCTGTCTCTGATCAATGACTGGGTGCTTAATTTTATTTTTACATATACTTCTTTCATATTGTAATTAAACCATTTTACTATACAGTTTCTTTTCTTTACCGGTGGGATTGTATTCCTGACACTCATTATCAATGGATCGACGACACAATTCCTTTTACGTTTTCTGGGTTTGGATAAGCTATCAGCCGCAAAGGTGATATTACATTTATTTTTGCCCCATCTTGAGAATTACTATGTGAATTAATTTTTAGAGACTAAAATGTACTATCTGTTTTGTGATGTCTGCTCAGCATTGAACAAACAGTAGTTATAACTTTTCTTATCTGAGTTTCCTCTGGTACTAATTTGTATCTCTGTATGATATCAGAAACGCATCTTGGACTACACAAGGTACGAAATGATGAATAAGGCACTGGAAGCATTTGGTGATCTTGGAGATGATGAAGAACTAGGTCCTTCTGAATGGCCCACGGTGCAAAAATATCTTGCTTGTTTGAATAACCTGGAAGAAGATCAGGTGCACCCTCACACTCAATCCCAGAATGAGATTAACATCGATGCTATGAATCTAGAAGACACCCGAGTACGCCTCTTAAATGGTTAGTCCATCTATACTTGTTCTACAGTAATCTTCTCTTTTTTTCTTTTCAGTTTTGGCTTCAGTCCAAAACCTGAAGCACAACTTGCAATTGACTATAAACTCTATTTTGGTGCCAGGAGTCCAAGCTGCTTATTGGAGGATGTTAGATGAGGGAAGGATAGCCCAGAATACTGCAACTATCTTAATTGGATCAGTAGATGAGGCAATGGATTTTGTCAGTCAGGATTCTCTGTGCGACTGGAAAGGCCTAAAATCCCATGTTCACTTTCCAAGTTACTACGGATTGCTCCAGAAGAGCATCTGTCCAAGGAAGCTGGCAAGTTTATTTACGGTGGACCGGTTAGAGTTTGCATGTTACATATGTGCTGCGTTTCTCCGTGCTCATAGGATTGCAAGGAGGCAACTGCATGACTTTATTGGTAACCTGGTTTCTTAAACTTCAAACCAGAAAGTAGACTCGAGTCAACCTTAATCAATTGCTTTCTCTAAAACATCTGCTTCATTTTTTGTAGGTGACAGTGAAATTGCTTCTCTTGTAATCAGTGAAAGTGAATCAGAAGGAGACGAAGCAAGGAAATTTTTGGAAGAGGTCCGACATACTTACCCTCAGGTTTTGCATGTTGTAAAAACAAGACAACTAACATATGCAGTGCTAAAACATTTGGGTGAGTATGTTCAAAATCTTGAAAAAGTAGGGATATTAGACGAGAAAGAGATGATTCATCTTCACGATTCTGTGCAGGTAACTTGAGTCTAAGAGAATTGTAATTATGCTACTACCTTACACCCATTAATATACATATACTTTTTTCCAATTCGTACTCCAAATATTAATTTAATTTGCATGCCAGACTGACTTGAAGAAAGCTCTAAGGAACCCTCCGGTAGCAAAGATGCCAAAGTTAAATGATATGCTAAGAGTCCATCCTCTGCTGAGGGCACTTCCTTCAAATGCACGTATGCATCTTGAAACATGTACTAAAGAATTATCAAAACCTCATGGAGTAGCACTTTGTAAAGAGGGAACTGAATCAAAAGGAATATGGCTTGTTTCAAATGGAACTGTGAAGGTAAATCAACTTCAAATCGAGTTTCAGTTATTTTATATAAATTAGTTTCTCTTCACATTTGCCAATGACTATGTCTGAATCTGATTTGGAAGAGAATATAAACTGTTGAATTGCAGTGGGGGAGCAAGACTTTCAGAAACAAACATTCTTTGCATCCAACATTCTCACACGGAAGTACTTTAGGCCTCTATGAAGTGCTTACTGGAAAGCCCTACATCTGCAATCTCATCACAGATTCTGTTATATACGGTTTCTTCATTGAAAGTGAAACGATACTCTCGTTGATCCAATCATATCCTTCTGCAGAAGATATCTTGTGGCAGGAAAGTTTCTTAGCCATTGCCAAAACCCTTCTTCCACAAATATTTGAGAAAATGGCTATGCATGAATTGAGATCCCTTGTTGTGGAAAAGTCAGATATGAACTTATACATAAGCGAAGAAATTATAGAAATACCCCCACACTCTGTTGGATTTCTATTGGAAGGGTTTATTAACTCCGTAACTGATCCAGAGGAAATGGTGACATCTCCAGGAGTGCTGTTACCCTCGTATGGAGATTTAAGCTTCCTCAATTTGGAAACATCAGGTAAGCAAGAATTACCCTGTCTTTGTAGTTCAAAAATATATCAAGAACAGAACATATTAGACAATTTATGGATGTTTTTTTTTTTTTTTTGGGTAAATGTAATCTGTCAACTTCCACATGGTAAAGCCGTGTAATTATACATGTCCTGTTATGACCATAGAGTAACTCAATAACTTTATACCAATATTGGGTTGGTTACAGGTCCCAAGGCTGGAACCTCGTACCAGGTTATAACAAGAGCTAGGGTGATTATACTTGACATGGCGACAGTTGAGGCTGACACGCAACCACGAAGGAGAACAACATCTTCATGGAACCCTGCCGCAGTTGAATCCCCTAGAGGCTTAAATAGAGAGCACGGCGGTCTAGTGAGTTGGCCTGAGAACCTGTTCAAACGCAAACGACGCCAACACGAGGTAACCTATAAGCTATAACTGACACCTGTTTATTTGCAAAATCAGTGACTCTCGTGCTTGAATGATTTGTTTTAAGATGCAAGAACCTCATAATGCTTATACGGTAAAATGTATGCAGTAATATGCCCCCATGATCCCATGTTTTTGTATGGATGGTGCACTTTGTTTTAATTTTTCTTCTGCAATTGTAGATCAAGTTCTCTATCTAATTGTTTGTTTATTTCTCCAAATCAGAAGCAGGGTAGTAGCTTTAGAAACTCCAGAAGTTTCAAGATTTCTCAGACGAATGAACAGCACAGTCATTCATATCCAAAGGTTCCATCAAACGGACAGGTTAGACCACTTGTGTCCGTCGGATCAGAAGGGTCTAATACTGCAAGAAAAACTAGCTTCACGCTTGAAGAATTTACAAGATCAGATGAAAATTCTGTCAGCAGAAACACTAGTAAGAGTAGCACAGATGATACCTCAGGTGATGAATCTGGTAAAGAAGAAGAACTCATAGTGAGAATCGATTCCCCAAGCAGGCTTTCCTTTCAACAGCTACCATTTTCATCCCAGTACCCATAGATGGTTATGATTGTGCTATTGGTAATTCCCTTTGTGTGCTCTTACGGAAAAATACAATAAGAAACAAAATAAAAACAGCTTTAAGAAGCTTTGGAGTATGAAGGAAAGATGTGAGGTGCTCTTTCAGAATAAGATTCCAGTTCCAAAGAGCACAGCCAGAAAACAATATATCTGTTCATACTTATCTGTAGAGGAGTTGGAGAAGCCACGAGTGAACCAGCATATTCTGGAATCCACCGTTGCATCCATCTATTACATGTGATCCATTCTATCTTACTAAGAGTGGTAGAGCTGGCACTGGACTATGCTTATTTTGCAGGCAACTTCGCAGAATAAAGTGCATCCATTCTGCACTGGACTATGCTTATTCTGCCCATTAACTCGGATGGGCAGAACCTCTAGCAGTTTCAGAATGGGAGAATCTCGATAGTCTTGTGGATGTTATGTCGATGCTTCAATATTTTAATAATTGGCAGTGTAATTTTCTAGGAAAAGAATGCAAGGCAGTGACAAGATGGGCAAAGAATCAAAGTTAGTAGAAGCTTTGCAAACATTATTTCTATGCTTTTGCTCTAGGACATAAACCATGTAACACCATAGCTCTAATGAATTTTCTTTGCATAAAAAAAAAGCTTTGTCAATATATTTAGTTCTTTAAATAATATAGCTCAACTGCAATGCCTACTCACAAATTTAAATAAAACTACGCAGAAATAAAACAAGCACAAAGTCTAAATACAATAAAAATAGGCATCCTCTTTAACTTTTTATAATCTCACAACTAATTTCCTGTTGCAAAGAATACCAGCTGAACTAGTAGCTTCTGCCCCAGTAAGTCCACTTTTAGCGGGTCTTTTCGGAGGCCAAGCACAGTGTCCCTGTTTGTACCATACTAAAACGGTGTATGGATAGTGGCTTATTATTGAAGCCCATTTCGTTTATTGTGGAAACAAAACTGGCTTATTTGGGAAGCCCAATTGGTTTATTATTGAAGCCCATTTTGTTTATTGTGGAAACATAACTGGCTTATTTGGGAAGCCCAGTTGGCTTATTATTGAAGTTCAATCTGTTTATTGTGGAAACATAACTGGCTTATTGGTAAGCCCAGTTGGCTTATTGTTGAAGCCCATTTTGTTTATTATAGAAACACAACTAGCTTATTTGGGAAGTCCAGTTGGCTTATTATTGAAGCCCATTTCGTTTATTATGAAAACATGACTGGCTTATTTTAGAAGCCCAGTTAGCTTACTATGGGAGCTCATTTTGTTTATGGAAACCATTTTTGCTTATTATGGAAGCAAAAGACCCATGGGTTAATTAGCTCTTAGAACCCGTGGATTGGTCAACCAACCCAAATCATCCTCTCTCAGGAAATGGGTTTAAATTTGGATAAGGGTCATGAAATTTTGAATATTGACTTTGGAATTATCTAGGATAATTATGGTTATATTAAATCCAAGTGGATAAATGTTACCATGGAATATCTAAGATAATTATAAAAACCCTAACAGAAAGAGGATAACTAGCTTTAGTTTTAATTATTATTTAAGTTAATAATTTAACTAGCTTTAGTTTTAATTATTATTTAAGTTAATAATTAAGATAAATGCTAAAACCTATCAGAAAAGATTTTATAATTATCTAAGATAATTATAATTCCTATGAGAGAGGATAAACTAGACCTACATTTTGCCTATAAATAGAGGCTAAATCCTAACTCAAAAGGGGACAGATTTTCTAATCCTTTTCCACACAATACACATGTAAAGAAACTCCCTCTGACTTTAGCATCGGAGTGTTTTTTTGCAGGTTCCCCCACCATTCAACGTCAATCACATCAGCAATCTTATGTGGAGTTGAATCAGTAGTTGGAGATCGATCAATCCACATCAATCACAATTTCTTCAGCATCTTTGGTGGAATCCAATCAAGGGAAAATTGGAAAAATGCCCCAATATGTGCAGCAATCTTGGATATCTGCCCCAACGTTAAAAAGTGTTGGAAAAATGCCCCGCTGTTAGAAATGCCTGTTAAGTCCACATGTGTGAGTTCTCACGTGCAGGAAAAAGACAGAAATACCCACTTCCGTTAAGATCTCGCCACGTATGCAGATCATCCAACGGACAAAGAGGACTTCACACACGTGATAGGTACGTGACTTCCGTATGATATCGAGAAGATATTCTTCTTCTTCTTCGTTTCTTTATTCTTTTTCGTTTCCAAATCCAAAATAGAGAAGGGAGAAGAGAAAGAACCAGAAGAAGATTCATGAGGTGATTAAAGCTTCGATTTCATCTCGATTAACTGAAAACTATTAACTGTTAGTGATCATGATTCGTCTCTTGACTGTTGCCGTGATTAAAAGGTCCAGATAATGGTGAAGAACATAGTTGCAGACAATGAAAGTTGAAGTTTGAGGCAGTTTCACTTGAATTGATCGATAAAAAAGTAAGTAATTGAAACCCAATCCTTTATTATGTCTAAATCACATGATGTTTTGTTTAAATTTGTAAATTAAAAGGTCATTATAATTTTAGGGTTTCATAAAATTTGGGCTTTTATGTTTGTTTTTGCAATTTAGAGTTTATTTATTGAAACTGAAATTGCTAATTGTAAATTAACACGAATTACATCTAAATTTTGGTGGTGTTTTGTTTTTTCTGTAATTTAGGTTTCATATTGAAACTGAAACTTGTAATTGTGAATTAATAGGACTTGTTTTTGAAATTAGACATGCTTGTATAGAATTGTGTAGGTATATCAGGGCTAATATGGATACGGATGTTGTAGTTACTGCGATTAATGGGAATGTGAAATATAAACATATGTATTTTGTTGATGTTGCTGCTGGTACTAATGGTGATGGGGTTATAGAAATGGTAAAGGATTGGATGATAACCTTGGATATGGAAGCAAAATTTTATCTTATGATGTTTGATAAGGAGAATTATCAATGTGAGAGTGAAAAGAACTTTAGTAGAATGTAGAACCATGGGGACCAGATGAAGATGGTTTTGTCGAATTTAAATTTTTATGGTTGTTGCTAATGTACCAGTTAGTGATGGTTCTGTTAATGTAGAGTTTGGCCTGTAGTTTGAGTTTGTCTTTTAATTTGTTATTAGGCACATTCATGATCTATTTGAATTGGGATTGAGGGTGTAAATCTGGCATAATACAGCTCTTAGAACACTAGTTAGAGTGACTTTGGCTTGTAGTATGAGTATGCAATGATAGAGTTCTAGTTCCACTGAGCTCTTACATCTCATTTTAGACTTTAATGTGAACCCATCGCATCTTAGTGTCATTATGTTTTACTTTATGTCACATAAAACACCATTCTCAGATATAGAGTACTATGGCCTGTTCATTCATTTTGTGCAATTATTTGTAACGTATGAACTTTTCATAACTTCGCAAATGTGCTTACTATTTGACATCAATTTCTTGCCAGTTGTTCGTAGGCTGCCGCATTAGTATTTTTTTTTATAATGGTAACACCCAAACCCACCTTAGTTAGTTTAGCCAAGATCATAAGAAATGTATGTTTTGTTTGCATGATAGATAGTGAAATTGATTCAAATGTTTGCTTCCAACAGGTGTTTCCATTTCTCATGGAGGAGCTCTGCCAAACATTAACCAAATCTTATTGCAAAAGAAGTCTGAAAGGGCAGCTGAAGCTGCATCATCCAAAGAGCCTAAATCAGCAGTTAAAGGAACCAAGTCGCTCAAAAAGGCTTAAACCTCTGCTGCAGCAAAATAATGAAGACAAGTAAACCAAAAGATGAAAAACAACACCTTTTTTTTTCTGTCTGTAAACTGTTGTGGTGTCACACAATGTGTTTGTGTAATTTAAGCTTATGTAGTTGTTACAAAAGTTTATAAAATTAAAACTGAAATAAACTTATTCCTGGCATTTCAATATATAACAGCGAGTAAAAACCGATTTAGGGAAGAAGAAGACCTTCCATAATCTGACACCATCCATTTCCTAGCAATGACATGTGCCTAACTCTAGGTGATTTTAAGTATGGACGGTTGGATGGGATAAATATTGCCATGTGGAGTAATCTGGGGCAGTAGGACACCTAAAAGATTAGATATTTTAGTAATATACGTGAGCTGCACGTGACTTGTGCAGTTAAAATTAGTCGTCGGATTATTTGCATGTGGCAAGATCTTAAAGAACGTGGGTATTTCAGACTTTTTCTTGCACGTGCAAACTCACACAGGTGGACTTAACTGATATGTTTAACAGCGGGGCATTTTTCCAACATTTTTTAACGTTGGGGCAGATTTCCAAGATTGCAGGCCATATTGGGGCATTTTCCCAATTTTCCCTCAAATCAACGACGAAGATTTAATACATCTATACGTATCTCGAAGAGTGTTGGGGTGAATATTTTTGTACCAACAGTCCCCTCTGAGAGCTCTGGCTGATCGAAAGGAGTGCAAAGAGTCTTGCATGCTCCCATCTCACCCTTGGTACGTTCTTTAACATCTCTTTCAACTTCCTCCTCATCACACCAAGGAGCTAAGATCATCTTCTTCTCATTTAGGGCCTGGGTAAACTCTTCCCATGTCTTAGCTACCGTAATACAAGCATCACGTTTTTGCTTTGCAGCACCAAATAGGCTTTGTTGGACATTGTCCAGTAGGTCTCTAATCTGATCAACCAAGATGGTTCTTGAGATATCCTGTTTTGCTCCATTGTCTCGGCGAACAACACGTATCTGGTTTTTGGCCATATCCTTTGGACCTATCTCAATCCTCAAGGGAACTCCTTTCAGTTCCCAGTGTGAATACTTCTAACCAGGTGAGTAGTTTTCTCTTAGATCTATCTCAGCACGGAAACCGGCTCTATTCAACTCTAGCAGTTTCAGAACAAGCATCACAGATGGCTTGAGTGTCAGCATCTTTGTAAGGCATAGGAATAACTATGACTTGGACAGATGCAACTTTAGGTGGCAATACTGTCATTCTGGAGTCTAAATTGGTTTGGGGCTTTAAACTTACTGCCAAAACTATACTATTTTTGTTCCAATGAAGCTTTGTTCATGTTCTTTGTCTATCTTACGTATTTAGCATTTTTGACAATCATGAGATGTAAAGAGTTACTGTCATATATAACTACATAAAAAGTTTTTGAAAGCTGACAAGACCAGCATAATAATAGCTAATAATGCAGTTGGGTATATATGAATGCCATGTCAATAGTCATAAACACAGATCATGCGAATTACCAAGTTATATATGACAGATTAACAGAATCAGCCTGCAGGAGGTTACATTGTCAATTGGACGTTCGTTATTACATTAACGGTAACACAAGACAGATCCAAACGCTTAGGCCATAACTTTGGTGAACTTCTAAATATTAGAGTAAAAGAAAGAATTTCTGGATCATGTGCCTTCTTCTCCCTCGTCTTAAGCTCATTGCTTCTTAGTTCATTAATTGTTTATGATATTGTTGCAGCAATAGCCCAGATGCTGACTCGCCTTCAACTAACGCCAATGCATTAGCAATATTGCTTGTCATACAAAAGCCAAACAACTAAAACAAAAACAAAAACTTAAAAGAGAATGCTGAAATAACATTTGGAAGTCAACAAGTTTGAGTCCAAATTAACAAATCAATGCAGCACACATAAACCCCTATTGCTGAAATTTCAAGTAGGAGTAGGGCGTAGAAAAATTAAAACAGGCCAAAGCAATTTACTATTTCGATTCAGGAATTCAATGGTTAGTGATTGTCAGTTTCGCTTAAGACGGTTTCATGCATCTGGTTTCTCCCATTTACAAGATGTAATGCAGTTTCTCGCCGGTCATTCTGACTTGGTTAATTGTCACTTAAATTATCAAATCTAAACATGAATCCAAGACCAACATGCATAAATCTCCAACTAACATACATATATGTAACAATTTTTCCAATTGGATCTTCAATCCAAGTAACAGTAGAACATTAAATTGGCTATTAACTTTATTATTTTTGGAACAGGAAAAAAACTAGTTACCCCTCCGTTTCTAAAAGATATGTTTTGTCTTTTTATTTGAGTATGTCAAAAAGATACGGTTGTTTCCATAAACGGAAAATAAAATATTATAGATTTATTAATAAATATCCATGAAGGGAACACATCTCTCCCTTCTTAAGTAGGAGGCCACTTTCTCTCAATTTTTTCATTAATATAAAATGAATGGGACCTAATTATGCTCATCTGGAGGTGCAAATTGGGATGTGTCGGCAGGAGCACACCCTAGCAAAGCATGCTAAAATTTGAGTGCAACACAACCTAGCATGTGACTTAGCCCATCACGGCACATAATGTTAGTTTTTATGGGACACGTTGGGTTTGACTAATCGGCACAGTAGCCCAGCACGTCGCACGGCACAACACAACATGTTAATAAAGCATGTCATAATATGTATAAAGTACTACATAGCACCATACATCACATTTTGTGTACAAAAGAACCATTATTCTAGCCAATTATTGACATTTTATTGTCGTTATGTTGACTTACTAAAAATAACACGTGTCGTAACGGCACGACACAAGAAGAAATATTTTTGGTCATAATGCATGATTTAAATAAACAGTAGAAACTATGATAAGACTTATTTTGACCCATTAAAACTTGTAGCTATGAAAATCTTAGATATTTTTTATCCAAATAATTATAAATTAGGTTACACTCGCAATTAATTGATTAAGATAATAATTTTTGATAAAAATGCCAGGTAATTTTTTTATTTTTCCCTAAAAATAAATAAGTTTTTAGTCGAACCTCAATGATTGGTGGTCTTTGTTACTGATTTATGGTATATCCAGACCATTGTGCTGAATCTTCATCGGGTCGGGGATAAATGTAATCACATGATCCCAGAAATTCTTCCTCGGTCGATGGCATTATCATCCTCTGTTCGTTATCCATATACTCTGGTGATTCCATTCCTATATTATCCCAGATTATGTCCATTTCATGGTTTCGGCGAAACCTCCAATCCATTCTCTTCACGAATCATCTATAGTTTTGCGTACATGCGATGCATGAAATATGGCTTTCCCTTCTGTTTATGGGTAAAAATCGTTTCCGCCGATTTTATAGAATTTTAGGTGAGTTTAAACGGTTTAAACCCTAAACAAATGTGCTGCACGTGAGCACTTTCTAGACTCAAGAGATCAATTTGTACAAGTCCGTCCTAAACCAAGAAATGGCCGTTCCAGACTTGCTTAGGTCACAAAGTGGAGGAGAAGGGTTGATTTGGGGATGGAAGCAAAGAAAGGTGTTGAGACCAGAATAATTCTGGGAGAGTAGTGTCTCGGCTTGTATCAGAAAGTGAAAGCTTCGGAAGCTTGCGAGTCGTGAGGCCAGTTGCAGGCGCCATTTTTGATCCCCCGTACTTGGTTCCTTATCCAGGTCATGTGCTGGTTGGCGGTTTCAGGTGGTCTTTGGGCTAAGTATGAGGCGTTGTACACCAGAATCTTGGAGAAGTACGGACATATGGCTACAACCAAGAAGGTCACTAGTCGATTTGCGCTGGTTAAGCGTGTGGAAGAGGCTTTATCTTCCATCGAGGACATGCGTGAGGTGACTGGCCACACCGTTTTTGAAGACGTTATTGACGACTGGGAGCACCATCGCGATATGTGCGTAGAAAAGGAGTTCAACGCTTCGTGGTTTGTCGAAGGCCTTGCTGAGATCCGAGTCGAAAGATGCAGAATCAAAAGCCTTTCCGCAGAGGAGATTGCACGACGGGAGGTAGAACTCGAAAAGCTTTCCAAGATGTTAACTATGAAGAGAGCGGCTCTTGAAGATGCAAAGTTGAATTTCTCCAAGAAGAGGTGACTTTATGTTGGATGATTTTCCTTGAATGTTTTCTGTTAAACTTTCATTTAGGTTCTTTCTTCTTTTTTTTTTGAAAAACATAATCGATGTCTGGTTCAAAGTTGATAGGTTTTGATAGACAAATGGGTAGCTCTTGAGGATATTGGATTATTTTCGGGATGAATGGTTTTGATAATATAACTCGATTATGTTTTGTGAAAGGAATATTGCTTTTATGAAAGTGTGTGCTAGCAATAGGCACAAGACGCAGAATATGACGGTTTTATTAAGAACCTAAAAACAGATCGTATATCTTGCCCAGTCTAAATTTACTCACTCCATAGGTTTTTGTGAACACGCCCTTTCCACGAGAAGGCGGCTTTGGGTGAGCGTTGCTAGCAAGTCCCCAATTCGGTAGTAACTTCGCCGAGTCCCCAATTTTCTCGGTGTAGTTTATACAACCAACCGGTTGTCTGGGCAGTTGAGTCGGATTGAAGTCACCTTCCTCTACCATCTTGACATCGGGTCGAAGAACGAGATCAACCGTCTCGACATTGTAGACGATAGATCAATCCTTCCGCCGTGGTCGCCAATTGTTTATGGGTAAAAATCCGCTCTTCCGATTTCCCGCAAATCTTCGTGAGGTGAGTGAGAAACCGGTTTAAACCCTAAACAAATGTGCCGCACGTGAGCACTTTCTAGATTCGAGAGATCAATCTGCACAAGTCCGGCCTAAAACCAAGAAATGGCCGTTCCAGACTTTGGTCCTTGGCCACAAAGTGGAGGAGAAAGGTTGATTTGGGGAGGGAAGCAAAGAAAGGTCTTTGAGACCAAAATAATCTCAGTGAGAGTAGTGTCTCACTTGTATCACAAAGTGAAAGCTTCGTGCTTGCAAGAGATGAAAGCTTTTGGAGAGATTGCAAAGTTGCCTTTTCTAAGAGTGTTGTATTTTATCCCGACTGAGACTTGTTGTCTCGGTGGAAATAGGTAAGACCTATTTATACAAGTCGAGGCCGAAACGCACCGGCCTCATGAAGGAAGAGAGTAAAGGGTGAAATAATGGGAGGAGGTGGTAAACCGCAAGGTGTTTATGGGTGAAACGTTTTCACCATTATTTCTCATTTATTTGACCTCTTTATTCCTATTCACGCTTTCTTAATGTGTGCGTAGTGTACGTCGCATCTTTGTGATCATAAACCAAAACACTAGAAAGCATCCCGATTTTTGTTGATGTCTCGAGTGTTAGTTGCACCTTGAGTGCAAGTGGCGCTGCGAGAGGCGTGTGGCATGTGTCACCTGGGCATGTGCTAATACCTTTGTTGCGGGTTGCACCTGAGTGCAAGTGGCAATGTCTGAGCTTCTAGTGGCGTGTGTGGCATGTGCCAATGGCATGTGCGAATGCTTTGGTGGTAGGTTGTAGCGTTGAGTGTAAGTGGCAATGCCGAGAGCTGCTAGTGGCGTGTATGGCAAGTGCCAATGGCGTGTCGGAATGCCTTGATGGTAGGTTCCACGGTTTTGCAAGTTAGGCTACCAGCGTGCGTGTTTGGCATGTGATGGCACGCGTGGCCATTTGGGCTATGTCCCGGTAAGAAAAAGCTACCACCGATGCATGCACAATGGCATGCGCCAATCGGGGTTGCGCCCCAGTAGGAAAAGCTACTAGCCGAGCGTGTTGGCATGTACCAATGGCATGCATGGCTATTTTGGGTCGCTACCGGGCAGGAAAAGCACAAACAGCGTGTTGCATGTGCCAATGGCATACGTGGCCAATTGGGTCGCGCCAGTAGGAAAAGTTACCAATGAATGTATTTGGCATGTGCCAATGGCATGGGCCAATTTGGGTCGTACCGTAGGGAAAAGCTACCAGCTTGTTGGCATGTGCCAATGGCAATGCGTAATAATTTGGGTCGCTACCTGGTAGGAAAAGCTACCAACGAGCATGTTGGCATGTGCCACGGCATGCGCGCTAATTTAGTCGCGCCACGGTTGGAAAAGCTACCACGAGCGTGTTTGCATGTGCCAATGGCATGCTGTGGTAATTTAATGCGCCCAGGGAGAAAAGCTACCAGCAGGCGTGTTGGCATGTGCCAATGGCACGCGTGTAATTTTATCGCGCACTGCAGGAGAAGCTACCAATGAGCGTGTTGGCATGTGCCGATGGCATGCGTGGCCAACTGGCCTTGGTTGCATGGTTTGCAAGCCTGAGGTGCGGCGCTACTTTGGCATGGCGGCGTCTAGGGCCAAGGTAAGGGTGTCCGGCTTAGCGTGGCGTGACAGCTGAGCTAGGGCCAAGGCAGAGTGTGTTTGGCATGGCGCAGCTAGCTTGGGCAAGGTGTGGCCGTATGATTTGCCATTGGCACGGAGGTGCAGTGGCTAGCATGGTTGGCATGCTTTGACCTGTTTGGTTGTGGGCTGGCATGATTTGCCATTGGCATGAGGTGCGGCTAAGCATGGTTGGCATGCTTCAGCGCGTTTGGTGATGGCTGCATGATTTTCCATTGGCACTGGAGGTGCGGCATTAAGCTCACAGGTGTGGGTGGCATGATTTGCCATTGGCACTGGAGGGAATTAGAGGTTTTGTTCGTTGTAACCTAATTTGAAAAAATACCCCATATTAATTACTGACTACATGCATTAAATGTTCTAATAAATGTGTCATTGGTGACATTAGGTTATTTGGGGTTTTACAATTTTACCCTTTTATTAAAATCCACCTGCATTCATAAACCTCTCGGAAATTTTTTCTGCTGCTCCTCCTAGATATATTAATTATTCCTAATGCTTATTGCTTTGCTCTCGGCCGAAGTCCCGAGGATGACCGAGATTATATGGAAGTGAGGTTGGACCTGATGGTCCTTTACCCTGAGGCTCGTCACGAATGGCTTGTGTTTTGCAAAAGCCCGAAAGGGTTTAAAATTCGAATTATGTATGCAATTGATTAATTGTGATTGTATTATGAGGTGCCTCTTCAGAAGTTGTCTAGGGGTGTCGAGGCTATGTTCGTAAGAAAAATATAATATAATCGCAGTAAGATGCAAGCTAAGGATCTACTTGGCCTGCCATTCTCTTGTCACTGGAAGAATTTTCATCACTTGTTTTAATACTAGCAAGTGGTTAACCATACATGAATTAGTTGTTGCTGGTGTCCAACACTGTTGAACAAGAACCAGAGTATCACTTGAAGTCACTCCACAATACTCCAATGTAGGTTGGATTAAAAGAATATGTTTTGTTAAATGTATAGAAATGCTAATTTTACAGGTTTACATTAGAACGGTTCTTATGGCCCACAATTACCGATCTCTTGGCTAAATGCTAGTTTAATATGTTTAATTTGGTGATGTTATCTATATGCTAGTGGCGGTCTGTTCAGTACTCATTAGGAAAGTAAATCCTATCTCGTATATCCTCTAATTGTATAGAAATGGTACTAGTATTTGTGCGCTTTGTATATGACTAGTATAGCATGATTGGTAGCACAAGCTAGCTTAGTTATTCAAATATTAAATGTTGCTTTTACTTGAGGATTAAGTGATTTTATCTTTTTTTTCTAAGCAGGTCCTTTCCCTAAAGCTGAAAAAGTTTGAGGTGCAACCGCTCTTGTATCTTTCATGGGAAATTGGATCCTCAGGCGCAACTCGATTGAGGATGGCCAGAATTTACCTAGCGGAGACAACCAAACTCAGACACTATATTCCGATTGCGGATAAAGCTTTGGGATATGCAACAATGGGAGGCGATAAGGAATAGTTAATGGCCAGAACTTAAGGTGACCTTACTTGAATCTTCAATTTTATCCTAAACTAATTTTAGATTTGTATACTGCTAACAATAATATTTGGATTATGTAGAGTTTAAAAAGATTGTGGAATTGCTAGTTACATGTCATATATACTTATCCTCCACAATCACTATCGTCACCTCCACCTCTACCATATTGATTTCCATGTTCACCGGCATAACCTCCTTTGTTTAACACCAGTACAACCACTATTTTCAATACCATATTAACCTCCAATAGCAGATTAGCAGACCCCTCTCACTACCACCACCCCTGTAACAACCACCATGTTCAACTCCAGCACCATACCCATAACCACTACCAGAATTACTGCTAAAACAACCTCCGTGTTCAACTCCAACACCACTTCGAGCAACAACCTCCTACTGAACCATGCTCGCCGAGAATGATACATTGAGGCTACAACTTTTTTGCTGATTATGAGATAAAAAGCTTATTTGTTGGCTAACTACCCTGCGATGCAGTAAGATTGAGTCTACCATCTCTAAATGTTCTTTTGTTGATCAAATTTTTAGATACTAGTTTTCATTTGCTTTGCAGGACATGGCCCAGGAATGGACTGCTGGAGTTGACGTACTATGTTATAAGTTGTTGTTTAGCATGAGATGGTGTTCATCTACCTAGTGTGAGGGTTCAATTAGAATCTAATATATATGATTTGTTATTGTGTGAACTTAGCCTTCAAAAGGTACTGTGCCTGGATTCACAAGGGCAAGAACCGACAAAATCATGAAAAGGTCAAACATATTTCTATATTCATAGGAATTATAATTTCATAAAATCTCTTTTGTATTTACTTAAGCTTTGATTCCAGATCGTGGGAGGGATGCCTAACAAAAAGACATTCAAATGGTCCTATTTCATTTTGTTTTCCACAAGTAAGCGCAGTAACATTGTATCAGTAAATTATGAAATAAAACATTATTAACCCGTATATATATTCCGAATAGGTAGCATATCCGGCGACAACAAAATAATTGGGAATTTTTTATGTCATGTGATTCATGAATGAAATTATTCAAGGGAAGCTAAACTTGACTAGCACACACTAATGGTAAATCCATATTAGGAGTTTTATTGTTTTCCTTCAGATTTTCATCTTCATATGTGTAAATTTTGTCAAGCAGTTCTTCCGATCTTTTCTACTTTTTGCGTACACTTATTCATTTGATGAAAGACCCAGTGTTGTTCCTCAGAAAAATAATTAATCTTAAATCTTTTTTATTTTCTTTTTGCAGGGAAGTCTGTGTACCAATTACGATGAAGTAGAAATCATCGAAGTATGAAGAGAATGGATAAACTATGTGCAACCGTTGGTGACATGATACAACAGGATGGTTGGTCCAGAACTGGGAAATGTTATATAAACAGATTAGATTTCAATCAACTTTGTCAAAACATGGACACGGTTTCCAATTTCATTGTTAAT
Source organism: Papaver armeniacum (assembly GCA_023531295.1). Lineage (NCBI taxonomy): Eukaryota > Viridiplantae > Streptophyta > Magnoliopsida > Ranunculales > Papaveraceae > Papaver > Papaver armeniacum. The sequence continues at coordinate 352,305 of JAJJWW010003902.1, forward strand.
TCCTTTTTAGTCAGTACCAAGAATACTTTTACACAAAGTCTATTGAATTATGTTGTACAGTAACTATACTTATTTGATTAAATCAATTTAAACACTATTCGTTTCCATAATTATTATTATCTCGCTGAATATCACCAACAACTGTAACATGAACTCGATCACTACAATTAAGGATGTACGATGACAGTTTTATCTAGAAAATTCTTACCTGCTATGACAGGTTTTTGAAGAAACTGTTACCATAGTACAAGAAATTGGGTTTTTGATGGCAGTTTTAATTTAGAAAATGTTACCTTAACTTCTCAACAGTGACAGATTTATGTAGAAACTGTTACCTTAGTACAACAAATTTTGTTTATAATGACAGTTCTATTAAGAAAACATTACCGTAAGTGGTCAACAATAGCAGGTTTCTGAAGAAACTGTTATCTATAGCCATGATTTCGTAACAGTTTCTTAAAGACCTTTCGTAACAGGGGCTTTGGTGACAGTGCAATATTTTTCCAAAACTGTCACGTTAACATTTTGGTGACAGTTTTTAACTGTCACCTAAGCCCATTTTTGTACTAGTGGGTGTTGTACATGACATTTTTATGTTTGAATACATATATACGATATGTAGGTTTTATAAGGAGTCATTTGTGTTAGCTTTATTTTCTTTACTATAAATTTTAACTAAAACAAATCCATTGGATTATCCGCATCCAATCCGTTCATCCATGTATCCATTGGATGCAAATCTGTTGGATATGGATTGGATGTGGATGCCAAGTTTCAAATCCGTAGTGCAATGGATTGGATGCGGATGAGTAAAAACCGGCCCATACCGCCCATGCTCCCTACTCGCAAATGGGGTTAGAGTGGATTGTCCCTAAAAGTGTTGGTTATTAAAAAGTGAAAACTACCACAGTGCCCATTTCTTATTTTTTTCCCACCCTCAAACCCACGGGCGCAAAGCTTCGGGAAAAGCGCGCACTCATTCCAATGGATAAAAATTTCTCTACACCCACGATTATTGAAATTAAGTTCTATCGGATTTTTTTCCTTTAAAATGCGAAAGTTCGCTTCCTTCGGGAGAGAAAGAGAGATTTGACGAGGAAATCAACAAATTACAACTGTGGTTTGCGAGTAAAGAGTAGCAGCAGAAGCAAATCTATAAAAACATTAGTTTATCAAGAGGAGGATTTTATTCTCGTAAGAAACTAGGTTGAATTTTTTCGATGCCGATTCAATTAATGGATTCAAGTGGTTATTTGTCAAATTTGTGAAACCGAATTCAAGAAGGACCGGAGGATAGCTATTCTTGGGACATGGAATTGAAGACGAGTAGGAATCAGAAATTGGGTATCAATCCTTTTGGATTTGGTCGAGAATTGATGAGTTGCCATTGTGATGAAAGACGGTGACGCTGCAAATTAGAAAGAGTGGGGTCTGATGGTGTTTGAAGAAATAGAGAAGAAAGAGTTGAAGTTACTGTTATGCCTAAAGAAAGAGTTCAATTTTTCATCTCAACAACTGTAAAGGTATTGGTTTTATACTTTTTCTTCCCCCCTTTTGATTTTGAATTAAAATTGAACTCATAATCACTATGAAATTAGTTCTTAGAATGTCGGTTGAGCTGGAATATTGATTGCTTTACGAGTTTTTGAGTCTCTGGTTTTCTAGAATTTCATCTTAATTGCTCAATGAATTGTTTGAAATTAGTTCTTAGAATGTTAATTAGATGGAAAGTTGATTGCTTTATGAATTTTTAAGTCCGGGTTTTCAAAAATTCATCTTAATTGCTCAATGAATTGTTTGGAATTAGTTCTTAGAATCATAGTTGAGCTGAAAAGTTTGTAGCTTTAGGGAGTTTTCGAAATTTCATATTGGGTTCTTCATTTTAGTCTCTGGAGTTAGATTATGGATTATATAGTTGGTTTGGGGTCTTAGAACCGGGAAGAAGATAGAAGAATTTTGTTTGATTTGTTTGAACCTTAAATAGTATAAGAAAACAAGTAAAGAAGGTACGTTTGATGGTAGCCGAGAACGGTGTGCACGGAAACAGCTCATTGAGTTGGTGTTGTCACTGGTAAAATGGAACACACAGGATACCAAAGCAAATTATATGGGAATATGAGGATACCAGCAAATAAGGTCTGAGATGATAACCGAATCTATTTTTTTTTATATTAAATTTATATCTACTCGATAAGGTCAGGTCATAGCACATTGACCGTTAAGATCAGTCATTGATATGAGTTGTTCAATGACTCCCATAGACACGTCACAGGCGAAAAAGACTCTCCAATAGCTACCATTTCCGCGACCGTTAAAAAAAGTCATTGAACTCGTATATATGACTTGCCTGGACGGTCGCGAAACTGCTATTTTCCACTAGTGTATAATTTCCTTATCTTACTACTGCCTCTTCTGACTGTACAACTGTACTTTGATTCTTCTAGAAGATATGTCCTTTCTAATCATTTGCACATGCATTTGGATCTTTGATTCGTTTAATGGCGCCTCCTTCGGGATAAGGGGAGGACCCGATGCCTTCACATTAGGTGGGGCACTGCTTCATGCCTTCTTTTGGATACGGGGAGGCCGCACTTCTTCCTTGGTATTTTTTCAGGTATCTACATCTTCTATGTATAGAATTCAATAAGAAAAATCTTCTTCAAAAAAAAATGTATTCTTATAATTCCAATGTTTTTTGTATGCATGCTTTTTTTTTTTTTTTTTAATCAGAAATTTACTTGAACCTTTAAACTCTGCCTCAAGGGTAATTAACTGAGACTCACAGTTACTGTCACAGTCCCTTCCCCAGGTCACAGTCACAGTCTTGTACTAGTTTTTTAAGTGATGGAAAAGAAAAAGTATCACCATTACACAAAACCACAAATGTGGGAAAACCCCATAGATCATGGTTTTACCAATAAAACCGGCCCAAAACCGATTTGAATCAATCATAGCCGTGGAATTAGGTCCATTTGATCCTATCCATCCATGGACACTATAACAACCCCTAAACCTAAAACATAACAATCAGATTCAGATTCAGAACTTCTCTTTTCATCAGCTGCCGCCGCAATCAAAACAACAATGGATTCATCAAAAAATTTATTTTGTTGATTGAATCATATAGCATAATGATCTATCCTCTCAAAAACTTAAGTTAGTTTGTGTTAATATTCTCATCATTTGATGGATTTTCATTGATATCCCTGCTCCTGTTTACTAGATGTTAACCATAAATACAGACAGTCTCATGTGTTACCTCTGATAACATTTCTCCCGGCTTTCAATTCTGCTGATCATCATGGGACTACATGGATCTCTATATCAACAGATGTGGCTTATACTTTCCTGCCGATGGCGGCAATGGAGGATGAAACCCGGCTGACCCAGACAAAGTAATCTGGATAACATTTATGCTAGTTTAACTGCTGTTCGATTTCTGGCAAGTGCCTGGTGCGACCCTATGCTAGTAAGAGGTAATTTCTTTTACTTGACTGTAATATGTTTAATCTTTTTGGATCTATGTAAATGTGAACTGTGTTGATTTCTCTATATTCCGGTTATAAAATGTTGATTGGTGCTTTAGTTCCTAGATTTTTTTGGTTTTGTGTTGTGGAAGAAGTTAACGGAACTGAGAATGTTGCTGGTGTAGTAGGGTTTCAATGCAAGTAGTTTGCCATTTAAGTAGTATTCCGGTTACAAAGCATCTATTATGTCCATTTGAGTTTGGAGTACCTTTTAGTGTTTCAGGTCAGTATGTTAATGTTCTTGTATCAGCAAAAGACATATACAAAAAATTGTCTCCTCATGGTCCATTATCAGAAGTTCCTCACAATGAATGAGATACGAACATGCCCGGCAGCTCCTCATGGACCATTTTCGGACTGAAATTTAAGCTTCTATTTGAGTATTGCAAAGTAGCTTCGTGTACTTCTTTGTTCTGCCTATCTTATTCACTTATTTCTAAACCAAGTAAAGCACAGTGTATCCAAGGGCTATCAATCAAATAGTCTTATCCACTATCCATCTTATTATGTACAGGTATTTGGAGCATGAAATTGGGAAGCTTCATCATTAAATCCATCCATTGTCATGAGGATGGACATTGCGAAATACCTTATTTGCTGGTATCCCAATGGATAAAGAATGCCCTAGAGACATAATCTTGGGAAGGATACCGACCTTTGAGGTTGTGACATCAAGAAAGTAACTAAGGTACTTCTTTCGGCTAGGTTAACGGGTGAAGGACTTTCTTTTTGATCCATCAGTTTTTAGCCTAGAGACGACTTCCATGAACATCACTTTTTGGTTTGTTATCGCATACTCCTACTAACATTTTTTCTCCTAGTTCGTTCAGTGATGATTAAAGTTTACAGTTTTATGTTATCGCTGAACATAGTGTAATTCACATTCTCTGTTTAAGACTTAACTGCTTGGGATTAGAATCACACAACAGACACACTACTAAGACTTAACTGCTTGGGATTAGAATCGTCTAGTGTAATTCACATTCTCTGTTATAAATGTTTGGTGTTTTAGTTGCTAGATTTTTCTCGTTTTGTACTTTGGAAGAAGTTAACTGACATGTAGGTTTCGGTACAATGAAGTTGTCAAACTTGTGTCTGACTGGATTGATACTATTTGTATTCAATTAATAGAGTAAAAAGAAGCAGAAGATCAAGAAACAGCCGGCGTTGAAATCAGAGGAAAATTGAAGACATGAAAGAGAAAGAGAGTTTGACAAATGGTAAGTGTCTACACTATGTTGATCCTTGTGTTGTAATTTTTCCCATATATATACTACTTGCAACAGCTTTTTTTGTGGCCTAAACTGTAACATTACACCAGCTTTTGGTCGATCATCCAAAGCATAGCTTCTCCTACTGCCATTGCTTCAGCATTTCAGCACCTCTTACTTTGGTTTTTATGGTCTTTGCAGCGTAGGAGACCCTTGCACTCTTGCAGCATAGGAGACCCTGGTGCATCAAGAAGAAAGAATACTAATGTATATAATCTGAAGTGATCTGCAGCAGCATTTTGACACTGAAGCATATACGTTTCCTTCTTTTTACCAGTCAACTTGTGGTGTTGGGTTGAGTGTTACCTTGATTAGAGATGTTTAAAGGATGAACCCGGTGTAATTTTCATTCTCCATTTCAAGTCTTCCACTGCAGAGAGTATCAAGAGTCCATTGATGGGTGTTAATATTGTACAATAATTTTCATTCTCCATTTCAACTCTTTTTTGCGTGACCCTGAGACGTTGCAGTCCATCCATCCCCCTGTTTTCAAAAATGGTATAACAATTGCATGGCATTTTGGATCCTCAACAAATTCAGGCCCATGCTAAATTACAAATTCTAGAAAATTTACTCTGTACTGCAGGCCCATGCTAAAAGCCTAAAACCTAAATGAGACAATTTGGTAAATTACAAATTCGTGATGTCCTATAGAGAGAGAAGTGAGGCCGGCAGCGTTGAAGAAACGAAAAAAGAATTTCTAGAAAAATCTCCCTGAAAGATCTGTTCAGAAATGGGTTGTTGTTGTGGTCATGACTGTAATTTCGGGCTTGTTTGGGAGTCTGATCAATAGATGGGAAGTGTTTAGGTGATCAGATTTAGAATGGAATACTGAGTTTCCAACTGAAATATGTATCGCTGTACTCAACTGGTAAGCATATGCTTTTCTTGAAGTCAAATATGTTTCAGGTTGTTTGGTTGTTGAAGCATGTTTAACTTCAGTTTATTCAGCTTGATTTATGTTTGATCATCATCATCCATATTTGTATTGAGGTGTTGATTGTAACATTATTGACTAAGATATAGTCTCCACTGCATCTTAAGTTTATCTATGGGGTCACATAAATTGCTCCTTAGTTTGATTGATTCCTGCAAATCACATACACAACAGCTTCAAACCCTAGTAATTTATGGACGGAATATAGAGAAAAAAGCTGCTTACATTCAAGATGTATTTACCTTAAAATAGGACATGGTCACAATTGTAGCTTTCATATGGAAGCTAAACAAGCCATCTTAAAATCATAATGTTTCTCTGGAAGTACAGCATAATGGCCTCACAACTTTGGATCTTTCACATGCAAGGCTCATAAACAGCGAGATCCAACCTTTGCACACACTGCCCATATACAACCAGAATCAGCAGCACTTTCTATTAACATGTACAAGGGGAGTAGCATTATCGAGCAAATTCTTCACACACCTGAGTAGGGATCCATAATTGTACCTTTTACACTCCAAAGCACAACCCTTAATTCCCACCCTACCTGCACTGCACCACACAAATTATACTGCTACCTACAGGGAATCTGGTTGGCAAGCCAAGAATGCCAGAATACAATCATTCCTATAACCAACTCAAATTGTTATGGCAGCATTATCTTTGTTGAGAGAGTGGAAAAACCTCAATATTCGGATTTCAAAAATTGTAGATGTCATGCGAGAACCTAGTTTTTGTGTGACCGGAGAAATTTCAGTCGATCATAACTTTCTCTTTCTCAATTAAGGGAAAAAACCTCTCCCAACAAGACCTCTTTCTCTTCTACAATGATTAAACAAATGCATGTATATTCGTTGGCCTTTCTCATTCACCTTCGCTTTAGGTTCTCAACATTTTATCACTTCAAACTTAAAAGTTAAAACTCAAAAATGATTAGCCATGTTGGGCTGTGTACTGCGAGGCCCATGCTTAAAACCCAAGTGAAGGTTAGAGTTATAAGGACAATTTGGTAAATGACTATTTTGTGTGCACTATCTTTAAAATGAAAAGTTGCCCTAGATTTTCATTTTGTTTGTTGTTTCAGAAAGAAAGAGGAGTGAGTAGTTAGGAGTGAAGAGTGAAGCCGGCGGCGTGAAAATTATAAACAAAAAATTTTGGGCTTTTGAGATTAGATCTAATCATCACACCATGATTTTTCCTCTCATGGTTTTAATTTATTGGGCGGTATGTTTGTCTATTTATACATTTTTTTTTTTTTTTTTTTGTGAATTTTAATTTTACACTTTTGAATGTTAATTGAACTTACTTTTGATGAAATTTTACAGATTCCCACTGTATTTCACATTCAATGGGACATGGAATTGGCGGGCTGGTCAATTGATTGGAAGTGCTGTGATCAAATAATCAAGAGACACCATCAACACAAAGCAACTCAGGTTCGATTTAGGGTAATTAGATTTAGAATCAACAAGGGTGGGAAACCCCAAAAGGTCTGAATTGGAGACTGGAGTACTCAACTGGTAAGCATATGTTTTTCTTGAATTCAAATGTCTGTCAAGTTTGTTCAATTGCATTTATGTTTCATCATCATTATCCATATATGATTATGTAGGGTCATGACTGTAATATTGAACGATAATTTAGTTGAATATGATTGGGGGTTTTATGTTTTTTTTTTTTTTTTTGATCAATAGTAATATTGAACGATAATTTAAGGACCCATATTCTCCATCTCATTGGCATGTTCAATTTATCTTTTCTTATGTGGATATGACACTTGTAGGCCATTTCTAGGACTTAAATTTGTCAAGGATTCCATTCTATTTCCTCAAATTGATTATTCATCTGAACATAATAACTAGCAGGAATACAATTAGTAGGATGAACATACATGCTTCATGTATCACATTTCATTCTTACTTCTGTTGACTAAAATATGTGACTGATTCTCTGATCAACGTGTTCGCATCCTAGTAGTTTGAGTATACCGTAAGTATGGTAAGCATCTCCAGAAAGGTTTTAATCTATAGCCTTGGTTAAGTTACTTACACATGCTCTCATGTAAATAATGTGAATTGTAATAAACTTTTGTATGGGAATCAGCCAATTGGGCTTTCTTACTTTGGTGATGTCAATGTGTGATTTTTATAAAAAAATACTTGGTAATTTCTGATTGGTAAATCTAGAAATATCAAGATTAGTTGGGAAAAGATGATAAACTCCTATAAGCTTATTTCTGTGCGTCTGTCCAGTCTAGTGATATCTAGCCGCTTCTCATTTCTTATTTACTTAGATAAAAGACATGAAGTCTATGGTCGGTTGAATAGAATATACAGTTTTCTATTTCTCTGGATCATTCGGTCAAGGCTAGAAAATTCTATCGTAGACTCATCTTAGCTTAGTCGGTGTTGGAAATTAATTTGCAATCTAGATAGTTCAAGTGTGAATGAAGTCAGTTAGAAGATTCTAGAGTTTGCAAGAGTTAGTCAATGTTGTAATGTGAAAGGAAGAAGTCCAAAAATGTCCAGATTTTGTAAGAGTGTGTGAACAAGGTAGTTTAGGGATAGGAAGAGAAATCTCTAGACAAAACTAGAGTGGTCTAGGTCGGTGGTCATATGTGTGTAGTCCAGGGAACTCTAGACTTTGTATGGTCCGTCTTACAATGCCTATAAAAAGGCAGTTCATGTGTCCATGTAAACTTGAGCAAGACAATAATAAAAAGTGTGAGTTTTGAGAGGCAATCTTGTTCCATATCTTGGAGCTCTGTATGAGCAATATTAATCACTAGCTCATGCATCTCCACAAGTATGATCAAAACATAAAAAATCCAACATGGTATCAGAGCTTGTCTCGATCCATATGGGCGTTAAAGTTTCCGCTGTGAAGAGAAGATGAACAAAAGATGAAGTTTAAAAAATCTAACCATCTCATTTGTTGTTATAATAACGTTGTTCTAGTTTATTTATATCTGTGGGTGTAAAAGGATTCATACTGATGCGAATAGGGAATTATCCATATTCGAATCTGTAAATTTCATGCGATAGTTTTTGAAGCTCTGTTTTGGTGATTAAATTATGTTACACTTACAGCTTCATTTGTTCTCACTTCGATGAGGTGAGCCATGACAACCTGACAAGGTAGAATTTTGATGTTTGATGTAAGTAGAAGAATATCTCTCTAACATCTCAATTAATCCTAGCTAGATGTCCATGATTCGCAGTTGTTAGACAGTAAACTCAAAAGCTACTGTACGTGTATGTGTTTGGTTGGTGATTTCTATCTTATCGTACACCCACGACAACGAAAACACCCATTTTACAACAATCTACAAAAATTGAATTCAAACTATACATTTTACATTGGAGCTGATTTCTATTGTCACCTCTAATGTGTATTTCAAACTGTGTCATGTAAAATGTAGTTTCATTTTGCTAGTATGCGTTCGGGCTTGATAAGTTATCCATTCTGGCGAAGCTGGCATCAAGTCTTGGGATGAATTATAATGCTCCTCTTGTGCACCTTGTAATCTCATTCTAACATATGCGAGTATACTTCCTCTGCTCCATCAAAAAATGCAAATTAAGAATAAATGATGTTACCCATTAGGCCGTTATGGTCCGCCGAAATTATGTGACCTACTATATTAAAGATTTGTGCAGAATGAGGAAATTTACGAGCCTCTTGGTATCATGGCAGGCAGTTTGCTAATGAGTGTGTACTGAAATGGGCCTCTCCAAGGCCCATTTTAAAACCAAATGGAAGGTAAACTTTGAAGGACAATATGGTAAATTACCACTTAGCGTCGTCCGTGCAATATAAAACCCTAGGATTCCAATTAGATGTAAAGAAAAGTTAGAGAGTGAAAGTGGAGAGAGAACAAGTGAGGCCGGGGGCGTTGAAGAAACAAAAAAAACTCCTAGAAAAATCTCCATCTCATCGTCAGAAATGGGTTGTTGTAATTTTGGGATTGTATGGGAAGCCTTGCACATACCCTGGTGGAGATCATCACAGAATAGATCTGATCATCGCACTATGATTTTTCCTCTCATGGTTTTATTTTATTGCTTGGGGCTTGATTGTGTCTGCTCTCTCAGTTGCTGTAGTGTGCTCTCAGTTGCTGTAGTGCACTTGTGGTATGTTTGTCTATTTATACAGATTTTTTCTTTGTTCAATTTTGATGATACACTTTTGAATGTTAATTGTGATGAATTTTACAGATTCCCACTGTATTTGACATCACATGGGATATCAAATTGGTGAAGAAGTGCAATAATAAAGAGATTACTATCAACACAAAGCTCACTGTTTCACCAAAAGGTGTGAATTGGAGAATGGAGTTCTGAGTTTCACATGGTATCGCTGTACTTAACTGGTAAGCATATGCTTTTCATGAATCCAAATATGTTTTAGTTGATTCAGCTTAATTTATGTTTCATCATCATTATTAAAATTATCGACTAAGATTTAGTCTCAACCGCATCTTGTTACACAAAATTGGTCAAAAAGACCAAAATCAACAATTTCTGGGTGAAAAAGACACTTAGGTTTTGATACTGTTTAAATAGCCAAAAATTAAAAAGATACTGTTTAAATGGACAAAAATTTAAAAATAGGCAGGATGTAACCAGTTTCATCCTGTCCATTTTCAAATATTTTTTTTCTTATTTTTATTTTACACATGATGCATCCAGTTTCATCCTTGATATTTTTTAAGTATAAGCGGGATGAATCCAGTTTCATCCTTGCTATTTTTTTTGCTATTTCACCAGTACTTTTTTTACTCGTCCATTTGAACCGTATTTTAAATTTTTTTGGACAAATGACCCATTTTCTCATCTTGTTATCTATATTTTCACATAAATATTCCATTAATTCTATTTCCTCAAATTGATTGCTGAAGTGAACATCGTAATTAGCAGGATCACAATTTTTAGGATGATTGTACATACTTCATGTGTCACATTTTCTTCCTACTTATGTTGACTAGAATATCTAGGTACTTGACCTATTTTCTGATAGAAATGTAGGCACCTTATTAGTTTGAGTATACTTTAAGTATGGTAAGCATTTCCTAAAAGGTTTTATTGCATAAGCAGCGTAACCTTGGTTAAGTTACTTACACAGTCTCTCATGTAAACAATGAGAATTGTTATAAGTTGTTTTATGGGGATGAGCCAATTTAGCTTTCTTATTTCGGTAATGTCAATGTGGATTGTTCCTTGAGAAAGTGTGCTTGTCTATTTGTATAATTTTTGTTGATGACCTGATGTATAAAAAGCAGAGAGCACGCACAGTTTGGTATTCATAGCAGACACATTATGTTGCTTTTCACCCTTGTGTGTACACTAGACTCATTTATTTCTGATCCTGCAATGTCTGACAGGCTTTGATGCAAGTTTGTGCAGGCGACTATGGGAGTTTGAATTGCAGCGTTAGTTTCATTGTAGCAGATAGTTCATGAAGCTCCGTTTAGCGATTCAACGGAACTTGATAGCTCTTACACCTTCGTTTGTGTTCACTTTTAGTCACCTGTATTTTCTTACGGTATGTTGGTCATCAAAAATACAAAAACAAAAGAAAAATAACGTTATCCTGCACCACTAACATTAGGTCCAATTAACATAAGAGGTGTTTTTCTTCAAATAAGAATATCAGAATATCTGTCCAACAACTAACCAACTGGCTGCCCAACCACCAATCACTGCCTCAACTGGCAAACCCCTGACAGATGGTTGATACCAACAACTGGGATTACCAGGCCATGAGCTCTAACACACCAGATCAAATCCAATGGCAACTCTGTAAAATAGGTAAACACAGTATGGTTACTTTCTCATCCATACAGCTACCAATGCCCGACATACCACAACAAGTCCAAATGTAGCTTTCATATGGAAGCTTATCTGCGATCCTAAAATCGAAATATTCCTCTTGAAAGTACAGCATGGTGGCCTCACGACTTCAGATCTTTTACATGCAAGGAAACCTTTGCACACGCATAACAAGAATCAGCAACACTTTCTATTCATGTACAGGGTAGAAGCATTATTAAGCCAATTCTTCACACACCTGAGTAGGGATCCAGAACTATACCATCTACTTACCCACCACCCCACATTAACACTTCCCCAGAACACAACTCTTCCCACACCACCTGCACCACACAAATTACACAGCTTCCTGCTAAGGAGTATATGGTTGGCAGGAATTCCACAATTTTCAAACAATCATTCCTATTACCAGCTCAAACTGTTATGGCAGGAGAGTCCCGATTGTTCCACTAGCCATACCAACTAGCATACACAACAACCACCAGCAACCAAACTTACGCAACTTTTGTAGGCTGGCATTTTCCACCTGTGACGTGGGTAAAGATTAAAACTGATGGTGCTTCCCAAGGAAACCCAGGATTTGCAGGGGCAGGTTTCATCATTCGAGGCCACCAAGATATCCACTGCAACTGGAACTGGAAACAGCAAACGACATCGGTGATTATAACTTAACTGGTGCATATCCTCAAAGGAAAAACACATCACCATTGTACACCATCCCAATGATCAACAAAATCATGTCAGACATGGAGGTGTTTCCACAACACCAGGTGATTCATCAATACAAAGATCGATACCAGCCAGCTGATGTGTTAGCAACCAAAGCTGCATCCAGGCCCAAGACAGTTTGTTAATTTTTAGCTCCTAAATGATCATAACTTAACCATAGTATTATTTATATTATACAACTACAAGTGAACTGAACAGACAACAACATACACAATATAAACAGTTAATAACAATGCTATGCTCAGAGTATACTGATCATAGAAATAGCACGAAATAGAGAGAACTTATTATGATGTAGATAAGCATTCTCTTTCATGCTTAGAAAAGAGAACTTGTCATGCTTTACATACTCTTTAGAATTTTTCCTTATGAGATAGAGTGACAGATCAACAGCTACATAGGACAGCTCGTGACTACTTAAAACTTGAAGTGGCATTATTAATAAGCTAAGCTTAAACCAGACTTTAATCTTGAATGTTACAAACCCAGCTTAATTTAAGCTAGTCAAGGAATCCTGATTTGTGGCTAAACCATAAAAAACCAGCAATGTTTCCATCCTTCTAACAAGGTAATATTATTGCATAAAACCAACCAAAAATAACAGATTATTGCATAACTTATATTGGCATGCAGAGTGAAAGTTTAATATTTTTACCGCAATGTCTTGAAGTGCCAGAATGAGCTAAACGGGATATGTCCATTCTCAGCTAGAGGATTAAGTGTTATCTAGATAGCCAATACAATTACCAAGATTTGTGGTGCTCTCTTCGTTAAACCGTGAACTTGAAGCTTCTCAATTTCTTGGAGGTCCTGTACAAATTGCGTGGGAAATTTCACCCGTGCCATTCTTTCTACTTGACTCTCCTGGTCACCTGCCATATATCCCAGAACAAATGAAAACAGTAATCATGTTAGTATACAAAAGATATCAAATACTAAATGTAAAACCAGAAAAGTGATTAAACATTTTATCAATGCATTGGCAAACATGTATTATACAATGATTACAATTACATGTTACAAAGCCACCTAATCTTTCTTCCACCTGTTCATTAATCTGATTATGGGACATTCATATACTCACCTCACCACTATGATTCTCCATAGTGTTATTTGTTCTTGCGATGAACCAATATGAAACACCTTGGTCGGCCATCCTCAATTATTGATTCCAAACAACACCTGCGCCTTCATTGGACAAGTATCTTACATCTAAATGACTTTGTTGGTCAGCACCTCTGTAAAACCAAGCACTTCATATCTTTCTTTCCTTGTCTTCTTTCACGGACAGAAACCCAGATGGCCACCATTTTCCAGGGTGACTTCAGTTTCACTAAGTCAATTCCCTAAAAATGTAATCAGTACAATTTAATCAATTCCTAAAATCAATAAATTATTATAATTAATAACGACAAACCTTAAACTTTGAAATCAAACTTACATATATTTGACACAATACTGAATTCAAAACAAGAAATTTTTCGCTGATCCTTGCACGGCAGCGGATGAGCAAAAACCAGGCTTTCATCAACAGAAAAGAATTGGACATCCATGTAATCCTTGCACTGCATACGAAACAAAGCGAATTAATTGAGTCATTTAAATCGGGTAAATCATAAATTCTAAAATAAAATGAAACAAAATTAGGAGTAAGATCTTACGTTTGAGAGGAGATATCATTACGCTGCGATCTTCTTGTCGGTGTTGTTTGATGATCATCGACATCAAAAGTCATGATTTACAGTGGTGGCGGCGGTGGTTTTGAGAGAGACGACGTAAAACAGAGAGGGGTGAGGGGAGTAAGAAAACGCAGAGTGATAAAGCCCTAACTCGGACCATAAATAGACAAAGAACCCAAAAAGTTAATTACACCTCTATTACAATATTTTCTACAAGAAGCACGCCAAGAAATCATATGCGCAATATCATTGCAAGAATTATAAAAACGCCCACTTTTAGGGTTTGCACCTACATGAAAAGGGAAACAAGAGAAGTACTGGAAGACATACCTGGAAACCAGTTTTTCTTTATGACTCTGCCGCTAGTATGAAAAGATGAAAGAACAAAGATGAGAGAAAGGGATTTTATATATATGGGCGTGGAGATTCAAATAGGGAAGGATTTCCCTATACCAAAAATCGTGCATATAAGGAACGGCCCACAAGGGCGCCCAACTTCCCAACGTTGCCCAAGTAGCACCGGTCCCACCAATTGCGCCAACTTCCCAACGTCGCCCAAGTTGACACGGTCCCACCAATTGCGCCCAACTTCCCAATGTCGCCCAAGTCACGCTGACTAGCACGCTCGCCCTTCCCCACCTTGCACCCTTGGCCCCCGCCAGCTAATGCGATCAGCTTCCCACTTTGCGCCGGTTCCGCCAGCTAGCACGCTTCGTTTCCTAACTCGCGTCAACTTCTCAATGCCGTACAGCTTCCTGTCTCTCACGACGCTGACTTCCCAATTGTGCCAGCCTCCCGATTTGTTCAAACTGAGGCAAGGATTCCAAATCTATTTATAAAAGGTCGACAAGCCTCCTCAATTCTCTTTACGATTTGCTGTTGATAGTTTGTCACTATCTTATGCTTACCTCGCAACAAAGCCCTGCCCGAGCTAGCAGTGGGACTTAATGTTGATGGTGGTTTTAAACAAAGGGTAAAATCATATAAAAACCCAAATAACCTAATGTTACTAGGTGACACATTTATTAGAACGTTTAATGCATGTAGTCAAGAATTAATAGGGGTATTTTTTTTTTTCAAATTAGGTTACAACGAACAAAACCCTAATTCCCCTCCGTGCCAATGGCAAATCATGCCACCACACCTAGCCCAAGCTAGCCGCGCCATGACAAACGCACTCTGCCTTGGCCCTAGCTATGCTAGTCACACCAAACGCGCCAAAGCATGCCAACCATGCTAGTCGCACCTCTGTGCCAATGGCAAATCATGTCAGCCACACCAAACGCGCCAAAGCATGCCAACCATGCTAGCCGCACCTCATGTGCCAATGGAAAATCATGCCAGCCACACCTAGCCCAAGCCAGCCGCACCTCTCGTGCCAATGGAAAATCATGCCAGACACACCAAACGCGCCAAAGCATGCAAACCATGCTAGCCGCACTCATGTGCCAATGGCAAATCATGCCGCCCACACCTAGCCCAAGCTAGCCGCACCTCTCGCGCCAATGGCAAATCATGCCAGCCACACCAAACGCGCCAAAGCATGCCAACCATGCTAGCCGCACCTCCGTGCCAATGGCAAATCATGCGCCCACACCTTGCCCAAGCTAGCGCGCCATGCCAAACACACTCGCCTTGGCCCTAGCTACGCCCGGTCATGCCACGCCAAGCCAAACAACCTTACCTTGGCCCTAACCACGCCATGCCAAAGTAGCGCCCGCACCTAGGCTTGCAAGCCGTGCAACCTAGGCAAAATTGGCCACCACTAGGCCAAATGTTGGATTTGGTGACGGTTCAGAATTTCATACCATGACGGTTTTAAAAAAAAGCGTCATAATATCTTGCTGATCAAGTATAGGTGACTTGTCAACATAGGCAACCGCCACCGAATGATGTTATAAATCGTGATGGGTTAGCATAAGCGTCACAGAAAATTCTTATTGTGATGGGTAATCCTACGAACTGTCACAATAAACCAACTTTATGGTGACACTTGAGAACTGTTACTATACTTGATATACAATAACAGTTTGGATAACACATGACACATAATGACGGTTTGGGTGAAAACTGTTACAGTATCTCATAACATAGAATGACGGTTCTGGTGATAAACACGTCGCAATAGCTCGTAGTATACAATGAAAGATTAGGTGACCAAATGTCACTAGTATAGCATACGGTGGTTATTGGATTCTTATTTTAAACTTGTGTAACGTCAACTCTAACAAAGCCCAGACTATTAAAATAATAATATTTTCAATGTCATTTGACATCAAGATCACCCGAAAGACCAAGAAAAGTTCATTAAAATTATGAACGCAATTGAACTACAGGACATAGACATATATACGAAAGAACATGAAATTTTATATTAAATTTGTAAAATAAATGTCCAAAAAGGAGCGCATGTGTCAAACGCACGTATCATGAAAGTGCCCACATCTCGTCGATATATTCCTTGAGATTACCCACAAAGCATTACTGCGCCTGGGTATAAAAGAGAGGAGCATGTGAGAAACACGTATTATAATTCAGGACCCTAGATCTCTTTGAGATCCTCCATGCGATTCACTATAAGGGATGATGAGGTTATATACCATATCAGTGAAAACCCTAGCTATATCTTCATACTCTCGGTCGTGCCGCTCTGGCTGTCTTCCCTTTTATCTCCTTCTTCTTCCGTTTTTTTTTGTTATGATGTCCCTCCATTAGTAATCACAAATCCAAACTCAAAATCGAAAAGCCCCCATTGATTTAATTTAACTGTTGATTTCATTACGATCTTGGTATTCATGATTTGATTATTATTTATTTTATTTTTTTTGTTCATCAGATGTCAGACAAGAAGAAGTATTTTAAGCTACAATAGATTTGGAATTAATGTGGCACGAAGAATTTTACTGTTAGACGAAAATGATGAGAAGGAAGCGATTTGGACCATTTGATCATCTATGGCAGAGATATTGGCAGCAAAATAATTCGGTGGAGTTAGAGGTATTTTATTATTCCTAGTTTGCCGTAACGTTTCATCAATTCTTCACAAAGAAAGTTTTAGGTCGTCTAAATATTGTCGTCTTCCATGGTGATTTTTCAAAGAGATTTTTATGTTTGATGTTGATGAATTTTTTTGTAGAAGGCTGAATGTTATTACAGATTGTAACGGAAGTTCAGATTTAGTACTCCAAGCATTATTGAGTCAGCTTCAAGCTCTTCCTATAGTCTCAGAAGGCATTGACAACGTTAAATATAGATGAAATCATGTTGAGGTTGGTAAACGTTAAATATATATTGTTCTTATTTATTTTTCCCTAAGTTCTTTCTTGTTTTCATTTTCAATAATTTATACACAGTGCCTTAAAGGATGCTACGACAGAAGGGAAAAGGCCGTCTTGGTATTCACCACCGGTAAGTGAATTAACTTTAATATTCGTTAAATGAACTTCAAACTCACACAAAGACAATGTAGGACATTTTTAACATGCATAAAATTGTTGAATGGATACAGCATGTCCCAAAACAACCTGGTGGTTGGGAATGTGGATTTTATGTGATGCGATTTATGAAAGAGATCATTGAAGAACAACAAAATCCGATTACGGGAATACTGGTAAGCTTATATGTTATCGCTGAACATTGATTCAGAATTTTCGGAAACATACGTATGACGATAATGATATCATGGAGGTGAAGAGGGAATTGATAAGCTACTTTGAAAAAGAGACGAAGGATGATATATAGTTAAATCGTCGAAAATGGGAGAAAAGACAGTTGCAAGATAAGGAGCATGCGAATGATTTCTAAAACCTCAAAATAATAACAGTATTAGTAATAGGATAATGTGTAAATTTACATTTTTTTGTATTTTTTATTTATTTCAAGGAAACATTTTAGTATTTATTAAATTTTGTAGTCTTTTCATTTTTTTTTCTTTTGTTATTTTTTTAAATTATATGTAATGTAAGTTATGAACTATTAGCATGATTTCAATTTAATTCAACTTAAATTCATCAAATATAATTAGATAACCAAAATATTTGAATGCCAGACACTAATAAAACCCACTAATTATGACTGTTAACATCAGTATAAGAACTGTCAAAGTAAAGTTTTATGTTGACGGTAAATTCAAAAAAGTGTAATTAGAGATGCTATACGATGACAGTTATCAAAGGAAACGTCACCTAAGTAACAGATGCCATGACAGTTTCCTATAGGACAGTCACGGTAATAGTGTTAAAGTGACATTTTGTAAAGAAAATCGTGAGCAAAGTGTACATAAATTGACGGTTATATATGAAAACCGTCAGAAATAATATTTATGCTCGCGCATTTCAACATTATATTGACAGTTTCTCGGGAAAACAGTCACCATAACATCGTTAAGGTGACGTTTTCAATAAAAAACCGTCGTGGATGTCTGTTACAATGATGGTTTAAAATACTTCTTGACAGTTTCGAAGGCTAACTAGTGACGGTTGTGTGACAGTTCATAAGTGTCAGCATAAGATAACCCCTACGGTGACACTGCCTTTGGTGACACTTTCAAATTTCACCTGAACTGTCATGAAATTGATACGGTGACAGTTTTGAAATGTCACCTATATTGATTTTTCTACTAGTGCACGCATGCCATTGGCACATGCCAACACGCTCGATGGTAGCTTTTCTCACCAGGGCGTGGCCCTAATGGCCGAGCATGCCATTGGCACATGCCAACACGCTCGCTGGTAGCTTTTCTCACCAGGGCGTGGCCCTAATGGCCGAGCATGCCATTGGCACATGCCAACACGCTCACGGGTAGCTTTTCTCACTGTGGCGTGGCCCTAATGGTCGGCATGCCATTGGCACATGCCAACACGCCACAGTAGCTTTTCTTACTAGGCCATGATCCAAATTGGCAACGCATGCCATTGGCACATGCCAAACACGCACGGTGGCAGCCCAACTTGCAAGCCGTGCAACCTAGGCCAACTTGGCCGTACGCGCCATTGCCACATGCCAAAACCCACGCTGGTAGCCTAACTCGTAAACCGTGCAACCTACCGCCAAGGCATTCCGCAGATGCCATTGGCACATGCCACACACGCCACTAGCAGCTCTATGCATTGCCACTTACACTCAACGTACAACCTACCACCAAGGCATTCCACACATGCCATTTGCACATGCCACACACGCCATTAGCAGCTCCTGCATTGCCACTTGCGCCGAGGTGCAACCCGCAACAAAGGCATTCCGCACATGCCATTGGCACATGCCACACGCGCCCTAGAAAGATCACTTGCACTCAAGGTACAAACCAACACTCGAGACATCAACACAAACCGGGGGATGCTTTCCTGGGTCTTGGTTTGGCGGTCACATCTTGCAGCTGCACAATACGCTCACATTAAGAAAGCGTGAATAGGAATAAAGCGGTCAAATAAATGAGAAAATAATGGTGAAAACGTTTTCACCCATAAACACCTTACGGTTACCACCTCCTCCCATTATTTCACCCTTTACTCGTTCCTTCATGAGGCCGCAGAATACGTTTCAATCTCGACTTGTATAAATAGGTCTTACCTATTTCCACCAAACAACAAAGTCTCGGTCAGAGAAAAATACAACACTTAAAAGGCAACTTTGCAAGCCCTCCAAAAAGCTTTCATCTCTTGCAAGCTTCCTAAGCTTTCACTTTTCGATACAAGTCGAGACACTACTCTCCCAAAACTATTCTCGGGTCTCAACACCTTTCTTTGCTTCCTCCCCAAATCAACCCTTTTCTCCACTTTGTGACCGAAGCAAGTCCTGAACGGTCATTTTTGGTTTTTAGGACTTGGCGCTGATTGATCTCTCGAATCTATAAAGTGCTCACGTGCAACACATTTGTTTAGGGTTTAAACCAGTTTCTCACTCACCTACCGAATTTAACAAAATCGGCGGAAACGATTTTTACCCATAAACAACAACATGAAGAACATTTCTGCCCAATAAACCTTAAAGCTAGATTTTTCTAACACCGTTTTTTTTTAAGCACCATTAAAATAAATACCCAAGTCTTTTTTCTTTATAGTCAACAAGTTATTAGGTTTAGATATAATTATTTGATATGTTCATGAATACAAATATCTATAAATATTTAGATTTTATGTATAAATTTATAAATATATTGATTTTGTATAAGAAAAAATATATGTTAGATTATAAGAAGTATCCCCTCATAGAGGATCTGAGAGGTATCCCAGAGTATCTCCTACCCTTTTGTAATTAAAAACGGTGACACTGTAAATGGAGTATCTGATAGGGATCCCCAGGTATCCCCAAGTATCCATACTGATACGGCGCCGATACGGATACGTCACCAATTTTAAAGTATCCGTGCATAGCCCTAAAATAAAAGGCTTTTTTCGTCGCATCTCAGATTGAATTGATCGAACTATATTGAGACGAGCAGCTCAATATGAACCGAGTATCGTCTCAAGTTGAGACGATGTTCGGCTCAACTCGTCTCAATATGATACGATTACTATTATTTTAAAAAAAAAAACCTTGAAAGTTAGTTAAAGTTAATTTTTTTTAATGGATGGGTTCCGCATAACATCAATAAAAAACATTTTTTAATACAGAAATGGATCCCACTGATTAAAAGAAATATTTGTTTATGTATTATAGTAGGTACTTTAGTTAAATTTGTCCATTGACCACAGCAAAAAAAATTAAGTTTGCCCCGTCCACGTGAACATGTAAACAATCAAATTAGAGGAGTCCCATTGGACTTGCTATTAGAGGGTTAATTTGAAGTGCTTGTTTAACATCAACAACAACAAAATGTTGTTATAAAATTTATCATTTATGCAAGTGTACTTTCTGGTACCATCTTAGCAAAAAAAACTTTCTGGTACCAAAACTCATAATATTCTTATATCTAAATCATTAGCATCAAAGTTCGCTATATATATATATATATTGTAGATGAATTCCTCAAAAGAATCGAGGAATGCAAGAACAGTCTTATCGATGGTTGAGTATCTTTGTGTTCCCCATCTATGTAAATTGAATGATATAAAGAAAACAAGGAAAATTCTTCGGCCTTGAGGCATCCTCTAGTTCATCTTGTCGTTAGGAATGATGTTATCACTTTAGGTTCAAATTAACTGAGGTAATTACCTTCATTCGATCAATAGGCTCAATATCTTGAATCATAGTTTGAGATATTAATAACGATAGGCTCTGAAGTTTATCTTGATTATCAAGCCATACACTTTTATTTTTCTTTTTTTTTTAATAAATAACAACCTTCAAAAAAGCAAGTGATTCCCCTCAGCAACTGGCATGAGACAAATTAGAGGCACAGACCAGTACACAGGGAAGTTGATTTGTTTATCCCATTGAGAAAGCTCATGAGAAACATAGTTGCAGAGTCTAAGTGGAAAAGTAAAAAGACAAGCTACTAAACCAGAAGAGAAAAACTGAATGTCTTTAAAGATAACATACGTTCTGGAGTCTTCATCAAAGTCTCTAGCTGAAAAACGGTTGATGATTTCCTTTGATTTACTTTGAATGACAATATGAGTAAGGTTTTGTTCCACAACTTTCTTCAACAATAACCCAAATAGGTCTAGCTTCAGCTTCTTTAGCAGACACTACTTCAAAAACTAATGAAGCATAAAGGAAGCATTTCTGTAGAAATCTCTCATTACATAGCCTGCACCATTATCCAGTCATCAAAGGCACCATCGATATTGCACTTTATCCAACCAATAGGTGGGGGCATCCAATTGTCAAGGTAACTGATAGTGATAGAAGAAGGGATATGGAATTTAGGCTTCCTAGTCAGAAGCATGGCTCTAGCTCTATTTTAGACAGCATGATTCCGTAGAGTTTTGGTAAACCAGATTATTTCTACTACTCCAAGAAATTACCAAAGGATAGTGACAAACAAACATTGAGCTTCATCAGCAAGCTTAGAAGCAGGTTCAACTAAATCAACCAATCAAAGAAAGATTTATTAATAAAAGCCTAAGTATTGGCACATAGAGAAGAGAGAAACCAGACATGACTAGCAAATTGACAAATAACCAAATCATGCATGATAGACTCATGAGGTTCACAACATCTACTACAGTCAACTTCATTCATAGACATTCTAGTATTCACTATAGTCCTAGTCGGTATAGCATTTATAACAGCTTTCCACGTCAAGATTTGATTTCTATGAGGGACACTACAGAAAAAATATACATCTACAACTGGAGATTTACAACGCTTTGCTAAGTATTGTAGAAAGTCCTATGTTTTACAACTGGTTTCACAAGTTTTGATTTTTTTCTTTTTTTAAATAGAAACCTACAACAACACTTATAAGTGTTGTTGAAGTAAAAATATATAATGTTCCATATATGTAGTGACTTAGCCTATCACAATTATCACAAGTGTTGTTGAAGAACACAAAAATATGATAATGAAAAATATGTTAGAGGGGAGATTCGAACATGAACCTACTGCATGGAAGTCAAGCTCATCAACCACCCTTTCAGTTCACAAGTTTTGATTTTTTTTTTTAAATAGAAAGCTACAACAACACTTATAAGTGTTGTTGAAGTAAAAATATATAATGTTCCATTTATGTAGTTGTTTATGGGTAAAAATCGTTTCTGCCGATTTCGGTAAATTCGGTAGGTGAGTGAGAAACTGGTTCAAACCCTAAACAAATGTGCTGCACGTGATCACTTTATAGATTCGAGAGATCAATCTGTACAAGTCCGGCCTCAACCAAGAAATGGCCGTTCCAGACTTGCTTCGGTCACAAAGTGGAGGAGAAGGGTTGATTTCACTAGTACAATAATGGGTTTTAGTCACGGCTGCCCTTGTCACGGTTTAACCTATGAACGTGGCTAAAAATGTGCTGGTCTCGGACTAATGTAAAATCGTGGCCATTGTTCTATTTTTTGGACACGAGGTCGTTTTGACCGTGTTCAGTATTCTTTGTCGAAGACACGTATACATTCTTAAAGTTGCCCATTATATTTGGGCACTACTCCACCTCCCGATTTATCTCATCTTATCCCTCTTTCTAGCCAAACAGTTTTGGAAACACACGATTACATGAACACCAACCAACTGCAATTTCTTTACTCTAGAATCTCCATGTTCTAGAATCTCCATGTCATCCCTGACAAATGTTTTTACTTGTTCTCACAATATAATCTCTTAGATAGTTAGGGTTGCGCTTTTTTTCCTCTTAGATAAACATGACCTTCTAAGTTACTCGATTCTGTTTTGATGATGGTGATACGTAACCTAAGCAGTGTGATCTATTATCATTTTTAATAAAATCTTCCTCGATGCCTATAACTTTTGTGGTAAGCCCTGGATTTCCCTTTAAATCATCATATTTTTTAATTTTATTTGACTTATTCCTCGTAATTCCGTCGATTTGCCTCGTAATTCCAGTTTTTTTAGTGTTTTGTTATTGATTTTTTGATTCTATAGTAAAGGTTCCGATTGAACTTGAATCATTGAGTGTGGTACGCAGAGCACTTCTTAGTTTCTGGTTTTAGTATACCGTCTAGTTTTATTAACTTTTGGTTTTGGCTTCTCCACAAGGCACACACTTCCAACCATTTTCATGGACGAAGTTGGCAAGATCTTGGATCTGCTTCGTATGAAATTTGGAAATTGTAAGGGTGATAGTGATCATGAAGTTATCGATGGGCCATTAACCACTGACTTACCGTGCATAAATGGCTTTATATGGATACAATGTTCTAGGTAAGATCAGACTCCAAGGTCTTTGGTACTAGGTTCTAAAATCTAGTTTGCTTTCAAACATCCGGAAGGTACATAGCATCAAGAATCAAGGGCAATGAAGATCATGTGTTAGTAAGCCAGTTGGGGTATACCACCTGGTAAGTCATTTTTATTTTGTTTTACATGTCCATTTTTTATGTTGGTATTCATGTATGGTCGTGACATTAAATTTTTTAAATCCTTCGAAAACAAGTTAGCCAAAATTACTTTGTGCGAGGTAAACGATGACAAGTTTTGTACTGTTTTAAGTGTCCTGGAAAATATTCTGATTAACATTTGATGCTTCTTCGGTTAATATTAACCACCGTCCAGGGTCAGTATATTTTCTACTTTTAGAAACTATCAAGATGTGGAGAAATACTCATGTCTCGTGCTTTAGTATTTTGCACCTATGAATTTAAGATCTTTAAAGATATTGTAGTTTCATTACCACTACACCAACTGTTAGGAAATGGCTTGCATTGAGGAGTTGGGTGTTGTTACCTAGTCTAGAGGTATGGGGATGTCATCACCGAAGCGGTTCTTGATCAGGTAGTTTTTACTATCATGTACTATGTTTTTGTTTCTTTGTTTGTCGCTTGACTTACTTTATCATAGTTTGTGGATTAGAATATATCAGGTTCATTAATGTGAATACGTTTGGTATGACGCTAAGTTTGGAGTTTTAGTTCTCGATTAAATATTAAATCATGCTAGCTATAATATAATTTCTCAATCTGAATGCAGAATATATTTAGGAATTCAACTCAATCATGCATCCTTCATCTCTTAGATGTGTAACTTGTTCTGTATGTTTAGATATCGAGTCCACCTATTTTTATCAATTCAGGTCGATTATCATTCAAATTAATTTGGATTGATTGATACTCCTCCTGCATTACTAATTTTATTTTCAAACTTCCTAAGATTAATCGGAGAGTTTCTTGTGATTGCTTCAAATGAGGCACGCCTAAACTAGATTGGAGTTGACATACATAATATGGCTTTAAGTATCGTGAGTACATTATGCTAGATTTTCACTATTAATATGGCATATAGGTCGTAATGTCAAGGTTTGTTCATCATCACGTTTAAGTATATTGCGTTCTACAAGAAACGAAACGGACACATATGTGCTCCCTTTGTGATTTATTTGGAGAGATCGATTGAATTAAAAGGATGCATCTATGCAGTCTAGAAACATACTGCTCGACAGCGATGGAACAAGTGAAGCTTGGGGACTTCATAAGGTGATTGAGTCGTAGTACTTGTGAACGGCTGTTATCCGATTTAAACCTACAACGGTTATCCACAATGAAAAGTCTTTGAATTATATTCTGATCATTAAGTTTATAAGCTGAACTTATGACAAACAAATTGTTTCCTTCATTTTGTCGTGGATATATCAGACCAATAACTTCAGTGTAGTGTTTGATCTAAAAATTTGATAAAACAGTGACACCAATTTTGCTACATGTCAGAACTTCGAAAAGTGTATGCGGAGAGGCAATATGCCATTCAATTCCAAAGAAGCACATCAAGATGCTAATGCAGATGCCACACATGCGATAATGTAGATGCCACAATGCGATGTCGAGACTTAAACGCACTAAGAGACTTAAATGCACTATGTATATTCGCGTATTTCATTGATCTAATCTTATGATCTCAATGAGTTTCTCTTGGATAAAGAAACCACTATTGTGAAGTTGTGATCACTTTAGTGAATGCGCTCAATAAGAATGACATGGAAGTGCCAGGCATTTTTTTGGGAGTGAATGTGTGCACAATTATCACCACTCCGTGATTAGATTTCCGTTGGGTAATAGTCATTATAAGTACTATCAGTATTGTAAATAGGATGTCATTATTTCTTTCTTGTTCAGTCTTTGTTAACAATAGGCTATATTGTTAATGGAATTTCATGCCAAGGATAATGTTGTTTGATTTCTAATTAATTAAAATTCAATTTATTGATAGTTTTTTCTTTGAAGATTTTTATGGGAACAATATTAATCTAAAAAACTGTGCACACTTAGTATCCCAATGGAGATGCTGTGTTTGGACATGGGACCATTACATAGATGAGTCACGGACTGAAATGTACTCCGAGACCAATAAGCAAGTTTGGACACGGTGAATCTAAATATTCCGTGTCTAAACTACAAACTTGTCACGGGTTAAATAAAGCTACGGGACTAAATAGAAATAATGGTCACGGTGAAACACCGTGACCAAATGGAATACTTTTGGCCTCATGACCTTTGGACACGGTTTCTTAGAAAATGGAATATCGTGACCATAGACCTTTGGTCACGGTAAATTACCGTGACGAAAAGTCATTTTTGTACTAGTGTTTGGGGAGGGAAGCAAAGAAAGGTGTTGAGGAGAGTAGTATCTCGACTTGTATCAGAAAGTGAAAGCTTAGGAAGCTTGCAAGAGATGAAAGCTTTTTGGGAGAGCTTTCAAAGTTGCCTTTCTGAGAGTGTAAGTGTAGTATATTTCTCCGACCGAGACTTGTTGTCCGGGTGGAAATAGGTAAGACCTATTTATACAAGTCGAGTTTGAAACGTACCCTGGCCTCATGAAGGAAGAGAGTAAAGGGTGAAATAATGGGAGGAGGTGGTAACCGCATGGTTTAATGGCGAAACGTTTTCACCATTATTTCCTCTTTTATTTGACCGCTTTATTCCTTTTCACGCTTTCTTAATGTGAGCGTAGTGTACGCATCTTCAGACCGCCAAACCAAAACCCCTAAAGAAGCATCCCCAGGTTTGTGTTGATGTCTCGAGTGTTGGTTGCATCTTGAGTGCAAGTGGCGCTGCTAGTGGCGCGTGTTGCATGTGCCAATGGCATGTGCGGAATGCCTTGGTGGTAGGTTGCACGGTTTGCAAGTTAGGCTACCAGCGTGTGTGTTTGGCATGTGCCAATGGCATGTGCGGAATGCCTTGGTGGTAGGTTGCACGGTTTGCAAGTTAGCTACCAGCGTGTGTGTTTGGCATGTGCCAATGGCATGTGCGGAATGCCTTGGTGGTAGGTTGCATGGTTTGCAAGTTAGGCTACCAGTGTGTGTGTTTGGCATGTGCCAATGGCATGCGTGGCCATTAGGGCCGTGACCTTGATAGGGAAACTAGCAAGCTAGCGAGCATGTTGGCATGTGCCAATGGCATGCGTGGCCGTTAGGGCCGTGACCTTGATATGGAAACTAGCTAGCGACCATGTTGGCATGTGCCAATGGCATGCGTGGCCGTTAGGGCCGTGACCTTGATAGGGAAACTAGCTAGCGAGCATGTTGGCATGTGCCAATGGCATGCGTGGCCGTTAGGGCCGTGATTTTGCTAGGGAAACTGGCTAGCAAGCATGTTAGGCTACCAGCGTGTGTGTTTGGCATGTGCCAATGGCATGCGTGGCCATTAGGGCCGTGACCTTGATAGGGAAACTAGCAAGCTAGCGAGCATGTTGGCATGTGCCAATGGTATGCGTGGCCGTTAGGGCCGTGGTTTTGCTAGGGAAACCGGCTAGCGAGCATGTTGGCATGTGCCGATGGCATGCATGGCCGTTAGGGCCGTGATTTCGCTAGGGAAACTAGCTAGCGAGCATGTTCGGGTGTGCCAATGGCACGCGTGGCCGTTAGGCCGTGATTTTGCTAGAAAACCGGCTAGCGAGCATGTTGGCATGTGCCAATGGCATGCATGGCCGTTAGGGCCGTGATTTCGCTAGGGAAACTAGCAAGCTAGCGAGCATGTTGGCATGTGCCAATGGCATGCGTGGCCGTTAGGGCCGTGGTTTTGCTATGGAAACCAAGCTAGCGAGCATGTTGGCATGTGCCGATGGCATGCATGGTCGTTAGGGCCGTGATTTCGCTTAGGGAAACTAGCTAGCGAGCATGTTGGCATGTGCCATTGGCATGCGTGGCCGTTAGGGCCGTGGTTTTGCTATGGAAAACCGCCTAGCGAGCATGTTGGCATGTGCAATGGCATGCATGGCCGTTGACCTAGTTGCATGTTTTGCAAGCCTAGGGCGCTATGCTTGGCGTGGGCCAAAGTCATAACGACTTGGAAATATGGCTTGCGACACGTTTTGGCATGTGCCAATGGCACGTGTAGCCAGGTTGACCTAGTTGCAAGTCTTGCAAACCTAGGGCGCTATGTTGGGCGTGGGCCAAAGTCATACCGACTTGGAAATATGGCTTGCGACACGTTTTGGCATGTGCCAATGGCACGTGCAGCCATGTTGAACTAGTTGCAAGTCTTGCAAACCTAGGGCGCTATGTTGGGCGTGGGCCAAAGTCATAGCGACTTGGAATTTGGCGTTGTTGCCATGGTGCGCGAGGTGCGGCTTGGTTTGGCATGGTTGCCATGGTGCGCTGAGAGTGCGGCTTGGCTTGGCATGGTTGCCATGGTGCGCAGAGATGCGGCTTGTGTTGGCATGGTTGCCATGGTGCGCGAGTGCGGCTTGGTTTGGCATGGTTGCCATGGTGCGCAGAGCGGCTTGGCTTGGCATGGTTGCCATGGTGCGCAGAGCGCGGCTTGGCTTGGCATGGTTGCCATGGTGCGCAGATGCGGCTTGGTTTGGCATTGTTGCCATGGTGCGTGATATGCGGCTTGGTTTGGCATTGTTGCCATGGTGCGCAAGATATGCGGCTTGGTTTGGCATTGTTGCCATGGTGCGCGAAGATGCGGCTTGGTTTGGCATTGTTGCCATGGTGCGTGAGATGCGGCTTGGTTTGGCATTTTTGCCATGGTGTGTGATATGCGGCTTGGTTTTGGCATTGTTGCCATGGTGCTAAAAGATGCGGCTTGGTTTGGCATTGTTTTCATGGTGCTAAAGATATGCGACTTGGTTTTGGAATTAGGTTACGTGTTGAAAACCCTAACTGGGTATTTTGAAAAAATACCCCTATTAATTATTTACGCCACGAGTTAAATGCTCTTATTCAATGTGTTGCGGGTAACACTAGGTCATGGGGTTTTACAATTTTACCCCTTGTCTAAAAACCACCATCAACACTAGTGACTTAGCCTATCACATCTAACAAGTGTTGTTGAAGAACACAAAAATATGATTGAAGTAAAAAAATATAATGTTCCATATATGTAGTGACTTAGCCTATCACAATTCTCACAAGTGTTGTTGAAGAACACAAAAATATGACAATGAAAAATATGTTAGAGGGGAGATTCGAACATGAACCTACTGCATGGAAGTCTAACTCATCAACCACCCTTTCAGTTCACAAGTTTTGATTTTTTTCTTTTTTTTAAATAGAAGCTACAACAACAGTTATAAGTGTTGTTGATGTAAAAATATATAATGTTGTTCACAAGTTTTGATTTTTTTTCTTTTTTTTAAATAGAAAGCTATAGCAACACTTATAAGTGTTGTTGATGTAAAACTATATAATGTTGGAAAAAATGAGGTTGGGGGATTCGATCCCGAGCCTCAAGCGTGGAAGTCTACACCACTAACCATCCTACACTATCACATGTTCCGTCAAGTTTGTGGTTCTTGAATACACTAACTATACACTAACTTTATGACAACCCTTCATAAGTGTTGTAAAACAAAATATAATGCTCAAGTAACTGAGCCGTAAACAGCGCGAAGCTTCTCTGTAATGCATCACATACCAGTTACATGTATTTGACTCTCGAGAATAGAAAACTTGTCGCGCTTGTTTTGCTAAAATGAATGATCATTACAGTATTGGTTCTTATGATGTTTTAAATTGACTAATGTAACGCCATCTTCTACCTTCACACCAAAACTGGTGTGAGCCCAATCACATTTGAATATTGTAATTTGACACATATGATTGTAGTCCAACAATAGAATTTCTTCTAAAACACCGTAGAACCCAAATGGAGCTGTTAACTGTCTATTTTACAAGAAAAATACTAGTGTTAGTAAAGGAAATACAACAAAAGTGACAATGACAGTAAAAATTCAATATCGTAAAAACAATACACTATACTGACTTAGACTAGTCCACTCACGGCCAGGTTTCGATCTCAGAGCCTGGTATGCGTACAATGTGCATAAATAGGGTTTGTTTAAGGTTTCGTAGAATATTCCTAAAGAAGAAGGAATCTTACCAGTAAATGGATGCATTCATTGTTCTTACCAATTTTCTGACTTAGACTAGTCCACTCGCGGCAAGGTTTCGATCTCGGATCCTGGTATGCGTACCATATGCAGAAATAGGGTTTGTTTAAGGTTTAATAGAATATTTTGGAGGAATCTTACCTGTAAATGGATGGATTCGTCGTTCTTACCAAGTTTCTGACTTATAGTAGTCCACTCACGGCCAGGTTTCGTTCTCGGAGCCTGGTATGCGTACAATATGTAGAAATAGGGTTTGTTTGAGGTTTCGTAGAATATTTCGGAGGAATCTTACCCGTAAATGGATGGATTCGTCGTTCTTACCATGTATATGACTTATATTAGTCCACTCACGGCCAAGTTTTGATCTCGGAGCCTGGTTTGCATATAATATGCAGAAATAGGGTCTGTTTAAGGTTTCGTAGAATATTCAGAAGGAATCTTACATGTAAATGAGTGGATTCGTCGTTCTTACCAAGTTTCTAAATTAGACTACTCCACTCACGGCCGTGATTCGATCTCGAAGCCCTGGTATGCGTACGATATCTAAATAGGGTTTGTTTAAGGTTTAGTAGAATATTTCGGAGGAATCTTACCTGTAAATGGATGGATTCATCGTTCTTACCAAATTTCTGACTTAGAGCAGTCAACTCGCGGCCAAGTTTCGATTTAAGAGCATGGTATGCATACATTTACGCAGAAATATGGTTTTTTTAAGGTTTCGTAGAATATCTAGAAGAAATCTTACCTGTAAATAGATGGATTCGTCGTTCTTAGCGAATTTCTGAATTAGAGTAGTCAACTCGTGGCCAGGTTTCGATCTCGGATCCTAGTACGCATACAATATGCAGAAAGAAGGTTTTTTTAAGGTTTCGTAGAATATCTCGAAGGAATATTACCTGTAAATGGATGAATTCGTCGTTCTTACCAAGTTTCGACTTAGAGTAGTCAACTCACGGCCGAGGTTTCGATCTCGGATCCGGTACGCATACAATATGCGTAAATAGGGATTTTTAAGGTTTCGTAGAATATATCGAAGAAATCTTACCTGTAAATGGATGGATTTGTCGTTCTTACCAAGTTTTTGACTTAGAGTAGTCAAATCGCGGCCAGGTTTCGATCTCGGATCCTAGTATGCATATAATATGCGTAAATAGGATTTTTTAAGGTTTCGTGGAATATCTCAAGGAATCTTACCCAGTAAATGGATGAATTCGTCGTTCTTACCAAGTTTCGACTTAGAGTAGTCAACTCATGGCCGGTTTCGATCTCGGATCTGATGTACGCATACAATATGCGAAATAGGGTTTTTTAAGGTTTCGTAGAATATTTCGAAGGAATCTTACCGTAAATGGATGGTTTATTCGTTTCTTACCAATTTTCGACTTATAGTAGTCAACTCGTGACGAAAGGTTTCGATATCCGAGCCCGATTTGCATACTGATATGCGAATAAGGTTTGTTTAAGGTTTTAGTAGAATATTTCGAAGGAATCTTACCCGTAAATGGATGGATTCGTCATTCTTACCAAGTTTCGACTTAGAGTAGTCAATTTCGATGATGTATCATGCTAAGTTTGAAGTCGAACCCTCTCGAGCTTCTTGATTCATAGATTGTATGCTATTATACCAAGTTTGAAGTTTGAATCGACATTGAGCTTCATACTTATCGATTTTGATGATGTATCATGCTAAGTTTGAAGTCAGAACCCTCTTCGAGCTTCTTGGTTCATAGTTTGTATGTTGTTATACCACATTTGAAGTTCGAATCGACACTAAGCTTCATATTCATCAATTTTGGATGATGTATCATGCTAAGTTTGAAGTCATAACCCTCTCAGAGCTTCGTGGTCCATAGATTATATGCCATTATACCAAGTTTGAAGTTCGAATTGACGCTGAGCTTCATGTTTATCGATTTTTATGATGTATCATGCTAAGTTTTAAGTCAGAACCCTCCCAGAGCTTTTGGGTTCATATTTTCTATGCCGTTATACCATATTTGAAGTTCGAATCGACTATGAGCTTCATATTTATCGATTTCAATGATATATCATGAAACGTTTGAAGTCAGAACCCTCCCAGAGCTTCTTGGTTCATAGTTTCTATGCCTTTATACCATATTTGAAGTTCCAATCGACTATGAGCTTCATATTTATCGATTTCAATGATATATCATGCTACGTTTGAAGTCAGAACCCTCCCAAAGCTTCTTGGTTCATAGTTTTTATGTCGTAATACCATATTTGAAGTTCGAATCGACACTGAGCTTCATATTTATTTATTTAGATGATGTATCATGTTAAGTTTGAAGTTTGAACCCTCCTGGAGCCTCTCGGTTCATAATTTGTATGCCGTTATACCACATTTGAAGTTCGAATCGACATTGAGCTTCATATTTATCGATTTCGATGATGTATCATGCTAACCTGAGTTTACCAGTGTGAACTAAAGCTACTTCATGATCTGTATGACTTTTCAAAATTAGTTCATGACCTATGCGGCTAGTCGAAATCCAAACCGGAAGCACAAAAAGAAAGCACAAAAACACAAAGAGAAAGCACAAAGAAATACACCAATTATCGAATTCATTTTTCATTTTCCGGATTCATTCTTATACATTTTTTGTATTTTTTTATATCGAATGTCGATAACAATGTCCTAAATTTATTAATATTTTTTTGGATTTTTTTTTCATGTCGAAGGTTGATAATAAACCGAATACATGAGTTCAGATATAAGCACAAAAGAGAACAAACTTGCCTTGATCCGTATGATAATCCCTAGTCAAATCTCAACCATCCAAATATATCCCTAATCTGAATGACATTCCCTAACTAAATCTCCACCGTTCAATAAAACACCAAACAAAATTTCCCTTAGACTTCCATTTTCTCTTCTAATCTCTCGAGTCTTCCTTCTAAGAAAACCTAGCTCAAAAAATTTCTCTCGTTTTTTTCTTCTTCCACTTATGGATCGGCCATGGCTTCAATCGAAATACTTAGTCTGGTTCTATTTTTTTTTTAAGAACCCTAAATCTAGATTCTTAAATTCCAAATATGAAGTACGCAAACCATTTTTTTTCCCTTTCTTTTGGTTCACCGAAAACCTAATTAATCTGCCAGATCGGGTTTGAAACTTTTGTTGTTGAATTAATGGATAAATGGGAGAATAAAGGTGGTGATTGAAGTTAGAGATGGGTTTACTTGGATTTTAGAGGTTTGATAAGATTGAACTGATGAGATATCAAGATCTGATGGTGGTGGTTATTATGATGAAGAAATTGGGATATTGGTGAAATTCAAATTGCATATGAGGAATTGAAGCTCAAGCTTGGCAGAAGCTCAAACCTGATTTCGAGTTGGTGTTGTTGGTTCGATGGAATGGTTGATGTTCAGGTAAAATGGAAGAGAAGGAACAGACAGGTTAGGACTTTGTTTGAATGTGAAGAAATGTTGGTGCTGATGATTATCGGGTAATTTTCTGTAATTTCACCTTTTCTTCTTCTTAATTTCTCATCATTTTTATTTAGATTTTAGAATTTTGTTGATTTCTTGTACAAATACCATGGATTTTACATGGTTATGGGTTTGGATTGATTGCTATTAAATAATGAAAAAAAAAATTGAATTTCAATTGTATGTTGTAGATCTTTGTGAAGGATGTGTGGAAGGAATACACAGGGTTTTATATGAATTTGATAGTGGTAATTTTGATTTTTTTGGTTCTTGACACAATGATGTTGATTGTTACACAGGAAGTTTAAGATAGAAATGTTGGGTTGCAGTTGAGGTGGAGGTTGCGTGGGTGTAGCTGAAGTAGGAGTTACAGTAGATGGTGATATCTGAGGTTGAGTAACTGGTGATGCTAGCAAGAAGAATTGGGTTTGAGATGATGAACATCTGGTGGAGTTCCAAGAATGGTCGAACCAGATAAGAAGAAACTAATGATGCTGCCATGTTTTGTAGTCTGTTGAAGTTCGAATTGAAGATAATGAATGATTGAAGATTCATAGAAAATCAGCAAAATCGAAAGCCGGTTAAGGAATGTTCTTAAAGGGGATAATGATATTAGAAGTGCTAGAACTACAATTTATTTTATTATTTGTTACTCATATTGAAAGAAGGCTTCACCAATTGAGGTTTGCTGACCGTGATTACGAGAAGAAGCCCGATGATGATTCGCCTATCGTTACCGATCATAATTGGGATGAGAGGGGTTATTCTATGGTTAATGTTATGTGTAAAGACAGACCTAAGTTATTTTTCGACATCGTATATGCAGTATGTTGTCTTCCACGACACAATTGATACAACAGAAACCTAGCTCAACGGGTAATTTGATAATTCAAGTTCTTTGATTCAAGTTTTAAATTTCCCTCACAAATTGGTGGCAACCGCTTAATTTTGTATGTGTTCATAATTGCGGGAGTTTTATATCGACATCTCGATGGAACCCAAATTAGTTCAAGGTAAACCATCTCTTCTTCTTATGTGAAGATATTTAAAATGCTCTTCTGTGAATCCTGGTTTATTGAGGTTTTCTTGGATTTTTGTACACTCCTCTCGTAAATGGAATAAACTTCCGATCTTCGGAATTTGTTCTTGTCGTGGCTGCATCCCCTAGAATTTAAGTTATATAGACATTTTTGGTAACCGTTGGCATTGTGGAATCCCTTGAGCTTATGATTGGCGCTACAAGAAATGAGCTCGGTAAGTAACTCATTTCACGATCATTTCTCGTCATGCTCGATTGTTAGCTTGATTAATGAAATGATTTTTATGATTGTGTCTTTCATGCTAGTGGTGATACTGAGTGTAAAAAGTCTTATTTTATTTCTTATATGTTTGGTGGTTGGAATTTGTAAATGTTGATTGATCTTTCCATGGTTTGATGAGTTGAACTCTTGCTTTTCATATGAACTCATCCTTAATTAAATATGCCAATGTTGTTTGAGTGCTCGTTTCCAATCAAATCATTTGACTTGATAAAATTTGTATTGTTTGATACGTATTAATAGTTTCTTTTGGAATGATGGAATGTCGTAGGACTAGGAAATTCCATCTTGGTCCGCCAAATCTTAATATAGGTTAAGATACCATGGTGATAATGTGGTCATTTCATTGTGTGTTAGTATTTAGCTATTTGTATATGCTTGGGTATACAAAGAAAGAAACATTTAGATCATACTCTTGCATAGTTAGCTACACTAACCATAATGGTTAGACAATAAAGTTGATTGTTTATGGAATATGTGCTTGTTGGACTAATTAAAAATGTGTCTCCATTTGTTTAAGTCTACACTTAGGACTATTACTAGCCGCATAACCTTACTTTGGTCTGTAAGTGTTAGATCACGTTTCAATACATTTGGTGACTATTGGTATATATGTACCATTTTTAGATTGATACCTTGGAGATCACTGTCTCAATTATTTTTCATGAGTGCTAGCTATACTTAACAACTGATTTGTGCTTCGAATTTTGAAGTAAGCTACTGTATGTAGACCCTAAATGTTAGCCACTTATTATTCTTATACGTATAAGTCTTGAGTAATGGTATTTGATGTTGACTACATGGGTTCGAAAGATAAACAGTTGGGGAAGTTAGAGGTTTTGGTGGTACCGGGTACGATCTTAGTATACTTGCGGTACTGTTTGGTACCGTAGTGATCTCAGTAACATTTCTAAGGAGAGTTGTAGTAGGAACAGGTTCCTAAAGACAAACACATTAAGAATGGAATGGTACCATGAGACTAAGATCTAAAATCATTTGTAGTTATTGATTAATTGTACGCCATGCCATTTTCCCTGTCAATCCATTTATGGTGATGTTACATTAGTGTATCAATGGATACATTTCAATTTTCATGTTTTACTGAATAGATCATTTTGTGGTGTTTGAGTGGATGACGGATTTGTTTGTAAACTTGGAAGGTGATCAATTGTTTATATAAAATTCCTTTGAGTAGAGTATGATATTAAGGTGAACTGTATATCTAAGTCATCATGAATTAAAACTTGGATTATGTGTTAGTAGAACTATGTAAGTGGAGAGCTACCTACATGAATTATAGATTAAGTGCATTTTGTAACTAGTGGGTGAGATCGTCACCAGCTTGAAATATCATTTGAATTGTACTCTTAAGTGCAATGGTATGACATAAAGTGATGTTAGTAGATGCCATGAGAAAGAAATATCAATACATACTTAATAGGGGTAGCGAAACATTGCTAAGAATTCTGATTTTGGATGGTCTTAAACCTGAAGTTGGTAAATTGAGGCGAAGAGAATATGTGAATTTGGGTCTAGATTGTATTTTGAAGATCATTATCCAACATCTCAATTGTCGAGGGGTGTGATAAGCATCTCTCTGCATGTAAAAGTCTTTAATACTTGTGCTGTTGTACATTTGTTGTTTCAAAGATAATAACATCAACAAAAGCATGCTCAAGCTTGCGTTCTTCTGGGTTACAACTTGCATATTATGTGATATGGTAGTTGAACGTAGTTGAAGTTGTCAATAAAGCTAGATGTTTCTCTTTTGACATTGTTGGCATAGTGCTAGGGCACCAGAGGTTCAGAATTGCTTGCATAAAGCTAGATGTTTCTCTTTTGATGTGTGAAGAAATGCAGAAGTAAAAGTATCTCATAATTTGTTGTTATTCATGTAGTTCCAAATTCTAATGGATGTGTCGTTCTCTTCTCTTTTTTGGTTATTGCAGTGGTGGTGGTGGACGTAGAGACAACTACAGAGATGGAGGTTCTGGGCCTGATAGACATCAACATGGAGGAAACTCCCACGCCCATCGATGGAATGCACACTGATAAGCTCATGTACTAAGATATGCGAAGTATAATGTATCCTTTTTTTTTGGAGTTATTCGGGAAACTTTGAACTTTTGTAACAAACATCTATATCACTGCCAATTTTTGGATGTGTGTTTAACACTGGTAGGTTTACTTGAATAAATGTAAATGTATTACACTGGCAGGTTAATGTGAATGTGAAATACTTTCGGCAATTCGGTTTCAGCTATAATTTTTTTTTTTCAAAATAGTTATATGCACACAATACTAGTGTTGTCCATGATAGTCCTACAATACTAGTAAGAGTGGTGTTCAAAAATTCTACTACACATAGTATAGTTGTATCATGGTGGTTTTACAATTCCAACCAAGTGTAGTGATTGTAATAATCACAATACTAATAAGTGTTGTGTTAAAAGAATTTACTACTCAAAGATAATGATTGTAAAAATAAATCTTGCAATATAAGTAGGAGTTGTTTAGTACAGTTGCACAACTCTAGGAAGTGTAATGACAATTGTATTCACAATACTAATATATGTTGTCTTCAAGTTTTCAACTACAAAAGCGATATTGTGAAATACCTTATTACAATATAAGTATGTGTTGTACAAGATACTTCCACGATACACGACTTGTGTTGTCCAAGATATTCCGCAACAACAAGCAAGGGTTGTGTTAGGCTTTCTAAAAAAATCGAAAGAGAATCACAACTTTGGCAAAATATTGTCGAACCATGAATCACATCACCCTTTACAACACTTAGCCAAGTATTGTAGAAAAGCTTGGACTTTCTACAATACCCCACCTACAATACACAAAAAAGCGTTGTAGTAGGGTTACTACAACCCTAATACAGTGTTGTAAATGATGATTTTTCCCGTAGTGATAATTTTGAACCCTGAAGAAGATACTGCGTGTGCATTTTCGAACCCGTAGAGAATACTATATATGTGCTTCATATGACTTCGAACCCATAGGAAATATTGCATATATGAATTTCGGACTGAAGAAAATCTTGTGGGCGGTTTTGAACCCGTAGAAAAATGCTCCATATATAATTTTGAACCCGAAGAAGGATACCATAGACGCATTCGAGCTCGCAGAAAATATTGCGTATATAATTTTGAACCCTGAAGAAAATACTGCGTGTGCAGTTTTGAACCCGTAGAGAATACACCCTTTTTTTTTTTTTTTTTTTTTTAGGTTTTCCTTTTGTTGGGTGCGGTTATGTGTCAGGGAGATAATTTCGTCTTTCTCCATGTGCAGATATCTTGTTACTAAGTTGTTATGAAGAAATCCGACAAGATGTTACCTGAATAAAATTTCGCCTCATAGAAGGATGTTCATAGTTCCAAACCAAACACGGATGATGAATTCTTTTCTAGAACCCTCGCCCCTGCTCGAAAGAATCACCCAAGTTTCGTGCCAATTTTGTTAACCGGCGATGAAGATGAAAAGAAGGCACGTTCGGTTCTCCCAGAGAACACCATACGGTTCTGTCTTCATAAAGGGGTATATTCTTCTTCCAACATTGATTTCAGGATGTGTCAAAGCCCATTGCGTTCTTTTGATAGATGGGTTGAGTTCATGG
The DNA here is from genome assembly GCA_023531295.1 of Papaver armeniacum. Classification (NCBI taxonomy): domain Eukaryota; kingdom Viridiplantae; phylum Streptophyta; class Magnoliopsida; order Ranunculales; family Papaveraceae; genus Papaver; species Papaver armeniacum. The sequence goes on from JAJJWW010003902.1 coordinate 390,561, forward strand.
TGAGTAGGGAGCACATAAATACCAACTTGACTCGAGCGCAGATTATTGATCTTTGTCGAGCTTCAAGTAAAACTCAGATTATGAAGGATATCCCGGGCTTGGTTGCTTTCATCTCAGGATGGTGTTCGGACACCCATACGATTATATGTAGATGGGTTGAAATAACTTTCTCCTTGGAGATTGTGGCTCTCTTCTGAATCTTAGTGCGGGAATCTTAATATCCGATTGTCTCAAGGTGGGGGAAGATGCGGGACGAACTTGCCGTTAAGTTGGGAGATTACGCTCGAAAAGACTCCTTTGCGAAGTCGAAGGATTCTGTCAGGAAGAGGATGAAAGGTTCTTTACAGCTGGTGGATATCTCAATGGTTTCGGACTGAGCCGGAACCTAAAAACAAATGATCTTCATGTTAAAAACATTTTTGGCTCTCTCAGGTTGTCTAGAGACATTTTTGATGACGGTTCTGGCAAGAAGGAAATAAGACTAGAGTTGCTAGTGATTGCTGTGAAGTTAGCAAAAGGTGAAGTTCTTCCCATTGGCAAGCTATATATTCCTTGGCTCCGTGTATGTGCATCTGGATCACCTAGTTGCGAACATGCGAGTTTCGAATGGTTTCATGAAAGTGGATTCATATGTGCACGTTGTTTTCTCGCAAGCTCTGGCTATGGGAGCACTTTGAGAAGTATGCTCAAACCGTTGCCTTCGATTCCCGCGAGTTGGGGCGGCTCCGAATTCTTCGATGGGTGAACAAAGGCGTCAAGAGTTAGCATGAGCTTGGTTAGTCTTCTCGATAAGTCGCATGAAATCGTTTTCGCCCATGGGAGCCTGGTCCATAGGTCGGTGACTCAAATTGACACCTTTGCTTCTCGCTCCGATCATGTCTTTATCTTGACGGCAACTTGAGTGTTGGTGAAAACTTGTTTATTCAAAGCCGCATGTCCCGCTATATGCCGTCTTTCATCATGGGGTCTTTCCGAATATTTGCTTACAATATTGACCGTCTTGCTTTCGTCACATGGTTTTCGATCAAGGGGTGCATCTTGCTTACCAAATTGGTGGTTCCTAAGGATTCATTGCATGCCGCCATCAATGCAAAGTGCCCTTGAGCCGGTATCCGTCTTCCTTCTTTCAAACGGGAAGAGTAACTTCGACAATTTTAGCTATAATGAGTTAAGTGCGATGAGTTCACTATGATCCAAGATTTTGTAAATAACGTGGTGGAGAATGTTCGTTGTAAACCTTCCCCAGTTTTGAAGAAGTATCCAATGTTGAGAGATCCCAAGCGAAAGTTGCCGGCAAATCGGAAAGTCCCAGTGCAAAGGAACGAGAGAACGAAGAATCGTCTTTGGCGGGTTCCGGGCGGTTTCAAAATATCTTCCCGCAGCTCTCGTGTCTTTCAGTTCTTCCAATAACGGTATGTGTCGCCTCCTTGTTGGTTTGTCTCAAAACATGTGAATTTTTCTGAAAACATGTGTCTTGTTTCTTCCGGGCTTTGGTAGTTTTAATGCTTTAGCTGCCCTTGCACGTTGCCAGAGACGGCAATTTCATCAAAGAATTCTGCTGACCGAGCCTTCTCATAGCAATGATGAGTCGAGAGAAGAAGAAAGTTCGACAAGTGAGAGTGATTCCTCCGGCAAGACCGGTTCTTTTTCGGGATGTGGTTCGGTGAGTTTCGCGCTTCTTTTTATTTTTTCTTCCGTTTCTTCTTTTTAAAAATGTCTAACTCAAGTTCGCAGGAGGAATCCGGTTCGGAGGACGATTCTGGGGTGGAGACACACAAAAACTTGCCTTTGGAGACCACTGCCGGTGACTTGAAGATGGGAGTTAGCCAATTGTAGAGGCGCAGATGTGGTTCAAACGGTGGATGATTCTCTGATGGTTGCTGCCGTAGACATGGAAGAAGACCCTTTGCGAGTCGTGAAGCCAGTTGCAGGCGCCATTTTTGATACCCCGTACTTGGTTCCTTATCCAGGTCATGTGCTGGTTGGCGGTTTCAGCGTGTTGGCTAAGTATGAGGAGTTGTACACCAGAATCTTGGAGAAGTACGGACATATGGCCACAACCAAGAAGGTCACTAGTCGATTTGCGCTGGTTAAGCGTGTGGAAGAGGCTTTATCTTCCATCAAGGACATGCGTGAGGTGACTGGCCACACCGTTTCTAAAGTTGTTATTGCCGACTGGGAGCACCATCGCGACGTGTGCATAGAAAAGGAGTTCAACGCTTCGTGGTTTGTCGAAGGCCTTGCTTGAGATCCGAGTAAAGATGCGACAATCGAAAGCCTTTTGCGCAGAGGAGATTGCACGAAGGAGGTAGAACTCGAAAATCTTTCCAAGATGTTAACTATGAAGAGATCGGCTCTTGAAGATGCAAAGTTGAATTTCTCCAAGAAGATCAGACCTCTGTTGGATGATTTTCCTTGAATGTTTCTCTGTTAAACTTTCATTTAGGTTCTTCTTCTTTTTTTTTTTTTTGAAAAAACATACTAGATGTCTGGGTTCAAAGTTAATTAGGTTTTGATAGGCAGTGGTAGAATTTGATTCGGAGATATTGGATTATTTCTTGGATGAATGGTTTTGATAATATAACTCGATTATGTTTTGTGAAAGGAATATTGCTTTTATGAAAGTGTGTGCTAGCAATAGGCACAAGACGCAAAGATAGTATGATGGTTTTATTAAGAACCTAAAAAAGATCGTATATCTTGCCCGATCTAAATTTACTCACTCCATAGGTTTTTGCGAACACGCCCCTCTCCATGTAAAGGCGGATTTGCCGGGTAGCATCATCGCCGCCAAGTCCCCATCGCCGGTAGCATCTTCGAGTCCACGTTTTCGGTGTAGTTTTTATAATCGGTAACTTAGGGTTGTCCGCAATTAATGGATCGAGTCGCTTTCCCTACCATCTTGACATCGGGTCGAAGAACGAGATCGATTGATCGATATTGTAGAAGCCGATAGATCAATCCTCCCATTGTGGTCGTCAATTGTTTATGGGTAAAAATCGTTCCGCCGATTTTGGTAAATTGGTAGGTGAGTGAGAACTGGTTTAAACCCTAAACAAATGTCTCGCACGTGAGCACTTTATAGATTCGAGAGATCAATCTGTACAAGTCGGCCTAAACCAAGAAATGGTCGTTCCGGACTTGCTTCGGTCACAAGGTGGAGGAGAACGGTTGATTTGGGAGGAGCAAAAAAATGTGTTGAGACCAGAATAGTTCTGGGAGAGTAGTGTCTCGACTTGTATAAGAAAGTGAAAGCTTAGGAAGCTTGCAAGAGATGAAATCTTTTTGGAGAGCCTGCAAAGTTGCCTTTCCCGAGAGTGTTGTATTTTCTCTGACCAGAGACTTGTTGTCTGGTGGAAATAGGTAAGACCTATTTATACAAGTCGAGATTGAAACGACCCTGGCCTCATGAGGTAAGAGAGTAAAGGGTGAAATAATGGGAGGAGGTGGTACCCGCAAGGTGTTTATGGGTGAAAACGTTTTCACCATTATTTTCTCATTTATTTGACCGCTTTATTCCTATTCACGCTTTCTTAATATGAGCATAGTGTCTGCCGCAAGTCTGTGGACCGCCAAACCAAGACCCTGAAAGCATCCCCGGTTGTGTTGATGTCTCGAGTGTTGGTTGCACCTTGAGTGCAAGTGGTGCTGCTAGGGGCACGTGTGGCATGTGCCAATGGCATGTGCGGAATGCCTTTGTTGCGGGTTGCACCTCGAGCGCAAGTGGCAATGCCAGAGCTGCTAATGGCGTGTGTGGCATGTGCAAATGGCATGTGTGGAATGCCTTGGTGGTAGGTTGTACGTTGAGTGTAAGTGGCAATGCATAGAGCTGCTAGTGGCGTGTGTGGCATGTGCCAATGGCATGTGCGAAATGCCTTGGCGATAGGTTGCACGGTTTGCGAGTTAGGCTACCGGCGTGGGTTTTGGCATGTGCCCGATTGCGCGTGCGGCCAAGTTGGCCTAGGTTGCACGGCTTGCAAGTTGGGCTACCCGGCGTGCGTGTTTGGCATGTGCCAATGGCATGCGTGGCCAATTTGGATCATGGCATGGTAAGAAAAGCTACCGGCGGCGTGTTGGCATGTGCCAATGGCATGCCAGCCATTAGGGCCATGCCCTGGTGAGAAAAGCTACCCCGAGCGTGTTGGCATGTGCCAATGGCATGCTCGGCCATTAGGGCCACGCCCTGGTGAGAAAAGCTACAAGCGGCGTGTTGGCATGTGCCAATGGCATGCTCGGCCATTAGGGCCACGCCTGCTTGAGGAAAAGCTAGCAGCGAGCTTGTTGGCATGTGCCAATGACATGCTCGGCCATTAGGGCCACGCCCTGGTGAGAAAAGCTACCAACGAGCGTGTTGGCATGTGCCAATGGCATGCGTGGCTAATTTGGCCTAGGTTGCACGGCTTGCAAGACTAGGTGCGGGCGCTACTTTGGCATGGCGCGGTTAGGGCCAAGGTAAGGGTGTTTGGCTTGGCGTGACGTGACCAGCGTAGCTAGGGCCAAGGCAGAGTGTGTTTGGCATGGCGCGGCTAGCTTGGGCAAGGTGTGGCTGGCATGATTTTCCATTGGCACGGAGGTGCGCTAGCATGGTTGGCATGCTTTGGCGCGTTGGTGTTCTTCGGCATGGTTTGCCATTGGCACAAAGGTGCGGCTAGCTTGGGCTAGATGTGGTGGCATGATTTTCCATTGGCACATGAGGTGCGGCTAGCATGGTTGGCATGCTTTGGCGCGTTTGGTGTGGCTGGTATGATTTGCGGTTGGCACGGAGGTGCGGCTAGCTTGGGCTAGGTGTGGCTGGCATGATTTGCTATTGGCACATGAGGTGCGGCTAGCATGGTTGGCATGCTTTGGCGCGTTTGGTGTGGCTGGCATGATTTGCCTTTGGCACGAGGTGCGGCTAGCATGGTTGGCATGCTTTGGCGCGTTTGGTGTGACTAGCATAGCTAGGGCCAAGGCAAGAGTGCGTTTGGCATGGCGTGACTAGGTGTGGTCAGCATGATTTGCCATTGGCACGGAGGGAAATTAGGGTTTTGTTCGTTGTAATCCTAATTTGAAAAAAATACCCCCTATTAATTACTGACTACATGCATTAAACGTTCTAATAAATGTGTCACCGGTAACATTAGGTTATTTGGGTGTTTATACGATTTTACCCTTTGTTTAAAAACCACCATCAACAGTTGTTTTGAGAGAAATCAGAGTATATATGATTTTATCCATTCAATTAACATAAGTATGACTGAAATCCAAAATGCTGAAAATTTAATGTTTGCTCAGTTGAATATTCAAAATAATATTCGCCGGATTTTTTTATTTTATGATTTTTTAGTAGAATGAATATAAAATAATATTATATAAAATAGTGTAACAAATCAAACACAGCTTTTGGTTGGTAACCTAGGAACAAGCTGAGCCCCAACCCGTATCTGAATAACAACTCTTAATCTATGAAAAATGAAACTACCAAAACCACAACTAGCATCATTATTGACTAAGCAATAAATAGGGGAACAGTTGGTAGGGGTAGAACCTGTGACCTTAAGTTCACTGGTCAACACCCAATCACTGAGCCGTATTTGATTTTGTAAATATTATTATATTAAATATTTTTTTAATAAATAAAGGTATCCCACCCTGTCAGGTATCCCATTTTATAAAAATTGTCGAATCCCCGTATCAGTATCGGTTTATTCATTCGTTTTAATGAACAAACAAATTATCTGGAGTCTGACTTGGGCCAAGTCAGATTCTGATCCAGATCCATGCCCAAGCCAGATCCACACCATAAGGTGGGGTAGGTGTGGAAACCCCCAACGCCCAACGTGAGTGACGAACACCCCCAGAATTTATCCTAAACAGAAAATCACCCAAATTGACGCAAGTAGTATTTCCACTCCCAGAAAGCAATTACAAACGAACCCCCAAAAATAACAAAAACCTCAGAAATCAAATCAAATAAGCAATCAATCAATCAATCAATCAATCAATCAAATTTGAATTTCTATTTGAAGTAAAAATTGAGATTCAAGTAGAGAGATCTTTCGAATTGGGGTTTTGATTTTATTGGGAGCGATGAATAGTGGTGGTGGTAGAGGTAATTACAGAAACCCTTGTTTGACGATGCATCAACCATGGGCATCATTACTAGTCTATGGTATTAAGCGTATTGAAGGAAGATCATGGCCTTCTCCTATTAGAGGTAGTATTAATCAAATCCATCCCTGCTCTCTTTTAATTTCCTTAATCAATTTTTGTTTTCAGAATAATTCTAGTTATCAATTGGATTTCTAGAGATACAGGGAAATGAATTGGAATACATTAATTTAGGTTTAAAGAGTTCTGGTACCATTCGAATGATGTTAGGTTCTTAGAGAAGAGTCCCTGGGATGAAGAACAGATGCCTGTATATACAATTTAAAGTAGGATGAATAAATGAATTGGCAAACATCTGAGTTACACAGTGAAGGGGTACTTGACTATAGGTGTGTTTCAAATTTAAGATGTCGAATGCGTTCTGTACTCGTGAGAGTTTGAGACTAGTCACTAGCTTGAAGTCTGGAAGAGTGTCATGTTGTACATATATAATGTTCTTAAAGAGTTTCAATTTTTGAAAGCTCATATAGTTTTGAATCTGTTGATAAATATCGGTGTCTTCGTGTACTTTTTGAAGTTCATTTGAAGATTTGGGAAATCTTATGGTTGATTAAGAATGGAACCGTAATAATGTATCCTTATGCTTTCTATGTGGAAACTGCTATCCTTTTTAAACCTCTTGTATAAGAAGAGGCTTGCAATCTCCAAAAAAGTTCCCCCAACCCTGATGTATGTGGGGTTTGGAGCCCAAACCTCTTGGTATAAGTGTTTAACCACCAAGTGCCTGAACAACTCCATTAATGGGACACTTACACCGGAAACTAATTGGAGCACACTAGTGTCATTTTAATCGCTTAAGCGACAAGGTTAATCACCCATGCTTTTATTTCAATGATACGTTTGTATATATGAATAATGTTTTGATATCTTTCTGTAAGGCCGACTTTGGATCCACGCTGCTGGTAAAGTTCCGGATCAAGAGACAATCAAAGCAATGGAAGACTTTTATAGAGAAATCTATAAAGTGAACGGAGTTGAAGAATTGAAATTTCCAGAGCATTATCCAACTTCACGACTATTAGGTATCTTAATTGGTTCACCTATTTGAGCCTACTTCACTTGTTATTTGCACCATAGTGCTGTAGTTCAGTAACTAGTAGTATTGTGTAGAAGTAGCTATAATCCTTTTTTCTGGAAAAGGATGATGTGGATTCCTTACTAGTTTGGCACTTAATCCAATATTCAGGTTGTATTGATGTGGTTGGGTGTCTGAGGCGGAATGAAGTCGAGTGTTGGCAGGAGGTACCCGAAGGGGTAGGTATTGTAATGTATTCTTTTGTTTTTGGCCTTTTGAGTTTTCTCCCTATACCATATTACACTTGATTTATCCTTTTTCAGTTCGAACTTTATGTTTTAATCGCTTCTGCTTTTCTTCCAGGTGAGACTAGAAGCTCAAACGGATTTTTGCTGGCTATGTGAAAATCCACAGGTATATACAGAAGTTCTAGTTTGCGGTTGCTAGAGATTTGGGACAAAACGCTGTTGCAAACCTTTTCGCTTTCAGCTACTTATTTTTCTCTTAAGTTTTTTAATCAGATCATTCTTTTTTGTGTGGACAATATCTAAGGATTCTTTCTTTCTGCTTTTCCTATTGGCTTGCAAAAATTAACTGTTTCTGGTTTACTTAACTAATTCTTGTCCTCTGAACAATTTAGAGATTATTGATCCCATTTGAGATGCGAGGATTTCAAGGTGTGTATAACTTGGAAAGACGGGTAAGTTCATAGCACCACTATCATATTCTGGTCTGCTTTTTCTCTCTTCACAAACAATCTAATTTACTTTTGTTTCCTACTGAAACTTTTCAGATATATGACGCCGCAGTTAGAGGTCTCACTCCGGTTAAAAGTCCATTACCTATAAAGTTTCCACTTCCAGATTCCAGAGATTCTTTCTCTCTGAAACCAGGATCACTTGTCTCGAGCTTTTCTTCTTTGAAAGTATCTGAAGTTAAAAAACCAGAGACTCTTACGGCAGCTATAGCTGGTGCACGCGCTGCAGCTACCCAATACTCAAAGCAACCTCAGAGATCCCCAACTACTAACACAATCCCACAAAGAGATAATCCAGATTCTAGAGAAGCAAGTCAGTTTAAGAACAAATCAAATAATTCAGAAATGAAAGAAAGGCATGTTGCAGAGTATGATCGCCCAGTTCAAAATGGAAATTTGGCGCATAATGTAAGAAACAGTCGAGAGGTTTCTGATGGTACAAGTTGTAGTAGCCGAATTCAAGATCATAGTAGAGATTGGAACCATCGACCGCAGGACAGAACTGTCGAGGAGTCCAGAAACCCTGCAGCCATTGTCTCAGACAGGTCTCGACTACCACAAAATGAACGTTACAGAGACCAGGGTGGACAAAGGAATTGGTAGCGGTACAGTTCTAGAGATATGAAACTCATTGTTGGGATTCCTGAGGTATGGAACTTTCTAGATCTTTTTATTTCCTTTTTGGAAGTAATTAGTAGAGAAAAGAAAAGATTGTCCAGGGATGAGGAACCTATTAACGTTTGACACGTGGTGTGTTGATAAGGGTTCATTAATCAGCACCTGGAATCAAATCCGGCTATGGGTGAATAGGTTCCTTTACCTCGTGGACACTCATGATTTTGTTATTGTATTTTCTCATGTGGGTGAATAGATTCCTTTACCTCGTGGACACTCATGATTTTGTTATTGTATTTTCCTTTACCTCGTGGACACTCATGATTTTGTTATTGGATATGTCTCATGTCACCTATTGCGCATGCCTCTGTGACTGTCTTTCCCCTGGTAAAAATGTACTTCTAATTTTTTCTAGGTCCATCATAGTTGTTGGTAGAGTTTGAACTATATCAACTAGTACATGTTATGATCTACAACTAGTTTATTGACTAGGGATTGTTTACTTGCAGATTCTCGCTGCAGCAATGGAAGGCCTTAGGCCTGCATGATAAGTGTTTGAACCATGGATTCATTAAAGCACAGACTTGAATGGCTATATATGGATGATCCAGTACAGGTATTTCGACTGACGCAGGTGAATGGCTTACATAAGAGTGAAACTTTTTTTTCTGGAACAGCGGAGTGTGCATGTTGTACTATAGGTAGTTTTAGGCCTACGAATTCTACTACAGTTCATGTTATAATATGCAACTCTTATAGCTACAGATGTTCATTTATTTCCAATAAACCCATTACGTATAGTAGTTAGTCTGTTGCGTTTGATAAAGTGATCAGATTTTTGTTCATAAATCCAAGAATGGGGTGATAAATCAATCGAAAGCCCGGAAATGCGGTCTAAAATGATACAATAACCTACCTTTATCCTAATCATCTTTTACATATACAGATTCAGCTACAGAACTTTTGTTGTGTCTAATACTGGCTTACGCTTCAATAGACGTTATCTTCTTGCTGGAGTTTCTTGGAGGTTCATTCTTTGGTTTGTTGCCCTAGTTTTCAGCTTTGCTATGTATCGTTCAAAAACAATCATTGCTGGGTTGTAGCATCACAGTAGCCCAATTCCACACCTAAAGAAATGTTCTAAGTGCATTTACCTCTACTGGTCAAAAGATCCACAATCTTGGCAAGTACAATCAGCAGTGTCACCAGACGTCGGGCGTTTTAACGGTCACTATCACATTCGATCAGATCACTCTCCATTGCATGAAGAGTAGGAACCTTGACTCTAGGAGGTGTACCAGACTTGTACCATCCATTAGGGCAAAAAACTATATAAAGAATACCACTAGGCTCGTTTTCTAAGTGATACAAGTGCTCACCAGCAGCAAAGCTCCCGAGTAGCTGGTATGACCGCTCTGATCCATCCATTGTGAGACACATATCATCAGTACATGCTGCTAACTCCGTTTGAGTCTGATAAATGAACTCTAGAGTCGCAGAAATCTCTTGCTCGAATTGATACAGTGGTCCACTTTGGAAATCAATTTTCCTCAGCTTGCACAGTCCCTCTCCCAACTCCATCATTGCTCCTCTATGGTTCTTGTTAAACAAGTGATGAAATCCCACCGCGCACTGTAAAATCCCATGAATAACGGTCCGCTGGGGGTCTTCTGCTTTGAGCCATAGAGCTTCAAGAAAATCATGACATTTGTAGTACTCTCTATTATTGAATAACAAGACTGCCTTGTCAAATCTCATATCTTCTTCATTTTCTTCTCCATTCTCTTCGAAAAAGAACCCATCATTAGTCAAGCGATACGAATGAAGTGCGAAGTAGAAATTCTTTTGCTTCGGTTTTTCTTCATTTGAACATTTTAGATTTCTAGATTTGGAAGAGAAAATGGGAGGACGACAACGTGCAGATTGGGGTACGAAGATGAAGTGTAGTTTAGAAGGAAATGTTAGGAGATGAATTTGGAGAGCCATTGGAGGGTTTGTAGCAGAAGAAATTTGTAATGATAATGCAGTTGATAATGGCTATGCCCCCCTATGCTGTTACAACCATTCTTTTTCGTGTGGTTTGAGTTTGAGTCTTTGAAGAGATTAACCGTTGACTGTTATTTCTTCCGTTGCAGCTTACCGAATGCTTGACTTTTGTTCACATCTTTATTTACAGCTTTGCCATTCCATCCGAAAATAAAATAAAAATAAATGCAAGTCTCTTCCTTATTTTTTTCACAAAATTGGTTAAAAAGACCAAAATCAACAAATCGTGGGTGAAAAAGACATCTAGATTTTGATACTGTTTAAATGGACAAAAATACAAAAATAGTCGGGATATAAACAGTTTCATCCTACCCATTTTCAAATAATTTTTCTTTTTTTAATTAACATTAGAATGCATCCAGTTTCATCCTTGCTATTTTTTAAGTTTAAGTCAGGATGCATCCAGTTTAATCCTTACTATTTTTGTTTTGTCCATTTCATCCATACTAATTTTTACTCGTCCATTTGAACCAGGTTTTAAAAATAGTTGGGCAAATGACCCATTTTCCGTAATTTTTTTGGCTGATTGCTATTGCTTTCGGATGGACGAAGATGAAGATAAAGAGAACCAAGATGAGTAGTAAATAGAAAAGGAAAACCGATGTTAACTTGAGATGTCCAAATGAGGGAAAATTGATAAAAATGCCCAAAATCAAAGGCAGAGTTCCAAAAATGCCCCATTATGGATAAGTTGGGAAAATGCCCCGTCCTTCGCATTTGTCATCTTGACTATGTATGGGATACATACAGGTGCGATAAAAAGACAAATATACCCCCAAAATTTAAAGTCGAAGGTTGGAAGTTTAATTTTCAAGGTTCAAGGCTTGTGGTGAAGGCTTTATTTTTTGGTTATTATTTTTTCTTTCTTTTTTCGATTTAAGAAATAATAACAAAAAATTAAATTAAAAAAAAAAACATTGAACCCTGAAAATTTAAACTTGAATACCAAAATCCCAAGGGGTATACTTGTATTTCTCTCACACATATTATCACACACATATGACTACTAGAGATGTAAAACCTATCGGCCCAGCATAGCCAAGCCCACGAAGTCACGTGTTTAGGATGTTGTCTGTCGTGTTGTCTTGTGCCAGAGATTAAGGCGTGTCGTGCATGCTAAATGACTAGTCGTGTTGTGTTATGTCAGAAATATAAACATGTTTTTCCGTGTTGTGCGGGGTTGGACACATTTATTTGGAGTTTTTCAAATTAATTATTTTCCACATATCTAGGTATTCTATGAGTTGTTATAAAAATAAGTCAATATAACGATAATCAAATGTCAAAAATTGGGAAGAATAAAGTGTAGAATACATTAGGTATTTCCTTTGAGATAGAAACACTACTGCACATTCGTCTCGAGTAAGATGTTCTAGCGATTAAACACAATATAGAAAACTAAGAAGAAACAAGAATGATTCGACAAACAAAAGATTTCACTAATTCCTTGGAAAAACTCTTACACAGATTTCCTCACAAGAACTAGTCACTCAAAGCTCTCACACAATAAGAACCCAAGCTGCTCTTTTCACAAACAGGCGTTTTTTTTTTTCTCTAAGAAGAAGATACCTAAACCCTGACCCTAAGGACCCCTTTTATAGATGTTACATTCTTCTACCGCAATTTTACTTGGTCCCTAAGTTCCTTAGAAACCAAGTATGTAGACTAGATCAGGAAACTATAGAATTTATGAAACACTCAAATACCTATCCTATATTCTAGAAAATTCTGGAACCATCTATTCTCACGGAACAAAAAACTTAACATAAAGATTATCGTGTGAAATATAACAATATGTGATGTATTTTTTAGTATTTTGTGCATATTATGACGAGATAGAACTACTAGGTTTTAGTTTTAGCTACTTAGGTTTAACTTGAAGAAAAGAGAGACAAGAGGACGAACTAGAAGAGAACAGTTTATTGAGTTTTCTTAACTGATTATACAAGGGACTCGATACACACATATATATATATATATATGCATACAAGACGTAAAGCTTAGAAAACAAGCTTTCCTAACTAAAACACAATTTCCTAATATACAAATACTACCAAATATACAAAGACTGCCATGTTTATTTACGTTGTGTTAACACCATCCCGCAAGCGTAACGGGTTATCCTGAACCGTTAGCTTGTACCGTAGAAGATAAACCGATCCCTGGATAATGGTTTTGTGTAAATATATCCCCAACTTGATCCTTAGAGGAAATAAACCTTACATCAAGAATTTTGAAGCGACTTGATCACGAGCGAAATGATAGTCAATTTCAATGTGCTTTGTTCTTGTATGAAATATAGGATTGACAGTGAGATAAGTTGCACCAAGATTGTCACACCATAGAATAGGAGGTGATTGAGTAGAAACACTAAGTTCTGAAAGAAGTGATTGTATCAACATAATTTCAGCAGTAGCAATTGCAAGTCCCATATATTACCGTCTAGAACTAGAATCTTGTTTTACGTTGACGAGCACTCCAAGATATAATATTACCACCCAAGTAAATACAATAACCACTAGTAGAATGACGATCTTCAAGAGAACCAGCCCAATCTGAATCAATATATGAAGCGAATGATAATTGTATAGAAGGAGATGGTCGAAGAAGGATACCAAAGGTAGATATATGTTTAAGATAACGAAGTATATGTTTTACCAAACCCCAGTGAAAGACAGTTGGTGCATGCATAAATTGACATACTTTATTAACAGCATACGCCAAATTAGGACGAGTAAATGTTAAATATTGTAAGGCTCCAACAATACTATGATATTCAGTAGCATCAGATAATAAGGTACTACGATCAGAAGAAATGTCACCTGAAGTACTTAGTGGTGTTTGAATAGGTTTAACACCATCCATTTTTTGCCTAGAATAAGAAGATCATGAGCATACCTTTGTTGAGAAAGAAATAATCTGAAGAATGCGAATTGCTTCAATACCAAGAAAATACGACAACTGTCAAAGATCTTTAATTGTAAATTCTTGTTGGAGACGATCAAAGTGGATTTAATACCGAGGTGAGTTGGAACCTGTAACAATAATATCGTCCACATACACCAACAGATAAATAGTTCCATACGAACCATTGTAGATAAATAAAGATGAGTCGCATTTGGAAGTGATAAACCCAATTTGTAATAACAAAGTGCTAAGTCGATGATACCATGCACGAGGAGCTTTTTTAAGACCATAGAGAGATCGATGTAACTTGCAAACATGCGTAGGAAATCTAGAATCAACATAACATGGTGGCTGTTTCATGTATACCTCTTCTTGAAGTTCTCCATGCAAAAGAAAGCATTTTGCGCGTCAAGTTGATGAATAGGACAATTAGAAGATAGAGCCAATGTAAGAATAATACGAATAATGCAAGGTTTAACAACCTAGGAATAACGTTCGAGAGAAATCTATCCCTTCTTGTTGATTGTATCCTTTTGCAATCAGCGAGACTTATGACGTTCAATTTCACCATTCGACTTGCGTTTGATACGAAACACCCATTTACATCCAATAACGTTCATAGAAGGATGATATGGTACTAATGACCAAATACCATTCTGAAGAAATGCATTGATCTCATCATCGAGGAGACGCGCATAATCTGATCCTTTTGTGCTTCAAAATACAAGTGGGTTCGCGAAGAGAATCACACACTAGAGCATATTTGGAGTTGGGTTTAAAAATGCCATCCTTGGCTCTAGTTATCATTGGATGCGGCGAAGAGAAGGGCGAGCATTTATCACAGTGGGGAGTGCGGACGACATAGGCGAGACACGATGTGACGAGGCAATGGGATGTGATAGCGGAATCTGACGGGAGATGTTAGGCAGTGTGAACGTGGTAGCAGTGCCGTTTAGCGGTGTCGTTGTGAAACGTGGTAAAAGAGTGCGAGAAATGGTAGCGTCGGTCAGTAGTGGTATCAGGCGTGATATGTGGAAACAGTGCATCTTGACACGTTGTAGCAGTGCGGGCGAGGAGTAGGTGCAAAAGTAGATCTTGACAAAGTAGTATGTACATCTTGAGATGTGGGAGTATGCAGTAGCTTGGCGGCCACTGTCATAAAGTTGTCGGGGACATGGATGGACGGTGAGAACTGATTCATATGTGCAGGCTGCAGTTCATTATGTGAACCAATCGGAGTTGCACTAACTGGCAAGAACTGAGAAGACAATACAGGTGGTGATGAAACTCGTAGGGGTGAACTAGAATTTACCTGAGAAGGAGCGATGCCGGTGAAGGTAAGGCAAAGGGAAAGGTAGTCTCGTCAAACACAACATGACGACTTACATAAATACGACCCGTAGAAATATGAAGACACTTATAGCCCTTTTGAGATGGAGTATAACCAATAAACACACATGGAGAGGAAAGAGGTTCCATTTTATGAGACCTATATGGACGTAGGTAAGGATAACATAAACAACCAAAAACACGAAGAGAAATGTAATCTGGCGGACAACCAAAAAGAGCAGCATATGGGGATGAATTATTAATAGAAGTGGAAGGAACACGATTCATCAAGTAGCAAGCGGTTGTTTATGGGTGAAAATCGTTTCTGCCGATTTCGGTAAATTCGATAGGTGAGTGAGAAAGCTGGTTCAAACCCTAAACAAATGTCGCGCACGTGAGCACTTTATAGGTCGAGAGATCAATGCTGTACAAGTTAGGCCTAAACCAGAAATGGTCGTTCAGGCTTTCTTCGGTCACAAAGTGGAGGAGAAGGGTTGATTTGGGGAGGGAAGCAAAGAAAGGTGTTGAGACGAGAATAATTAAGGAGAGTAGTATCTCGACTTGTATCAGAAAGTAGAAGCTTGGGAAGCTCGTAAGAGATGAAAGCTTTTGGGAGAGCTTGCAAAGTTGCCTTTCTGAGAGTGTAGTATTTTTCTCCTGACCGAGACTTGTTGTGTGGTGGAAATAGTTAAGACCTATTTATACAAGTCGAGATTGAAAGCAGACAGCCTCATGAAGGAAGAGTAAAGGGTGAAATAATGGGAGGAGGTGGTAACGCATGGTGTTAATGGGTGAAAACGTTTTCACCATTATTTCCTCATTTATTTGACCGCTTTATTCCTTTTCGCTTTCTTAATGTGAGCGTAGTGCCTTGGCCACCTAGTTGTAACCGCCAAACCAAAACCACTGGAAAGCATCCCCAGTTTGTGTTGATATATCAGTGTTGGTTGCACCTTGAGTGCAAGTGGCAATGCCAAAGCTGCTAGTGGCGTGTGTGGCATTTTCCAATGGCATGTGCGGAATGCCTTGGTGGTAAGTTGCACGGTTTTGCAAGTTAGGCTACCAGCGTGTGTGTTTGGCATGCGCCAATGGCATGTGCGGAATGCCTTGGTGGTAGGTTGCTCGGTTTGCAAGTTAGGCTACCATCGTGTGTGTTTGGCATGCGCCAATGGCATGTGCGGAATGCCTTGGTGGTAGGTTGCACGGTTTGCAAGTTAGGCTCCCAGCGTGTGTGTTTGGCATGTGCCGATGGCATGCGTGGCCGTTAGGGCCGTGGCCTTGGTATGAAAAGCTACCAGCGAGCATGTTGGCATGTGCCAATGGCATGCGTGGCCGTTAGGGCCGTGGGCTTGGTAGGAAAAGCCTCCAGCGAGCATGTTGGCATGTGCCAAAGGCATGCGTGGCCGTTAGGGCCGTGGCCTTGGTAGGAAAATCTACCGGCGAGCATGTTGGCATGTGCCAATGGCATGCGTGGCCGTTAGGGCCGTGGCCTTGGTAGGAAAAGCTACCCGGTGAGCATGTTGGCATGTGCCAATGGCATGCGTGGCCGTTAGGCCGTGGCCTTGGTAGGAAAAGCTACCCGAGCATGTTAGCATGTGCCAATGGCATGCGTGGCCGACTTGACCCTAGTTGCACGTTTTGCAAGCCTAGGGCGCTATATTTGGCATGCGCCAATGGCATAGCGGCTTGAAATATGGCTTGTGGTACGTGTTGGCATGTGCCAATGGCACGCACGGCCATGTTGACCTAGTTGCACCTTTTGCAAGCCTATGGCGCTATATTTGGCATGCGCCAATGGCATAGCGGCTTGGAAATATGGCTTGTGGTACGTGTTGGCATGTGCCAAATGGCACGTGCGGCCATGTTGACCTAGTTGCACGTTTTGCAAGCCCTAGGCGCTATATTTGGCATGCGCCAATGGCATAAGCGGCTTTGGAAATATGGCTTGTGGTGCGTGTTGGCATTTGCCAATGGCACGTACGACCATGTTGAACTAGTTGCACGTTTTGCAAGCCTAGGGCGCTATATTTGGAACGTGCCAATGGCATAGCGGCTTAGTTTGGCATGGTTGCCAATGAGTGCGATATGTAGTTTGGTTTTGTAGCCGTCGCTGCCATGGTGCGCGGTGTGCATCTTGGTTTTGGCGTTGTTGCCATGGTGCGCGGTGTGCGGCTTGGTTTGGCATTGTTGCCATGGTGCGCAATGTGCGGCTTGGTTTTGGCATTGTTGCCATGGTCTTTGATGTCTTTGCTTGGTTTGGCATTGTTGCCATGGTGCGCGATGTGCGGCTTGGTTTGGCATTGTTGCCATGGTGCGCGATGTGCGGCTTGGTTTGGCATTGTTGCCATGGTGCACGGTGTGTGGCTTGGTTTGGCATTGTTGCCATGGTGCGCGTGTGCGGCTTGGTTTTGGAATTAGGGTTACGTGTCGAAAACCCTAATCGGTATTTTGAAAAATACCCTATTAATTATTTACACACAGAGTTAAATGCTCATAGTTAATGTGTTGCGGGTAACACTAGGTCATGGGGTTTACGATTTTGCCCCTTGTTTAAAAACCACCATCAACATTAAGTCCCTTGCTTAGCTCGGAACGGGGGCTTTGTTGCGAGGTAAGCATAAGATGGTGACAAACTATCAACTGACAAGCCAGTAAAGAGAATTGAGGAGGCTCGTCGACCTTTTATAAATAGGATTTGGAATCCTTGCCTACGGTAGTATTGCACAAATCGGAGGGTTTGGTACAATTGGTGGGCCGGTGCGGCTTGGGCGACGTTGGGAAGTTGGCGTGATTTGGGAAGCGAGTGTGCTATTGGTGGGACCAGCGCAAGGTGAGTGCGTGCTTGCAGGCGTGACTTGGGCGGCCATTGGGAAGTTGGCGTGAGTTGGAAGCGATTGTGCTAGATGGTGGGGCCAGGTGCAAGGTGTGGAAGGCATGCGTGCTTGCGGGCGTGACTTGGGAAGCTGAGCGTCTTTGTGGTAGGACCGGCGCAAGGTGTGCATGCTTGCGGGCGTGGCTTGGCGGTCATTGGGAAAATCGGTGCAATTGGTGGTGCAACAGGCGACATTGGGAAGTTGGGCGCCCTTGTGGGCCGCTTCTTACACGCACGATTTTGGTAAAGGAAATCCTTCCCTATTTGGAATCTTCACTTTATATATATAAAGTCCTTTCTCCCATCTTGCACTTTCATCTTTTCATCCTTTCCTACCAGCGGCAGAGTCATAAAGAAAAACCAGCTTCCAGGTATGTCTTCCGATACTTCATTTTTTTATGTAGGTGTAAACCCTAAGAGTAGGCGTTTTTCTTTGCGCATATAATTTCCTGGCGTGTCTCTTGTAGAAATTATTCTATGTATGCAACCAAGGGAAATATTATTCGAACCCGTAGGAAAGTGCTCCATATATTATTTTGAACCCGAAGAAGGTTACGCAGACGCACTTGAGCCCGTATAAAATACCGCGTATATAATTTTTGAACCACGAAGAAAATCTTTGCGTGTGCGATCTTGAACCCGTAGAGAATACGTACATGAATCCCGAAGAAGAATACTGTATATATGCTCCATATGACTTCGAACCCGCAGGAAATATTGTATATATGATTTTCGGTCTTGAAAGAAATACTGCGCGTGCAGTTTTGAACCCGTAGAAAAACGCTCCATATATAATTTTAAACCCGAAGAAGGATACTGTAGACACACTTGAACCCGTATAAAATATCGCGTATATAGTCTTGAACCCGAAGAAAATACTACGTATATAGTCTTGAACCCGAAGAAAATACTGCGTGTGCAGTTTTGAACCCGCCCTCTTTTTTTTTTTGTATTTCGGGTTTTCCTTTTGTCTGGCGCGGTTATGTGTCAGGGAGATAATAATTTTTTTTTGTGTGTGCAGATATCTTGTTACTAAGTTGTTATTAAGAAATCCGACAAGATGTTACCTGAACAAAATTTCGCCTCATCGAAGGATGTCCATAATTCCAAACCAAACACGGATGATGAGTTCTTCGCCCAAATCTTGTCTCTGCTCGGAAAAATCACCCAGGTTTCGTGCCAATTTTGTTAACTGGTGGTGAAGATGAAAAGAAGACACGTTCGGTTCGCCCAGAGAACACCATACGGTTCTGTCTTCAAAAAAGGGGTATACTCCTCTTCCAACATTGATTTCAGGATGTGTCAAAGCCCATTGCGTTCTTTTGATAGGTGGGTTGAGTTCATTGTGAGTAAGGAGCACATAAACACCAACCTGACTCGAGCGCCAGATTATTGATCTTTGTCGAGCTTGAAGAAACCTCCAGATTAGGAAGGATATCCGGGCTTGGTTGCTTTCATCTCCAGATGGTGTTCGGACACCCATACGATGATATGTAGATGGGGTGAGATAACTTTCTCCTTGGAGAGTGTGGCTCTCTTCTTTGAATCTTAGAATCGGGAATCTTAAAATCCAATTATCTCGAAAGTGAGGTGAAGATGCGGGATGACCTTGCCGCTAAGTTGGGAGATTACGCTCGAAAAGACTCCCTGCGAAGTCGAAGGATTACGTGGAAGAGGATGAAAGGTGCTTTTATAGGCTGGTGGATGTCTCAATGGTTTCGGACGAGCTAGAACCCGAGCAGAAAAGCGCGATCTTCATGTTGCGGCATTTTGGCTCTCAGGTTGTCTAGAGACATTTTTGATGACGGTTACGGCAAGAAGGAAATAAGACCCGAGTTCTAGGAATTCTTTGTGAAGTTAGCAAAGGTGAAGTTCTTCCCATTGGAAAGCTATTCCTTGGTTCCCTGTATGTGCAAGCTGGATCACCTGGTTGCGAACATGTGAGTTTTGAATGGTTTCATGAAAGTGGATTCATATGTGCACGTTGCTTTTCTGCAAGTCTGGTTATGGGAGCACTTTGAGAAGTATGCTCCGAAACCGATGCCTTCGATTCCCGCGAGTTGGGGAGGTTCCCGAATTCTTCGATGGGTAAAAAGGCGTCCAAAGGTTGGCATGAGCTTGGTTAGTCTTCTTGATAAGTCGTATGAAATCAGTTTTCGCACATGGGAGCCGGTCCATAGGTCGGTGACTCAAATTGACACCTTTGCTTCTGTTCTGATCATGTCTTTGTCTTCTGATGGCGATTTGAGCGTTGGTGAAAACTTGTTTATTCAAAGCTGCATGTCGGTTATATGTCGTCTTTCTTCATGGGGTCTTTCGAGATAGCCGCCTACAATATTGACCGTGCTTGCTCGTCACATGGGTTTCGATCAAGGGTGCCTCTTGCTTACCAGTAGGTGATCCCTAAGGATTCATTGCGTGCCGCTCTTAATGCCAGTGCCCTTGAGCGGTATCCGCCTTCCCCTTCTTTCAAACGGGAAGAGTGCTTGACGACCTTGAAGCTATAATGAGTTCTGGTGCGACGAGTTTATTATGATTCAAGATTTTGTGAATAACGTGGTGGAGAACGTTCGTTGTAAACCTTCCCAGCTGATTTTGAAGAAGTATCCAATGTTGAGAGATTCCAGCGAAAGTTGCCTAGCAACTCGGAAAGTCCCGAGGCCAAGGAACGGAGAACGAAGAATCGTCTTTGGCGGGTTGGGCGGTTTCAAAAGATCCTCCCGCAGCTCTCGTGTCTTTCAGTTCTTCCAATAACCAGGTATGTGTCGCCTCTTCATTGTTTTGTCTCAAAACACGTGAATTTCTGCTGAAAACATGTGTCTTGTTTCCTCCAGGGCTTCGGTAGTGTTAATGCTTTCGCTGCCCTTGCACGTTGCCCGGGGAGACGGCAATTTCTTCAAAGAATTCAGCTGACATTGAGCCTTCTCATAGCGGTGATGAGTCGGAGAAAGAAGAAAGTTCGACAAGTGAGAGTGATTCCTCTGGCAGCACTGGCTCTTTTTAGGGAAGTGGTTCGGTGAGTTTCGCGTTTCTTTTCTTTCTTCTTCTGTTTCTTCTTTTGAAAAATATCTAACTCAAGTTCGCAGGAGGAATCGGTTCGGAGGATGATTACTGGGGTAGAGTCGAAAACTTGCCTTTGGTGATCCATTTGGTGACTTGGAGATGGGCGTTAGCCAATTGCCGAGCACGAGATGTGGTTCAAACGGTGGATGATTCTCCGATGGTTCTTGTCATAGACATGGAAGAAGACCCTCTGCGAGTCGTGAGGCCAGGTGCGGGCGCCATTTTTGATCCCCGTACTTGGTTCCTTATCCAGGTCATATCTTGGTTGGCGGCTTGAGCGTGCGGCTAAGCATGAGGCGTTGTACACCAGAATCTGGGAGAAGCACGGACATATGGCCACGACCAAGAAAGTCACTAGTCGATTTGCGCTGGTTAAGCGTGTGGAAGAGGCTTTATCTTCCATCGAGGATATGCGTGAGGTGACCGGTCACACCGTTTCAAGACGTTATTGCCGTGGGAGCACCATCGCGACGTGTGCGTAGAAAAAGGAGTTCAACACTTCGTGGTTTGTCGAAGGCCTTGGTGAGATCCAAAAGTTGAAAGATGCAGCAATCGAAAGCCTTTCCGCCGAGGAGATTGCACGACAGGAGATGGAACTCGAAAAGCTTTCCTAGATGTTGACTATGAAGAGAGCGGCTCTTGAAGATGCAAAGTTGAATTTCTCCAAGAAGAGCAGACTTATGTTGGATGATTTTCCTTGAACGTTTCTCTGTTAAACTTCCATTTAGGTTCTTTTTTTTTTTTTTGAAAGACATATTGGATGTCTGGTTCAAAACTTGACCTTTGATGGATGGTGGTAGCTTTTAGGGTATTGGATTATTTCTGGGATGAATGGTTTTGATAATATGACTCTGATTATGTTTTGGGAAAGGAATATTGCTTTTATGAAAGTGTGTGCTAGCAATAGGCACAAGACTCAGTAGTATGACGGTTTTACTAAGAACCTAAAAATAGATTGTATATCTTGCCCGATCCGAATTTACTCACTTCATAGGTTTTGCGAACACGCCCCTCTCCATGTAAAAGGCGGTTTCTTTGGAGGTTTTCTTTGGTAGCCTACTTGACAAGTCCCTAATCATTGGTAGCATCTTCGGCGAGTCCCGAGTTGAGTAATAGCATCTTCAGCAAGTCCCCAGTTTTCTTGTGTAGTTTTTACAACTAGTAACAAGGTGCAAATCCGGGTAGTTGAGTCGGATTGAGTCGCCTTCCCTACCATCTTGACATCGGGTCGAAGAACGAGATCGACAGTCGATATTGTAGCCGATAGATCAATCCTCCCATTGTGGTTGCCAATTGTTTATGGGTGAAAATCGTTTCTGCCGATTTTGGTAAATTTGTAGGTGAGTGAGAAACTTGGTTCAAACCCTAAACAAATGTGCTGCACGTGAGCACTTTATAGATTCGAGAGATCAATCTGTACATGTCCGGCCTAAACCAAGAAATGGCTGTTCCAGACTTGCTTCGGTCACAAAGTGGAGGAGAATGGTAGATTTGGGGAGGGAAGCAAAGAAAGGTGTTGAGACCAGAATAATTCTGGGAGAGTAGTATCTCGACTTGTATCGAGAAAAGTAGAAACTTGGGAAGCTTGCAAGAGATGAAATCTTTTGGGAGAGCTTGCAAAGTTGCCTTTACGAGAAAGTGTAGTATTTTTCTCCGACCGAGACTTGTTGTCTGGTTGAAATAGGTAAGACCTATTTATACAAGTCGAGATTGAAACGTACCCTGGCCTCATGAAGGAAGAGAGTAAAGGGTGAAATAATCGGAGGAGGTTGTAACCGCATGGTGTTAATGGGTGAAAACGTTTTCACCATTATTTCCTCATCTATTTGACCGTTTTATTCCTTTTCACGCTTTCTTAATGTGAGCGTAGTGTATGCAGTGCAAGTCAATGACCGTAAACCAAAACCCTGGAAAGCATCCCCCAGTTTGTGTTGATATCTCGAGTGTTGGTTGCACCTTGAGTGCAAGTGGCAATGCCAGAGCTGCTAGTGGCGTATGTGGCATGTGCCAATGGCATGTGCGGAATGCCTTGGTGGTAGGTTGCACGGTTTTGCAAGTTAGGCTACCAGCGTGTGTGTTTGGCATGCGCCAATGGCATATGCGGAATGCCTTGGTGGTAGGTTGCACGGTTTGCAAGTTAGGCTACCAGCGTGTGTGTTTGGCATGCGCCAATGGCATGTGCGGAATGCCTTGATGGTAGGTTGCACGGTTTGCAAGTTAGGATACCAGCGTGTGTGTTTGGCATGTGCCAATGGCATGTGCGGAATGCGTTGGTGGTAGGTTGCACGGTTTGCAAGTTAGGCTCCCAGCGTGTGTGTTTGGCATGTGCCGATGGCATGCGTGGTCGTTAGGGCCGTGGCCTTGGTATGAAAAGCTACCAGCGAGCATGTTGGCATGTGCCAATGGCATGCGTGGTACGTTAGGTTTGTGGCCTTGGTAGGAAAAGCTACCGGTGAGCATGTTGGCATGCGCCAATGGCATGCGTGGCTGTTAGGGCCGTGGCCTTGGTAGGAAAAGCTACCAAGCGAGCATGTTGGCATGTGCCAATGGCATGCGTGGCCGTTAGGCCGTGGCCTTGGTAGGAAAAGCTACCGGCGAGCATGTTGGCATGTGCCAATGGCATGCGTGGCCGTTAGGGCCGTGGCCTTGGTAGGAAAATCTACCAGCGAGCATGTTGGCATGTGCCAATGGCATGCGTGGCCGTTAGGGCCGTGGCCTTGGTAGGAAAAGCTACCAGCGAGCATGTTGGCATGAGCCAATGGCATGCGTGGCCGACTTGACCTAGTTGCACGTTTTGCAAGCCTAGGGCGCTATATTTGGCATGCGCCAATGGCATAGCGGCTTGGAATTATGGCTTGTGGTACGTGTTGGCATGTGCCAATGGCACGTCGGCCATGTTGACCTAGTTGCACGTTTTGCAAGCCTAGGGGCGCTATATTTGGCATGCGCCAATGGCATAGCGGCTTGGAAATATGGCTTGTGGTACGTGTTGGCATGTGCCAATGGCACGTACGGCCATGTTGACCTAGTTGCAAGTTTTGCAAGCCTAGGGCGCTATATTTGGCATGCGCCAATGGCATAGCGGCTTTGGAAATATGGCTTGTGGTACTGTTTGTACCCCTAATATTCTACACAAATAAATGGGCTAACTTAGTTACTTAGGCCTCCAAAACTCCTTCTAGTGGCAAAGGAGGGTTCATTGGGCCTAAGGTGCTTCCCTTGTTTGCCCAAAAAATGGCTAACTAGGCCTAACAAACGCCCCATGTACAAGCCCATAGGCTAAAAGTTTCACAACACAAGCGTCCCACGTCACCATTGACACGTCATCGGAGGTGCCCGTCACCAACATGACGCGTCCCAAAAGCAGTGCCACGTAAGCGCGGATCGGCTCCATATCGCCACGTAGCGACGGAGGTGCCACGCTACCGCGGACGATGCGACGTGGCGATCGACACGTCGGCGGCAGAGATGCCATGTCAGCTGGCGAGATGATGTGGCATAAGCCACGTCAACAAATTGTTGCCACGTCAGCATAGATGATGACGTGTCAGTTGGCGGGTCAACATGAAAGATGACGTGGCAGATGCCACGTTAGCACTACACGCCACATCAGCCGCGGCCCAAGCCGGCGGCCAACGGCAGTACTCGGCGATTAATTGGAAAATCGCCGATTAATTAGTGCAGTAGACTAATCGGCGATTAATCGAAGATCGATTATTTGGTCTTTGATTCAGCGTTGCTCGATGTGATCTAATCCCGTAGCCCGGATATTTGCGCTTGATCCTATTTCTCTAAGGATATTTCTTCCAGTTTGCTTACACCCATTTCTCTTACACCTTTTGGTTATCCACACCCCATTATAATTCCTTAACTTAGTAATGGAAGTTTACGGAATATCTTGGGAACTATGCAAGGATGAATGGGGCATGCAACCATGCGGTCATGCGGCATGCATGTATAATGTTGCGGGGAGACATGCGGGGCTATTATTACAGGGAGACATGCAAGGCTGGTTATTGCAGGGAGGCATGCGAGGGCCGATAATGGCAATTGATATCTGCCATAAAATAAAAGAAATAAAACGGAAATTCGCACATATAAATGGAGAGTTTCACAACCAAAATGGTAAGCAATCTTCCAGTTAAAAATCTCCTGTGAAAAATCCAATACTGACTTTAGCATCGGAGGGTTTTTTGCAGGTACCCCCCCTTTCTCCATAATTCAATTGAAGATCCAGTCACGAATCAATTATCAGCAAAATCATCATTCATATTTACGTGTTTGGGGTAGGAGGAATTTTACCTTACAAGCAGGTGGTGGCGCAGAGCAAGGGTTTGAAAAAAGATTATCGATTTTTACCAAATCGAGTTATGGCAATAGTTAGACATTTGCACGAAGGTCGATTCTAATGACAATTCCCAACCGCAGCAGAGACGCGAAATTGAGAGGAACGAAATTGATGTTCAATCTGCACTGCTATACCTTTTGAAGCAGACGGGGTCAAGATCATACTCACAACGAGATCAATGGATCGTGGGCCCGAGACCAAGATCATTTTTCGTGACAGAGCTCAGATCTGAATCGGAGAAAGGAAAAACAACGTCGATCGATAACGAAGTTATTGACGTTGATGGGGAAAACCCAGATGTTCGTGGAAACAAAGGGTATGCGTTCGGCAGCCCATCTAGGAGGAATCGCAATCGACAAGATGCGAGATGGGCGCCAGCGACTCAAGACGAGAGGAAGAACAACTCTGCGAATCGGCTAGACGAGTTAGAGAAGGATAATGCTCTCGAGATTAGAACGTGAAAACCAACCTCGGCCTAGGGTCTGGTGTTTTGAATAATCGGAGGTCCGATCTGTTTGGCAACGCCTTGGAAATCGGATTGAACCACAAGTCGCAGACTCTAACGAGAGATGTGATCCATCTTGATCGACCAAACAGAATCTATTGGTCAATGGAGAATTACAAACGCGACCCGGGCGGCGGGAAATCGGACATTTGCAACTCAACGAGGCGCGGCCGGAACTACGTCTCATTCAAAACGGCTCGGGAATGACGAGAATGAAGCTCGAGACCAACACGACGAGGGTGACTTTTGGGACGATTACTATGCTCGTTCGGAGAAAGCGAGAATGAGAAGAGAGACTACTGCACGAAGAAGAAAGAAAATGAGATCGGATAATCATATTCGGAGGACTGGGATTATGAGCAGGAAGGCGGTTCCTCGAGATGGCGACCTAGACGCGATAACGAAGCTCGTCTTGCCAAGATGATCGAGAAAGTAATGATGAAAAAACAATCCGAGAAGAAAAGATGGAAAGGCTACATCGAGCGGCGGAGCTCCTTTCAAGCGAGAATATCGAGAGAATTCGGGCCGCCAATGAATTTTTAGTTCCAAAATTACCGAGAATTCGATGAGAAAGCTGATGATCCAGATCGGCACGTTTTACACTATGAGACTGCCATGTCCTTGTGGCGATACAACGGCGAGTTGATGTGTAAAATATTTCCGCAATCCTTGACGGGAGGAGCTATAACGTGGTTCAACCGGCTTATCATAGTCGATCGGGACTTACCATAAGCTGATGGATGATTTTTTTGTAACTATAAGTACAACAAACGTGGACCGGAAAGGATGCCATTCTTTGTTCCTTTTAGGAATTCGGAAGGAGGAAAGCATCGGGACAATTCACTAGGCGTTTCAAGCAAGAGTTAGCGGACGTGGATGGAGCCAACGACCAAGTTGTCATTGCGGCATACAAACAAGCTTACCAACATGATCAAGAGAGGTGTGTACGGTTCTTTGGTCAAGAGACCACCAAAAACTTTGGAAGAACTATATGATCGAGTAGAAGAGTACGCCGAGTGGAGGACGATTCTAAAGCTCGAGAAGAAGTTCACAAATCATCCAATCATCCAAGCGATGGTAAGAGAGAAAAATCCAAGAACCATTGACGGACATCATAATGATCGCGGGGATGTTGGATGAGAAAAATCAAGGTGAACGCATGGAAGGCGGGTATCGAAATTTCACGATATGAAGCGACCCCGCCGAGCATAAGTATCAGAGGTATTGTACGAAAAAATACACAAAGATTTGAGCCCCCACGTCCTTTGGCAGCGAAACACGAGATAAACGTGATAGGAGCAAATCTTGCAAGTTCCATAAAGACCATGGTCACAAAGCGAGAAGCTGCCGCTCTTTCTGAGATCGAGATTCAGCGAATGATCGATCCAGGAAAGCTGTGATACGTGAAAAGGACTTTGTAAAGGTCCGGACAGTTTGGCACAACCAACGTGATTAACGCACATGTGATTAACGTCGGCCACGCCGGGATCCATTCAATGACCAGGCGGGCATCAAAAGACGAAACCGGGGAGGAAGCTCGGGCGGTTGAAAGAGTGGTACTTGACAAATCACATCGATTTTGTCAGCGGTAATGGAGCGAAACTTCGGGAACTTGGATGCACAAAGATCGAGTTCTCGATGCGGACATGATAGGTGTATATGCTCCCCACAATGATGCTATCGTTATAAGCTTGCTTGGATTGGCATGTTTCGTGTACACGGATTCTAGTTGATACGGGAAGTTCGGTGGCGTCTTTGTTCTCGGGAGCTTACTCCTCTATGAATCTTCCACACGACTTGATCGAGGAGGATGAAAATCCAATTCTCGGTTTCAGCGGAGAAGTTACAAAGGCGATTGGAAAAGTGAAAATACCTATAACTTGATGGTGACAAGTCCGTCTTGGGCACTTTCTTGTTGTTGGATTGCAGAGCACCCTACAATGCGATTGTAGGACGAGATTGGCTACATGAGATCGGTGCAGTCACATCATCTAATCATCAATGCTTGAAGTTTATTACCCAAGAAGGAGTCGTGAAAGTGAGAGGCGGCGGATGGCGCCCACAAGTGTCATGAGAGTGCAATGGATGAGTACAAGAAGTCAGAAGTCAGTGGCAACCAGATCATGCGAGTCGAGCAGAAATAGCAATTACAGAATCCTCTCCCTCCAGAATCATATAGGGGAGAGGACGCGGTGAACCCCAACGGTTGAAGCGATCGAGGTCAAATTGGAGATGAGGAGCACAAAACAACGTTCGTAGGGGCAGATCTGCTGAACATGAACGTGATGGTTTGATTACATTGCTAAGGGCAAGCGCAGACGTTTTCGCATGGAGTTTTTTGAGATGCCGGGGATAGATCCGAATGTAGCACTGCCACAGAGGCTAAATATCGATGAGAATTTCCATCTGTTCGACGAGAAAATCGAAATATGGCGCAAAGCAAAAAGATGGAGATTCGAAGAGGTCGAAAAAGTGTTGGAAGCAGGATTTATTCGACCAAGTACAATATCCAGTTGGCTGTCAAATGTCGTACATTAGAAGAAGAATGGTAAAATTAGGTATGCAGTATCGATTTCTTGATTTGAATAAAGCTTGTCCGAGTGATCCCTACCATCTACCACGGATAAGAGATTTGGTGGATGCAACTGTGGGTATGGGAAGCTGTCATTCATGGACGGTTTTTTGGGTATAACCAAATACCTTTGTTCGAGGACGACCAAGAGCATCTGCGTTCGTGGTGCGAGCGAGAGGAGTTTCTTGCTATCTTTGTAATGCCGTTCGGGCTTAAGAACACAGGGGCAACCTACCAGCACTTGGTAGACCATATGTTCAAGGATCTGATTGGGAAGTCGATGGAAGTATACATCGATGATATGGTAGTGAAATCTCTGCAAAAAGAATCGCATTTTCTCGATCTGAAAAATACGTTCGATATCTTAAGGCAATATCGTATGAGGCTCAATCCAGCAAAATGTTCATTTGGGCTATCATCAGGAAAGTTCCTTGGATACTTGATGACACACAGAGGAATCGAGGCAAATACGGAACAAATCAGAGCCATCAGAGAAATGCCATCCCCAAGAACGAAGAAGGAGGTCCAGAAGCTAGCGGGACGATTAGAATCTTTAAACCGTTTCATCTCACGATCGTCGGATCGATTCAAGCCATTCTTTGATGTTTTGAAAAAACAGTGAATTTTGGTTGGACGGATGAGTGCGAAAGGGCTTTTGATGAGATCAAGCAGTATTTGTCAACTCCCCTAGTTTTGGTGAGTATTAAAACTGGACAACCGGTCGGAGTATATCCGGCATTTGCAACGGAGAAGCATTTGTTAGTGCGGTCTTGTTTATTCTGGATCCACATGAGAAACACTGTATACTTCGTCGGTAAATCCTTGACGAGGCGGAAACACGGTACAAGAAAATTGAGAAGATAGCACTTGCACTTTTCCATGCATCTCATCGCCTCAAGCCTTATTTCCAAGGAAGGCAGATCGTAGTATACTCAGAATACCCAAGGAAGGCAGTCGACTAGCCATATGGTCAAATTTTCTGGGGGCGTATGAGATCAAGTACGAAACCAAAACTGCAGAGAAAGGACATGCTTTGGATGCCTTTGCTAGCGAGATTTTCTGTGGGACGATATAGAAATGGTTCTTGACGAAGAAGTGGAGTTGTTCAAACCCTTTGAGCGATCCTTGATCGAGTGGGGGTGAGTGCGCAATGGAGATCGATACACCAGAACCATTATGGTATGTTCGATGGGTCATCAAGCGTTGGTGGTCTTTGGAGTTGGATCGTCATCCTTACTCTCGAAGGTTCGAGGATCGAGAAAGCGACAGGTTAGGTTTTCAAGCATCAAACAATGAAGCTGAATATGAAAGTTTGCAATAATCGGTTTAAAAGCTATCAAACGGTTAGATGCGAAGAACGTGAAGGCTGGTCATTGATTCCATGCTAGTGGTCAACCGGTTTAAGGGACCTACAAAGCCAAGGAAGAGAGAATGGCCACAGTATTTGGATCATATGAAAAAGCTAGCAAATGATTTCGACCAATTCTCTATTGGGCGAGAGACCACGGTTGGAAAACAGGCATGCGAGATGCTTTGGCATATCTTTCTTCCGCATGAAACCGATTCCACCCGTTTTGTTGTAGTAGATTTCCAAGAGTTACCTAGCAACTCCGATGCTGACCAATTTGTTCGGCTCTCGAACACGCTAGTGGGGCGAGATGGTAACTACATCGACACGGGGGATACTGAGAACATCGACAGCAACATGGATGTTGACAGTCCAGTGACAGATAATTCAGGCAGTCATGTTGAAAACATTACAGATTGGCGTCAACCATTCATCCAGTACCTGACAACCGGCGAACTCCCGAAGATGAGAAAGCGTTTGCAAAGGTGAGGAAGAATTCATGGAGATACTCAATGATCGAAGAAATTTGTTATACCGCAAACTTTGTTGCTTTGGAGCCATTTTTGCGATGCATATCAGCCTAGGAAGGACAAATAATACTTGCGGAGGCTCATGAGGGGATTTGTGGCAGCCATTCCGGAGGGCGCAGTCTCGCACACAGGATACTTACCTAGGGGTATTTCTGTCCGTACATGCAGAAAGACGCTAAAGAATATGCGCAGAAATGTGTGCCATGCCAAGAACACGCTCCAATTCCGAAAAGGCCCATGACGAACTACATCCGAGTTTTTAGTCCTGGCCATTCTCTATGTGGGGATTGGACATCGTTGGTAGCTCCCAAAGCTCTGAGGCGTCGGATTCGTGCTAGCCGCTCACCGATTATTTCACTAAGTGGGTCGAAGCAGTGGAACTGGTACACGTCACCAGACATGATGTGAAAAGGTTCATATGGGAGAACATCGTCTGCAGGTTCGGAATCCTGACGCGATAATATCAGACAATGGGAAGCAGTTTGATTCAGGAGTAATCAAAGACTTTTGCAAGGGCCTGAGTATCCGCCACAATTTCTCGTCTCCTTACTATGCTCAAAGCAACGGGCAGGCAGAAGCAACCAACCGAGTTATTATGGACAACCTCAAGAAACGGCTGGAGAAGGCGAAGGGAAAATGGACTGAAGAATTCCTGGAGTCTTATGGTCCTATCGAACAACCCCGAAAAGATCCACCGGATTTTCTCCATTTACATTGGCGTATGGGACGAGGCGGTCATACCACCGAGGTACAACTCAAGACTACCAAAACTCGTCTTTGTCAAGTGCAGGAAAAACGACGACATAATCGGCTTTGGATAAAGAGTTCTTTGGAAGAACAAAGAGAAACAACCTTGCAGCGGTTGGTAGATGCGGCGAGGCAATCAAGTTTGGGATATGATCGCAAGGTCGGAGAACGGTCGTTCAAACCAGGGAATATGTCTGAAAAAAACCGAGCAGCCACAATGGGCCGAGGCGTGGGGAAGATCGGAGCGGCCAGGGAAGGCCCATACATAGTGGATAGACCAAAGCATCTCGTGGATCCTACTACTTAAAGAATCTCGACCAGCCCGAGGATTCGAAGCCATGGAAGCCGTGGAATTCGTTCCACTTGAAAAAGTTTTATCATTAGAAGTAGATTCAAATCCTCTTTGTCTTGCACTCTTTTCCTTTTTGATGGTTTTGTCCCACTGGGTTTTCCACTCAAAGGTTTTAACGAGGCAGCTATGGTCGAAGCAGTAGGTATTTATCTTGTTATTTCAATTTAGAGATTTTAATTCAACATTATTTTGGTATTCCAGATTTTATCAATATTGTTCGTGTTAATTATAAGCTGCTGCGGATGATCAAATCCACAGTCATCCCTAAATGACAAAATAGTACAGTTCGAGTCTATTGTCAGCAACGTCTCTGATACCTCGTGGATAGGGTGAATGCACAGTTCGAGCATCTCTACCCTATCTAAAATTTACCCCCATCAGGTGGGGCAGCAACAATGTGGCAAACATTTTCATCTGTCCAGGCACGTGAAAATATACACATCCCAAACTCTGCGCTCATCTTGAATAGCAGAATTGGCCCCTGCTTGAATTCAAGATAGCGAGAAAAACTCAACTTTTCACTCCATGCGCGAGCAAAATGCAGCGAGGAGGTGCACCCCTGCGCAAGCATTGAGCAGCATGACACAAAACATACTGGGGGCGAGTTATATGTCACCTCAACCATTTGGGGGCAAGATGTGTAACACTCCAGCGCAAACAACACATCCTTGGGGACGAGTTGCGTAACACTCCGAACAACACGCTCGGGGGCGAGTTATGTAGCACTCCAGAAAAATACAAAATCAGAGGGGAACCCAAACTTCTTAACCCATAACAAGTTATGGATTAAGAGGGGGCGATGTTTGTACCCCTAATATTCTACACAAATAAATGGGCTAACTTAGTTACTTAGGCCTCCAAAACTCCTTCTAGTGGCAAAGGAGGGTTCATTGGGCCTAAGGTGCTTCCCTTGTTTGCCCAAAAAATGGCTAACTAGGCCTAACAAACGCCCCATATACAAGCCCATAGGCTAAAAGTTTCACAACACAAGCGTCCCACGTCACCATTGACACGTCATCAGAGGTGCCACGTCACCAACATGACGCGTCAGCAAAATAGGTGCCATGTAAGCACAGATCAGCTCCATATACTGCCACATATGCAGACAGAAGGTGCCACGTCGCGGCGATCGGCGTGCAAACACGTCGGTGCCCAGAGATAGCGTGGCGTGGCGAGATGATGTGGCATAAGCCACGTCAACAAATTGTTGCCACGTCAGCATAGATGATGACGTGTCAGTTGGCGTGTCAACATGAAAGATGGCGTGGCGAGATGCCACGTAGCACTGCACGCCACATCGCCGTGGCTGAGCAGCCGTGACGGCAGCGTATCGGCGATTAATTGGAAAATCGCGATTGGTGGTACGGCGCGACTAATCGGCGATTAATCGGCAGCGATTATTTGGTCTTTGATTCAGCGTTGCTCGATGTGATTTAATCCCGTAGCCCCGGATATTTGCGTCCCAGTCCTATTTCTCTGAGGATATTTCTTCCACGTTTGCTTACACCCATTTCTCTTACACCTTTTGGTTATCCACACCCATTATAATTCCTTAACCATAATGGAAGTTTCTGGAATATCTTGGGAACTATGCGAGGAAGCCGGGGCATGCAACCATGCGGTCATGCGGGCATGCGGGAGTATAATGTTGCGAGGGGAGACATGCGGGGTATTATTGTAGGGAGACATGCGAGGGCGGTTGTTTGCATGGAGGCATGCGAGGACCATTTAATGGCAATTGATATCTGCCATAAAATCAAAGAAATAAAACGGAAATTCACACATATAAATGGAGAGTTTCACAACCAAAATGGTAAGCAATCTTCCAGTTAAAAATCTCCTGTGAAAAATCCAATGCGACTTTAGCATCGGAGGGTTTTTGCAGTACCCCCCTTTCTCCATAATTCAATTGAAGATCCAGTCCACGAATCAATTATCAGCAAAATCATCATTCATATTTCTGTGTTTGGGGTAGGAGGAATTTTACCTTACAAACAGTGGCGCCGAGCAAGGGTTTCGAAAAAAGATTATCGATTTTTACCAAATCGAGTTATGGCAATAGTTAGACAGACTGCACGAAGGTCTGATTCTAACAGCAATTCCCAACCCGCGGGAGACGCGAAAGTGTGAGGAGGAAGAAAGTGAGGTTCAATCTGCACCTGCTATACCCACTGGAAACAGACATGGTCAAGATCATACTCACAACAGATCAATGGATCGTGGACGAGACCAAGATCGTTTTCGTGACAGAGCTCCAGATCTGAATCGGAGAAAGGAAAAACAACGTCTGATCGATAACGAAGTTATTGGCGTTGATGGGGAAAACCCGGATGTTCGTGGAAACAAAGGGTATGCGTTCGGCAGGCCCATCTAGGAGGAATCGCAATCGACGGGATGCGTGAGATGGCCACACCGCGACTCCGGATAGAGGAAGAACAACTCGAATCGGCTAGACGAGTTAGAGAAGGAGAATGCTCTACTTGAGATTAGAACGTGAAAACCAACCTCGGCCTAGGTATGGTGTTTTGAATAATCGAGAGGGTCGATCTGTTTGGCAACGCCTTGGAAATCGGATTGAACCACAAGTCGCGAGACTCTAACGAGAGATGTGATCCATCTTGATCGACAGACGACAGAATCTATTGGTCACTGGAGAATTCCAAACGACCCGGGCGGCGAGGAAATCGGACAGTGCAACTCAACGAGCGCATCCGAACTACGTCTCATTCAAAACGGCTCGGGAATGGCGAGAATGAAGCTCGAGACCAACACGACGAGGGTGACTTTCGGGACGATTACTATGCTCGTTCGGAGCAAGGCGAGGCATGGCGAGAGAGACTACTCGCAGAAGAAAGAAAATGAGATCGGATAATCATATTCCTAGAGGATCGGGATTATGAGCGGGAAGGCAGTTCCTCAGATGGCGACCTAGACGCGATAACAGAAGCTCGTCTTGCCAAGATGATCGAGAAAGTAATGATGAAAAAACAATCCCGAGAAGAAAAGATGGAAAGGCTACATCGGCGGCGGGAGCTCCTTTCAAGCGAATATCGGAGAATTCGGGCCGCCAATGAATTTTTTTAGTTCCAAAATTTAGGAATTCGATGAGAAAAGCGATGATCCAGATCAGACGTTTTACACTATGAGACTGCCATGTCCTTGTGGCGATCAATGACGAGTTGATGTGTAAAATATTTCCGCAATCCTTGGAGGAGGAGCTATAACGTGGTTCAACCGGCTTCTATCACGAGTCGATCGGGAGTTACCATGTTTGATCGATGATTTTTGCTGTAACTATAAGTACAACAAGCGTGACCGGAAAGGATGCCATTCTTTGTTCCTTTTAGGAATTCGGAAGGAGGAAAGCATCGAGACAATTCACTAGGCGTTTCAAGCAAGAGTTAGCGGACGTGGATGGAGCCAACGACCAAGTTGTCATTGCGGCATACAAACAAGCTTACCAACATGATCAGAGAGTGTGTATACGGTTCTTTGGTCAAGAGACCACCAAAAACTTTGGAAGAACTATATGATCGAGTAGAAGAGTACGCGAGTGGAGGGCGATTCTAAAGCTCGAGAAGAAGTTCACAAATCATCCAATCATCCAAGCGATGGTAAAGAGAAAAATCCAAGAACCGTTGAGCGGACATCATAATGATCGCGGGGATGTTGGGAGAGAAAAATCAAGGTGAACGCATGGAAGGCGGGTATCGAAATTTCACGATATGAAGGCGTGACCCGCTGAGCATAAGTATCCAGAGCTATCGAAAAAATACACAAAGATTTGAGCCCCCACGTCCTTTGGCGGCGAAAACACGAGATAAACGTGATAGGAGCAAATCTTTGCAAGTTCCATAAAGACCATGGTCACAAAGCGAGAATTGCCGCTCTTCTGAGATCGAGATTCAGCGAATGATCGATCTTTGGGAAGCTGCAACGATACGTGAAAAAGGACTTTGGAAAAGGTCCGGACGGTTTGGCACAACCAACGTGATTAACGCACATGTGATTAACGTCAGCCCACGCCGGGATCCATTCAATGACCAGGCGGGCATCAAAAAGCGAAACCAGGAGGAAGCTCGGGCGGTTGAAAGAATGGTACTTGACAAATCACATCGATTTTGTCAGCGGTAA
Source organism: Papaver armeniacum (assembly GCA_023531295.1). Classification (NCBI taxonomy): domain Eukaryota; kingdom Viridiplantae; phylum Streptophyta; class Magnoliopsida; order Ranunculales; family Papaveraceae; genus Papaver; species Papaver armeniacum. The sequence goes on from JAJJWW010003902.1 coordinate 425,851, forward strand.
TGGAGCGAGAAACTCGGGAACTTGGATGCACAAAGATCGAGTTCTCGATGCGGACATGATAGGTGTATATGCTCCCCACAATGATGCTATCGTTATAACTTTGCTTGGATTGGCATGTTTCGTGTACACGGGATTCTAGTTGATACTGGGAAGTTCGGTGGCGTCTTGTTTCGTGGAGCTTACTCCTCTATGAATCTTCCACACGACTTGATCGAGGAGGATGAAAATCCAATTATCGGTTTCGGCGGAGAAGTTACAAAGGCGATTGGAAAAGTGAAAATACCTATAACAGTGGTGACAAGTCCGTCTTGGGCACTTTCTTGTTGTTGGATTGCAGAGCACCCTACAATGCGATTGTAGGACGAGATTGGCTGCATGAGATCGGTGCGATCACATCATCTAATCATCAATGCTTGAAGTTTATTACCCAAGAAGGAGTCGTGAAAGTGAGAGGCGACCAGATGGCCGCCCACAAGTGTCATGAGAGTGCAATGGATGAGTACAAGAATTCAAAAGTCAGTGGCAACCAGATCATGCGAGTCGAGCAGAAATAGCAATTACAGAATCCTCTCCCTCCAGAATCATATAGGGGAGAGGACGCTTGGTGAACCCCCAACGGTTGAAAGCGATCGAGGTCCAAATTGGAGATGAGGAGCACAAAACAACGTTCGTAGGGGCGAGATCTTGCTGAACATGAACGTGATGGTTTGATTACATTGCTAAGGGCAAACGCCGAGCGTTTTCGCATGGAGTTTTCTTTGAGATGCCGAGGGATAGATCCGAATGTAGCTGCCCATGGGGCTAAATATCGATGAGAATTTCCATCTGTTCGATGAGAAAATCGAAATATGGCGCAAAGCAAAAAGATGGAGTTCTTGAAGAGGTCGAAAAGTTTGGAAGCGGGATTTATTCGACCGTACAATATCCAAGTTGGTTGTCAAATGTCGTACTTGTTAGAAGAAGAATGGTAAAATTCGTATACGTATCGATTTTTCCGATTTGAATAAAGCTTGTCCGAGTGATCCGTACCCGCTACCACGGATAAGAGATTTGGTGGATGCAACCGCGGGTATGGGAGAACTGTCATTCATGGACGGTTTTCGGGTATAACCAAATACCTTTGTTCGAGGACGACCAAGAGCATCTTTGCGTTCGTGGTGACGAGAGGAGTTTTTGCTATCTTTGTAATGCCGTTCGGGCTTAAGAACACGAGGGCAACCTACCAGCACTTGGTAGACCATATGTTCAAGGATGCGATTGGGAAGTCGATGGAAGTATACATCGATGATATGGTAGTGAAATCTCGGCAAAAAGAATCGCATTTTCTTGATACGCAAAAATACGTTCGATATCTTAAGGCAATATCGTATGAGGCTCAATCCAAACCAAAATGTTCATTTGGGCTATCATCGGGAAAGTTCCTTGGATACTTGATGACACACGAGAGGAATCGAGGCAAATACGGAACAAATCGAGCCATCAGAGAAATGCCATCCCAAGAAGCGAAGAAGGAGGTCCAGAAGCTAGCGGGACGATCAGAAGCTTTAAACTGTTTCATCTCACGATCGTCGGATCGATTCAAGCCATTCTTTGATGTTTTGAAAAAAGCAGTGAATTTTGGTTGGACGGATGAGTGCGAAAGGGATTTTGATGAGATCAAGCAGTATTTGTCAACTCCCCAGTTTTGGTGAGTCAAAAGCTGGACAACCTTGTCGGAGTATATCTGCTCGCAACGGAGAACGCATTTGTTAGTGCAGTCTTTGTTTGTTACGGATCCACATGAGAAACCTATATACTTCGTCAGTAAATCCTTGACGGGGGCGGAAACACGGTACAAGAAAATTGAGAAGATAGCACTTGCACTTTTCCATGCATCTCATCGCCTCAAGCCTTATTTCCAAGGAAGGAAGATCGTAGTATACTCAGAATACCCAAGGAAGGCAGTCAACTAGCCATATGGTTAAATTTTTTGGGGGCGTATGATATCAAGTACGAAACCAAAACTGCAGAGAAAGGACATGCACTGGCTGCACTGCTAGAAGATTTTCCTGTGGACGATATAGAAATGGTTGCTGACGAAGAAGTGGAGTGTTCAAACCACCAGCGAGTCCGATCGACCGGGGTGAGTCGCAATGGAGATCGATACACACGAACCATTATGGATGTATTCTTGATGGGTCATCAAGCGTTGGTGGTCTTTGGAGTTGGATGCGTCATCCTTACTCCCGAAGGTTCGAGGATCGAAAGCGACAGCTGGGTTTTCAAGCATCAAACAATGAAGTGAATATGAAGGCTGCAATAATCGGTTTAAAAAAGCTATCAAACAGGTTAGATGCGAAGAACGTGAAGTGGTCATTTGATTCCATGCTAGTGGCTAACCAGTTTAAGGGACCTACAAAGCCAAGGAAGAGAGAATGGCCCTGTATTTGGATCATATGAAAAAGCTAGCAAATGAGTTCGACCAATTCTCTATTGGGCGAGACCACGGTTGGAAAACGAGGCATGCGGATGCTTTGTCATATCTTTCTTCCGCATGATAAACCGATTCCACCGTTTTGTTGTAGTAGATTTCCAAGAGTTACCTAGCATCTCCGATGACCAATTTGTTCGCTCTCGAACACGCTAGTGGGGGCGAGATGGTAGCTACATCAGCACATGGGGATACGAGAACATCGGCGGCAATATGGATGTTGATGAGTCCGGTGTGAGATAATTCGAGGCGGTCATGTTGAAAACATTACAGGTGGCGTCAACCATACATCCATACACGACAACCGGCGAACTCCACGAAGATGGAAAGCTGGCTGCAAAGGTGAGGAAGAATTCATGGAGATACTCAATGATCGAAGGGGATGTTATACCGCAAACCTGTTGCTTTGGAGCCATTTTTGCGATGCGTATCGCCCGAGGAAGGACAAATAATACTTGCGGAGGCTCAAGAGGGGATTTGTGGCAGCCATTACGGAGGGCGAGTCTCGCACCTGAGGATACTTACCCAGGGTATTTCTGTCCGTACATGCGAGAAAGACGCTAAAGAATATCGCGAGAAATGTGTGCCATGCCAAGAACACGCTCCCGATTCCGAAAAGGCCATGCCAACGAACTACATCCAGTTTTTAGTCCCCTGGCCATTCTCTATGTGGGGATTGGACATCGTCGGAGCCGCTCCCAAAGCTCCTGAGGCGTCGATTCGTGCTAGCCGCTCTGGATTATTTCACCAAGTGGGTGAAGCAAAGGGCTTGGTACACGTCACCGAGACATGATGTGAAAAGGTTCATATGGGAGAACATCGAAATGCGGATGTTCGGAATCCCAGACGCGATAATATCGGACAATGGGGAAGCGATTTGATTCGGGAGTAATCAAAGACTTTTGCAAGGGCACGAGTATCCGCACAATTTCTCGTCTCCTTACTATGCTCAAAGCAACGAGCGCGGCGAAGCAATCACCGAGTTATTATGGACAACCTCAAGAAGCATTTGGAGAAGGCGAAGGGAAAATGGTGAAGAATTCCCAGAGTCTTATGGTCCTATCGAACAACCCAGAAAAGATCCACAGGATTTTCTCCATTTACATTGGCGTATGGGACGGAGGCGGTCATACCCCGAGGTACAACTCAAGACTACCAAAACTCGTCTTTGTCAAGTCAGGAAAAACGACGACATACTTGGCTTTGGATAAGGAGTTCTTTGGAAGAACAAAGAGAAACAACCTTGCGGCGGTTGGTCCGATACGGCAGCGGCAATCAAGCAGGATATGATCGCAAGGTCGGAGAACTAGTCGTTCAAACCGGGGAATATGTCTGAAAAAACCCGAGCGCCACAATGGGAAGGCGTAGGAAGCTCGGAGCAAGCGGGAAGGCCCATACATAGTGGATAGACAAGCATCTCGTGGATCCTACTACTTAAAGAATCTAGGCGGGCCGAGGATTCGAAGCCATGGAAGCCGTGGAATTCGTTCCACTTGAAAAAGTTTTATCATTAGAAGTAGATTCAAATCTGATGTCTTTGCACTCTTTTACTTTTTGATGGTTTTGTCCCCTTTGGGTTTTCCACTCAAAGGTTTTTAACGAGGCAGCTGTGGTCGAAGCAGTAGGTATTTATCTTGTTATTTCAATTTAGAGATTTTAATTCAACATTATTTTGGTATTCCAGATTTTATCAATATTGTTCGTGTTAATTATAAGCTGCTGCGGATGATCAAATCCACAGTCATCCCTAAATGACAAAAGCGATACGGTTCGAGTCTATTGTCGACAACGTCTCTGATACCTCGTGGATAGGGTTAATGCACAGTTCGAGCATCTCTACCCTATCTAAAATTTACCCCCATCAGGTGGGGCAGCAACAATGTGGCAAACATTTTCATCTGTCCATGCACGTGAAAATATACACATCCCAAACTCTGCGCGCATCTTGAATAGCAGAATTGGCCCCCTGCGCGAATTCAAGATAGCAGAAAAACTCAACTTTTCACTCCATGCGCGAGCAAAATGCAGCGACGGGGAGGTGCACCTGCAAGCATTGAGCGACATGACACAAAACATGCGGGGCGAGTTATATGTCACCTCAACCATTTGGGGGCAAGATGTGTAACACTCCAGCGCAATCAACACATCCTTGGGGAAGAGTTGCATAACACTCCGAACAACACGCTCGGGGCGAGTTATGTAGCACTCCAGAAAAATACAAAATCAGAGGGGAACCCGAACTTCTTAACCCATAACAAGTTATGGATTAAGAGGGGGCGATGTTTGTACCCCCTAATATTCTACACAAATAAATGGGCTAACTTAGTTACTTAGGCCTCCAAAACTCCTTCTAGTGGCAAAGGAGGGTTCATTGGGCCTAAGGTGCTTCCCCTTGTTTGCCCAAAAATGGCTAACTAGGCCTAACAAACGCCCCATGTACAAGCCCATAGGCTAAAAAGTTTTCACAACACAAGCGTCGGCAAAGTCAGGTGCCCACGTAACCGCGATCGGCTCCATATACCGCCACGTCGCCATACGACAGAGGTGCCACGTCAGCATAATTGCTGACGTGGCAGTCGACATGTCAACAACCCGAGATGCCACGTCAACAGGCGAGATGACGTGGCATAAGCCACGTCAGCAAATTGCTGACGTGGCAGTCGACATGCCAACAACCCGAGATGCCACGTCAACAGGCGAGATGACGTGGCATAAGCCACGTCAGCAAATTGTTGCCACGTCGGCCAAAGATGATGAGCGTGGCGGTTGGCGCGTCAACGGGGAAAGATGACGTGGCGAGTGCCACGTCGACCGCACGCGGCACGTCGGTGCGAAAATGGCGGCCCTCGGAGATTAATTGGAAAATCGCCGATTAATTGGTACAGCGCCGACTAATCGACGATTAATCGGCAGCGATTATTTGGTCTTTGATTCAGTGTTGCTCGATGTGATTTAATCCCGTAGCCCCGGATATTTGCGCCCCAGTCCTATTTCTCTAAGGATATTTCTGCCCCGTTTGCTTACACCCATTTCTCTTACACCTTTTTGTTATCCACACCCCATTTTAATTCCTTAACCATAATGGAAGTTTCGGAATATCTTGGGAACTATGCAAGGAAGCAATGGGGCATGCAACCATGCGATCATGCGGGCATGCGAGGTATAATGTTGCGGGAGACATGCGGGAGGCTATTATTGTAGGGAGACATGCGAGGATTTATTATTGCGAGGGAGGCATGCGGGGCCCAATAATGGCAATTGATATCTGCCATAAAATCAAAGAAATAAAACGGAAATTCGCACATATAAATGGAGAGTTTCACAACCAAAATGGTAAGCAATCTTCCAGTTTAAAATCTCCTGTGAAAAATCCAATACTAACTTTAGCATCGGAGGGTTTTTTGCAGGTACCCCCCCCCCCCTTCTCCATAATTCAATTGAAGATCCAGTCCACGAATCAATTATCAGCAAAATCATCATTCATATTTCTGTGTTTGGGATAGGAGAAATTTTACCTTACAAACAGGTACGTGTTGGCATGTGCCAATGGCACGTACGGCCATGTTGACCTAGTTGCACGTTTTGCAAGCCTAAGGCGCTATATTTGGCATGTGCCAATGGCATAGCGGCTTAGTTTGGCATGGTTGCCAATGAGTGCGATATGTAGTTTGGTTTTGGCGTCGGCGCCATGGTGCGCGATGTGCGGCTTGGTTTTAGCGTTGTTGCCATGGTGCGCGGTGTGTGCGGCTTGGTTTGGCATTGTTGCCATGGTGCGCGGTGTGCGGCTTGGTTTGGCATTGTTGCCATGGTGCGCGTGTGCGGCTTAATTTGGCATTGTTGCCATGGTGCGCAGATGTGCGGCTTGGTTTGGCATTGTTGCCATGGTGTGTGATGTCACGGCTTGGTTTGGCTTTGTTTCCATGGTGCGCAGTGTGCGGCTTGGTTTGGCATTGTTGCCATGGTGCGCAGTGTGCGGCTTGGTTTGGCATTGTTGCCATGGTGCGCAGTGTGCGGCTTGATTTGGAATTGTTGCCATGGTGCGCAGTGTGCGGCTTGGTTTTGGAATTAGGGTTCTGTGTCGAAAACCCTAATCTGGTATTTTGAAAAAATACCCCTATTAATTATTTACACCTGAGTTAAATGCTCATAGTTAATGTGTTGCGGGTAACACTAGGTCACTGGGTTGTTTATGGGTAAAGATCGTTTCTGCCGATTTCGGTAATTTCGGTGGGTGAGTGAGAAACTGATTCAAACCCTAAACAAATGTGCTGCACGTTAGCACTTTATAGATTCGAGAGATCAATCTGTACAAGTCCGACCTAAACCAAGAAATGGCCGTTCCAGACTTGCTTCGGTCACAAAGTGGAGGAGAAGGGTTGATTTGGGGAGGGAAGCAAAGAAAGGTGTTGAGGAGAGTAGTATCTCGACTTGTATCGAAAGTGAAAGCTTAGGAAGCTTGCAAGAGATGAAAGCTTTTTGGGAGAGCTTGCAAAGTTGCCTTTACGAGAGTGTAAGTGTAGTATATTTCTCCCGAAGAGACTGTTATACGGTGGAAATAGGTAAGACCTATTTATACAAGTCGAGATTGAAACGCCACGGCCTCATGAAGGAAGAGAGTAAAGGGTGAAATAATGGGAGGAGGTGGTAACCGCATGGTTTAATGGGTGAAAACGTTTTTCACCATTATTTCCTCTTTTATTTGACCACTTTATTCCTTTTCACGCTTTCTTAATGTGAGCGTAGTGTACGTTACATCTTTGTGATCGCCAAACCAAAACCCTAAAGAAGCATCCCCGGTTTGTGTTGATGTCTCGAGTGTTGGTTGCATCTTGAGTGCAAGTGGCTGCTTAGTAGCGCGTGTGGTCATGCCAATGGCATGTGCGGAATGCTTTGGTGGTAGGTTGCACGGTTTGCAAGTTAGGTTACCAGCGTGTGGGTTTGGCATATGCCAATGGCATGTGCGAAATGCCTTGGTGGTAGGTTGCATGGTTTGCAAGTTAGGCTACCAGCGTGTGGGTTTGGCATGTACCAACGACATGTGCGGAATGCCTTGGTGGTAGGTTGCACGGTTTGCAAGTTAGGCTACCAGCGTGTGCGTTTGGCATGTGTCAATGGCATGCGTGGCCATTAGGGCCGTGACCTTGATAGGGAAACTAGCTAGCGAGCATGTTGGCATGTGCCAATGGCATGCGTGGCCATTAGGGTCGTGACCTTGATAGGGAAGCTAGCTAGCGAGCATGTTGGCATGTGCCAATGGCAATGCGGGGCCGTTAGGGCCGTGGCCTTGATAGGGAAGCTAGCTAGCGAGCATGTTGGCATGTGCCAATGGCATGCGGGGCCATTAGGGCCGTGGCCTTGATAGGGAAACTAGCTAGCGAGCATGTTGGCATGTGCCAATGGCATGCGGGGACATTAGGGCCGTGGCCTTGATAGGGAAGCTAGCTAGCGAGCATGCTTGGCATGTGCCAATGGCATGCGTGGCCATTAGGGCCGTGACCTTGATAGGGAAGCTAGCTAGCGAGCATGTTGGCATGTGCCAATGGCATGGGGCCGTTAGGGCGTGGCCTTGATAGGAAGCTAGCTAGCGAGCATGTTGGCATGTGCCAATGGCATGCGGGGCCATTAGGGCCGTGGCCTTGATAGGGAAACTAGCTAGCGAGCATGTTGGCATGTGCCAATGGCATGCGGGGCCATTAGGGCCGTGGCCTTGATAGGGAAACTAGCTAGCGAGCATGTTGGCATGTGCCAATGGCATGCGGGGCCATTAGGGCCGTGGCCTTGATATGGAAACTAGCTAGCGAGCATGTTGGCATGTGCCAATGGCATGCGGGGCCATTAGGGCCGTGGCCTTGATAGGGAAACTAGCTAGCGAGCATGTTGGCATGTGCCAATGGCATGCGGGGCCATTAGGGCCGTGGCCTTGATAGGGAAACTAGCTAGCGAGCATGTTGGCAAGGTTGCCATGGTGCGCAGAGTGCGGCTTGGTTTGGCAAGGTTGCCATGGTGCGCAGAGTGCGGCTTGGTTTGGCAAGGTTGCCATGGTGCGCGATGATGCGGCTTGGTTTGGCATTCTTTGCCATGGTGCGTGAAGATGCGGCTTGGTTTGGCAAGGTTGCCATGGTGCGCAGAGTGCGTCTTGGTTTGGCAAGGTTGCCATGGTGCGCAGAGTGCGGCTTGGTTTGGCAAGGTTGCCATGGTGCACAGTATGCGGCTTGGTTTGGCATTGCTGCCATGGTGCACAGTATGCGGCTTGGTTTGGCAAGGTTGCCATGGTGCGCGTGATGCGGCTTATTTTGGAATTAGGGTTACGTATTTGAAAACCTAACTGGTATTTTGAAAAAATACCCTATTAATTATTTACACTGAAGTTAAATGCTCTTAGTTAATGTGTTGTGGGTAACACTAGGTCATGGGGTTTTACGATTTTACCCCTTGTTTAAAAACCACCATCAACATTAAGTCCCCTGGCAGCTCGGAACATGGGCTTTGTTGCGAGGTAAGCATAAGATGGTGACAAACTATCAACGAGAAACCTAGTAAAAGAATTGAGGAGGCTTGTCGACCTTTTATAAATAGGATTTGGAATCCTTGCCTGCAGTAGTTTTGCACAAATTGGGAGAAGTGGCATAATTGGTGGGGAGGTGCAGCTTGGGCGACATTAGGAAGTCGGCGTGAGTTGGGGAACCGAGTGTGCTATTTGTTGGGACCGGCGCAAGGTGTAGAAGCTGTGCGTGCTTGCAGGCGTGACTTGGGCAAGCGAGCGTGCTAGGTTGGTGGGACCTGGGCGCAAGTGTGGAAGTCAGGAGTGCTACGGGCGTAACTTGGGAACCGAGCGTCTTAGCTGGTGAGACCAGCGCAAGGTGTGGAAAGGCTGTGCGTGCTTGCGAGCCAGCGTGACTTGGCGGTCATCGGAAGTCGGTGCAATTGGTGGGCACCAGGTGCAACTTGGGCGACATTGGGAGTCGGGCGCCCTTGTGGGCCCGTTTCTTACACGCACGATTTTGGTAAAGGGAAATCCTTCCCTATTTCAGAATCTTCACGCCTAAATATATAAAGTCCCTTTCTCCCATCTTGCGCTTTCATCTTTTCATGACAAGCGGAGAGTCCTGAAGAGAGGAAGCTTTTCCAAGTATGTATGCAAGACTTTTGTTGTTTCCCTTTCGCGTAGGTGTAAACCCTAAGAGTAGGCGCTTGGAATGATATTGCGCATGTGATTTCTTGGCGTGCTTCTTGTAGAAAATATTGTATATATGCACCCAAGGGAAATCTGCATATGTGATTTGAACATGAGGAAAGTGCTCCATAAATAATTTTGAACCCGAAGAAGGATCTGGACGCACTTGAGCCCGCATAAAATCTGCGTATATAATTTTGAACCACAAGAAGAAAATCTGCGTGTGCGGTTTCAAACTCGTAGAGAATACGTATATGAATTCCGAAGAAGAATCTTGTATATGTGCTTCACATGACTTCGAACCCGTAGGAAATATTGCATATATGAATTTCGGTCCTGAAAGAAATACTACGCGTGCAGTTTTGAACCCGTAGAAAATGCTCCATATATAATTTGAACCCGAAGAATGATCTGCGTGTATATTTTGAACCCGTGAAAAATGCTCCATATATAATTTTGAACCCGAAGAATGATCTTGAACAAAATTTCGCCTCGTGAAGGATGTTCATAGTTCCAAACCAAACACGGATGATGAATTCTTTGCCCAAAAACTTGTCTCTGCTCGGAAAAATCACCCAGGTTTCGTGCCAATTTTGTTAACCGGTGGTGAAGATGAAAAGAAGACATGTTCGGATTGCCGCCTGAAGAACACCATACGGATTCTGTCTTCATAAAGGGTATATTCCTCTTCCAACATTGATTCAGGATGTGTCAAAGCCCATTGCGTTCTTTTGATAGATGGGTTGAGTTCATGGTGAGTAAGGAGCACATAAACACCAACCCGACTCGAGCGCAGATTATTGATCTTGTGGTGAGGCTCGGCGGTATCAATGGGTGAGGAGCGGCTTGAGTTCTTGGTTGGAGATGTAATCGGAGAGACTACATTATCGTGGTAACAAGGTAGGTTGGATGATATAGCGAGCAAACTTTGCGAGGAAGGAGTGGCGTTGAAAGCGAACATTGAAGCGAAGCCGCCGCTTTGGAGAACACCGATGCGTAGCTACTTACGGAGAGAACGTTGATGCGGAGCTACTTCATGAGAATGTTGGAGCGACGTCTTGCAACTTTTAGAGCCTTGGCGGTTACCATTTTGAAGTCGGAGGCGCGTCACGTTCTGTCAAACTCGACATCCCTCAAGAAACGAGAGGTTAGGAGTCCCAGGTTTCATCTATCGATCGTGCTTTCTAGGAGAGGTTGGGGTTTGGGAAAGGCTTCCCTGGCTGGAAGCGTCTGCTTTCCTGATGCAGTGCGGTTGAGGGGTGCAAATATGTCTTGACGCTACGTCTTGGAGAAACATAGAATCTCACATAACCTGTCTCATCATAGAGTATGCACGACTTTGTGGGCGAAGTTCCCATTGTGCGGGTCCTGACGGGAGAAGGGTCTCCGTGAACTCGGGAGAGTTGTTGACTTCCCTTGCTTTCGATTTTTGAGAAGTCTATCCGATCTTCATGTGTGACGAAATTGGATTGCTTATCCCCTTCTATCAAGGCGTCCAAGAGCAACGCGAGCCTCTTCATCTATAAACGCATGTCCTATTTGAAGTATCTTTTGTCTTTCATCAAATCAGTGCTAAAAGAAGGTCGACTTCTTAGGATCTTCGAGTATCTTGCCACGATGGTGGAGTAGCGTCTCATGGTGACGGTTGAAGCTGCCATGCTTGAAGAACCGTTGGGGTGGCGAAGCGGCTGCAGTTACAGTGATCGTAAGTGTATCGTGCATAGATGACACGGTTTGATCACGAAGTCTTTGGATCCATGGCTGCATTTGAAGGGCAAGGATAGTTTGGAAGGCGCAAGATGTTAGCGGCTGGAAGGATGCAAGCTGTTAGCACAGAAGTGTGGTATTGCGGATGACATGCGCGTGCGGCATGTGTGCACAGCATGTGCGTACGTAAGCATGTCAGTAAGCACGTGCGGTAAGCGCGTCACGGCAAGCGCGTCACGTAAGCGCGTCACAGCAGCGTGTCGGCAAGCAAGCTTCTTTTATTTCTTCTTCTGTTTCCTCTTTTGAAAAATGTCTAACTCAAGTTCGCGGGAGGAATCCGGTTCGGAGGATGATTAAGGGGTAGAGCCACACAAAAACTTGCCTTTGGTGACCACCGCTGGTGACTTGGAGATGGGCGTTAGCCAATTTCCGGGCACAGATGTGGTTCAAAGCGGTGGATGATTCTCGATGGTTGTTGCCGTAGACATGGAAGAAGACCCTCTGCGAGTCGTGAGGCCAGTGCATGCGCCATTTTGATCCCCGTGTACTTGGTTCCTTATCCGAGGTCATGTCTTTGGTTGGCGGCTTCGAGCGTGCGGCTAAGCATGAGGCGTTGTACACGAATCAGGAGAAGTACGGACATATGGCCACAACCAAGAAAATCACTAGTTGATTTGCGCTGGTTAAGCGTGTGGAAGAGGCTTTATCTTTATCGAGGATATGCGTGAGGTGATTTGGTCACACCGTTTTGAAAGACGTTATTGCCGATCGGGAGCACCATCGCGATGTGTATGTAGAAAAGGAGTTCAACACTTCGTGGTTTGTCGAAGGCCTTCTTTGAGATCAAAAGTTGAAAGATGCGACAATCGAAAGCCTTTGTGAGGGGATTGCACGACGGGAGGTGGAACTCGAAAATCTTTCCAAGATGTTGACTATGAAGAGAGCGGCTCTTGGAAATGCAAAGTTGACTTTCTCCAAGAAAAGCAAACTTTTGTTGGATGATTTTCCTTGAACGTTTCTCTGTTAAACTTTCATTTAGGTTCCCTTTTTTTTTTTAAAGACATATTGGATGTCTGGTTCAAAACTTGATATTTGATAGACAGCTGGTAGCTTTTTAGGGTATCGGATTATTTGGGGGGATGAATGGTTTTGATAATATGACTACGATTATGTTTTGGGAAAAGAATATTGCTTTTATGAAAGTGTGTGCTAGCAATAGGCACAAGACTCGGTAGTATAGACGGTTTTACTAAGAACCTAAAAATAGATTGTATATCTTGCCCGATCCGAATTTACTCACTTCATAGGTTTTGCGAACACGCCCCTCTCCATGTAAAAGGCGGTTTTGATGGCGGTTTTCTTTGGTAGCATCGCCAGCAAGTCCCCGATCGCTAGTAGCATCTTCGGCGATTGAGTAATATCATCTTGACAAGTCCCAGTTTTCGGTGTGACCGATAACCGGGTTGTCGGCAATCGAGTCGGACCGAGTCGCAAGTCCCCAATCGTTGGTGGCATCTTCAACGAGTCCCAGGTTTCCTCGTGTAGTTTTTGCTGGCCCGGTAACAGAAGTCGCCGGGTAGTTGAGTCGGATCGAGTTGCCTTCCCTACCATCTTGACATCTAGGTCGAAAAACGAGATCGACAATCGACATTATAGCCGAGTAGATCAATCCTCTCATTTGTGGTCGCCCATTGTTTATGGGTAAAGATCGTTTCTGCCCGATTTCGGTAATTTCGGTGGGTGAGTGAGAAGCGATTCAAACCCTAAAAAATGTGCTGCACGTGAGCACTTTATAGATTCGAGAGATCAATGCATAAGTCCAGGCCTAAACCAAGAAATGGCCGTTCCAGGACTTGCTTCGGTCACAAAGTGGAGGAGAAGGGTTGATTTGGGAGGGAAGCAAAGAAAGGTGTTGAGGAGAGTAGTATCTCGACTTGTATCAGAAAGTGAAAGCTTAGGAGGCTTGCAAGAGATGAAAGCTTTTGGGAGAGCTTGCAAAGTTGCCTTTATGAGAGTGTAAGTGTAGTATATTTCTCTGACCGAGACACATTTATGGGTGGAAATAGGTAAGACCTATTTATACAAGTCGATATTGAAACGTACCACGGCCTCATGAAGGAAGCGAGTAAAGGGTGAAATAATGAGAGGAGGTGGTAACAGCATGGTTTAATGGGTGAAAACGTTTTCACCATTATTTCCTCTTTTATTTGACCGCTTTATTCCTTTTCACGCTTTCTTAATGTGAGCGTAGTGTACGTTGCATCTTTGTGACCGCCAAACCAAAACCCTAAAGAAGCATCCCCAGTTTGTGTTGATGTCTCGAGTGTTGGTTGCATCTTGAGTGCAAGTGGCGCTGCTAGTGGCGCGTGTGGTCATGTGCCAATGGCATGTGCGGAATGCCTTGGTGGTAGGTTGCACGGTTTGCAAGTTAGGTTACCAGCGTGTGGGTTTGGCATATGCCAATGGCATGTGCGAAATGCCTTGGTGGTAGGTTGCACGGTTTGCAAGTCAGGCTACTAGCGTGTGGGTTTGGCATGTGCCAACGGCATGTGCGGAATGCCTTGGTGGTAGGTTGCACGGTTTGCAAGTTAGGATACGAGCGTGTGCGTTTGGCATGTGCCAATGGCATGCGTGGCCATTAGGGCCGTGACCTTGATAGGGAAACTAGCTAGCGAGCATGTTGGCATGTGCCAGTGGCATGCGTGGCCATTAGGGTCGTGACCTTGATAGGGAAGCTAGCTAGCGAGCATGTTGGCATGTGCCAATGGCATGCGGGGCCGTTAGGGCCGTGGCCTTGATAAGGAAGCTAGCTAGCGAGCATGTTGGCATGTGCCAATGGTATGCGGGGCCATTAGGGCCGTGGCCTTGATAGGGAAACTAGCTAGCGAGCATGTTGGCATGTGCCAATGGCATGCGGGGCCATTAGAGCCGTGGCCTTGATAGGGAAACTAGCTAGCGAGCATGCTTGGCATGTGCCAATGGCATGCGTGGCCATTAGGGCCGTGACCTTGATAGGGAAGCTAGCTAGCAAGCATGTTGGCATGTGCCAATGGCATGCGGGGCCGTTAGGGCCGTGGCCTTGATAGGGAAGCTAGCTAGCGAGCATGTTGGCATGTGCCAATGGCATGCGAGGCCATTAGGGACGTGGCCTTGATAGGGAAACTAGCTAGCGAGCATGTTGGCATGTGCCAATGGCATGCGGGGCCATTAGGGCCGTGGCCTTGATAGGGAAACTAGCTAGCGAGCATGTTGGCATGTGCCAATGGCATGCGGGGCCATTAGGGCCGTGGCCTTGATAGGGAAACTAGCTAGCGAGCATGTTGGCATGTGCCAATGGCATGCGGGGCCATTAGGGCCGTGGCCTTGATAGGGAAACTAGCTAGCGAGCATGTTGGCATGGTTGCCATGGTGCGCAGAGTGCGGCTTGGTTTGGCATGGTTGCCATGGTGCGAAGGGTGCGGCTTGGTTTGGCATGGCTGCCATGGTGCGCAGAGTGCGGCTTGGTTTGGCATGGTTGCCATGGTGCGCAGAGTGCGACTTGGTTTGGCAAGGTTGCCATGGTGCGCAGAGTGCGGCTTGGTTTGGCAAGGTTGCCATGGTGCGCAGTATGCGGCTTGGTTTGGCAAGGTTGCCATGGTGCGCAGAGTGCGGCTTGGTTTGGCAAGGTTGCCATGGTGCGCAGTATGCGGCTTGGTTTGGCATTGCTGCCATGGTGCGCAGTATGCGGCTTGGTTTGGCATTCTTTGCCATGGTCTGTGATATGCGGCTTGGTTTGGCAAGGTTGCCATGGTGCCATGGTGCGAGAGTGCGGCTTGGTTTGGCAAGGTTGCCATGGTGCATGAGTGCGGCTTGGTTTGGCAAGGTTGCCATGGTGCACAGTATGCGGCTTGGTTTGGCATTGCTGCCATGGTGCACAGTATGCGGCTTGGTTTGGCAAGGTTGCCATGGTGCGCAGTATGCGGCTTATTTTGGAATTAGGGTTCTGTGTTGAAAACCCTAATCTGGTATTTTGAAAAAATACCCCTATTAATTATTTACACCTGAGTTAAATGCTCTTAGTTAATGTGTTGCGGGTAACACTAGGTCATGGGGTTTTACGATTTTACCCCTTGTTTAAAAACCACCATCAACAGGGGTTTTACGATTTTGCCCCTTATTTAAAAACCACCATCAACAGCGGTATAAAAAGAATCATACCAATACGAGGATGGTACAAAAGCCATGTTTAAAATTGTAAGCCCAGTTTCACGAATATGACGATGACGACGTTCTACTAAACCATTTTGTTCAGAAGTGTGCGGACATGAAATGTCAAAAATACCAAGTTTCTGAAGATGCGGAGTAAGTTTGCGATACTCAAGTGCATTATCAGATTGAAAGTTTTTAATTTTTCGGTTAAAAAGATTTTCAACATGCTTTTGAAACAAAAAGAATATAGAGAAGACATCAGATTTTTTGAGACATAGGAAACATCCAAGTAAAACTACTAAACGCATCGATAAAAATTATATAATATTTGTATCCTTTATTAGATAAAATATGATAGGGTACCCATACACATCTCGAGACAATTAAATCTAATGGATTCAAATAAATAGTTTTACTAGAATAAAAACGTAACTTATGACTCCTATGTTCATGACAATATGAACAAAACTTAATAGTTTGATTTAGGCGGAAGTGGCGAGAGGCAATTTCTAATCGACGCATCATTGGATGTCCCAACCTAGAGTGCCGGTGATTGTAAGCTAGCACGTTCACCTATGCAAACTTTAGGAGATTTAGACAAAGCATCAAGTTGATAGAGACCACCCTCTTATCGCCACGAAGAAGAACCTTCCGGTGCATCGTTCCTTCACAAGACAAAAATTCGGATGAAATTCAAATAAGACATTATTATCAGTAGTAAGACGAGAAACTGACAAGAGATTATGAGAGATTTGTGGTGCATAGAGAACATTACGAAGGTGTAGCTTACGATTGGGAGTACCCAAAACAGAAGATCCAACATTAAAAATTGGAATAGAACCCATCTTAATTCGATCAGGACCAGTTACTCGTTTGAAAACTGAAGACGAGAAAGATCATTTGTTATATGATCTATAGCACAACTGTCAGGAGTCCACGGAGGAGTTGGTAATAATCCAGCATTAGCGGTATAGGCACGCGGTGCGGAAGCTGGTGGTTGACGACGCGAAGGACGAAAGCTACGATCAAACCGGTTCTAACAGTCTGATGCTTTATGATTTAGGCGGTCACAAAGCTGACAGGGAAGCTTTGTTTGTTGCTGTGACAAAGAGACTAAAAAACAAGTGTTGTTGTTCGAAAAATTGGGAGATCTATTGTTCGCTCCATAGTTGGGCCGAGTTGTGCTGTTCGCTCCAAAGTTGCTCGCTCCATTACTGGGCCGAGTTGATCCTGAGACAGATTGTGTTGGGCCGGGGTTGTATAAACGAGATAGACCTGACGAAGCTCCACGGGAATTAGCAGCAACGTTTTTTTTTGCTCGATAAATTAGCAGCAACGTTTGCTACTGAGGCTGATTGTGTAGTGCTTTATCTAGAATTTTATCATGTTTTGTCCATGAAAGAAAAGCCGGAGTAGGGGCTGCATTATCAACAGGAGGTGTTGGGCAGGGTTTTGTACCCATAACATAACCATCGAGATCGTAACCTTGAAGATATGGCAAAAACTGAGCTCTCCATAGAGAATAGTTGTTTTCATCTAATTTAACAGTGATGATATGATAAGGTTGAGAGAATTGAACAGAGGCCATAACTGAAGACTGTGAAGAGGCAGTAGAAGACATTAAAACACCGTTGGTAGAAGAAACAGTTGAAGGTTCGGTAGACATGAATTTTGGATGACCTAACCCTAGCTAATACCAAGATAGAACTACTAGGTTTTAGTTTTAGGTACTTAGGTTTAACTTGAAGAAAAGAGAGACAAGAGGACGAACCAGAAGAGAACAGTTTATTGATTTTTCTTAACTTATTATCCAAGGGACTCGATACACATATATATATATGCACAGAAGACGTAAAGCTTAGAAAACAAGCTTTCCTAACTAAAACACAATTTCCTAATATACAAATACTACCAAATATACAAATACTGCCATGTTTATTTACGTTGTGTTAACATGACGTGAAGCTCGTACCCGGAATTTATGCCGAATGCCGATTATGTTAACGCAGCACAGACACAAAACTAACGTGCTTGGACACGCTCAAATTTTAACGTGCTTTGTTGGACTGCGTTCGTGCTGCCACAACCTAGTTTTCACTGACTTAACTTGGTTAGATGGAAAAGAAAACGGAACGGGCATTTTCTCAACTTGTCAACAATGGGGCATTGTTCCAACGTTTCCTTTGATTTTGGGTCATTTGTCCAAGTTCCCCTTAAAACAAAAGCCTCCTTCGAAGAGCCATTTTGGGACTCAAGAAGAAAAATTCTCTGCCATCACTGATTTCATTTCTCATGAGCAGACACATATGTTGGGTTTCTATGATTTCGTTTGGAATTATCATAAAAAACGGACATGAGCATGAAGAAAGATTCATAGAATCCCTTGGTCTGCATGTACTCCTGAGCATGTACATGGGTTCTGATGAAAGTGATCAGCGAGCTTAATTTTGTTGAGGCCAAAAATAGGGCATCTCTTTAAGTGGAAAAGAGACAATGTAAAGTGTTAAAGCAAGAAGAAGATACCTTCCTATATTTCTGTTGGAGTTTTAATTTTAACTCAAATTGCCATGGCCAATATACTGTATTTGATATTTTGGAGACTTGGTACGTAATGCGAGGTGTTATCTAGTAGAGTAAAACTCTGTTAGGAGTTGATCACTAGTCGCTAGTTGGAATGTATTCGTATCAAGAAGTCACGGGCCGGGGTCAGTCATTATGTGTGATCCAGAGTAATTCATCATTATGTTAATATATGTTACCTCTGCATTAACATTCTCAAACCGATAATTATCGTAATTTCGGTAGTGATCATAGTGCAAATGAGTAGTTAATTTGGCTCGTGTCACGTATGGAGCCATGCAGCAGGAATGAAAGACGTCACACATTGTGTGGAGCCACTCTTTTCGTGAGCTTCTAGGTTGGAAATTTGTTGATGTTCCGCATCGTGTGTCGTTTGCACATTTAACCAAGTGTTACATGTCCACCTAAACCCTTTTAACTCCACCATGGAGTTAAAACTCGGTCCCCCATGCCCAGGTTAATTAAGGAGAAGGGAAAAGAGGAGCATTTGGGAATCCTGGTTGGCCATGATATTTATTTGTTTCACAGTCTCGTTGAATACATGGGGATTTTCTAGCTTCAGTTGTAATTTCTTTTCTCAGTCCGAGTCATTGCCATAGGCAGCCATTTTAAGGCTGTCATTGTTTAATTTCTGTTTGTTTTTTTTTTTTTTTTTCATAGGAAATATTGATGATATTAATTCAGAAAAACTACATATTGTGTAGTTGCGGGTAGTCCCACAACTACACCTATACATGTGAGTACTACATATGTGTACTTACCCGGCACGATAAGTTATGACACGGACTGGGTGCAGTCTAGGAATTCTATGAACAAACAAACTCCTGCTCTATCTTGTGCTGTGTAGATTCTCCTATATTTCATGTAAATCTGTTTTGTTGTGCTCTTTCATGTAACCCTAAACACGCATTTAGAAGTCCTATAGTTACTCAAATTCCTGCTCTTTTTGCTGTACAAGTTCTCCTGTTTACTCTAGAACTTCGTTTTTTTTGTATTCTGCTCTTTCATGTAACCCTAAACACGCATTTAGGAGTCCTATTGTTACTCAAATACCTCCTCTTTTTTGCTGTATAGGTTCTCCTGTTTACTCTAGAACTCTCCTTAGTTCTTCCGTTCTATAAATACAGCCGCAAGATATCATCATCACATCGCACAGGAAAATCAGAGTAGCTAGCTTTAGCTGCCTGGGAACTTATTATTTCTAGGGTTTTGCTTTTAACAAAAACTTTCGACTGTTTTCTAGGGTTCGTTGTGATAATGGAGATGGAGATAGAAGAGAAACTTGAAAGGCTGGAGGATGGAAAGAAAGCAGGGGAAAAGGAACTGTCAGTCGAAGAGAGATTTGAATCGCAAGAAGTACCATCCTGGAAATCACAACTAACATTGAGATCAATATTCGTTAGTGCAGTATTAGGGTTTTTATTCACATTCATTGTGACGAAGCTCAATATTACTACTGGAGTAATACCTTCTCTTAATGTTGCTGCTGGTTTGTTAGGGTTCTTCTTTATCAAGTTATGGACATCTTTGTGCGAGAAATTCGGTTGGACGTGCCAGCCTTTTACTCGACAAGAAAATACAGTTATTCAGACTTGTGTTGTTGCTATCTCTGGAATCGCTTTTAGTAGCGGATATGCGAGTTATATGCTTGGCATGACAAAGATTATTGCAGATCAAGGTCCAGCCTCGGCAAACACAGCAAATAATGTCGTGACCCTCAATTTGGGAATGATGTATGGGTTTCTTTTTCTTATCAGTTTTGTTGGTCTCTTTTCTATTCTTTCCTTAAGAAAAATTATGATAATTGATTACAAGCTGATTTACCCGAGTGGTACCGCTACAGCATACCTCATTAACAGTTTCCACACAGATCAGGGAGCTAAGCTAGCCAAGAAACAAGTTAGAACCCTTTTCAAGTGGTTCGGTGGTAGTTTTGTTTGGGCTTTCTTCCAATGGTTTTTTACTGCAGATAATGGATGTGGGTTTGCAGCTTTCCCGACTTTTGGTCCTCAAGCCTCTGCACGTAAGTTTTACTTTGATTTCTCAAGTACCTATGTTGGGGTAGGAATGATCACCCCTTACTCGATTAACTTATCGATGTTGCTTGGATCAATTGTCTCGTGGGGACTCATGTGGCCGCTAATTGAACAAAATGAAGGTAAGTGGTATCCTGCACATCTCGCTTCTAATAATTTAAGCGGTATTCAAGGGTATAGGGTCTTTATTGCAATAGCCATGATCCTTGGAGATGGTTTGTTTCAATTTTTTTTTGTGCTATGCAAGTCCATAAGCAACGTAAGGAAATCGAAGGATAAAGATGTTGCCGGTGAGCCCGTAGTGAGCTACGACGATCAACGTCGAACTGAATACTTCTTGAAAGATCAGATTCCAACTTGGGTCGCCCTAGGTGGTTACGTTTGTTTAGCGTGTGTCGCCATGGGTTGTGTTCCTCAAATATTCCCTTCATTAAAATGGTACCACATTGCTATAATTTACATTTTCGCACCTATCTTGGCCTTCTGCAATGCTTATGGTTGCGGCTTGACAGATTGGTCTTTAGCTTCTACCTATGGCAAGCTTGCAATTTTTATATTTGGTGCTTGGGTTGGTTTAGATAAAGGAGGTATCATTGCCGCTCTAGCTGCATGTGGTGTTATGATGAGCATAGTATCGACTGCATCAGATTTGATGCAGGATTTCAAGACAGGTTATCTAACCCTTGCTTCGCCAAGATCTATGTTCTTTAGCCAAGTACTTGGAACTCTTATTGGCGTTGCCTTGTCTCCCGTGGTCTTCTGGGCCTTCTTCTACAAAGCATATCCCGATCTTGGGACAGATACCGCTTCAAATCCAGCCCCTTTTGGAGCTTTATATCGTGGTATTGCGCTTCTTGCTACTCAAGGTCTATCAGCCCTTCCAAAGAACTGCTTAAAGCTATGCATTGGATTCTTTTTCTTTGCCATTTTAGTTAACATTATCAAACAAGTTATGATGCATTACAAGAACAAGGCTCACAAGTATCTTCCAAGTCCCATAGCTATGGCTGTTCCATTCTACTTGGGAGGATATTTTGCGATCGACATGTGTGTCGGAAGTTTATATAGGTACTGGAGGGAGCGGAACAACAAAGCTGAAGCTGAAGCTTTTGTACCTGCGGTGGCGTCAGGGTTGATTTGTGGTGACTCGCTGTGGGGAATGCCAGCTTCTGCACTTTCGTTGCTGAATGCTAAACCTCCTATGTGCATGAAATTTTTATCAAGGGCTACAAACACCAAGGTTGATACATTCTTACAAGGCTAAGTTGACTCATTCAAGAACGATTATATATTAAAGTTTAAGTACTTTCTGTTTTTTTTTTGTTTGCTTTTTCTTTTTTTTATTATTAGATTTATTAGGGTATGGGTTATTTCCATGAACAAAACTGGTTCATGATAATGGATTTGTTTCTCTTCTTTGGATTTAATAAATAAACTATATAATTTAATTAGCTTGCGTGTTATCATCAATATTTACTGGTCCATGTGTATGTGTTTCAAGTTATGGACGTCCGCAGAATAAGAGTTACAGCCCAAGGCACTTCAGTGTTTTCCACCTGCAGTAATAGCGCAGATAAATTACCAGCACAACAAATAATTCTAACTGAAATTCTAATTTTGCACAGTATGTCGGTTGCTTAGACTTTTGAGTAGGGGAACAAAATAATTTATGGAACATCATCAATCAGTTGAATTGCCAACCCCGGATTTTTTCCATAATCATAAGCCAGTATTGCAACTTCAGTTGCCTGGCCTGCCAGAATAGCGATTGATTTGCAGCTAACTGCAATCAATGATGCTGTCTTGTTGTACCTCTTCTGCATATATTGATCCATGCTACAGAGTTAGTTATTCTGATGTCCTGATCATTTGCATTATTTCACCTATTACAAGATGCTCTAAAACCATTGAAAACAACGAAACGACCTGGGTGTTTTTTTACAGTGGCAAGGGCCTCACAATCGCTAGAAACCAAAAAGTTCCCTGCTAACACAGACAGCTTATTATTTTCCATCAAACCATTAAAGGAACCAATACCACGCCTTGCATCAGCATCATCTAAGACATCCCATATGGATCATCTCCGTAATCTCGGCAATACTCTGCTGTCTTCTACGGAGGTCATTAGAATAATTTGTAGCAACATCAGGTAGTGACAAACTTAGTGCTGATTCCATCAATAACAGAATCGTGGGACGGAATCTCTTTCCCTTTGCCTCCATCTTAAACAAGTACTCAGCAACTGAGGCAAGCTTAGGGATCTCCACAGAAACTACCATCTCTCGTAACCGATTACCAATAAGAAAGAGTTCACCAGCAACAATAGAAACTGGGTCGACTTGCTCCTCCATGGAATAACTCCCACCTTGCCGAAGTTGAAACCTCCTGCCGTGTACTCCCGTATCTAAGGACCAACTCCCGTCTCTATCAAAGATGGCAAACACAATCACTCGTATGTTGTTCTTTCTATTAGCTCTTTTGACTTTCTTCCTTGGATGTGGCAGGGGCTCCGGGAGTTGGACGGAGTGGGAGTGCAGGTTGCATCATCTGTTAGTACTGCTCAACGAATAATGATTGCAGCTCTGAAGATGTGATGAAAGAAGGCGCACATACCTCCATAACAAGCATCTTCAGAGATGCAATCATTGTTAATTCGTTGAGTAATACTTTATCGGATTTGACAACCTGCACTCCGACTCCCTTCCACTCCCGGTGCCACATCCAAGGAAGAAAGTTAAAAGAGCTAATAGAGGACAACATATGATACGAGTGATTCTGTTTGCCATTTTGATAGAGAGTAAACTGGGTTTCACAGAGGGATTTATTAGCTGAGTAAACTGGATTTCTGAGAGGGTTTTTTTTTTTCATTTTGTTTTTTGGTTCCCTCGCTTATATATAGATTGGGGAGTAATTGGGTTTCACGGAAGGAAAAAGATGATGTATTTATGATGCAAAAGGGCGTGACCATAATTGTGAGTTGTTTGGAAATGGGGAAAACACCATTGTAGGTAGTTTGAGAATGAGAAAAAGATGATCCTGTTAGTGACTATCAGACATACAAACTATTTGAATTTGAATGAAATCTTAATTTTTGTATTCGAAAAAATAAGTAAGTGAGCAAATGGCCACCAACATAGAGATTTACGTGGGCTGCAGTTAGTCCTAAAAATGGAGTTCAATGACCGATATAGAGATTTACTAGCAGACAGATCCTACTAGGATGTGTCCGGCAGTGTCTTTTGATAGGACTAATTACTCAAACCGTTCAAGCGGAATTATGCGTATATAAAACCCAATAGACGAGTTCTAAAAATGGGTTAGCTCTAATTGAGAGAATCATTCTTCCTTCATACTCTTTCCTACATTGCCTTTAAGAAAACAAGAAAACCAGATTACAGAAGATTAGTTTGGGGTGCCGGCACAATCCGTTCTTGTAAACTACAAGAAATTTATCAATACAAGTTCTCCAAATGTATAAACTGGTAAGGGTTAGGTATCGTGTCATGAAATCCTACATCAAATATGACAACATCGATACCGATGCGAGGAGGAAGCGTTGAACATAAATAATACTAAAACCACATGTTTCCGAGATACCACTCTCAAGGAAAAACACAACTTTTCATTAATTAAAATCATGTCTTCTAATATGAATACATGGAGCTCTTTATATAGATAACTCCCATCCAAATAATCAAAATACTTATTCCTTGAAATAAGAGATTTCTTAACTAATATATAAAATCCCTAAATAATAATTATACTTCTGAAATACTTAATAAATAAAAAATCTTAATTAATTACAATATAATTTGCTAGAATATTTTCATCACATGAATACTCCACCATTCTCCCCCTTCTCAGAAAAAATTCGCCCTCGAATTTTGCCGGTATTAGTTCTTGTATAAATAATTCTTCGATGAAAATATTTATAATCTTTCAACTTAGATAATCTTGGCACAATTGCTATCGGACTCAAAAATATTTGCGCTTTGAAAATGTGAAGTTGATGTCGTTGATTCACCCGACTACATATTGCTTTTAGATAATATGAATCAACATAACTAGAACATAATACGATCTCATCATCAGGATAAATATCATAAATTGGTGGTAGATTCCAATCCACGACAACATGATTTTTCTCAACCACGGAAAAAGAAAAAATACCATCAAACCTTGAGATTTTAAGCTTTAATCTGGATTCTGATGAATCTCGCAGATTATGTGCAACTTCTTGAAATCCTTTCTCCTTGTCACCAAAGAGGTTTTTGTTTTCATCACCAGTCTACTCCTCCACTCGCTGTAGGCTAGGACCATGATGGGGCTCTTGCCGAGGTTGCATTTCAGCCAATAAGAGGGTGAGCGCCTTAACCATCCGTTTCAGATTATCTATTACCACTTGCTCTTTCTCATCGTTGAGAGCGGCTCTTCGAACAACACCATAATTTCTTCCTCGAAACATGATGCAGGAGCGTTGCCTATCTCTGAACCAACTGATGCAGGGCGGAAGAGTTGAATAGAACTAATATCTAAAACTCATGTTTACGAGATACCACTCTCAAGGAAAAACACAACTTTTCATTAATCAAAATCTTGTCCTCTAATATGAATACATGGAGCTCTTTATATAGATAACTCCCATCCAAATAATCAAAATACTTATTCCTTAAAATAAGAGATTTCTAAACTAATATATAAAATCCCTAAATAATAATTATACTTCTAAAATATTCTTAATAAATAAAAAATCTTAATTAATTACAATATATTTTGCTAGATAATTAAAATATACTCCCTCCGTTCACAAAGACAGTCCGCTTTGACTTTCTCAAAATATTAAGGAGGCCATATTATTTTACTTGACTACCCTTAGTTACTTACCTGTTTTATTTTAATAAATGTTAGCAATAAAGACTGTCCAAAATTGTTGTGAGAATTATAAATACGAAATATAAAAGGAAAGTTTAAAATTTATCGAATTTATGAAGTATAAACTTTATAAGGAATTTAATTTTTAGAGTTAAATGTATATTTTCTTAAAAGGAATAAATGATATATTTGTTTCCTCAATTATACTAATTTCTTTAATATTTTAGATTGGGTCACGTTAAAAATGGATTTATGATTATAAAGAATTCAAGGGTATATTAGAGAGTTCGTTGAAAAAGTATAACTATAAACAGAAGCTGGACACAAAATGAAACTGAAGAAAAAGGAATAGAGGACGGTCTTTCAGAAACAGAGGGAGTATTAAATAATAATGAAAATGTCCAAGCATATTTTCATCCCATGAATACTCCACCAATACCACTCTAAAAAGAAGCAAGCAAGTTAAACTTAAGGTTAACGATGGATCTGCAGTGAAATTTACAGAAGACTTGCAAAGGGGTGTGAAAATAAAGGCTAACAATGGTTCTACGCTGAGAATTTGGCAGGAAAGACAATTTCCCTAAGCTGTGTGATAATGGGGGACAGCTGTTGTTCAAGAGGCAACTACATATAAAACACTTCTGTTACCAAAGGGTAGAACTGCACCACGAGAAGCAGCTTCTTGCTCGATAAAAGGATTCTTTTTTAGGAAACCAACGTTACACTCCTTGACAGAAAAAACACCGTTGGTCGAGGCTCCGGATCCCCTGTACCCGAATTCCCTGTCTCCCTATGTTCTTCCAACCAAATTACTCCACGTAGCACATCCTTTTCACTTGGTTAACGCTGTTAACAGTTGAAGTTATCCTAATAATAACATGAAGCAACATGGATTATGCCTCTCCATTAAAACGTTGTTATGTGAAAGCCTAAGCCAAGAACACACAGAAGGAAGGGAGGATCGACATGAGATAATCTTGAATCCACATCACATATTTTATTTTGAAAGATGGTGGATGTTTTTTTTTTCTTTAACAAGAAAAGATAAACAAGTAGCAGTTAATGATAGAATAATAAGGGAGAGGACTTGAATCTAACAATTTTTTTTTATTCATCTTTTGAAGAATTCGTTAGAAATCATCAGAGTTGTGCAAAATTATTATGGGTCTCCATTTGCTATTGTTCTAAAATCAATGGGTTTCCTCTGTAATTTCTAAAATCAATTGCGAATCAACGTTCTTAATATTTTTAATATTTTTTTTTTTTTAGGAAGTTCTGCAAGCTTCTTTACAACTTATACATTCAACTGATGGTAGAATTATCTAGGTTAAGCTATCTCACTACAGTATCAAACTTCTCTTAACCAGAGAAGGAAAGATGGAAGATGAAGATACCTTTCCTTTTATTAATTTTGATTTTTACTTTATTTACTTTGATCTTTACTAATTAACGGGCTTCCGTTACGGGAATCAATGACGTTAATTTCATAGCTGTCAAATTACACGTGTCGATTTCTTATTAGAGAGTACAGGAGGAGACAGGGAACTTGGGTACAGAGGATCCGAAGCCGTTGGTCGAGGAAGATCAAGACTGAAGCCGAATCATTGAGAAACTAATCACGAAAGAGCATGGTCCGCGGATACCAGAAAACAGAATTAGTCAACAAACAAAGACTGGTCGCTAAATCTTTATCAGAACATCCAGGGAAATCTCTTACATAGTATGATACCCCTAGTTGATTCAAAACATGTTTGAATGAAATTATTGGTAAAATTGTTGTCGAACACAAGGTATTTGTGTAATAGTCTGAGGAAAAACAGACATCTTTATAGAAATTATACATCTTTTGATTGTTGCAATTCATATTCAGTATCTTATATCCAACAATCTCAAAGCGTTTAGTACATTGGGTACTACCCGATTTTGGATATTACTGAATTGTAGTGTCTTGTTCTTGAGAAACAATGACAAATCACAGTGGCGATATAAATGGTGAATGTTGTAGTTGGGGTAAAAAGGTTTGTTGTGCAAATGGTTTGAGGCCCTTGGAAGTGACCCAAGTTTCTGATTATGAACCAGAAACTAACAACGTTGCCATGGTCAGTGAAAGTATTCAAGTTCTGAACTTTAATACTCCCTCCGTTCCATTTTACTTGATATTTTAGGGTTTTTTTTTTATGTTCCAAAATAAATGAGTGTTTAAGCCTTTTTCCCAAATTCTCACTAATTTGCCCTTGCTTTGGAATCATATATTACCATTAATTTTCATTGAAATCAGTAGATGGATAATTAATCTAATTTTTAAATCTACTCCATGGAGAATATATACTCTATCCCAAGTAAATTACAACAGGATTCGTAATTCACACTAAATACAAATACTAAAAACTAGATGTTTTAAATATTTAGGAACCTATTAATATGGGTAGATTTGGAAAAAAAATTACTCTTCATGTGATTTCTTAATCTGCATGAAAAACTCTACAACAACAAGTAAAATGGAACGGAGGGAGTATGCCAAAAGTGTCAGGAATGGTCTCCATTGTTTCTGATAGTAATTTGGTAAACAATCTAAATGATTGGTTGGCTGACTCAGGTGTAACCTAAAATTCGCCCAACTGCAGTTTTGAAATGTTTTGTTCATAAAATTTGGCGACTTGTAGATTATGATTTGAAACTTATAAATGACGGTATATTTTGAGTTTAATTTCGTGTATAAGAATAATTGAAATATAAGAAGAGTGTTGTGAAACTAGAAATAGAGAAAGAGACACAAAGTACAGGGAGAGAAGAAGAGAGAATTCCCATTAGTTGTGTGTTTACAAAGGTTTGAGACTCTATTTATAGAGTTTACATACTTGGTGCCCAAGTAATGGGGTCCCACTAAAGTGGGCATCTACTAATAAACTTCCGTTTATAACACTCCCCCTAGATGACCACTGTATCTAAGCAATTGCCTCGTTAATTACCTTTGTCAGGAAAATCCAAAAAGGACAAAACCTGATCTAAGGGAAAAAATAGTACAATTGTGAGAAAACTTAGAACAGAGCTGGACATGAATGTGTTGCCTCATTAAAACCTTGACAAGGAAAACCCAGTGGGAAAAACCTTGATGAAGGAAAAAGAGTACAACATGATGGTCCAGTAAAATACCTTCTAGTTTTATACTCCCCCTGATAAGTACTCCAGTTAAGTCTTAGCTTGCAAATCTTCGAGTTGAGATTTCTCAATTTCGATAAACGAATATCTTGAATGCTGGAGATGGCAATGCTTTTGTGAGAAATTTCCAAGTTGATGAAGTCTTCTAATGGTAGTGTTCTCGAGTCTTCACGGTTCTTTAAGTACATTGAGGACTTGCTTCTTAGATTCCTGGCTTCTCAGATATGATTTACAAAAGTTGTTGATGTAGTTTCTTCAACAAAGTGCCAATATGCAGTTATAGTGCCATAGGTGAGTAAAGTTTGTGATCATACCATATATGGATCAGAATGATATCCAAATTCCTAAGGGTTCTTATGTTGATTTGGTCTAACAAAACAGAATGACCTAGTTAATGGTGGGAATCCACCAAATAACCAAAATTATACAACTCCCCCTTGGATGACCACCATGTTGAATAAATTGCCTCACTAAAACCTTGCCAATAAAACCCAGTGGGAAAAAATTTGGACGAAGGAAAAAGAGCACAAATATCAACATTTTTGAAAGAAAATCAAACGTCAACGAGATACTGCCTCGTTAAAACCTTGTCAGGAAAACCACATGGGATAAAACCTGAAATAAAGGGAAAATAGTACAAATTTTGACGTAAATATGGATGCTAACCCAAATATATGAGTTTTACAAAAGAAAAGCATCAAAATAATAACTCTAGTCTATTTCAAAGACTAGTTTAAGCTAGCATAATTCCAACTGCAGTTTTGAGAAAGAAAGAAAAAAAAATATAGAATTCATGCTGCTAAAGCGTGGATTTTTGTGTTTTTAAGGAGTCCTCAAGAGACCCATAAAGTTGATAACATCAACTAATTAATCCGGATTTTTGGTTTTGTACCAAATTTCTAAAAAAAAAAAAACACATGAAGGATTGTTAACTTGACATAATCAAGTCAAGTGACTACCAGAATATAATTTGAATCCTACAAGAGTTAAAAATTTGAATATGTTCTCCGACCACATACGAGTCCTTCAAGGACTACCACGCTAAATGTGTCTTATAAGAAGAACAATTGTTGAACCAATCCTAGGGTCTGATCAAAAAGAAAAACCCTCAAATCGTTTTCACAACGAAAGTATTTCTCGTATAACGCATTACGACTACACCAACCTGTAAGTAATGTCTTGGCAATTTTAGGTGTTAAGTCTTGGATCCAAAATTGCGTTAATCGATAAATTATAATAATCCAATTTAATATGGATTGCATGCCAACCAATCACATATGTCGATATTCCTCTGCAGAGGGGTTCAAAACCACCATCATTTATTTTAGTAGCTACTTTATTTGAATATTCGACAACTTATTAACTAATGACGATCCTACAAAATTCTCAAGTGTATGCATATCGTGAAAAACATTCAAAGAATTGCTGATACCAGCGCCTACAGGCATTATAATCTCCCCATCTTCCAGTGAGGAGATATGAACTATGAGAATGTAGATCTTTTGATAGACTCTATAGGAGCACTATCTGTAGCATATAGAAAAACACTACATTTTTGCTAGAAGTGATTGGATTTGCCTTTTCAGACGGCATTAGCTTATGGAAAGGCTAAATGAGAAAATTTCACGCCTATTATTTACTGGCAGCCATTTTCGATTTAATCTAATGGGAGAGAAATTGATATAACTTTTAAAGTTAATTAACACAAGTTTTTTATAGTGTATATAGTCTCCCCCTGATTATGGCGGAAATATTTGCATCTCATATAAGAAATCAAGTTTCTTAAAGTATTATCCGATTAATTCGAGGACATATACATATAATAATTTCTGGATTTTAACAATACCAGGTTGGATAGTAGATACTAATCCAAGAATCATTAAAAATTATTCGAAAAATATAATCCACTTGAAATACAAATTGAACAAAGCATGGATTTTATTGGTTACAACCAAAAAGATATAAAATATGCAAATAAATCTCCAAATAATTCCATGACCTCAACGACATGAGATTGTGGACACTTTATTTTTCAAGAGAAATTAAATTCAAGATCAATATAGTCATTACAAGGACTAATAATATTGGCTAACAAGCCGGGTGCGCACCCTATGATCTTTTTATGTCCTACCGTATTCCAAAAAAAAAGTGGAACAGTTTCAAGAATTTGGAGATTATTGCAAAGAAAATGTAAATAAAAATTGCCAATATCCCTCAGGAATGCAACATTTCTTTGTTCCGTCAGTGTTTGTGATTTTGACTATAATAATGACATCTCATCCTTTTAGGATCGCTAGAGAACATCAAACTTAATTGGCTTATTGATTTCTTTGAGAAAATATAGAAATCATTATCGTTATGATATTTAGAGGAAATCCACTTTGTGGTTGGTGAATAGTTTCTTATAAAAAAAATAGAAACCATGAGTAAATCACATGATCTTTGTATATATGACAAAGATACCAATTTAATTGGCCGTAGGTTGTTGAACCATGCATGTGATTGTCGGTGTAAAAGCAATCAAGCCCTGAAAATACCAATTTTTTTGTGATTATAATTTCATTTAGTGGGATAGAAATTATAAACCATCCCTGTTGATGGATTTTTCTTTTCTTTCTCTATAAAGAAAATGGACAAGAAAAGAAAGAACAATCAAACTGATCTCTCAAAGTCGATCAGCGGGTACATGTATATATAAATATTAAAAAAATAACATAATACCAATATCAAATAATATACAAAACAATATAGCAGGTGAAAAGAAAAAGAAAAAAATCATTAAAAGATTATTGTATAGCGAGACACAATATGTACTTTGGTCGGTACGTCAACCCATGGCGGAGAACAATATGAATCCCTTGCCAAAATACACTGCATAATTCAAAAATACACTTATAGGTTAATAAAATAATGTTAAAAGTAAATGAGATGCTAGAGATGCATTCACTGTTTGCATACGAATGTGCGACGCATGGAGAGGGTAAACAATACCAGAAAACTAATAAAATAAGCACCGTATAACACTAAGAATTAAAGTGGGGTTTCTTTTTCTAACTGTTTGCAAACAGAGACCAAAACCTATCAATGTAAACGAAGCTGTTTTAGACAAACAAACAATATACATAAGTATATGTCACCGTTTGATCCAGAGTGAACCAAGACGGAAAAAAGAAAAATCAAACCTAATTAAGAAAAATAATAATAGTAAATAGGGATTTAAGTTCTATGAAAAAACAAAAAACAATCTATCATATTTTGAAAAACATAAAAAAATCAATTATAATAATAGATAGGCTTCGTATAATCTTCCTTTGCTCATATTGGTGGAGCAACGTGCATGATAACGTCTTGTGAAATAGAAGACAAATAACAGAGACACAAAATAGGGGAAGAAGAGGAGAGAGATTCTTATTCATTAGTGTCTGATTTAATCGGATAATACTCTACATCTTGTTCGGATTTTTATGATCTAGAGTTTGGCCCGTCCAATCCCATCATACAAAGGATGAAAGATTATTTTCGCTTAGTCGGTAAAGCATCGTGCTGATAACGTGTTGTGAAACTAGAAATAGAGAAAGAGAAACAAAGTAGAGGGAGAGAAGAAGAGAGAATTCCCATTAGTTGTGTGTTTACAAAGGTTTGAGACTCTATTTATAGAGTTTACATACTTGGTGCCCAAGTAATGGGGTCCCACTAAAGTGGGCATCTACTAATAAACTTCCGTTTATAACAAAGAGAACTTGAAATCCGACATCCGAACAATTAGTAACAACTGCTACCATTCCCACTCATCAACGTTTTCAATGTCTCTCCATTACTTCCACCCCCAAAACTTATTTTGTTGAAATAGTGGCCCGTTTCTTTGTGATTCAAGATTAAGATGGTGAGTGAGTGTTTGTTTATCAACCACTGACATTGAGAGTGGGTACTTTCATTTGCCAAAAAATTAAATAAACAAAAAAAAAAAAAAACGTAGCAAAAGAGAATTCATTAACATAGATAGATACGGTTACAAACACTTTATTGTATTGGCGTTCTTCTACTTTTCTAACCGTATCTATCTATGTTAATGAATTCTCAATGCCATTGAGAGTGTTTGTGTGCGCCTTTTGTTAGATAATGGCGTTCTTCTTAGATCACCATCTTTTATAAATTGTGGATAGTTTGGAAATGTATTGGCGCACACACCTCCAATACAATCAAACCCAGATCTGCAGTCTTTATACGTTGAGCAATACCTCAAGGATTCTCCAGCCTGCATTCCCCTTCTCTACTGCTCCCGCTTCCGCTCCCAGTGCCAGTGAAGAAAATCAGAAGACCTAATATGAAGAACAGGATAAAAGTGATTATTCTGTTTGCCATCGGTTCCGGAGGGATTTATTAGAGTAAACTAGCTAGATTAGGGAGTAATTGGGTTTCACGGAGGGAAAAAGATGATGTGTTTAGGATCCAAAAGGGCGTGACCATAAATTGCGGGTAGTTTGGAAATGGGAAAAGTCCATTGTTGTAGGTAGTTTGAGAATGGGAAAATGATGATCCTGTCAGACTGTTGGTGACAATCTTAGCTAGTGGCATGAGGAGGGAGCCCATAGAGGTTTCAGTGGGCTGAAGTGGAGTTAAATAATCATTTTAGTATTACAACATTAACGTCCCCAAATTTGACACATTTTATTGTTTTACATCAAAGTAGGACTACCAGACGACAGATCCTACTACGCAGTGCCCTTTGATAGGACTAATTACTCAAACCTTTCAGGCGGAATTAGGCGTATGTAAAACCCAATAGACGAGTTCTCAAAAATGGGTTAGCTTTAATGTAGAAGAATCATTCTTCCTTCATCGCCTTTAAGAAAAGAAGAAAACCAGATTACAGAAGATTAATTTGGGGTGCCGGCACAATCCATTCTTGTAAGCTACAAGAAATTTATCACTACAAGTTGTCCAAATGCATAAACTGGCAAGGGTTAGGTATCGTGTCATGTAATCCTGCATCAAATTTGACGCTGTGTCGATACTACACTCTAAAAAAGAAGCAAGCGTGCTAAAATTAAGGTTAACAACGGATCTGTGGTGAACCTTACAAAAGACTTGCAATGGTGTGTGAAAATAAAGGCCAACAATGGTTCTACACTAAGAATTTGGCAGGAAAGACAATTTCCCTAAGCTGTGTGATAATGGGTGACAGCTGTTGTTCAAGAGGCAACTATATAACACACTTCTGTTACCAAAGGGTAGAACTGCACCACGAGAAGCAGCTTCTTGCTCGATAAAAGGATTCTTCTTTAAGAAACCAACATTACACTCCTTAACAGAAAAAACACCGTTGCTTGAGGAAGATCAAGACAGAAGCCGAATCATATACCTAAAACCGACTGTGTGTTGCCACATTTAGAGACTTTAGGCAGTTCTACCAACATGAAATACATTTATTCATGACAGTTTCAGGCAACATCGGGTACATCTTGACGTAACATGCTTTTGTTGCCAAAGAGTAGATCTATTTTTTGATGGACTTATGATTCCCAATTGCACCAAGACAAGCAGCTTCCTTCCAGAATCCAACATTACAATCCTTCACAGAAAAAATATTGTTGCTTGAGGAAGACCAACTGACTGAAGCCAAATCATTGCAATGATAGAGTGCAACGGATAACTGAAAACAGAAATAGTCAACTAACAGAGATTGATCGCTAAAGATTAATCAGAACATCCAGGGATATTTCTAACATAGCATGATATACCCCTAGGTGATTCAGAACCTGTTTGAATGAAATTTTTGATCAAAAACAATTTTAATTTAAGTAGTTTTAAAATGACAGATACCAATATTTATCAGACTGTTAGAGAAGGAAAAAATTAGGAAATTTACAGATCACACTACGAACAAATAACACAGAAAGACTCTCATCTATCATGACAAGGAAAAAACTTGGGAGGAGAAACGCTTACCTAAAACCAACTCCGTGTTGCCACTTTACTTTGTACTAACAACTGTAGCTGAATCATTGGAATGCATACGAACAAATTAACAAAACAGTTTAGGGTTCGCAGCATTCCTGAAAACAGAGATTGATGGCCAAATGTTCACAAAAAAAATGGAAACATTCTAACTTCATATGAGACACAGAGGTGATGCGAGTTCCAAAACCTATTTGAATGAATTGTCTGCCAAAGACATAGACTTGAACTCCAATGACAAACACAAAAAGATTCGTTTTAAGAAAATGAGGAAAAGATTAGGAAAGGTTGCATCGTAGAGATTACACTAAGAATACATAATACAACAAGACCAGCTATCATGATAAAGAACTAAACTAAAAGGGGAAACCAGCAATGTACCTAAAACCAACTGTGTCTTGCCACATTTAGAGACTTTGAGCTAAAGATCCAAAGGTAAAGGACAAAATATGTCTCGGTCAAAGACGTGTTAAAGATCAGAGATGTATCACCCTGAAACTCTGTAAGATGTGTAGGACTGTACATAATGACTATACCTGGAGAGATTGCTATTGCAATAACAAGTATGAGAGGACTTAAGAAAAAGTTCAGAAATTCTACACAGGGAGATGGATTGGTCGTAGATGCTACACAATAAACAAAACAAAAAGTGTCGCTAAAGTTTTAAAATACATCACCATATTTGTTATCCATTAAGACAGGTGTACTCTCTTGTTTCAATTCTTCATCCCATCCGATCACCTCAAGTCCAGCAATACTCTCTCAGCCTCCTCTGTGCTTGGGCACACTCCTGAATTACCATAGAATTTATGATTATTCCATTATTGTGTATGTATTATGACGAATAACCCATAGCCGAACTTATTTTACTTAATATTAAAAACTGCAAACATGAGACAGAAAATGAACATCTCTTCAAAAATGCTTTACATTTACAATACAGTAACTGAAAGCCAACAGAATTTCTATTTCACCAATTTTAGTTAAACAACCATTGAGGATCCCTATTCCATAACCTTTCATACGAAACTAAACAGTGTAACAGCATTCTGATTCAAACCCATAGCACGCATTTCATATGAAACTAAAGTGCAATACTGACTTGAATTTCTCATACCTAAATTAGATCCTCTGTTAACTGCAAAGTGTATGTTATTCATAGTTCATAAAAATGACATTCAAGAATAAACCTGTAAGTATTTGGAGATAGTTCCCTTATGGAGGCAACTATAAACCTCTGCAGTAAAATGACGAAATGAGACAACCTTTCAATAGTGGCAGCAAAGTAAAGAAAGTCTAATCGGGATTTGGATTCTCCACGCTGATTTAGTAACAATAACCAGCATAAAGTGTGGATAATGAGTGTAACACTAACAGACGCTTAACATGGAGAGATTGATATTGCATTCACAAACACGACTCTAACTAGTTGTACAACTTCAAAAGATAGGATGATTCAAGCAAAAAGTTAGTGACAAAAAAGATTATTCAAATTCTATATAAAAGGATGTATTCCCCTAAGCAGCATACTGACACAAAATTCAGTTCCATTACATGTGGTATGTTTAACGTTCTCACATATGAAATAGAGTTCACCAAAGAACTGCACGATTATATATTAATAACAAGGACTAAACATCATATTTACCTGTTCTCTCCTTTTCCTTCACACAGCAGTAATAGAGTTTAACGAAACAAAGCTTTCAAAATAACTCAAGGCTCCTCCATCCTTTCACCACGGATATTTGGTTTCCTAGCAGTACCATCCTTCGGGTCATAAAAAATTATGCTAAGCATAAATGTGTTCTTCTTGAAGAGAATCTAACAATTCATAAGAAACCCCATAACCTCCACAAAAAAATGGGAATCACACATTATACTTTCCTTAGTAATGGTATAAGTTTTAGTCTAAGATTCTTCAACTCCATAGTCTCGCATTACCCATACATCAGAAGTCAATTTGGTATCACAATTACACAACCGCGCCCTTCTGATGAATAATTTATGGAATTTCTAGGTTACCAGTGAAATCCACTTTTGAATGTAAAAATTTGGGAAATCCATATCAACAGATTCAGATTCAGTCGTAACTTATGGAAATTTAAACTGTATTTGATAACATATCCAATCATTAGACTATAATTGTTTGGTTGGGTAGTAAGATTAAGAAGCATTTATCAAAAATCAGGATCAGAAATGATTTGAAACCAAGATTTATTACAAACCCACTTACATACAAATGTTGATTTCACCGGCACCCTTCAAAACAATTTCAAGGGTAGATCTCTTCTGGTAGACTTGACATTGTGGTGTTATCCCCTCCTCTTCCTTCTCCTTCATCTCCGAATTGAATAACCTGTAGAGCTTCCTGAGAAAACAAACTAAGGTTTTTTTCCATTCTAGGAGAAACACTGATAGACATATAGAGTACCAAAATGCACAACTGGGGTTTCGCTGTTCTTTCGGCAATTAAAAAAAAATGCTTGAAAATACGGGTTCAAGAACAAAAAACGGGGGTTACCAACATACCATGATAGTTTAACAACGACCATAAAAACGTTTTTTAAGCTAAGTTAGACTATATATATACTCTTTAAAAACAAAATAATTTTAGATTGATTGGATGTGTCATACAGCTTTTTTACCTAATTTGGGGGCCAAAAATATTAATTGGGGCCTCCCACTAGAGGACAAAAAAGGTCATCCAAACCTAATTTGGGTCATCCCTTAGCAAATTTTTTTCTAAATACCTAAACTATCCCTGAATGATTAGTATTAAAACTTAATAATTTGGTTAGTGTGGTTTGATTATGTTAGATTTAAATTAGATTTAAGAATTTTTTTTGAAGAAGAAGAAGAGGGTTTTAGAGGAAAATTTTGGGTTTTTAGAAATGAGTAATTCAAGTAGGGGAAATGATGTTGGAGAAGGTTCAAGTAACAAAGATGATTGTGTTGATCGTAAGATTATCTTAAATTCTCCCATGGATTGGATATCTGTCACAACACAGAGAAAGAGTTGTCAATGTCGAGGGGTGTATACCCCAACGACTCTATAAAGTCGTCAATGTATTGACACCAAAAATGACGACTCAAACCTGCAACTTTTCTGGGTTATGAAAAATCGTCAGGGTAATATGATATACCCTGACGACTCAAACCTGCGATTTTTCCAAGTTATGAAAAATCGTCAGGGTAATATGATATACCCTGACGACTCTTAGATGGGCTACAAAGAGTCATTATTTTGTTTGTCTATACCAAGACGACTCTGAAAATTTTTGGGACAGAGAGGCTGTTTGTTTTTCACCTGGGGTCGTTGACCTTTAAAAAAGGGTCGTCCATGGAGGATCGTCATAGGTTTCTATATTATGTTAACGACTTAATCTAGGGTAAAAAATATGAAAACTAGAAATATGGTCGTTATCTTGATCATCATATACCTAATGATTTTTTATGTTCTCTACATGCATATGAAAAATCGTTAGGGTTTAGGCTTGTCGAATTGACGACCCTTTTACTGTGATTGAAATTTTTCGGGTAAATTTCTTTTTTTTTTTTCCTTGGAGTCATTAATGGAGGAGACGAGAAGAGTCGAGAGGGTGAGAGGGGAGGGAGTGATCTTTTTGTTTAGAACTAGAAATGAATTGGGGCTTAGGATTAAGGGTTAATAGGTTTTTAAGATTTATTTTTAATGAAGGGTAAAATAGTATTTTCACAATCGGTTTAATACGCCACTATATCAAGGCCCCCAATTAAAATGTTTGGCCCCAATCAAATTAGGCTTTTTTAAGCTAAGCTAAGCTTCTTCGAAACAAAGAATCATTTTTAACGGTCATTTTTAGAGTTAGTTTAAGAAATACTAAAATATTTATTTTTCATAAAAAAATTATCTAAAAGTTATCCTAAGTAGTTGTGTACACAAACTAATTTCTGAATTTTTTGTATTCAGAAGTCAAAAAATAATTTCTACAGTTGTATCAAAACAAGTCATTATGGTGAGAAAAACCAACCATTTTGGGACTTGGCTACGTGGGGCCAGAAACTGAGTTTGCGCCACTTAAAAAATGGCTAATTATACTTCTGAAGAAAAAAAAGATATTTTTTAATCAAGCGTCATTAGGGGCTACCCTGAAAGAATTAGAGGCGACTTTTTTATTCCCAACATATAGACAAGGAAGGGATGTCCAAATTTACGGAGATTACCAAAGTACCCTTACATAATCGGTAGTTAGGAAAGTGGTATTATCTACGGATAACCAGTATTATCAATCTTGTGGCCGTTAGCAATCGGTAGATAGCTGAAGTTCATAAATAACTTCATAAACTACCGATTATTCTAGTTCCCAAATTCGGAAAAAATGAGATTTTGACAAAAACAAATATTGGGGAACTTAATAATCAGAGGTTACTTTACCATATTTAACTACCGGGATATCGAAGTTCCCATATTCGAAAAAATGGGAACTAGAATACAAATTTTGGAGCAACTTAATAATCGGAGGCCTGCTCTGATATCATGTTAGAATACAGGTATCCAACTCAAAACCAATTGGCAATGAGTAGAGCGCCCTAAGAGATTATAAACCGCAGGATCTTAAATAACCCACACAATATTGTGGGCCTAATAATCTCAACAATTACCATACAACTTTTTTAAGCTAAGCTAAGCTTCTTCAGAAACAAAAAATCATTCTAAAATTTTTTTACGGTCATTTTAAAAATTAGTTTAAGAAATAAATTTTTTTTTTTCATAAAATTTATCTAAAAGTTATCTTAAAAAGTTGTATACCAAACTAATTTCTGATTTTTTTATATTGATAAGTCAAAAAACAATTTCAAGAGTCCTATCAAAACATGCCATTATGGTGAGAAAAAACAACCATTTTGGGACTTAGCTATGTGGGGTCAGAAACTGAGTTTGCGCCACCTAAAAATTGGCAAAAAGTAATCATACTTCAGAAGAACAAAAGATATTCCGTAAAAGCGGGGATTAATTGTTTTGGGTACTTAGACTAAGGCTTAGTTCGGTATTGCTGCGGCTTTTATAAAAGCACTTTTCTGTTGTGCGTTGTTGTGTTGTGATGTGAGAGAAAAACAGTTAGACGTTTGGTAAAATATTAATTAAAGTTAAAGCTGATTAAAAAAAACAATCAAAGTGTGTTTGGTAAAATTTCAGATTCAACCATTGTTGTTGTGGCAAATAAAAAAAAACAGACATATCTTTAAAATAGTTTTATTCAATTTTATTAGCTTTAAAAATAATTATTTTTTACCATTAAATATTAAATTTACTAATTGTTACTATTATTATGAGAGTTAAGAAAAATTATTTTAGCTAACCACTTTTTAATATATATTGTATAATTTTCAAACAAAAAATCAAACAAAAATTAAGTAATTGTTATAGGGCCTACGACCCATGGATGTGCGGTCCATTAGATGCCTATATATGGTGTTCCCTTTGTTATTATGTATATAAAGAACATTATGCCTATGTAATCGCTCTGCCTCTTTTATCAATAAGAAGTTCCTCTTTCTCGTTCTCTTGGTTTTACCTAGTTATAACTCCACAAGTAATTATTTAATATTTTTTTCTATTTTTATTTTTGACAAATTAAATGAAATTGTATCATAAAATAGTTTGAAAATAAAATATAAAAAATAAAAAATTGTTTGCATACATATTTAAGGGTAATTTTTGTTATTTACAAAATAAAATAGGGATAAAAAGGATAAATCAAGCATTAAATTGTGGTGGGACCAAAGCTTATGTTTTTATAGCTTTTAAAAGTTCATCCTCCCCAGCTTTTAAAAATTGAGAAATTTGAGAAGTGCTTTGGGTAAAAAGTACTTTGATTTTTTTTTTACCAAACACCAATTTCAAAAAGTATTACTCCCTCTGTCCGTTTTTTTTCTGTCCTAATTTCTACTTTGGTATGTCCATTTTTATCTGTCCGCTCTGTTTATAGACATATTTTTCCCTTAAACTATCAAATATACCCTTTATTTTTATAATCATAATATCATTTTTAATATCCAAATCTTAAATAATATCACCATATTTAAGGAAAAAAACTTACTCAATATCTTTGTATTAATTGTCATTCCTTTTATTAAATATAAACATTTATGAATAGTTATAAAATTCCTAATAAACTTCTACTCATTTTAACACTAATAATTTAGTTTTGGTAATAATATAACATTAAATAGGCTAGTCAAGGGCTAGTCATGACAATTTATAGGATTTTCTTAATATCTTGACTTAGTCAAAGCGGACTCTTAATTTAGGACGGAGGGAGTAACATATATAGGTTTGAAAGTACTTTTGGAAAAATAAAAGCATTACCAAAACCAGACTAAGGCTTAGTTTGGTATTGCTGCAGCTTTTGTAAAAGCGCTTTTCATTGTGTGCGTCTTTGTCTTTGTCTTTGTAAGAAAAAGCAGGTTTGACGTTTGGTAAAATATTAACTAAAGTTAAAGCGATTAAAAAGCAGTCAAAGTGTGTTTGGTAAAATATCAAATTCAATTGTTGTTGTTATAGCAAATGACAAAAAAGACATATCTTTGAAAATAGTTTTATTCGATTTTATTGGGTTTAAAAATAATTAATTTTTTTACTATTCAATATAAATATTTATAATTTACTAATTGTTACTATCATTATGATTGTTAAAAAAATATTTTACTTAACACTTTTAAGATATATATATATATAATTTTCAAACAAAAAATCAAACGAAAATTAATTAAATTATTATTTAATATTTTTATTATTGAAAAATGAAATGAAATAGTTTGAAAAAAAATAATAATATTTAAAGACTAAATATAAAAAATAAAAAATTGATTGTATATAAGTTTAAGGGTAACTTTTGTCATTTATAAAATAAAATAGGGACAAAAAAGATAAATCAATCATTAAATTTAGGTGGGACCAAAGCTTATGCTTTTGTAGCTTTTAAAAGCTCCTCCTCCCCAGCTTTTGAAAATTGAGGAATTTGGGAAGTGCTTTGGGTAAAAAGCACTTTGATTTTTTTTTACCAAACACCAATTTCAAAAATAATTGACATATATAGGTTTTGAAAATACTTTTGAAAAAATAAAAGCAATACCAAAACCAGACTAACCATAACCCTTTTTCGTTTATCTAATCCTCATAATAGCTGCTCTTCTTCTTTGCATTTCAGAAAGTAAGCCATAACATGGCCACCATAGGTCCACAATGCTCGCTCTTAATACCAAATCGAAGGGGCAATTGGTCTGAAAGTGTTAGCATCAAAAAAGATGGACCTATGAGGATAAATTGGCTTTAATTCCAGTCCAGAAACATAATTTTTTATTTTTTAATGAAATGTTGGGCTTAACAAGTGTTGGTCTGGAAAGAAAATTATTTCCCCTCCAAAACATCAACAACAATTAATGCTTTCCCTGTATGAGTTTTGACAATGTTTTTGTTATTCACAATAACTTCAAGACAAATTTTGGGTGTTCCTGTGCTTGATTATGTGCAAGGATTAATATAATGAAAATATGGGTACTAGTTAAAAATAAAAAGTGACGCATGAATATTTGAGGCGTGACGGGGTGAGGAAAAACCAATGGAAAAATATCTGCTATATATTCCCCGATAACCAAATTGTCCACCATATAAGCTATCTTTACTATTATAATGCCAAGAGGCCAAATAAGGCTTTTTTACAAAAATGTCCATACATGAAAGATGAAAGTAAAAATAAATTAAGGATAAAATTGTCAAAATCATTACTTAAGAACCAACGGATATTGAAAAGGTAGACTTCTTACCCATTGGGTCATTCTAGAAAAGTTTGAAATTCAAATTCAAAATTCAAAGGACGATTACTTTCTCTCTCAACCTCACAATTTTCTGTAGTCTCACTCTCATCCAAGTATCCTATTCTACTTGGAACCCATTTTCTTTCTTACACTTCTCTAATAACTTCCCCAATCCATGTGTTTCCAGCTAAAAGTTTCCGTATGACCATCATTTCCTACCCTGGTTTGTCACGAACTCTTCACTATTATTTGAATTTCAAATTTTTCACGAATCAACCAAATCCCTATGGTTGGTATCTGTTTGTAAAAATGTCGCAACAAATTTTTTTGCCTAACAAACATGAAAATGTTTTTACTTCAAACGCTGATGTTATTGATGATCACAACTGAATCATTGTATTTTTTGTGGTATGAAACAATTTGTATATCTAACTTGATAGTCTAACAATATCCCCCTTTTGATTTCAGGTAATGACCTTTGTTTTGTCTTGGGCTTTCATGATTCATTCTTCCAAGTTGTTTTGCTACCTCAATTACATGATGCACTGACTCAAGATGGTAATGAAAACAGTAAAGAGTATTTCGGTGAGTCCACAGTAAATAATTTCATTCAGGAAATGAATTTCAGAACTATGCCAATATTTTTCAAATATGAATCTCTTTACTGTTGGTTTTTAGTTCTTGACATTTGAGAATGAAATATCAGTTAGAAAAAATTCAGGAGTAGAAAGAACTTATGTGATTCTTAACAATAACTTAGAAGATTAACTTTTTGGAATGGATTACTCTGTCACATTAATACTTACTGTACTTTATTAATGGTCTGCAGCTGAAAAATATGTGCAGCGTGAGGCAAAAGACTTCAGACTGGGAGTGATGTGTATAGCAGGTGCAGATTGTTGGCATGGAATGGTTTATGGTTAGTTCAAAAGGTCCTCAACTTCCAGTGTTTCTTGGCCACCACTTCGAAGGTAATTTTGTGAAACTCAAACTGATGTCAAATTTAGTTTGTCATTTTCGTATTCCCATGGGCTTCCTCTTTCGGCATGTGAAGTTAATGGATTGTTGGGTGCGAATTTCCTCTTAATTTTTAGGTATAGACCAGGTTATTACGATCTAACTTCAAACTATAGCAAGGTGAATTTTGTATATTTGGTGAAAAATTTGTGCTTTTATCATTTGTGCCTGGAAGCAATCGTTTCTTTCACGACCTTTCAACAGCTTTTAGAGGCATCAGGCTTATGTTTGTGGTATATGGTGTATCCTAAACTGCTTTTCAACCCCATTAATTTTTACAGTTATTTTTATAGTTTTCCTATCTGTGGTGTATGCTATGTCGTTAAATTGGTAAGAGTTCCTCATATCTCAGGCATAATTCATATTTTTTTTGTAGATACATAATTACAAATTTTCTAGAATGTAGCAGACACCTAAAAAGCTTATTTGTCGTGCTGCCAAAAATACTGAATTGTTTTTTGTGCCACAAGGAACTTCTTTAAGGACCTTGGAGTGGAATTTCAAAACTGGGAAGCAAGTCCCTGATCACAAGGGGAGCATGTGAACAAAGTAAGCGCCTTAGCAGTAAGAAACAACTTTG
This sequence comes from Papaver armeniacum, assembly GCA_023531295.1. Taxonomy (NCBI): domain Eukaryota; kingdom Viridiplantae; phylum Streptophyta; class Magnoliopsida; order Ranunculales; family Papaveraceae; genus Papaver; species Papaver armeniacum. Next base: position 469,389 of record JAJJWW010003902.1, read on the forward strand.
CTTTTAGAATTTGTTTTTGTAAATGAAAATAGTAAATCTTTTGTAAGCTTATCGTGGGAAGTTCTAGAAAATCTGATACTTATAAAATCAAGTTGGGAAAACACTTACTAGAGAAAGAGCTCAACACAACAGATGTTAATGTTAAAGAGGGAAACACACACAAACTGTAGAAGGCCATTGCGTGGAATTACCAGGAGATGGTGCTATGGGGCTTTAGATGAAAGAAAGTTGTTAGAATCTTCTCTTTAAAGTTCAAACTAACAATAGCATTACTTGGAGATGATACTGTCTATGAAACACATTCTAACTACCTTAAATATGGTACTGGTCAGGGGTTCTCATTTACATGGATCCGAATTTTGTTGTTTAATCAATTAAAAAGTATGTTTATTGTTTTGTGCATCCTCGAGGCTAGATTAGTTCCTTTTGCTGTGGATGATTTGTTCATGTTAGTCGGGGGTCTTCTGCTCGGGGCCAGGGAGTAAATTTTGTTCGGGTATAGCCAATTTAAAATGGGCTGTTATATCAACGTTTTCAAAGCCTATGAGCATCTCCTTCTGAATGTTATTATTGGAGACTGTCCTTTCCAGCCCATCTCCTTCTGAATTAATATTGACACCAAACTTTGCGTTAAGCTTTTGCCGGATCATACCATCACAAGTGCATTGCATGTCTATTTCTACCATGTTCATTGGTGCTCATCATGGGGAACATGTTCAGATCAAATAACACGTGCAACGCACGTGCATTCTGCTAGTAACAAATGGAAACAAGTCCCACAATTTCCATTTCTTTGCTTTGCGCTTTTTATTTTCCCATTCCCACAATATAGTCTAGAAAGGTAAGAACTAAGAAGAATACATAATGAGGGAGGATCCATGGACACTCTTGGATGGACAAGGTCGGACAAGATTTGCGTCATTTCCTCCTCAAAACCCAAACGATAATGAATTTAAGTCTAATATTTTGATAGTATAATCTTCTTATAAGACTCTACATTCGTACAAAAAATGAGCACAATTTGATATGTATAAAACCACCATTTATCCCTTTGAATATCAGTCGCAAATCTTGTCCGACCTTGTCCATTTAAGAGTGTCCATGGATCTTCCTCATATAATATGTTACACTAGGGGTTGGAGGAGAATAAGTTAGAGTTTTGATGAATTATACCATCCCAAACTACTATTCGTACTCCGAATAGCGGTTCTAATAAAAACAAATCCCGAAATAACCAAGTGGGCTGATAATATTAAATTAGAGTTAAACTTAACTAAATCAAATTCCTACTACTTCATGCCCAAAAAAATTCCAAGGCTGCTAATGGGGTGCCAGGTTAGATGGGAGTGTACAAGTAGGCAAAACCTGTTTTTTCCTATATGAAAAATTGTTTTGTCTTATCTTAATGTTGGTACACCCCCACTCAATCTGACACCCCCGGTTAAATTCAATCTCCCCAGCTACATACCTCCAATACCCCCTTCGTGCACAGTTACATAGGACCACAAGCACAAAATGGAGTCGATAAACAGGTACAAAGAAAGATCATCTGTACCTGACATTAACGCTTTTATTTTACTAAACATTAACTGTTTCTTGTAACCCATAGACTTATATATTATATAATCACTTGATTACCTCAATGAGAGCTGTATATATATAATCTGTCTAGAATCATGTGAAAACTCTTGATCATTCTATCTATCTGTAGAGATTTGTTCATGAGGAAAAAGATCATTCTATCTATCTGTAGAGATTTGTTCTATTTCAGTTTTCATCTAAATCACACGGTCTTATATATTAAAGTAGAAAACTATTATAGAGGCTCCAAGAAAAGAGTTTTGAGGGCTCCTCAGGATTCAAATATCCTACAATGAAGATAAGGGGATCCTAATTCATAAGAAAAATACTAAAATACCCTTAACCTATTAAATATTGAAAACCTAAAACTAATTTGTTTTCATTCCTCTCCTTTAATTCTTCCATTTTCTTCTTCTCCACCACCTCCATCGCTTATTTCTTCGATTAATCGTCAATTCTCAAAATAATTCATTATCGATTAACACCATTTAATCCACCCGTAATAACTTCAATAAGGTGAAAATCAAAAGCCCATCTTATTTAATTGGTTTCAATGCATGGATAAGCGGAATCGATCGAATTGGGTTTTTTGAAAAACAGTTTCAGAAGTGTCTACGGTTGGGAAGTATAAATTTTCCCAATCAGTAGACGATTTCTACGGTGGGAAATATGAATTTTCCCCACCGTATACCGAACTTCCTACGGTTGGGAAGTATGAATTTTCCAACCCGTAGATCGTTTACTTGTTGGGAAATTGTCTACTGGTGGGGAAATATGAGTTTTCCCAACCAGTATATTGAACTGCATCACGGTTGGGAAGTATGAATTTTCCAATCAAGTAGATCTGTCTACGATTGGGAAATATGAATTTTCCCAACCGTAGACAGTAGTGAAACTGTTTTTTGCAAAAATAAGTGATGGGTTTACTTAGTTTTTTCTTTTTATGATCGTCATCTTCATCACGACGGACAAGAAAAAGAAGAAGAATAATAGGGTTTTTTTTATGGTCATCATCTTTATCATGATTTATGAATGGAAAAGAGAAGGACAAGATAATAGATTTATGAGGAGAGAGGAGAGAGAACAGAGAACTTCCGAAAAGTTCAAAAAGTTAACACCAGAAAAAACAATGAACTTCATAGCAGCGGCAACTCAAGGAGATAAGGATTGGACGGAAGTGCGTGGGCGCAAGGGCAAACGTCTACAACATATAGGTGCGGTTCGGATCCACGGGGTTAGAGGTAGAGTTTTGAGTTATCCAAGTCATTTGCAAATGGAGTGGAAACAGTGAAGATTCAAGAGAGGAATAAAGGCTTTTGGATGTGTCTATCTCGAGAGAGACTGTCTTGTGGGTTATTCGTGCTCTTCTCCGAGAAGCGAGTGGCAGAGCAACAAACGAAGTTTTTGGAGGTTTAATAAACTTGTCTGTTTGGATCGAATGTTCAATAAAGATGGAGAGATTATGAAGTTGTCTTTTATAGGTAAAAGTGCAAGTACTGCAAGGGTCTGTTTTTTTCCTAGTGGATCTAACAGACAAGGTTGGGTGGAGATGGCTGAAGCATTGAAGTCTTGTCTGGGTGATGTCAATAAAGAAAGTTTGGCAATGGGATCAAGACCATTACTTACAATCCTGGTAAAGGGGCGGGAGGAATCGGTAGAGGGGCGGCATGTGTGATAACAATGTCCCTTTTATTGGTTAGGGGGTGTCTATAGGGGGGGTGTAGTTTTACTAAATTACCCTTTTCACTCGAAATGGTCTAATTTACCCTTATTCTTTTGATTGAAAAGACTAAATTGTCCTCCATCATATAAACCTAATTAGGATGAGAATCAAAATCAGTTTTTTTTTTTGTTTCATCTTCTCCACTCCCATTGTAACCGTAAACACCACCTCCATTAAAGTTTGAAAATTCATCGTCTTCGATTAATCGGCGATTCGCAAAATTGATAATCGTTGATTGAAGTCTACATTATAGATGACGAAGAAGAAGAAAGTTGACGAAGATTGTAGCGATTCTAATCGAGCAAATGTTCCATTAGGTGAAGAACATCAATCCTAAACTTCAAACCCTCCAAGGAGAAATCAATTTGAAATGACATACATGAGGTATGTTTTGCGGAACCCATTTAGGGTTTAGTTTAATATCTTCGTTTTAATTTCAACTTCTATCAAAAATTAGGGTTTTAGGTGAAAATCAAGTTTCCATATCCGGGTTTTATTAGTTTGAGTTGCAATTTGTTCCAATATGAACCGTATGTAATGCTTTTGATGGTGATACGGTTTTGTAACAATTCAAATTATTTGAAATACCAACCGTATGTTCTTAGGATCGATTTTTATCCGATTTCGGTTGATAACTTACATGGAATTACCAACCGATTGTTTCTCTCGCATGTTAATTTTTTTGCTTACGGTGCCTATTTTTTGTTAGTTACCAACGTGTATTATGTACTGGTTCATAATGGAATGCATTTGTAACCGTATAATATCTTGTCTTTGAAAACCTTGTGTCAAGTATTGTTACGGTTGATAACGATAAGAAAGTTACCAACCGTGTACTAGTGACGGTTCGTAATTGTGTACATTTGCAACCGTATATTGTCCTGTGTTTGAAATTTTTTTGTCAAGTATTGGTACTGCGGTTTATAACGATAAGAAAGTTACCAACCGATTCTTTATACGGTTTGTTTAATTGTTTTTTACGAACCGTATCCTTGATATCTGATTTGAAACGGTTGTAAAGTTACAAACCGTATATGGCTTTGGTCACATTTTTTTTGGTTTGTTTGTTGCATTTTGTTTGTTCAACCCTTAGGAATTCATTCAAATTATTACTTGTGTAGGAATCCTGATAGGGTGAAGAAAAAGAGAGGGAATAACTTAACTCCGATTGATCACACACCCACCCCTCGCGGTGACAAGCATTTAGGGGTAGATCATAGAGGTGTCAACAAGAATGCGCAGAAGAAGAAGAATCAATTTGAGATTAGGCTTAGAGAACCATCTGTGGGTAACTCTGGGGTTGAATTAGAAGGAGTGAACCTAATGATCAAGAAATTGAAGAGGTAGGAGTTGAAAAGAACCTGGGAAGAAGATGATGATAATGAAGAGGAAGATGAGGAGGATGAAGAAGGAAATGGCGAAGAAGAGGAGGATGAAGAAGGAAATGGTGAAGATGAGGAAGAGGAAGAGGAAGAAGATAATGAAGATGAGGAAGAGGAACCAAATGATGAAGATGAGGAAGAGGAAGCAAATGATGAAGAAGGAGTACAAAACAAGGGGAAAGAAATTGTTGTAGCTACAACTCCAGCTCCAGCTCCAGCTAAACCAAGGAAAGAAAAGAAGCCGAGAAAGGAACCTGCACCAAAAGGGTTGCATATTCCTAAAGGAAAAGACCTGTTGTTGCCAAGGAAGAAGAATAAAAGACCTTGGGGTGAGGCACCAGATAAGTCATCAATCTTATTTGGTTATACCAATTCCTGGGCTTCAAAAGTCTGCGAAACTAGGGTATGTTTCTCTTAACACATTGTTTTGTTTTAAGTTATTTCGTTTTTTTTTTTTTGTTTGTTTTTTGTTTTTTTTTTTGTTTTTATGCACATCCTCATTAATCTCAGTTTAACAAAATATTTTTAAGGATCATGCAAGGGCGATCAAATTGGTCAAGCATCAAAGAGCTAGTCATTGGATATTAGGCGAAGAATGTGGTGATGTTCGTAGTCTAGTGTCAAGTTCAGGATTAGGGCCTGGAATTTTGAATACCCAATTGGAGTATGATAGTATAATCGTATCTGCCTTCAGGGAACGATATTGGCCGAAAACGATACTTTTCATCTCCCATTTGGAGAGATGACAACAATGTCTGGACGATGTGAAGCAAATTCTTGACTTGGAAGTTGAAGGAAAAATCAGTATATGAAGGTTTTGATAACAACATGTCTTGGACTGATCTCTCTGACTTTGTTGAAGAAACACTTGGGTGGGGTAAAGACGAGACCGAGATGGAGTTTATGTTGGTCGGTGGTTATGACCCTTCTAACCAAACAAGATTAACAAGGTAAAGAAGGTGTTGTTGAAAAATTTGAGGACGAAGTTTGGAGACACCCTCAAAAGCAATTGGCAAAGCGAGGTGATAGACGACACAAGGGCTAGGCGTGATGCCACATGATATTTGTTGTATTCTATTGGGACCAGTATTCATGCCCGATAACTCGGGAAATAGGGTGAATGTCCATTACCTACAATTGTTGAAGGATTTGAACAAGACCAGAGAGTATTCGTGGGGCACCGCCACGCTTGCATATCTACTTGAAAGTCTAAGAAAGGCCTCGAGGGCTGGAGCTCTTTGAAATTGCTGGGAATGTTGCGCTTCTAATGGTAAGTTTGGTTACATTTTATCATTTTTTTATTTTATGATTGTTTGTTATATTTATCTTTTGTATTCATGTCCCAATTGCTTAAATTGTTTTATATTTTTCTAGGCTTGGGTGTATGACCACTTTCCGAGCTTGAGACCTCCTACCTGAATGGGAAGAAGATGATGATAGACCTACGGAAAGAAGTTTATGTTGTTTGGTAGACAAAAAGGAACAAAGAAAAGAGGCTCATTCAAGTGAGGGAGGAAATAGATGCTTTCACTGTTGAAGATGTTATCTTTGACCCTTATTTGAGGATTCAAAATGGAGTTGATGTTCGTCGGTTCACACATACCTCAAAGCTACAACGGACCATTGTATCATGCCACGGGTTATGTTATGACCAATCCTCGTCGAACTCTACGCCAAATTGCTCATATTCAAGAAAAGGTCGTTAGGAAAACTTCAAATTATCCAAGGATGGATCCGAGACAAGAGGCCCCACCATTGTACTCAACTACCGCCCAACTCCGACGATTGATGTTTGGAACAACCGCCATCAACGAGAATACCAACTCCAAGCGGGAGAGGCAACGGCTTGTAACAACACGAAAGAAGTCTGTTGATGATTACATAGAATGGTATTATCATTTTGGTCATCCACATGTGATTAATAATGATCAGGAGGCCCAACCACTTATTCAAAAGGCAATAGAAAAAAGGAAGGCTGCCGAGGAGAGCAAAGAGACAAAGGGACTATTTGGTATGACTTGGAGGAAACTATATTTCATGACGGTACGTAACTTTGTTATCCTCATGACTTGGAATTTAGTTCTAATTTATATTTCTTGGTTATGGAATAATCTCTTAAGACTCTTTTAATGTGTTAATAGAAAGAGCGAGGACAGCGATTGGCAAATAGCATGACTTCATGCATCCGTGCTAATGGTGTGATTAACGCTCCTCAACAAAGGACCTTACAAGAGCAAATAAGGAACATGCATGATCCAACCAGGAAAGAATTGTACGAGGGGTTGGTCACCGAAGAAAGATGTTTAAAGAGGGGCGTAAAGTCCATTGGAGGTGCGGGTACTAGCCATATTGATCGTCATCCGAAAGCGAAGAGACGCATGGTGTGGGTACTAGCCAAAGAGGTGGTCGTGGTCGCGGTGGTCGTGGTCCCGGTGGTCGCCGTGATGGTCCTCGCACTCGTGGTGGTGGTACCACCAACAAAAGAGCTCGTGGTCCTCGTGGTTAATTATGGTTATGTGACATTTAATAGCAGGTTATTATCACAAACATGTTATTTCTTAGCTTTGTGTGGTTGTTTTTAGTTTATGGATATTAACAAGAACTAATGATTGTGTGGTTAGTTTTTAGCATATGGATATTATCACAAACATGTTATGAATTGTGTGGTTATGGATTTTAGCTTATGAATTACTTGGAATGAATTACCATGTTATCATTTATGTGTGGTTAGTTACTAGGAATGAATTAAAATTGAGTTTTTTTGAAGTTATTATATGTGTTACGGTTGGTAACAAACGGAGACTTAGAAACCGTACACTAGACACGGTTGATCACGCAAATCTTTAACAAACCGTATGTTAGTTACGGTTTGTAATTGAGCAAGGTTACAAACCGTATATTGCTCGTAACTCCCAAATAGAGAGCTCATACTTACGGTTGGTAACAAACGGAGACTTAGAAACCGTACACTAGACACGGTTGATCACGCAGAATCTTTAACAAACCGTATGTTAGTTACGGTTTGTAATTGAGCAAGGTTACAAACCGTATATTGCTCAGAACTCCCAAATAGAGAGCTCATACTTACGGTTGGTAACAAACGGAGACTTATAAACCGTATACTAGACACGGTTGATCACGCAAATCTTTAACAAACCGTACTCCACTTACGGTGTGTAATCAAGCAAAGTTACAAACCGTAAATTGTTCTGTAACTTCCAAATTTAGAGAGCGCAGATTTACTAAGTTTAGTAACTATAACTATAAAGAACCGTAACTCGGTATAATTAAATTTTGCGAGTTACGGTGTGTAATTGTGCTTGCTTAAGGAATCGTAACTCGGTATGCAATTTGTGCAGTAGATACGGTTGGTAAGTTGTCAATACTTACAAAACCGTAACTCTGACTGGTCATCAATTATGTAGTCTACGGTTTGAAATAATAATTTCATTACCAACCGTATCTTATTTATTTCTTGGGTTTTATGAGTTTTATCCACTGATTTGTCATTGGTTGATTTGAAAATATAGCCGTTGAAACCTTTAACGAGTTTATTTTCAAAAATAGATCCGTTAGATAATAAAAAACCAAATTGTTATATATATATATGCTTATCCTCCTCAATAGAAGTTACACCTCCACATGAATCATCTCTTACCATAAACTAGATTATGGCTCCAAACCCTGAATTTACATTGGAAGAAGATTTATGTATTTTTAACTTTGTTCTATGCTATCCAAAAAGAGGAGAAGAACGACGCCGATGTGGTTTTGTGAGTACAAGTTATTTGAGAACTCTTTTCGAAAACTTTTGCTCAAACAGTAACCCTAATAACCGCGATGGAATAATGTTGTATATTCGATATGGAACTATTCGGGATAACGTTCAAGAATTTATGGCATTAGTTCGTATTATGGGTGAAATACGATTAAGGGGTGAAACCGATTGATGTTTTAGGGAGAGCTCTATTCAAGAATGGAGACGATGGAAAAGGTCGAGTTTTCAATACTTACCTCATTTCAACATCCTTAAAGACTTCTATCGCACTCGTAAGCCTGGATATTAGTATCCTTTTAAGTCGCATCAAAGAAAATGAGTTGTAATGTCATTTATATTTATAATGGTTTAATGGTTGTAATGTTGGTTTAGACATGATATTGTCACTTTTAATATATTAAATAGAATACTTCATATATTATCTAATTAAATAGACATGATATTGTCACTTTTAATCATATCACATTTAGTCAAAATACCAAAATACAAATTATAAAATGGGCTTCATTCAAGACTTGAAAACATTTAAGCATCCTCTTCATCATCGGTCATAACTACGAATTGCTTAGGCATAGACAACATTATGGCCTTCCATAATTCAATCCTTTTCTCAAATCGATTGCACCAAGTCTTGGGAGTTCACCGTCACAACCAAATTCCCTCCACAATGGAGGTAATGGACTTCCTTCATGCAATCGGAGGCCGATGTAATGATTTCCTTCCACGTGCCCCATGACAACGGTTTTTTTATTGACAAGTCTTCGTCAAACGGTATTCTTGTTGGTGCAAATGTAGTGCTCATGTCTCTCGGAGATTAAATGAATGACGCAATTGAATGCGTTGGCGAGTAGTTGGCCACATATAGGCATGCGCATCCAATATTGGCTTGTCAAACATATATTACCGGTTAACCGCCTTTCCATTTCCTTGAAGCTCTCATTTAACACCTCATCGTGGAAAACCGAGTAATTATGCAACTCCCCCAAATTCCTTAATTGTTGCATTTCGTTCCTTTGTTCCCATTTCTTAGCCTTCAATTTTTTTCTTGCATTGTAGATGGTATCCAAAGTAGAAGCATTTTGTGGGTTTCTTTCCTTTAAGTGAGCAAGGATATCAACAGGCTTCATACGAATTTGTGTCAGTGATTCTACAATCTTTCTTCTTCTTCGGTAAGGCCCAAAGATAAGAATGTGATAGCAAACTCTCCCGGTATAGGGTGGTTATGACTACCGCATACAACTTTCTCCAAAAACCACCTATTTGCCGCGTTGTTTTAAATTGAAGCTTGAAGGGGCATCGGGTCTTCTTAGTGAAAGTAGTATTCTTCCTCTTTTTCTTTGCTACTTGCAAGGTATCCTTTTTGCGTGACTTCTATGTTGTCCACTACACCGCAAAACCATTTGAAAGGCACTATCACTAGTGGTACCATTACAAACTATGATACACATAATCAACTTTCCTCGTTCTCTAGCCCACTTCTTTGCATCGTCTTTCTCCTTCCATGTTTCCTCGGTTAAATAGTGAGAGCTAGAATCTTTGGTGAGAAGTTCATTTGCTAAAGGTTGGTCATCCATTATAGGAGGTACATCAACGACCTGGACAAAAACATACCAACATTAGTCTAAACGAGGCAATAAAACCAAAAAAAATATGAATATACGGTTGGTAAATAAAGAGAATAAACAAACCGTGTAATAGTTACGGTTGGTAACTCTTACACTAATACACCGTAATATAGTGTCGGTTGATATCGATTTATACATTAGTAACCGTAAGTACTGCACTAAATACTTACATACACAGGATAACCGATTTGTTGGTAACTCATCGACATACTTATCAACCGTAATTTAGGTACGGTTTGTAATCCAACAAATTTAACCGATCAGAATCGGTATAATTTCTGGTTTTCCCCAATTGAACCGATTCACGGTTGGTATTTGAAATTTTTAGAATCAGAATCGTATGTTACGGTTGGTAACTAGCTTAAAGTCAACCGTATGTTCTTCTCAAATTTTGAAAAATTTGATCTTTTTACGTACTTTTACATAATTTTGATCAACAAAAACCTAATGGGAACTAATTTAGAAGTATACCCGGTCATTTCAAAGTCTTTGGGTTCTTCACTTTGTTGGCTAATTTCTTCAATTGGTTGAGATTGACCTTCACTTTGGTCTAAAACATCTCTACCATCTAGAAAATACTCCATATCAGGATCTCCATCAAGAGGTATGTAGTATTTGTTTTGTCTATCGTATAGAGATTCACCCATCTCAAATTTGCCTTGAATCACTCATTTTGGTGGAGTGAATCAAAATCTAGGTTTCACAAATATCACAAAAGTTTTTTTTTTCTTCTCCTCAAATTTTTTTTTCTTATAACTCTAAACATCTGATTTTTGATTCTATAATAGTGAAAAATTAATTATCAAAATTAATCTTGATTATCTACACTAATCTTGATTATCATTACTAAACTTGATTATTAACAATAAGGGTTAATTAGTCATTTCTGTGGTTTGATTGATAAGGGGCACATGAATTTACTTCTAATGACCTTTTTTGTCTTATTAGGTTGCCGCCCCTCTACCATTTCATGCCGCCCCTTTACCAGGATTGATTACTTAATGATTCTTTTGAAGAAAAGGAATCTAATCGGTGGAACAGAGCTTTAATTTGTGAGGTGGATAAACCAACTTTGCTTTGGCAGGAGATTGGATCATTTTTAAGAGAATCTTTCTGTCTCAAAGAAGCCTTTTCTCTCTCCCCCTTTAGTCCGACGAAAGCTCTGTTTTTTGCAGAAAGAGATGAATGTATTAGACCCTTGATTGAAAGAGATTGGTGGGTCTTCAATGATCTCCGTATTCAGTTTGCTAAGTGGTCCCCGGAGAGTAACAACCTTAATTCCCTTAAAATTTCTGTACCTTTTCCCCAATGGATCTCTGTCAAGGGGATTCCATTTCATTTGTGGAATTTGAAAACTTTCTCGCCGGTCGGAGAAAGGTGGGGAGGTCTAATTAAGGTTCATGAACTCTCTCTTAACGGGAAAGACTATTCAGCCGCATACCTTCAGTATTGGATCCTTTAAAGAAGGGGAAGAGTTTAAGAAGGTGACGGTAGATGGTAGATCATTCACAAAGTGATGGCTCTGACCTTGGAGGAGGGTGAGATTCTTGAAACATCAACGAAGACGGTAGATTTTGAAGGGGTAGAAATCATTTCAGGTGGAGAAGGTGGTGGTTTCCGCGCAACGGTTTTCTCTCGCCCCGACGGAGATGAGACATCCAACCAAAAACCAACACGTGTATTTTGGGTCGAGTGCGAGGGTCGAGTGCACTGGCAAAACAATTCAAATTTCAAATTTTCCTTCCGAAGGACAAGATGAAAGTGAAAATCCTTCTTCGAGTAAGTCGTGGGCCGCAAGAGTGAGAGTATTAATAATGGGCCTCTCACCCAAGGTTTGTTGGAAAAAGGGTGTACGTGTCTTAACTATCCTTCACCACAAGGGCGTGTGGACTGACCTCGGCTCGTCGAACTAGAAGGAACCTTTTGAATCGGCTAGAGATGAAGCTCATAAGTCTTGCCCAACTCACCGTAATGATGTGATATCCGAGATGGAGGTCGGGAATTCGGTGGAGGTCGAAGAAGTGGAAGTATCAAGGGTTGAAGATACTTTTAGTTCCCCCGAGAGAGGTCGATCGAATCGGAGAAATCTCAAGGTACCGGGTCGAATCTCGGAGGTTGAGACTTTGCGTAGACTTCGAAGTTGTTGGTTCGTGATTTGTGGGTGCGGGACCAATGGTCGGAGCTTCTTTTAAGCCCGAGGAAGAATTGCAGAGGTTAATGGGTATGGCAATTGAAGACAAAGAGTTCTCATGCGAAGATGTTGAAAATGCACTTGGTCTTGATGACCTTTAGGTGTTTGTTGTTTTTGTGGGAATGAAATTAGTGATCAATGAAGATTAAAATAATATCATGGAATGTTAGTGGGTTATCCCACAGAGATAGAAGAGCTGATTTGAAGACTTTGTTCGGATTTGGAAACCAACCGTGGCATGTTTTCAAGAGACCAAAATTAGTGATTGGGATAGAAAGAAAGTTAAAGAATTTTGGGGAACAATTACTTCCAGTGGGTGGCGGTGGATGCTATTGGTAGGTCCGGGGATGTTAATGGTCGGGGATTCCCGAATTTTTGAGATAGAAGACTCTTTGCTAGGCGCCTTTTCTATTACGGTAAGGTGTAAACTTAAAAGTGAATCTTTTTGGTGGAACTTGATGATGGTTTATGGTCCAACCGTAAATACTTTTAGAGACCAGTTTTGGGAAGAACTTAATGATGCAAGTTTATTTTGGGAGAAGCTCTTTGCGTTTGTGGCGACATGAATGTTACCAGGTATAGCCATGAGAGAAGTGGGGACCAATCTGTTACTCCAAATATGAGGCAATTCAATCTTTTTATTAATCGACTCCAACCGATTGACCTCCCTTTAGTAGGGTCGAATCGCACTTGGTCTAGGAACGATAGCCGGAGCTAGGATAGATCGCATTCTAGTTTCTAATGATTGGGAGGAGCATTTTCTCAAAGTTGGAGCAACAAGCCTTGGTGAGACCTTTTCCGACCACCGGCCTTTAGCTCTCATTTCTCAAGGAGAGGGATGGGGTGGTGCACCTTTCAGTTTGAGTCTATTTGGTTTGAAGACCCACACTTGTTATCTAAAATGAAAGAGTGGTGGAACCGTATGCATTTTCATGGTAACCCAGGTTTTGTTTTCGCGAAAAAATTAAAATTGTTGAAGACGAAGTTGAAGGAATGGAACAGAGATGTGTTTGGTAACTGGATAGGAAAGTGGAGATTAATTTATTTGGAAATTCAAAGGCTAGATCAACCGCAAAGAGCTAATGGTCTTTCAAGTCCTTTCTAGAGAACAACTCATTGCAAAAAAGTGAATTTCACAAGCTCTCGAATATGAAAGAAGAATTTTGGAGAAACAAGTCTCGTATTCGGGTGGATGAGAATGAAAGAAATACAAAGTTCTTCCACAAGAGAGCGTCAGCAAGACAAAGAGGTAACTCTTTCTCTCAATTGAATGTAGATGGAGTGCTCACTGATGATAAACCCACTATTAAAAATGCAATTGTTCAATACTATACTAGGTTGTATACTTGAACAAGCTCCTTCTAGGCCGCAATTGGATGTGGCTGGTTTTTCCTTGTTTAGAGAGTTCTAAAGCGGAGTCTTTAGAGATAGCTTTCTCTAAGATGAAGTCTACAAAGCAATCCAAGATCCTGGTGGTGACAGTTCCAAAGTCCCGACGGATTCCCGTAATGGTGTTTTTTAGGTGTTGGCAGTTCATGAAGAACGACATCATGGCGATGTGGTGAATGATTTGTTGGTGAATTTTCATATAGATTGGAGGTTGAAGTCGACTTTTCTATTCTCGATTCCTAAAAAGGAGGTGGTGGTGGATATCACCGACTTCGCACCCATCGCCTTAATGGGAAGTATGAACAAAATTCTTACAAAAATTTTAGCTTCAAGGTTGAAGTTGGTAATGGAGGGTCCGATTAGCAACCACCAAAGCGCTTTTATTAGTGATGACATGATTCTAGATAGCTCGTTGATCGCGAATGAATGCATTGATTCTTATCTTAAGAGGAAGAAGAATGGGATTTTATGCAAAATCGACTTTCAAAAAGCATTCGACAACATCTCTTGGGAGTTCTTGGACTATTGTTTTAGAGAGAATGGGTTTGGCTTTAAGTGGAGGAAATGGATTCAAGCATGCATTAGGTTCGTCAATTTCTCGGTGCTTATAAATGGGTCTTCTAATGGTAGATTTGAGAGCTCGAAGGGTTTGAGACAGGGAGATCCCTTATCTCCGTACCTTTTTCTCCTTGTTGTTGAGTCTTTAAATGATGCTTCAAAAGGCTTGTCAAGTGGGATGGTCTGCGTGGTTTCGAGGTAGTTCTGTGTGGTACTCCCGTAAGTCATCTTCAATTGGGCAGACGATACTTTGGTGTTTGTGCAAGCTGAATCCTCTCAAGTGAAACACCTTAGAAATATCTTACTCCGGTTTGAGATCATTTCAGGTCTTAAAGTTAATTTTAATAAGTCCACTTTGATTCCAGTTGGTCGTGTGGATAATATTTCCACTTTAGCTCAAGACTTTGGGTGTAGAATTGAGAGTTTTCCTATTACTTACTTAGGCCTTCCATTGGGGGACAAGTATTTATCAAATATTAAGTGGGATGTTGTTATGGAAAGAGTCGAAAGTAGGCTAGGGGCTTGGTTTGCAATTTTTCTTTCTAGAGGGGGAAACCGATTCATATCCATGCGGTGCTACAAGCTCTCACCGGTTTACCTAATGTCCTTGTTTATTGCGCCCGCTTCCGTGATTAAGAAATTGGAAAGAATTTTCAGAAATTTCCTTTGGAATGATAAGGATAACAACCACAAGTCTCACTTAGTGCGTTGGGACGTGGTTAACGTTTCAAAAGAAGAAGGGGGGTTAGGAGTGAAGAAATTGCATCAACTCAACGTAGCTCTCGTAATGAAGTGGATATGGAGATTCGGGTCGAGAAAGAAGCTACGTGGCGAAAGATTGTAAGGTAGAAGTATGGTGAAGATTCAAGGGGTTGGGTGACAAAGAAGACCAAGACTCCATACGGGTGCAGCATTTGGAGAGGAGTTTCAAATTTTATTGAAGCTTTCCAGTCGAACTACTCTATGCAAGTTGGTAACGGGGAGTCTACAAGCTTTTGGAAGGATGCTTGGTTGTCAAATTTGACTCTACTGACTCATTCCTGCGGTGTTTGAGGTATGTGATTCGAAGGAAATAACGGTAGCTTGTGCTAGAACTTTTGTAAATGATGTGGTGGTTGGGACTTAGGTATTCATAGAAGGGTGCATGACCAAGTAGTGGAGGAGCTTACTTGAGCTTATTTTCTTGTCGGAAAATTACACAAACAGGATCTTGACAGCGAAGATCACAGAGTGTGGAAGGGTAACAAGGCTAACGGGGTATTCTCTCGTTAAAGATTGCTATGAATGGTTGTGTGTGAATACTCCTCGTCCCGAAAGGTACGTGTATGCCAAGAAATTGTGGTCAAAGTGGTGGCCAACCAAGGTCAGTTTCTTCCTATGGGTTGCAGGCTTCAAAAAAATTTCAACTCAAGATAATATGTGTAAGAAAGGGTGGAGATTTGAATGGGTAAATCATTGTTATATGTGTCTGCAAGATGGTGAGAGCACTGATCACCTTCTGCTCCAATGTCCGACTGCGTGGAAGATTTGGGGCTCTCCGTTAAATGAATGGTCTATTAAATGGGCAATTCCTTGCGATGTGATTACGCTCTTGAACTCTTGGAATTTTAAGCACATAGTGGGACGTAGAGGTGAAGTTTTGAAGGTCCTACCTAGCTGCGGTTTTGTGGTGCTTATGGAACGAGAGAAACGACAGAGCTTTCAATGATAAAAGCAAGACGGAGTTGGGAATCATTGAGACGATTAAGCTTACTATTGCTTAATGGTTACATAACGAGAGGCCAGTTTCGCAACATCTCCATGGTGCAATTTTTTTATCAATTTGAAAGAAGTTATATTCCAACCACCATAGGCTACTCTGTTGTCTGTTATTGTTCGAATTCTACTTGTTTTTTTTGTGCTCCCTTTGTTTCGGAGCCTTTATTTGTTTTGGTGGATTATGTAGCTTGTTTTCCTGATTTTGGTCGAGGGCGTCGGGATCATACTTCATGTACTCTGACTGTTTTCATCTATAAAAGGTTTTATTTACCGATCAAAAAAAAAAAAAAATAGATTTAGTTTTTTGTATATGATCATCATCTTCATCATGATTTATGATTGAAAAGAGAATGAAAAGATAATGAATTTAATTTTATAATTCATGGAGGGTATTTTAGTCATCACAAAAAATAGTTAGATATGGGGTTTTGTTGATTATTATTTCATAACCCGATTTTGTCATCTTGTGAGCCCTCAAAACTCTTTTCTTGGAGCCCTATAATAGGTCTCTTAAAGTATGAAAAGTTTTGTCAGACGACCTGAAATCTTGTCTGCTGTAAGCATAGTCGTTGATTTTAATTATTCTTTTCTATCGAGATTTACATCCATTGATTTAGATCCGATGCTACGTTCACCGCCTCTCAAAACGGGAGGAAATCCTCTATAGGGAAAAACATCATTTGGTCCTTTTGTAGGTGGGCTCATGTCTGTTTGGTCATTTGGTCAAACGCCTTTACTGTTTGGTCCATAATTATTTAAAAATATTAAGCCCCGTTTGGGATTACTTTTTTTCAACCAAAAGCACTTTGTAACAAACTTGTAACAACCTTTTACCAAAAATTGTGTTTGGTAAAAAAAAATTCAAAGTGCTTTTGGAGAGAAGAACTTTCATTTTAGGCCTGCTTTTAAAAGCTACTCAAACACTAGCTTTTAAAAGTCGGAAAAGGTGTAGTGGACCCACATAATTCGATTTAACTGATTCTCTATTTTAACCTTGTTAATTTATAATAAAGACAAGTTTTACCCTCAAATATTGTACATTTAACATTAGAACACGCAATTGGGGGATATAGAAACTAATTGGGGGATATGAATTACTTCCCCCAACCCATGGTGTGTGCTAAGGGGTGACTTTTGGGGGCGAAAATACTAAAATACCCTTCCCACAAAATAAAAATCAAAAACTTAAAATCAAAAACAAAATCATATCCCCCATTTCCATCTCCACTTCTTATTAATCTTATTTAGGGGTGGAGCTTTGAAACCCAAATATTTCCCATTCCCTTTCAAATTCTAAACTCTCCCCACTCTATATCAAATTCTCTTCTCCTCACTTTGGAAACCAATTTTTTTTTATTCGGAAGTGATGAAGATCATGCTGAAAGTGATGAAGATCATGCTGAAAGTGATGATGACCATGCCGGAATTGATGTGAAAGCATGCCGGTATCATGTTCCGGCATATGGTCTTCATCAATTCAAGATGGTCTTCATCACTTCGTTTTTGAATTTTTTCAGTATTAATCGGTCCACTTCCAGCATAGAAAATAAAGCAACATGGTATGCCGGAAAACAATACGGCATGGTCTTCATATCAACCGACCATGCCGGCAGAAGTGGACCGATTAATACCTAAAAAAATCAAAATGGAAGTGATGAAGACCATGCCGAATTGATGAAGACCATATGTCGGAACATGATACCGCAGATGCTCGAGAAATTCCTATCAATGCGGTAGTCAAGTGAAAAAAAAACAACATTCGGATACTTTTCATCCTCTGTTCCTAAGCATAGAAATTTAAGCAAAATACCATGCCGGGAACATGTACCTAAAGATGCTCGAAAACTTGATTACCATGCCGGTACATGTTCAAAACCAGAAAAAAATCAACATTCTGAAGATCAAAACCAGAAAAAAAATCGTAACGAGAGGGGCATGTCGGTAAATCGTACCCCCGGATAGTGGCAAACAATTTATGAACATTTCCAACAATTGCCCGCATGGGTTTTTGGTTGAATACCATGCCGACACCAAGCTTTTTCAGCTGCAACAATGGTGGATTCAAAGAAAAAAATCAATTTTTCAACCTCTTATTAGCGGTAATTCTCTCATCACAATCATCTTCCATTTTCAAAAAAAAGAAATTCCTCTCAAATATTTGTTTCCCTCCTTCTACTCTCACCCAAACACAAATAAAAATACACACTAATCTATCCCTCAAATACTTATGATTTTTACTAATTATTATTAACCACTAAACCTAATTAGTGAGGGGTAAATTAGGAATTAAAAAAATAATTACATAAGGGGTGACCAAGAATTGCTATTGGGACTCCTATTTTGTCTTGTAGCTATATCCCCCAATTAGTTTTCATATCCCCCAATTGTGGGTTCCTAATTAGTGAGGGGTGAATTAGGAATTAAAAAAATAATTATATAAGGGGTGACCCAGAATTGCTATTGGGACTCCTATTTTGTCTTGTATCTATATCCCCCAATTAGTTTTCATATCCCCCAATTACTTGTTCTAACATTATAATTCTAATTTCATTTTATTTCTCTATTTTTTTCATTTTTTATTTAAAATAATAAATATAATAAAAATTAAAATTAATATATAAAATAATAAAAAATTTAATAAATAGTAAAATAAAAAAATAAATATTTAATAAATATTTTTTTTTGAATTTTATTTTAAAATAATAATATTTTCTAAGCAAACCATAATCATAAATTTTTTAATTAAATAATAAAAACAATTAAAAAAAAATATTACTTATATTAAAATTAGAAATATAATTTATTATAATAAAATTATATTAAAACTAATTTTTGAAATATGTCCATTTTCGTCATTGACTACATCACCAAGCACTTTTAAATACCGGTTTACCAAACAGATTTATGAGTTTATTAATTGCATGTTGCTTTTTAAATTATAATTTACCAAACGTCATGCGGATTTATTTCCACAAAGACAAAGACAAAGAACGACAAAGATAGCCAAGCAATGTAAAAGCGCTTTTCTAAAATTCACAGCAATACCAAACTAGCCTTTAAACTGACAAAAATATCCTTTCGTGTTAATTTTTATTTATTTTTTTGTAGCAGTTCATTCCGGAAAATGAAGTCCATATAAAAACCTATACAAACCAGACTTCATTCCAGAAATGAAGTCCATATAAAAACCTAAAAAAACAGACTTCATTCCAGAAATGAAGTCCATATAAAAACCTAAAAAAACAGACTTCATTCCAGAAATGAAGTCCATGTGAAAACCTAAAAAAAAACAGACCTCATTCCAGAAATGAAGTCCATATAAAAACCTAAAAAAACAGACCTCATTCCAGAAATGAAGTCC
The DNA here is from genome assembly GCA_023531295.1 of Papaver armeniacum. NCBI lineage: Eukaryota > Viridiplantae > Streptophyta > Magnoliopsida > Ranunculales > Papaveraceae > Papaver > Papaver armeniacum. The sequence goes on from JAJJWW010003902.1 coordinate 488,735, forward strand.
ATATAAAAACCTAAAAAAAACAGACTTCATTCCAGAAATGAAGTCCATATAAAAACCTAAAAAAACAGACTTCATTCCAGAAAGGAAGTCCATATAAAAACCCTAAAAAAACAGAGACTTCATTCTTAAATGAAGTCCATATAAAAACCTAAAAAAACAGACTTCATTCCAGATATGAAGTCCATATAAAAACCTAAAAAAACAGACTTCATTCAAGAAATGAAGTCCATATAAAAACCCTAAAAAAAATATCTAAATCGATTATCACCATCGTCAACAGCAGCATCAACAACATATCTTCATCTTCTTCATCATCTTCATCGTCAACAACACCATAAAAAAAAAACCTATAAAAATCATATTCAACAATACCAAAATCATCGTATTCATCATCTACAAATACCGATCTAAACATCTAAATCGATTTTCACCTTCATCACCATTGTTTACAGCAGCAGGAAGAAAAAGATGAAGAAAACTCTAGAAAAATCGTTTAAATCTTCAACAGTAGCACCACTAGAACGATGAAGAAACCCTAAAAATCATTTACATCTTCAATCTTTCGTTTACATCTTCATCTTCATCTTCACATGAAATCTGTTTCTTGTTTCACAAAGAAAAAAAGAGAGAAAAAAATAGATCTGGAAAAGAAAAGAAAAGAAGATGAGAGAGAAAGTAAATCTGAAAATGATTCCATCTCTCTTACCTTTTGACTATATATATGGTCCTTATCCAAAAGGGTATTTCTGCCACTACAGGGTGACATTTACATTATCCATGATGTCAGCGTAGGACCAAATAATTATTTTAGGACCAAACTATAATTTATATTACCAAATAGGACCAAACAGACATTTGACTGGGTCAAATGGACTAGACTCATCCTAATATATTATTCCTAGGACCTAATGGTATTTCCTACATCCTCTATAAGGAGTCCGACCCGTCCCCTTAAGATTTGCTGGGAACTTATCAAGGGATTTATGGACCCATTTTTTTTAAACTCTAAATCCCATATATATGCAATTTTAAGATTTGAGGGTAATGTCAAAAAGTGACAAAAACTTTAAGTGAAAAATACTATAACCACCTCTACTATATGGGTTCAATATATAGAAGTCCCACAAAATGGATCCTTCACTATCAACTCCATTCTTCCACATTTTGATATTTTTAGGCCCAAAACTTTTATTTTTGGGGCCGATTTTTGAATTATCCCTGGATAGGCTGATGTCATCAATTTTTTTAATAAATATTTTAATTCCAAAAATAACCTCCAGGTATTTTATAGAAGTTTTATAATGAAAAAGAAACAAAAATCAAATCGATTTCTCTCTACTCCCTCTTCTCTTCTCTCGGCGATTTTTCACGAATGAGATCAAATTATCTTTGCAAACTTAATACCGGAGATTAGTTTAATTTTTGAAACACACCTATTTGATTTATTTGTATTGAAGACTAAAGGAAGAACCACACGTTCATTATTTTTTAATTTGTTTAATTGATTCACTAGTTTTCGGATCTCGAAAAGGAGGAAGACGTTGCATTGAAACACAACAAATAGGTGTGTTTCAATTTATCTTTTATCGTTCATTGTTTGTATTGAGCTTCGATTTTTTGATTTTTATCTTTCACTCGATTTTTTTTTTTTTTGGATTTTGTTGAGTTTGAGAAGAGGAAGAAGATGGGTTTTGAAAGAGAGAAATCAATATAGGTGTGTTTCGATCTAGTTATGACAAATGAATTCTTGTTTTCTAAATTTTTGTTTTCAATTTTTATGATTTGGATCTTACCGATTTTTTTCGATTTGGTTGATATTGAGAACATGAAGAAGAAATAACAATGTTTGTAAGAAGGAAACATCAAATATAGGTACGAATCTTATTTTGGTTTGATTTCAAAACTTTTTTCAATTTTTTTTCCGATTATTTGTTGTTCTTGCATGTCCGATCCGAGAATTTGTTGTGAATTTTTGTTTATATTTTGTTGATAATGAGAGGAGGATGAAGAAACAATTTTGTTTCGTAAGAACAACTTCAAATTGATGTAGACATGCGGTGTTTTTTGTTGGTATGTGTAACTTGAGGTTACACATATATATCTGTTGTATTTTTAGCATGAAATTTGTATTTTTTCGTTATTTTTGTGAATTTGTTGTGAGTTTTTTGTTTGATGCGAGAAGAGGATGAAGAAACAAGTGTTGTTTCATAAGAACAACTTCAAATTGATGATGTAGACATGCTGTTTTTTGTTTTACAGTATGTGTAACTTGAGGTTACACATATATATCATATTGCATTTTTAGCATGGAATTTGTATTTTTCTGTTGTTTTTTGTTTTTTGTGAATTTGTTGTGAGCTTTTTGTTTGATACTAAGAAGAGGATGAAGAAACAATGTTGTTTCAGAAGAACAACTTCAAATTGATGATGTAGACAAGCTGTTTTTTGTTTTCAAGATGTGTAACTTGAGGTTACACATATATATCATATTCTATTTTTAGCATGGAATTTGTATTTTTCTCGTTGTTTTTTGTTTTTTTGTGAATTTGTTGTGAGTTTTTTTGTTTGATACCGAGAAGAGGATGAAGAAACAATGTTGTTTCAAAAGAACAACTTCAAATTGATGATGTAGAGATCTTTGTTTTTGTTTTACAAAGATGTGTAACTTGAGGTTACACATATATATATCCTATTGTATTTTTAACAATTTACACATGTATATATCCCGTTGCATGTGTATTTGTAAACAATAATAGCATTTGTAACTTTAAGACACATTGTATCTATTGATTTTGCATATGATATATTTCTCATGTTGAGTATGTTAATGGCTCATTTTATGTTTAGCTTGTTCCATAGGATATATTTTTCACGATGGGGCAAAGCCCCGAGTGAATTGCATTCTTGCATATGGCATCTAATTGGCTCATGCATATGGCATCTAATTGTCTTCCCAATTAGATGTGTAGTTTCTAGTTACACTTGCTAATTGATGGGATATAAAGGTTATGAATGTGTAACTCTCATCGTACCCAGTCAGTTCGCATGTGTAACTCCCTGTTACACTAATGAGACCCATGTGTAACTCCAAGTTACACTAGTCATATGCATGTGTAATCGTTAATTACTCTTTTAGTTGTTCTATAATATTATTTCATTCTTTTTGTTCACCCAATCTAATTTCATGGATGTTTATTTTGTTACAGATATGGAAGCATTTTGTAATGAGGAAGACAAGAAGGGAAGGAACAATAGAGGATTTCGTGGCTCATTTCTAAGATTTCGTTTTACATATTTAGTGTTCTAACTCGTTTATTGTATTCAATAACAACCAATTAATAGATAAAAACATAAAAATTATTGTAAATGAATATTAAAGCAATGCATATTTTTTTTGTATATTTTTTTTACTTCTGATAATTGTTGGCTATACATGCCATATGCATGTGTAACTTGTGGATACACATTTTAATGCATGTGTAACTTTTAATTACACATGCCATGTGTAACTTCGGGTTACACATGCAATATGCATGTGTAACTTCTCGTTACACACTTTTGAATGCATGTGTAACTTCCGGATACACTTGCAATATGCACGTGGCCGGAGGTGGTTGGTGGTGGCTGTGGTGGTCATCGGCGGCGGGGTGGTTGTCGGCGGTGGTCGGAGGCGGTTGGTGGTGGTCGGAGGCGGTGGTGGTCAGAGGTGGTTGGTGGCGGTGGTGGTCGGAGGCGGTGGTCGGTGGTGGTCGGAGGTGGTAGGAGGCGGTTGGTGGTGGCCTGAGGCGGTGGTGGCCTGAGGTGGTTGGTGGCGGTGGTTGGCGGAGGTGGTTGGCGGTGGTGTGGTGGTCGGAGGTGGTGGGAATATCATCACATTATATTTTAATAATTTTGGGCCTAAATTTAAATTTTATTTAATTATGGGCTTGACAATATGCATAAGGGTATCAATGTCTTTTAATAACTCGGGGCCTAGATTTAAACTTCTTTTAACTAGGGGCCTCATATTATGGGTTATCCATGGGTTGGGCCTTAGCCTAATTTTCCCAAACTTTAATACAAGAAAACTCTATAAATTCTAGGAATTTTAATTAAGTTACCAAATAGATAAGGAATTTACATGAATTCCAGAATTTGTAAATCATATGAGATTATAAATTCCTGGAAACGGTGAATTTTGCAAACAAACCCACCAATATTATAAAACCCATACATCGGACTTGATTAGATTTGTGAGCTGACTTAAAAAATGAATTAATAGTCTGTTTGAATTAACTTTGTTTTCCCCTATATAATGCAATTTTTCCCATACGGATATCCATTGAATGGATACATTGTTAAGAATTATTGATTTTTTTCTTCCCTAAATTCGGTGTGGGAATTAGAGACATAAATAAACCACAGTACAAGTAATGTTCTTTAAACTATGGACTTGATGCAAGATTAAAAAAGAAAAAGTAATGCTGCTGTTCGGGAACTGTAAAGGTTAAAGGATGGAAGAAGAAATTGATGCGTCAATCCAACACATTAATAGACACATTAATCCAACACATTAATAGCTAAATCAAATTCTTAGTACTTCATGCCCAAGAAAATTCAATGTTGGTGCACCCCACCCAATCTGGCACCCCCGGTTAATAACTTTGTTTTGTCTTATCTTAAATTATAACTTTGTTTTGGTGCACCCCACCCAATCTGGCACCCACCCAATCCAACACATTAATAACTTTGTTTTGTCTTATCTTAATGTTGGTGCACCCCACCCAATCTGGCACCCCCGGTTAAATTCAATCTCCCCAGCTACATACCTCCAATACCCCATTCGTGCACAGTTACATAGGACCACAAGCACAAAATGGAGTCGATAAACAGGTACAAAGAAAGATCATCTGTACCTGACATTAACGCGTTTAGTTTACTAAACATTAACTGTTTCTTGTAACCCATAAACTTATATTTTATATAATCACTTGATTACCCAGTACTGTTCAATGAGAGCTGTATATATAATCTGTCTAGAATCATGTGAAAACTCTTGATCAACAACATCATGAGGAAAAAGATCATTCTATCTGTCTGTAGAGATTTGTTGTATTTCGGTTTTCATCTGAATCACACGGTGTTACATTAAAGTATGAAAAGTTGTATAATGTCAAGTGGATATTGTATTATGCAAGAAAATGCGGAGGTGAGCATATTTTTTTTCAATAATTCTGAAAAGACCTGAAATCTTGTCTGCTGTAAGCAGAGTCGTTGATTTTAATTATTCTTTTCTTTCGAGATTTAGATCCATTGATTTAGATCCAATGTCTTTTTATACAATGATGCTACGTTCACCGCCTCTCAAAACCGGAGGAAATCCCGTGAGGGGATCGGATGGACGAGGGTAAAGCTTCTCAACATCGGGATTATAAATGAGTAAGGTGGGTCCCGCGGGTTATAGTGGATCCCACAATCTCCATGTCTTGCGGGATAATCGTCGGGATTTCGCTTCGGTGTATTAAGCAGCTTTTTATATCTCCAAAGGCATCTTTCAGTTACTCTCACTAACAGTTAGTTCATCATCCTGCCGGAGAAAAGGAGAAAATGAAAGAACTGTTGAAAACAGAAGACAAGTTTACTCAACCTTGTGACATTATTATTTTTTTTTTCTGCCTCTCATGAACGTTTTACAACTAACCGATATTTAAAGGCTGATACCAACATTGCTAAGGACTAATACCATCTCAAGATTTTAAGCAATCCTGGCCGTTGGATCGGCTAAATGGTATCAGCCCCAGTAATACTATTATCAGCCTTTATAAATCATGTAGATTAGATTAGATTTAGAATATTATGAGAAACCCTTACATCGGACTTGATTAGATTTGTGAGTTAACTTAAAAATGAATTAATAGTCTGTTTGAATTAACTTTGTTTTCCCCTATAGAATGCAATTTTTCCCATACGGATATCCATTGAATGGATACATTGTTAAGAATTATTGATTTTTTCTTCCCTAAATTCATTGTGGGAATTAGAGACATAAATAAACCACAGTACAAGTAATGTTCTTTAAACTATGGACTCGATGCAAGATTAAAAAAGAAAAGGTAATGTTGTTGCTGTTTGGGAACTGTAAAGGTTAAAAGGCTAGAAGAAGACACATGATTAAAAAACACTTTTCCCCCACTCATTTCCCCCAAGTAATGAATTGTTAAACCTGTTTGGGAACTGATAAAGCTAAGAAAAAGGGGGAAATAGAAAGAAGACACATAATAGACACCTGTGTGGTCGGGAACTGTCATTATAGTGGGTCCCACTATACAGATCTTGCACTTTATACGTACTGGTATAATAAACAACTCCTTCATCAACGGCCAGCATGTGCGCACATGGGGAGAGGTTAGTTGGTCACTGGTCCCCACGTTTTGTGCATTAATTTTCTTAAGATACCAGAATTACAAACATTAACAAACCGCGAACCCTGAATAAATATCGTATCCCATCGTCTTCTACAGTTCTACACATCTCTCAACAATGGCAACCCAGCTTCTTTCTGGGAAAACATCCTCACCATCATCAGCAGCAGCAACGTTACTCTCTCTGGTTATCATTTCCGTATACAGTCTCTCATTATATTGCAACAACGGAAGAAATAGTGCTATGCCTTTTTCCTCTTCTTCTTCTTCAATATGGCAGGCATCAACAACAATAACAGGATATTTCTTGATTGTTATAATAATGATAGGAATTACAGGATTGCTGGTTGTTGCAGCTAGAGCAACATTAGTAACATGGATTACTGTATTGGTGTTGTTGGCATTTGTTGCTGGTAAAAGAAGGAAATCATTAGTACGTGAAGGTAGGAAGATTACAACAGATATTACTGTTTATGCTATGAAGAATATTCTTCTCAAAGATAAAAGTATTATTGCTATTACGTTAGGGGTTTTGAGTTTCATTGTTTTGATTCTAAGAAGAGTATAACAACCGGGGGTCTTCTTTGATCTAAATTTTAATAGAGGAAGAGATCTTGAAATAGGGGTTATGTAATTTGTAAATACACATATCTATCTCTAATGAGATTACTTGGGATTCAGATGTAAAGCAGTGGACTAATTTTTTTTTTTTTTTTTTTGCTGATGAGATTAGAATGAGATTCTGCTTTGTAAATTTTATTTATTTATTTATGAAAATACATTGTTTAGAGTCCATCTAAGGGCACTTCCTCTTAACCTGGGGTACACATTCCTCTACCTGTTATCGGATGTTCTCTTAACTCTATACAAACTCTGAATTTATGAATATAAAATGTACATTGGAAATGGGTGAAGAGATTTTGCATATCCGTGTCTCATTTCTTAATCTCACCGACTAAAAATTATCAGACCTTTATGTCTAAGATCGTCAAGATTTAAGACCCTAGTTTGCTATCAAATCAAGTTTTTCCATATTTCTCTTCCGACATTTAATTTCGGATTAAGACTTATTTTATTTTATTTTTGCTAGAAAAAGTGGATTATAGTAAAGGGGAAAGATTACATAGTAGAGATTAGGAATTCAGGGATGTAACTCATCCATTCTCTAGAGGTTCTAGACCTTCTACTAAATTTTGCAGCTTTATCTGCCAACATATTATTGTTCTTTCTTAGAAATTCAAATCTAACTAAACTGAAACAAGGAAGAATTGATTTACAGTCATCTATGACTGTTTTATTATACCAATGCAATTGGTTGTTGCTTGAATTGAAAGAGTCTATAACTGCTTTAGCATCACTGACAAAGCATACTTTATCTAGGCCTTTGTCTTTAGCCCACTTCACTGCTTCAAATAAGGCCAGACTTTCTGCTTCCTCAGCATTCCTCACATTCCCAGCTTTAAGTTTGCATCCAATGATTGAGCCTGCAAGGTCAATCAAAACCAAACCAATACCAGATAGATTATTAACTTTATCAAAGGAGGCATCACTGAAAACTACATGACAGTCAATAGGCAAAGAGCTAGTAACTTGATCAATTGTTTTATCAATAATAGGAACTGATCCAATCTGAACATGGGTATTAGTATTATTCAGATATAATTCAGTGTCGTTAACTAGCTTAAGAGAAAGTCTAGCAGTCGAACACTACACCATTTTTAGGAATTAGCAACGGAGCCTGGACGTTGCTGAACGGGGTCGCAACGGCAGGTTGACATTTAAAAACACGGTGTTGCAGTTTTTCGCAACGGCATAAGCTCCGTTGCGATTCTTGGTCAGCAACGGAGATTCGCAACGTACCGTGCCGTTGCGACTTTGCTTATTCGCAACCAAGGTCTGCCGTTGCTAAGTCTGTTTCTAATTACAGAATACCCCTACCAGGAACTATGGTTTTAGGTTTCTAATTTATTGGTTCTGGTTCTAATTTAGCAACAGAACATCGACGTTGCTAAGCTTTTGCAACAGAAAAAAAAAAAGGGTCAGGTCTTCATTGACCTGGTCAAAATCCATTCCCCCACATTTACCCCACTTCAGTTACCCAGTTCCCCATATTCAGCATTCCACAGATATACAAATTAACTTCTACACTTTCAATTCCACATTTACCATTATGAAAAAAGAATTCTTCAATTGAAGTGTTTGAATCAAGATCAGATAATAAACATGAGAATAAAGATCAGTCATGTTAAGATCCCAAAATAGCATCTTTATATATATGAATAAAGATAATAAAGATAAAATTTAAAACTTCACAAAAATAAAGTAACAATATTAACGAGCATCTTTACATCAGATTTTAACGAGCATCTTTACATCAGATTTCTTGTAAGTTCAACTCATACATGTGGTAAGCATGACTAATACTAGATTCGAGTATGACGGTTAAGGAGCTGAAATTCCAATACATCGTACTTAACTTTCTTCAATTTTTTTGTACATTTTGTGGATCCATATAGTCAGGTTTCTCCTAGTAAAAGAAGAAAAGTTGTCATGCTGTCAATAATGCCAAGACACCGATGTAACTAATACTTTAATTATATTTGTATGCTTGATATAAGTTTAAAAATCCTAATCCTAGTAAAAGAAAAAAAGTTGTCAAAATAACAAAGCTCCCATGCTGTCAATAATTCCAAAACACTGATATTTGGGAAATCGATCAATGTGGTACTTCCATTGGCTAAAAGTAATCAAAAAAAAATTATGGTATATATAATCAACTTGAGTAATTTAGAGATGACGAAAATCTGAAACCAACTAACTCACCAATTCGGTAGATTTTTATGCTAAAATATCAAATATTGTAAAGCCAAGTATCTCTAAAATTTACATCTTTCTAAAACTAGCAACTGAATCCATATAATTTAACGATGAAGATTTTAGGTGCACAAATGGTAAGGTCAGTGCTTGCATGCGTTTAAGCTTTAAACAAATAAATAGAAAGACTTATATAGTTAATCAATAGTTTAAAAAACCAACAAGGTTGGACAACCAAGAGTCATAACTTAACGCAAAAGCTTGGGTCGTGACTAAAGTGCCCGACTCAAAATTTGACCACATAATGATAAATAACACCTCGCCATCGGAACAAATAAAACCTAGAGATTCAGTGCATCAGACAAACTTTGATAGAGATGAAAGATAGTAAGATACTTTTTGGTTGGCATGCATTAATCACCATGGAGATCATAGACGCTAATTAACTGAAATATTGCTCAAAGACCTTTTGTGTTTCTTGGAGAATTCATGTTCACTTTGTTGATTATTAGAACTATAACGACAAGCCTAGAACACATAAAACTTGCCAAATTACACAAACAGGCTATTGAAGGGATCGACTACCACTAAATGTCTAAATGTGAAGTTTTCATTTGTGGGGATCGGGGAAGAAAACTAACCTGTGCGCATATGGTGCACAATCTCCAAAAATAGACCATACCAGAGCCTCACAATCAAGGAATAAGTATTTCAGTTATTCTTGCATCTGCCAAAAAGTAGAAATAAAATCTTCATATCATGTTCGATACCTAAACTGTCCTAAAATTCCAAAGGTTAGCAAAGTTTTACGAACCAAAGAATTTCGAATAGTCTTTAAAAGAATCCCAAGAAATTATAATCCACAAGACTGAGGAGAATAACTGTAGAATCCAAAACATGATGCCAATAATGACACTGAATCCTTCTCAAATTCTCCTGAAACTCAAAGTAAACATATCAGCATCAAAACTAGCATTAGATCATGCCAGTAGAAACTTCTGAATGCAAACACAAGCCTTTACAAAAAAAAAAAAACACTTCATCAAAGACAAGGCAGAACATAGAGAACAATAGACTTGGCAACAACAGTTGTTACACACTGGATGATGAATCAAATCACACCTGGGCCACATGTATATGATTAGCTTGTCCAACCTTCCTCAATTAAATACACCATTTTCTTTGGATACCTTTCAAGATGTAGGCAGACACCCTAAGAGCAAATAAACAAAAACAAACATCACTATCTACAGAGCATTTAAGGGGGGAAATATGAGAATGAAAAATCAAAATTCATTACAACAAAAGATTCAGAATCTGAGATTAAGAAATTAAACAGAGGAGGAATGATGATGGATACTCACCCATGGCATCTACATGATTCAGGGAAGAGATAACAGAAACACGGAGGAACAATGAGACCAGACAATTCCCAGACCACGTAAAGGTGGATGTAAGGACCAAACGAGAGCACTCGTAAGGGGAAAAGCCAAACAAACAATTGAATTTGGGACAAAGGGAGGAATGTTTACGAAAAAGCAACTAATTCGGTGCACAAAAATAGCAGCTTGGAAGGAAAAAAAAGCTACCAGGCCCAAAGCATGGTCAAAAAAATATATACTACATTCTGCAAATAATCATACCTTAAAGAGGAAAATGAAGAGACTTGCCTGGTTTGTAATCTTCAAAGTAGGACAAAAAAGAAAACAGTGAATTCAGTGTGATCCCATACAAGCAAGCCAAAAATACAGTCACCGATTTACATCCTCGTAAGAGAACCAATCCATCTAAATATGATGGAGAACAAGCTTCATCTCCAAATCCATATGCTCTCCTAAAACCCGGAGCAGAACATAACACCTTAGCAACTATTTGAATTTGACACAGAGCCGTATTGTAACAAAACCGATCCATCCAACAAGGACATCAAGAAGCTCCCAACCGAAATCCAGGTGGCTTTACCGAAACCCAGAGACAGTTCCAAACAGAATTCCTTTTGAAGTAAAGAAGAAGAGAATTCAAACTGGATAACCCAATGGTATAGTGGGGTAATGCACCCATCGTATCATGCCACTAGAAACTAGAAACTTCTAAGCATAAGATCAATAAGATTGTATGAAATTCTAACATCGTCATGGAAACAAAAAGCCCTAACTAAAAAAACACAAAGTAAGAACATAAGCGCTTCATTAAGAATCCGGGTCCTTAAACCCCTAATCAAACATTGAGCAGGACATATTAATCTTCAGGGGTTAAGAAAGCATGCATAAACTCTACAATCTTCACTTTGCCTATACAGTAACAAGAATAACATGCCGTTCGTAAAAACAGTCCCCTATTTCAAAACCAATTTATACCAAATAACAGATTCTAAGGGGTGGATGATGGCAATAAGCAACAAACTACCCATGACGACTACGCAATTTGCGAAGGCAACTTGTGTAATACAGAGGTTCTAATTGAAGCTAGCCCTTGCAAACCAAGAAGAAGAAAAGGAATACATCATATATTTCTTGTCTTTGCTCTCACAAGCACAACCTCACATGTTTATACTCACCTACAGCTCCTAAGTTCTAGTGAGATATCGGGATAATCTTAACACGCGATACTGTAATTTTAGCTTGTCCCCTTTTAAATAAAACAAGGACAAGGATCTCGAACACATCTCACAACTTACACACTTAGAATTTCACATACACATCCATCAATTCCCATATGAAGGTAATAGACTACTAATACGCAGGCATTAACAAATTATGCCTCTCTTTTTCTAAATCAAATATCATTACAGGTTACAATTCTTCACATAATTTTTCGTTTCACATCAATATCCAAAGAAAAATACATCACAGCTTCAAGGGAGGTTTAACACAGTCTGTTAAAGGGTTTGTTACATGACCGTGTACCCAAAAATAAATTAATTCAACAATTCCTCCCAGAACAACAACAAATTCAACTTCATCCATCTAATTTTCATAACATAAATTCAAAAAAAATATCAAAAACTAAGTAAGAAATCGTTACCTTCTGTTGTTAAAAACTCTGAATCATTCTTCTAGACCATCAATTTCGTCTTCAACATCATCTCAGAACCTGTTCTTATGAAACCCTAATTCTTTAAATTTTTTAGACTATTCTTATTTGTAATCGAACTCTCACCCTCTTCATGTTATAATCTTCAAAACCCATACAATGTTTTTTTCTTAATCATCACCAAAATCAAACCCTAATTCCTATTCACAGAAAACCCTAACTTCTCAATTGAATTCTTATACTTAAATCTCTGTATTTTCTCAATTCCTGATTCAACTGTTCTTTTATTGATCCGAGTCTTGTAAATTTCGTCACTATATCAACTCTCTCAAAACCCTATCCCTGATTCTCAATGAATCATCTTTCTTCTTTCAATCAAAAATCCTAACAAAATCAAATCTAGAAACTCATCATCATTAGACTTGATCCATCTATCTCACTGGATTTATTCATCGACGGCATCAAGAAGTTTTAGAGATGATGTTATTTATGCAGATATGGAGAGGAGATGAAAGTTCAGAGATGGAGAGGAGATGAACGAGTGGAAAAAAAAATGAGATGTTCTTCTCGATGGACAAGGCATTATAGGTTAACTTGGCTGAAGGGTGGAAAAATAAAAAGGAAGGCTTGACTGAAGTTTGACTTGGGTGTACTTGGTATCCCTAGTGTTCCCGACCACATGCGTGCTTCGCACGCTTGAAAACACTACAATTGCAATTCGCAACCTCGCTAGTGAGGTTACAAAATTCGAAACGGCAGATCTGCGTTGCGAAAAAGAAGGGTGTTGCAATTAGCAACTAAAATTTTGCAACGGCCCCTATGCCGTTGCAAACCTGGGTTGCGAATCCCTAAAAATGGTGTAGTGGAATGGTGATTAAGATTTTTCCCCTGAAAAACATTAGAGCATCTATCTTTCCAAATACTCCAAGCAATAGAAAAAACAGCCCCTGCATTCTTTTTAATTGCATCATCAGTGAGCCATTTAATGACCCATTCCTTCATATTAATATTCGAAATTCTATCATGTTCAATAGCATCTGCATAAGGTGTTAGAGACCAAACAGCCTTTGAGAAATCACAGTGTAGTATAATATGTTCAGGAGATTCAGGAGAACCAGAATTACACATGTTACAAGAAGTGTCATGACCATTCCTAAATATAGCAAGAACAGTTTTGGCTGGTAGAATGAGTTCATGGCATTTCCAAACAAAAATCTGAACCTTAGGCTAAATAGGAAGACTCCACAGGGATTTGTAGACAGGATTAACACTCTGGGGATTATTCATGTAGATATTCTGGCCAGAAATAATTTGGTAGGCAGATTTACAGTAAGCAAACCATTTTGAGTATGAGGCCAAATGATTCTCTCACAACCAGATAAAGGGATTCCATGCCAAGAATATTATTAGCATTTTGTTGTGTGAAATAGGCATTAACTAATTCAACCTTCCAAGTTTTGGTTTCCTTATCAATAAATTCAGAGACAGCAAATTGAGAGTTTTGGTTAGAAACACATTTGGGTTCAACAACATTTGGAATCCAATTATCAGTAAATACAGAAATACTGTCACCATTCCTAACCTCCAAAATGGAGTTATTTTTTATCACTTCAAGACCACGACTAATACTTCTCCAAGGAAAAGAACAATCTACCTTCTTAGAACTGTGAAGAGGGTGACAATGTTTAAAATACTTACATCTCAGAATGGTAACACACTGAGCATCAGGATTATGAATGACATACCAAGCAGTTTTGGTTAACAGAGAGAGATTAACATGTTTAAGGTTACGAAACCCTAGGCCACCTTGATATTTATGCTAACAAATTCTAGGCCAACCTCTCAAGTAGAGACCACCAGCTGTGGGCTTACCCTACCAAAAGTCTCTCTGAAAAGACTCCATACTATTGATGACATTATCAGGAATGGTAAAAGTATTCATATGATAAATGGGAGAAAAATTTAAGACATTTTGGACCATAACAGACCTACCAGCTTGGTTAAAATGTTTTCCTTTCCATTTAGCAACTCTTTTATCAAAATGCTCATTAAGATGGTTGAAAGAATCAGATCTAGCTCTAGAGATGAATAAGGGTATACCAAGGTATTTTTCATTTAATGCTATTTTCTTGACTTTAAGATCACTTATGAGAGAGACAGCATGATCAGGGTGCACATTGTTACTAAAGAAGCAACCAGATTTCTGAAGATCAATAACCTGTTCTGAGGCATAACTAAAATTTTTAATTAAACTTAGAAGATTATTAGCTTCCTTATGGCAGGCTTTAGCAAAAAGGAGGCAGTCATCTGCAAAGAGCAGATGGCTGATACTTGGAGCATCTTTAGTGACCTTTAGACCATGAATGAGATGGCAAGACTAAGCATGGGATATATATCTAGAAAATGACTCCATGACAATGATAAAAAGATAAGAAGACTAGGGATCTCCCTGTCTCATACCCCTAGTTGGTTTATAAGTTTTTCAAGGAGAGCCATTTAACAAGATAGAAATGCTGGTAGTGCTAATGCACTGATGAATAAGGTCACACCAATGTTCCGAGAAACCAAAAGCTCTACGAATGTCTCTAAGATAAGACCATTCAACTCTGCCAAATGCCTTAGACATATCAAGTTTAAGGCCCATGACACCCCATTTCTCCTTTTTCCTTTTCTTTTTCATTGTGTGAACCAACTCATGAGCAATAATGACATTCTCTTGAATGTTTCTCCCTAGGACATAGGCAGCCTGAAAAGGGATAATCATTTTCCTAAAGAGGGGTTTCATTCTATTTACAATAATCTTGGAGATTATTTTGTAATTAGCATTACACAAAGAAATGGGTCCAAACTCTGCAGGACTAGAGGGATTGTTAACTTTTGGAATTAAAGACAAAAAGGTATGGTTCATCTCTTTAAGAAGATACCTGGTATTAAAGAAACTATTAATGGTTTTCCAGATATCATCAATCAAGAGTTCTAAATTCTCTTTGTAGAACCCAGGGGAAAACCATCGGGCCCTGGAGCAGTCCAAGGCGTCACTTGGTTAATAGTGTCAATAATTTCCTACTTGGGAACTGGTCTAAGCAGATTTAAATTATCATCACTAGTAATACAAGGGTATATACAATTGAGAATATCGGGATTTCTATAGGGATTTGAAGAAGTCCCAATAGAACTGAAATGGTTAACCAAGAGGGTTTCAAGAACAGCTCTATCATTAACCCACTGCCCATTATCCAATTTGAGAGCACTAATATGATTAAAGTGTTCCCTCCTATTGGCATAATTGTGGTTGAAACCAGTATTCCTATCAAAGGATTTGAAGAATTCTTGTCTAGATTTCGGATTAAGACTTATGATCAGATTCTTTCGAAATTATTTGAAGGATTATCGAAATGGATTTAAGTTTTAATCATTTCATTTGTTCTTTTCGGCCTTCAAATAGGATATGGAGGTACTACTGCCATTATTACACTGCTCTGAACATTAGAAGATTTAACGATTTCCAATCCATACCACCAAAGACATAAATAATCTACTATCCTTCACATACAGGCATCTGGCGTGCATGCAATGTCTCATCACACAAACCCAAAACTACAACTTACATGTTTTTGGCAGATAAAAGAGAGACGTTGTTGTGTGATGGCAAGAGATTGGTAATGTGGGAGTGACAAATGATTGAAGCATGTGTGGGATGACGGTAGGTGATCATGGGAGATGGATGTCTTGTATATAGTTAAAGGATATTGAAAACCAGGAAAATCATCTACAAGAAGATATTTCACCGAGGTACAAAAGAAAAGAAACTCCCTCTGCTGGTCTAAGGACATACCCTCGACAACCTTCCAAAACCAGCAAATCTGCACATCGTTTTCACTGTAGTCCTCATACTTCGGGTGGGCTTTCCAATCTTTTAAACAACGGGCCGCGAGTTATAACCCCAAAGGTGTCATTATCCATGTACAAAAACTCCAACAAAACAAATTGTTCACAAAAACCCCATTTAACATAAACTATCTATAATACCCTTTTAATTTAAATCACCCCAACAAAAATAAAAATCAACCCCACCTTTAATTTTTATTATATTCTCACCACCAACAGCAACACACCACAGCAGCAACACCACCACCGTCACTGCACCACCACCACCACTGCACCACCACCACCGCCGCCACTGCACCACCACCGCCACCGCACCACCACCACCGCCACCGCACCACCGCCGCCACCGCACCACCCCCACTGTCTCCGCCCACCACCGCCACAGCGCCATTGCACTGCCACTACCAACCAGCACCACCATTGTCAACCACCGCCGATCACCAACGTCGCCGACCACCACCGCCGTCGTTTATCATCACCGCCAACCACCACAACACCACCACCAACCACCGTGGCCAAGCAACACCACCATTATCGCCGACCACCACCACCAACCAGCCGCCACTGCCACAAATAATGAATTTCATTGATCAATATTCAACCTAACAGAAAAAAATGATGAAACCAAACAGAAAAAATGATGAAACCAAACATAAAAAAATGATGAAACCAAACAGAAAAAAATGATGAAACCAACACTGGTTTCACCAAAAACTAGATAAAATCGAAATTGGTTTCATCATTTTTCAACATATTGTCATTTCACTGTCGGTAGGCTGGGAAATATGTTTTGCCTACAACTTATACTGCAAGTGCACAATGCCTATTGGAGGCAGGGCAAGTACAGGTCGATCCACAGAGAAATGGAGTGTGTGAAGTTGATTCTAAAGCTTTACTAAACTGATTTCTATATGAGTAACACAAATATGAGTTTGTTTTGGTGTCGATACGACTAGATGAAGTGTGATAACAATTCTAAGGCAACAGGTAGATTGTAAACAGATTGGAGAACACTAGGGCAATGAATTCACCTTCTAATCTCATGCTCAGGAAATGTAACTTAAGCTATGTTCTTGTGCCTTCCCTTGAAGGTCTAAAGTAGATGTTCATTAACTAATTTTACTGACTCACCCCTAGTATGAGTTGTCTTCTTATAGTACAACTCATCATAGGCTCATAAGCTCATCAATTAATTACTACTCCTAACGCATTATAACACAGCAAGAATACAACCTAAGATAGATATGCTTGACATGAAAATTAGGGGTTTCATCAACACCCCAGCAATTTAACTTAGAACATAATTAAGACACTTAAAACACAAATTAAACTAAAGTTGGTGCTCTGGCTAATCCAGGCATATCCATTCACATACACTGCACCCCTATTTATACATGCAAAAAACCTAATTCACTTCAACTTGGAGAATAAATGGCGACCCACTCACCCAAAGCCTCTGAATTTGTTGCCTCCTCTGTCAATTCGTCTCTGCAAGCCCTTAATGTGTTGTTGGAGAAAAAACCCTAGCTTTATCTATCTCAAACCTAGCTTCTAGGGTTTGAGAAGAAACTATGAAGGAGATAGCTAAAGCTAGAGACGGTGGTGAAGGCGGCTGTGGTGGCTGAGGGCTGCTGGTGTCAGGGGATGGAGATGGTGGTGGTGTCTCTGCAACTTTGGTCGGGAGAATAGGAGAATTGGGTTTCTCTGGAATTGTCGGGGGGAAAGGAAAGAGAAGATGAAGATGAAGATGATAAATGGGGAGGGGCGTGTTTGGTTCGGTGGTTAAGGGGTAGGCGTCGTGGTGTGAAGCGGGTGCAGCGAAGGGCGATGAGAAGGATGGAGCGAGCGTTGGATGCTGAAGGGCGAGATCTCACGGCTCAGGATACGTTGGGCTTTGGATCCGGGTTGTGGGCCGGGTCTTGGATTGCTTTGCTCGAGCCCATTTCTTGTAAATGGGTTGCTACTTGTTGGGTTGCAACTGATGCGCGCGCGGGCTTTGGATTTCTGCTCCATAGACGCTCATCTCCAAATTTCTGCTCTTTTGGCTCCTCCATTTCTCCGAGCTTTATTTACTACCTAAAAACACAAATTAATTAGTACAAATATTTATTCTTGAAAACAGGGAAAATACAGAATTTAGGATAATATCTGATTTCTGAGCACAAAAGATGAGTTAAATGCCAATAAAAAGGTGTAGAAATATGCAATATTTGGCACTCATCACCAACACAAACTTCAATGATGAAACCAAACACGCTGACTTCCAAGTCAGGCCGAATAAACTAGGAAAAATCAGGTGAAACCAAAATTTGGTTTCATCGTAGAAACACAATAAGATGAAACCTACCACCACCGTCAACTTTTTCGTAGCAATCAAAATCAGAAGTTTCAGATTCTCCTGCAACAATGGTACCGGTGAGAACCTTCCTTCTCTTCTTCGTGACTTCATCACTGTCAAAATTCTTATTTTCCAATGAGCCTTGGAAATATTGAACCCGTTTACGAATCTATGAGATGAAGATGAAACCAAAGCTCGTTTCAACATACATTACCGTATCACCAACAAGATTGGTTACTTCAACATAAAATCTGAAAAACAAATCACATATTAGATGAAACCAATTTTGGTTTCATCGTAAATAAGATGAAACCATAATTGGATTCGTGCAAATGTTTGTTCAACTGCAAGAGGTATTGGTTTGAAGAGGTATTATACATGTCCATTGATATAAAGACGTCATTGAAATTTTATGATTACCTACATCTGAAGCTAAGTAAACAAAATCCATAGCAATGTCCATAGATCAAACCATCACTTCATCTCCCTGCTCAATTACCAGCAACAGAAGCATTCTACCAGAACTGCAGCTGCAATTCTTCCATTAGCTAACAGCTGTATCAACTGCAACATTGCATAGATGCACCTTTTACTTCTCTGTAACATCAACAACCTACAACCATCTCAGCTGCTTCATTCTATCATCATCCAACCCAACACCTAAACCCGGACTGTAACTGCGAATCCACTCTTGTACACCAACTCATTCACAGGTTCACTAAACCATTGCACACTCATCCTTGTGAATTCTCCGTAGCAACGACATCATATCCTCATACCACTTGCACCTCAATATATCCATGCACATCCATTCTACATGGCTCAACTCAATTTCTGCAGATGCATCTTGTTCAAATCCACCAGCTAACTCAGTTGCAACCACTACAAATTCTGTTCACAGCCGTTCTGCTCATTCTCGCTTTGACAGCAAGCACCACTCCTGTTCAAATGCCAGCAACCACCAACCTGTAAACCTAACATTCATCTAAAGCAGCACCTCAGTCCCATGGCAATCACCATCTCTTGTATCCTTCTTGAATCCTCTCAGTCAACCACAACTAGCACTCCCTTGCAATCTCAGTTAGCACTTCAGCTGCAATATCTCAATCTTAGCAACAACCATTATAAATGCAACCCCACTGCTTCCATCTTGGGACCACTCAATCAAAAAATCAATCGATTGAGAATCAACACCTACTGTTCAGTACCAATATCAAATCCTAACACAGTTCCCCTGAACATCATAAGCAGTAGCTTCAATCACCAACACCTGCAACTGTTCATTAAGCACAACCAATCTCCACCTGAAATTCTATTTCTCTATCTCCCCCACTGCTTCAATCATCACAGATCGAAATGAAAATCGATTTAAACTTGACACCAACATAAACCCATTCTTCCTAATCGAACTTCAATTCCTTCTATACTTCCATGGCAGATATTGCTTCCAGATAAATATCATCTCGAGCACCAGCTTTGTGTAACCAATTCAAACCATCTCTCCAATTCTTACCGACTGCAACTTCAGTTATCAATTTCTTCAATTCAATTGAATTACAGAAAAAACCCTAAATTCTTGCACCAGATCCCCTTTCTTGTCTGAAACCCTAATTTCAACAATTTATTCATCTGATCTTACAGAAACATCACAACATCGCCAGATCCACCTGTGTTTTCTTCTGAATTTGAAGATGAAACTATGGTTAGGGTTTTGATTATGGTAGGGGGTGGTGGTGGGAATGGTGTTGGTGTGAAGGATGCGGAGGAGGGTGGTGATAGTGGTGAGATACGAAGGTGGAGTAGTGTGGTCGGGGGAGAATAAAGTTGTTGCTGGTATTCGTGGAGATCTGTTATTGCTGCTGGTGGTGATGGTGGTGGGGAGAAAGAGACGAAAGTAAGAAGAAGAAGAAGAAGAAGAAGAAGAAGAAGAAGAAGAAGAAGAAGAAAAAAAAAGCTAAAAAGGGTATGTTTGGGTTTTTTTAAAGTAACAACAGCTAAATTTACTCACTGTTATTTGACCTGGGGATTTTATGACACTTTTTAATCAAAATGTTTATATTTATTAAAAATAATATGGCTGCATTTTTTGTACCACAAGTATGGTCACCTTGGGTTTTTATGACTAGTTTTGTTTAAACAAATAGATTTATCACTTCCGCGCAACAGACCATCAAGACCATTCAACTCTATACCTTGGAAAAAGCTTTTCGCCAGCCTTCCTTTACAAAGAATATCACCAAAACCTTGTTTAATATACGCAACATTTGGCGAGATTGATTTGACGAAGATATGTTGAATGAGAAGATGTATATATTTTTCTTTGTTCTTGCTATTGACAACAATGTTTACCCCTCCAGGTAGGGTTGTTCATGGTCGGTTTCGGCTCGGTTTCCAGCCAAACCAAAACCGAAACCAATACTATCGGTTTCTAAGAATGTAAACCAAACCAATCCATTAACCATTGGTTCGGTTTCTTAATGGTTCTAGCCAGTTTCGGTTAATTCCATCGGATATCGGTTAACCAGCTTCTATGTCAGTTTCAGGAAACTGACAGTTCAAATCTATAAAAAAAAATAGTTCAAAGATTTTCAAACTACCTACATTCACATTTCATACAAAATCCAAATTCATAACATTCTTAAACACAATTCAAAAGATAAAGATTACATCTTCTTTCGGTGTCACCAAAACTTATTTAAAAAAAAAAAAACTAAGCTAGTGCTACCTAAGCATCCACAGTCTACATGACACTTTCCATGCATCCAAAAAATCAACTGATGGCTTCAACTTTCCAGGGTTGCTGACAGCATTAATCAACTAACATCAATCATTATAATGCTATTAATCAACTAACATCATTATAATCAACTGCTTTAATCAACTAACATCCACAAAATCTTATTTAGGTATATTTATACTTATCATGAATTACCTTGGTACTCCTTAGTCCTCAACATCATCATCTGTTATGTTTACGAACATGGATTTAGAGAGAGAGTCCAAAAATTCTACAATGAACAAATGCACAATTAGTAGTATACAGTGAGTGTCTAAAAATTCTACAAACAAATTAACAAATGAAATAATACCTAAACTAACTTCCTCTCTCGGTCCCAAGGAAGAAATATCAAGATCAATCAGGCGTCTTCAACCAATTTTGAGCACAAATCAATGCCTCAATTGTTGTGGGAAGTAAAGAACTTCGATATGGATCGAGAATACGTCTCCCAGTGCTAAAGGCAGATTCAGATGCCACTGAAGAGATGGGTATAGCCAATATATCTCTTGCCATTGGTGCCAAATTAGGATACCTAGTCGAGTTCGTCCTCCACCAACCTAAAATATCAAAAGAAACTTTCTCTTTCCGCGGTTCTTGTTTCTCTCTCAAATAAGTCTCCAGCTCATTTTTCCCTTCATCATCAAAACTTTCCTTTTCTTATCTTGCTCTCTCTGCCATAAGGGCGGCTGCAGCACAATCTCCTTCATCATCTGGTTCAGCGCCAAAAGTATTACCACCACTACTATCTGTTACAACTGTTGATAGGAAACAATTCAAAAAAAATTCCTGTGTTTAGTTGATAGGAAACAATTCAAAAAAATTTTGAATCTGTAACTCCGTACAAAGTAATCTACCCAGTTTTGACCATGACCTAACTCTTCTAGGTGAAGATATAATGCGCGTTGTTCCATCCACCTACATTTGTTGGATCATGATCCATATATAGAAACTAGCCATATTTCGAGTTCTTTGTGTTGATTACACATGGTGCAGCAAACCTATCACAAACAAAAGGTGAATGAGAGATGGGTTGTTGGTTTACGGAATGGATTTTCTTGTTTCGAGAAAACGGGGATTGTGCATAGGAAGTATTAGCTGTGGTGTAGATTTCCGGCCTGGTTTGGTGTATTGGAAGATTGTTCAACTGAGGTTTAGGATTTGATAAGGAAACAGAGAAATTATTGATGCATTCCATTGCAGATGCCATTTCAAACCATCCTTCAAATCCTTGTCCATATGGAACATAAAACGAGATCGGGTAAGTTTTGGGGTTTGAACTGGATAGAGTGATGTGAAGATAAAATCCTTTTTCGCTGTGGTGTTTAGTCGTAGTGAACCATCTTTGATTATCGTTGTGTTTCCAGATCAACTTACCCAAATTTCCGTTGTTTGCTGCTTCATGAAATAATTTTTGCAAATCAGCGGCAAGACAAAAGGTGAAAATTCCATTCAATTTTCCATGAGAATGAAATTCAATAAGGGTGATGTTTGAAAGAGGAATAGTTGAACTGCAGGCTATTTTAAAAAACTTACGATCAATGGTGATACATCGATGTTGGGAAGACATAGTTTGGATGTACTAAGGCTAGGAAACTATGGTATCTAAGGGATCCTATGGATCTAATCGCTAACAGGGACGTAAATCACTAAGGTTTGGAGAACGGAGGTGGAGAGAGAAAACATCTTGATCTTTACTTCCACCATTGCGGTCCATATTCCATACCCTTGGTTAGAAGTGATGATCGAGTGAGAATACATGGATTCTAATACGATTCGACTAGTATTATATATGTGATATTGCTGATGTATCTCCACCCTCCGCCGCTGCCAAGTGTGTACGTATAAACTCGTCCTTTGTGGAATTAAACAACCTTGTAATCATTTGTAGAAGAAATGTAACCAAATCCACCTCTAAAAAATCAGATGAACCATGTGTTATATCATTTGGAGGAGTAGAATCTCGCAACAAAAGTGTCCCAGCGAAGATTTCACCAACAAATATTTGCGAAGACCATTATAGACTTTTTGAGGAATGGCATAGCAGATGTCAT
Organism: Papaver armeniacum; assembly: GCA_023531295.1. Classification (NCBI taxonomy): domain Eukaryota; kingdom Viridiplantae; phylum Streptophyta; class Magnoliopsida; order Ranunculales; family Papaveraceae; genus Papaver; species Papaver armeniacum. Next base: position 512,039 of record JAJJWW010003902.1, read on the forward strand.
CAGCCTAGCCACGAGGAAAGTGTGAAGACTTTGTGAGATTGAAGAACATATGCGAAGAAAACCTTTGCAAGCTTGCGAGAATGACGCAGGCCAGATCCGAAAATAAAGGTTGGCTTAGCTGTCATCCACTATGTAATATCATATATAAAGGACCAAGTAGACTTGAGAGAGGGAGAGATCTTTAGAGAAAAAAAAGAGAAAGCAAATAGGAGAGAGGAAATCCAGAATAATTGTTATCTCCTTGTATTCTTATCATTCTTGTAAGATTCATAAAAGAAGTTAATAAAGATTTGACGATTGTTCTTATTATTTGGGCGAATAATTGTGTAAACGCATTAGGGTGTGATTGCTGGGAACCTGATCATGACAAGGATTTGAAAATTTTGTTAAACTTGTGTGAAGATTGTTATTGTGATTTGAAAGAATCTGGAATAATTGGTGAAGAATTTGTGTAGTGTTTAGTGGATTATTGAAATCAAAAGATGATGAAACAGGTCAGAAAACCGATCAAGGAAAAGATTATTAAAACCAAAGAAGGCAGTAGGATATTGGAGTGTAGTTTAATAACAAAGACAATAATTAATGAGTTCCATGAAAATATCAAAAGAAGAATACATAAATGAGATTTTGAAGGAAAGAAAATTATGACAGTGGAAAAGGTACCACCATTGAAGGATTGGGAAAAGCAGAAAATTACATTCAGCGAAGAAAATTTAAGGTACACAGCTCTGTTGGTAGTCACAATAACTGCGGCGCGAAAAGAGAAGGATGATTCAGCGAAGTCTGTAGAAGAATGGGCGATGAACAAAACTTTAGTAGATACAGGTAGTTCAGTTGATATAATGTTCTATCATGCATTCAGAGGAATGGGATACAAAACCTAAAGGAGAAATAGTGGTGCGAATATTACTAGAAGAAATTGACACACAAGTGACATTATGCGTGGTGGATATAGAGTCACCTTAAAACAGGCTATTGGGAAGGCCGTGGATACATGCGATTAAAGCCGTGGCATCAACATTGCATGAGTGTATCAAATTTCCTATGCCAAGTGGAGTAGGTGAAATCAGAGGGGAGGTTAACGACGCGAAAATGTGCTATCAAAAAGAAGTGGAGAGTTATGAAGGGTGTTCAAAGAGGCGAAAAATTCGCTGGAAAACGGCGAAGGAGGCAAGGAAAGAAGAAGAATTTAGAATTTACATGATAAAAGCAGAGGAAGGAAAAGGAATACTGAGCGAAATTTTGGAAGAAGGAGACAACCCGATAAAAACAATAAAAGAGCCAACCCTAATAGGAGAATCAACGGCGATCTACACTGCAACAGAACCAACAAAATGAGTAAATGTTGGAACTGAAGGAGAACCAAAAATGTTAAGAATTGGAACCAACATGGACGCAGATGAGGAAGAAAGAACAATCAATTTATTGCGAGAATATAAATACATCTTCGCGTTGAGTATGGAAGAGATGCCCGGAATAGATCCTTCTATCGCGTGTCATAATTTGAAAATTAACAAAAGTGTAAGGCCATTCAAGCAGAGAATAATAAAAATAGCAACAACATATCATCACCAAATAGAAGAAGAATTACATAAGATGCTTGACGCAAGAATTATACGGGAAGCTAAATACCCAGAGTGGATAGCGAACATGGTCGTGGTGCCTAAGATAAACAATGGGATAAGAATCTGCATACATTTTAGTGATCTAAACAAAGCTTGTCCAAAAGACAGTTTTCCTCTACCAGATATCCCACAAATGGTCGAATCAACGACAGGGAATGATACAATGTCTTCTTTAGATGGATATAAAGGTTACAATCGAATCCCTGTCGCTGAAGAAGATCAAGAACACACTGCATTTTTCGCACCCAGAGGATTATATTGTTACACGAAAATGCCATTGGGTTTGCGAAATGCTGGAGAGATATATCAGAGGATGGTAGAGAAGGTGTTTGCGAAATGGATACATCAGACATTAGAAGTGTATGTGGACAACATGTTGGTGAAAAGTAAGGAAGCTAAAGATCATGTGCAAGATTTGAAGGAAATTTTCGAGCAGATGCGGCAATTTAACATCAAGGTAAATCCTGAAAAGTGCATTTTCAGCGTTGCGTCGGGAAAATTCTTAGGATACATTCTGTCAAAAGAAGGAATACAAGTTGACCCGGAGAAAGTACAAGCAGTTCGCGACATGCCAACGCCAGCGAAGGTGAAAGATGTACAGAAATTAAACGGACTCTTGGCTTCGCTAGGAAGATTCATTTCACGATCATCAGACAAATACAAACATTTCTTCAACATACTTAAGAAAGGAGCGAAGTTTAGATGGACAGAAGAATGCTAAAAAGCGATGCAAGGAATAAAAGACCATTTGATGAATATATCTATCTTACAAAAAGCAGAGCCAGGGGAAGAATTGTTAATCTATCTTGCGACAACTTCGCATGCGTTAAGTGTTGTGTTGTTACGAATAGACGTAGGGGTGGAAAAGCCGATTTACTACATCAGCAAGACATTCAATGCGACAGAGAAAAATTATTCGAAGATGGAAAAATTAATACTGGCATTAGTTTATACAACATTTAAGCTTCGCATATATTTTCAGGCTCATAAAATAAAGGTGTTGACAAAGATGCCAATTGAATAAGTAATGAAAAATTCAAAAAGATCAGGCAAAGTGGAGAGATGGAACGCGCAAGTAGGACATTTTGAGATCAAGTATGAAGTATTGTCTTCACCGAAATCACAAGTTGTTGCAGATTTCTTGGCAGAATTTCCATTAGAAGACGATGAAGCTGTGGAGGAGATGGTGGATGTAGAAGAAGAACATGGGAATCCAAGAGACTTGCTTACAGAGCCCAATAGATGGGAAATATTGGTGGATGGATCATCAAATGGGTAAGGTAACAGAATTGGAATTGCCTTAATTTCGCCAGAAGGAGCGAAAATGGGTTTTTCCTTTAGGTTGGAGTTCGTATCCACTAATAATGAAACAGAATATGAAGCGGTGGTACATGCCTTAATACTCGCAATAGAAATGAAGTTAGAAAACACAAGAATCACCAAGTGACTCGCAACTAGTCATTCGCCAAATAAAAGAAGAATACACTACGAATGAACCATCATTGAAGAAATACAAGAAGTTTGTTGAGGAATTGTCAGCGAAAATCCCAAAAATAAGATGGAGATATATATCAAGGAAAGATAACAGATTAGCAGACGCCTTTGCTTTTATCCCAAGTATGATGGTAGATCCAACTGCGAGATGCATAAAGATACAGACACTTCTTTCGCCTTCAACCAACAAAGAAGAGGAGAAAGAGGCAGATGTGATGACAATAGAAGATGGGGAAGAGGAGAAGTCGAATAATGTCGCAGATTGGAGAATCGAACTTCATGCATATCTAGAGAAAGGAGAAATACCAAGGAATAGATTGGAGGCACATAAATTGAAGAGTCATGCGACAAATTACGAACTTAGAGATGGGGTGTTGTATGGAAGATCATTTAATGGGCCATCACTTAGATGCTTGACGCGAAAAGAATGAGAGGAAATACATAAAGCATTACATTATGGAGATGTTGGTAACCATAGTGGAGGAAGATCTATGGCATACAAAGTAAAAATGCAAGGTTCTTATTGGCCATACATGCATGAGGACGCGAAAGAAGTCTCAAGGCGTTACGAAGAATGTCAGCGGCATGGTAGGAGGATACATGCACCTGGAGCACTGTTATCATCTTCAAAAAGTGTGTGGCCCTTTGGAAAGTGGGGTTTAGACATTGTGGGACCATTTTTACCAGGATCTGTACAAAAAAGATATTTGATTGTCGCAACAGATTATTTCACAAAGTGGGCTGAAGTAAAGGCAGTACAGCATATTCGCGATAAAGATGTCTTCACATTTATATTCGAAAATATCATTTGTAGATTTGGAATTCTTGCAAAATTGGTGTCTGATAATGGAAAACAGTTCGAGGGGCAGAATATAGAAATGTTACTTAGTGCATTCAAGATAAAATGTGGGAAATCCACTCCTTTATATCCGCAAAGCAATGGACAAGCAGAAGCAACAAATAAGATAATTGCATAAACATTGAAGAAGAAGCTGGAGGGGCATAATAAAGCATGGTGCGAACAGGTGCATAATGCATTCTGGGCTTATAACACAACTAGGCGAGAAGCTACAGGAATGTCACCTTTCTGTTTAACGTATGGGGTTGAAGCGGTACTACCAACTGAAGTCATTATTCCCACAACAAAAAGAGAAGCATGGGAGAAAAATTTAAGTGCGGATATGATTTTAACAAAGCTTGATGAATTAGAAGAAAAGAGATAAATAGTTGTATAACATATGCAGAACTATCCGCGAAGATTAGCCCGAGAATACAATAAGCGTGTTAAAATAAGAGAATTTCAGCCAGGAAATTTGGTGTTGCGATAAATACCAGTGTATCAGAGAGGAAATGATGTAAAATTAGAAAAAAATGGGACGGATCATATATCATTAAAGAAATAATCGGAACATGGGCATATAAACTGATGGATACTGAGGGAAACGATACTGGTCGCAAGCTTGATCGACCATGGAATAGACTATATCTAAAGAAATATTATCCATAAAAGGTCTAGCAAAAGTAGCTGGAAAACAGAAAAATGAAATGAAGATCAAAGTGAAAAATTTTATTGGGTAATTATACTTATCAAAATATATTGAAAACATGCGATAATTTCGCAGAAATTATGATTTTTTAAAAGAAAATCAAAAGATTAAATGAGAGAGGCACCCAACTATGGCGTACACCCTAGTTTGCGAGAAAATCTCGCAAGAGGAAAATGTAAGACCTAAAGTGCGTCATGGAAGGGGATAACCTATTGCATGGCTCAGGGAAAGGCTATACCGCCACCGGAACCTGGGTCATGGAGATTTGGGGTCAATAAAGCCCATCCAGGAGAAGCGCCTTGGATTTTCAACCTAAGCTTATGAATTAGGTTGGACGACTAAGGTCTCTCCTAAGGAGTGCAGAATTTGATCAAGGCGCCGAGGTACACGGTTGAGCCAAGAGTGCCTATGGCGTCTGGAGCGTACCTGGCCATTCTTGAAAAGTCTTGACTATGATGCACTCGGTCCGAAGAAAACCCCACTTAGGGTGCAGTCTTGTAACCATGAGCCATATCGGTGAAGGGATAAGAGGCCGCGAAAACAACTGGTTGTTGTTAAGACCTGATGGGAGGAGCCAACCTTGTATGGTAGAGGTACGCCTCCTTGAAGGGGAAACCAGAGGTATGATAAGGACGACACCCTCCATTAGGGAGCTGATAAGTGTCAAAGACGCAAATGTCATGAGGATTTTTACTAATGGGAGTATTAATGCTTGTCATATTTGTGCAATGATCCTGTAGAGGAAATAATACTATAAAAAGATAAGACGAGGTCAATGGGTCAGTACACGAAATTGTAAAGACGTCCTGCGATTTCGTCGCAAGTCGACAATGTCATGGGGCTTTATGTTCGCAAGAATATTTAGGCCTGTCATATTGTCGCATGAAAAATATCCTACTGAGGCAATAATACAAGAAAAAGTTAAGACAATATCAATGAGTCATTACATGAAAGTGTAAAGACTGCTTGCGATTTTGTCGCAAAGACAAGGGGTGGCAAAATAAGACCTTTACTTAGGAATGTAAAATAAGACCACATAAGAGAATAATAATGAATGAAATCTTGGAAAATACCAAGATACATATGATAACATATATGATAGCGAAATCGTGCAAACACGATTGCGATCTTGACGTACAGGAAACAAAAATAAATTTATAAAAAGTTAATTATTTAAATACTAAGCGGGTAAAAGATACATTTCTTACGAGAAAGATAATGAGAGGCAAGTATGGGAATTAATAAAGAAGATGCATTATCTCTCTCGCCAACAAGAAAATGAGTTTCAAGATACATTGAACTACATCATTCGCAAGAGTAATAAAGCGGAAATAAAACAATTCAAGAAGCTAAAGCTAAGTAGCTAAATGAATTTCAGACTTCAGCATTAGTTTCGCAAAGAGGGGTTGATGGAAGATCTTCTCCAACTTTCCCACTTTCGCAAGTTGATGAGTGCTTAGTTCTTACATATTTACTGCCCAAAATACATATTGTTGGTTCTTATTTTTGTATTAATTTTGATAATTATCGTGTTCTTGTAGGTACATCAATAAAATTGGCAGTGGCAAAGAAAAACCGCTTAAAACGGGGCTTGCACGCAACGCGCTTAAGAAAATGGGTTGATATAACTATGGAGCTGGTGCGCCAAAATTATTAGTCGTGAAATGTATTCCCTGTAATTGGTTTCAAAAAAATTCTCCATGTCTAAAACATACAAACACAAGTGGGTGCCGTGTGCTTAGTGTACTCTCACTGTGGGAAGTCCGAAAGACATTTGGAAAGTTAATATTGGGAAATGGTCCCACATCAAGGACTAATGAGAACAGTTCCTTCTTTGCATGTGGAGTGTGAAACAAATGGAGGAGCCAACGTGCATTGGCTTGAGAACATCAATCCTTCCTTTTATTGTTTGAACCAGAAATACTTGTTGGTGTGTTTATTGGTGCAGTTGTTGTCTGATTTGGAGTATTTGCTTACAAGAAAAGTCAAGATGGTATTCGAAAGGATGTGTGGATCTGTCGTACGTTTAGAGAGGACTTTTTGTTTGAAATTAATTACGAAATCTTTTTGTTTTATTTCCATTCTAAAAAGTTTCAATTCAGTTACATTTTTGTTTGGTAATTATTTATTTGTATTATTAAATTCTTTGTCCAGTACTTTTCAATCACTAGATCTTGCTGAATAATTCTGGATATTCAATGATCGAATCAAGTTTGATTGCTTTGATATACCTAGTGCGGGTTCTCAACTGACAAGTCCGGTACCCAATATGATGCTCGTCAGTCATACGCCTAGAACTCAAAACTGCCAACATATTAATAAGAATCAATGAATTATGTCAAAGATTGACGCACCATAATTTTATTTTTGAGACGAGTTAGTTTTCTTAGTTTATGGCTACTTAGTGTCCTGACAAATTGAAAATTCTTATGCTTGAAACTGCCATAGTTTTCATAAATTTTTATTATGTTTTACTCATGGGAGATGCGACCACATGAGGGTAAAATGAGCATTGGACAGTCAAATACACACGAGTGAATCATACATGCACAACTTAAGGACATTTTGGGCAGAAATTCACATTTAGGGGGCAAGTTGCAAGTATTAATAATTTAGGGGGAAAGATACCTTACTTATTCGTTTAGGGGGAAAACTAAAAAAAAACCCTTAAATTAATTAAGGGAATATTAACAATGTGGGACTATTGTGCTTCCACAGAAATCAACAAACAAAAAACATTATTGAGAAAATCCAAAAAACCCGGAGAGATAAAGATTCCCAATTCCATAAAGTTTCTTTCTTCTTCGTTTTTATCCATGATCTTATCTTCTTTTTCGTAAATTTTATTCCATAATCTTTTCTTCTCTTTTGTAAATTTTATTCCACAATATATCCCTTGAAATGTTGTATATTTGTATAAATTATATCCAAGAACACCATATTGAATTAATTTTATGGCCATTACTGTTTTGATAAGGTTATACAAGGCGTGTCTCAGCACAGATTGATATCGGAAAAATGTGATGTACTACACTTTTTATTTCAAACTAGTATGCATCGACATTTTACATCCGTTTTTTTTAGTCTGGCACAATGAGTAGGCTAGGAATTATATGTGCGACGCTAGAATTTCCAGTTTGTCTGTGTCAGAACAAAGTTCTAAACTTATGATACTTTATTAAACTTCCGCTACATATGCTTACGTTTCACCAGAAGGATTGAATTTCTGATGAACCCGTATTTGATTCCTCTCTCTTCCAAAAACCCATCATTAAGATGGTATATATATATATATATATATATATAGCCCAAAAGATAAGATGTGCGGCTAAGATTAATAGATTTAAATTAAATTTGTATTTTCATATTTTAAGAGGACTAAATTAACCTTTAACCGTATTATTAACAAACAAAAAATTCCATAATTAATGAGTGTTGATTAGTCGTAGGCTTGTGGAAAGTAAAACGTATTCCCGTCAGTTATGGCTGCTTTAAATTTTGCTAGATCCAAAATTCTACTTTTTTTAAGTCACCCACGGTGAAAATTGGGGTTTTCCTAAATATCCGATGGTGATAATTCAAGCTTTGCTAAATTGTAGGTTGTTAATTAAATGAAGTTAAATGAATTATTTTAGGAATTCAAATTTATAACGGTTTGAAAAAATAAAAATAAAAATATAGGTTGGTTTAATAAACAGATAACGGTTTTTCAGGAGTTATTTTAGGGATTGAGATTTATTCCAACGGTTTAAAAAGAAAACGGAATAATGATTTAATTAAGGAAAGGTTATTAATGTAATCATATATAATTATGGGTTTCACATATATGAAAACTTAATGGTGGGTTTCTAATATACAAAATACTATAATTGGGATAGAAATAATTTTCCCCATAATAAATCTAATAAAAAAATACAAGGCTTTAAGATCAGATTAATAATTTATTAAATTGCAAATAAAGTAGACTTATTATTGGGTAATTCATGAATCTAATTCGCATAACTCTGTAGCGAATGAAAGTGACTGATCCATAACATTATACAAAATTCGTTTATTAGCTTGTTGCATTGCTCCTAAAATAAAAGTCGGCCTTTTTTCATCCATCTGGAAAAGGCCTAAGCAAACAGTTTCAGTGGATATCATCACAAAATTAGCTTTATAATCTGAAATGACATAATTGGCTTGTTGAAAATGTAGGGAGGATAATTAGTAATATCAAATCTCCCACGTAGACGGAAACAAACATCAAAACCTCCTTGGCTCCCAACATATTCAACTCCAAGCTTTTTAAAATGTGCCTTCACTAAAATTGCGACTCTATTAAAATGATTTCTATACATCACGGATATTGGAGCACCAGAATCTATGACAGTACCGCCTTCTCCTTGGGAGTTAAGCTTAAAAGTACCTTTACGAAAGCCTATTTTTTTGTTACCTACGCTAATATCTTCTAGATTTAAGTAATAATGATACGTCTCAAACTTAGGCACAACAATAGGAGTTGTACTTACTTTTTGTGATGCTCCTCCAATTGTTGCATCTGTACCAAACCTTAAATATGTATCTGACCCCTCAATGTTATCGTTAAATGTCTCGAAACAGTAGGAAAATTTTCCTTCTCCAGCAGCACCTAATTGATTTAGAAAAGACAATTCCCCTAGTCCTAAGCCGAGTATTCCTGCAACAAGATCTGGTTTTCCATGTAAATGATTTTTACCAACTAAGACTTCAAAATTCTCTTGGCGAAAACCACAACCCATGCGTAAATCGATACTTTCAAGGGCACCAGTATTGGAGCTTAAAGTTAATGTTTCTTTAGCCATAATACCAGATGCAACTGATCCACTCGCGTAGAGTGCTTTATAAGTGCATTGGCCATCATCATTGCACTTATTTCCTCTGCAAAGTGGATGAGTGTTACAAGGAATGGGACGATACGTAGATGAAGAATTCCAAGGGTAAAGAGGCATATCTTGATAGAAAGCTTTAGTGGCACCTTCACATTGAAGCCATGTTAGATCACTACCTGAATCAATTATCAAATAGTAATTCTTGAATATTTTTCGGCTACCCAGCAGAAATGTCCCTAAACCAACCCTTGCAACATAAAACTTACTCGGTTCGTAAACTACAGGAAAACGTACAACATCGGGATTGATGGAGCGTATTGCATTGTCATGGAGTAGTATTTTTGACCTGATGTAACGTGCTTGAGCTTTGGATTGTTCTACAAGACTCTGAAGCCTTTCGTCTCTTGTTAAATGGTCACCTGGATATAAAGGGGATTCTTTGGAGTCTCTATGAATCATCTTTATACTAAATCCTTTCTTTGGATATATAGCGATGACTGGGTTTAATACTATTGAAACATGAGTAATTGATAGAAGAAAAATTAAAAAAATCCCACCCATTTTGAGCTGAGAAGAATTTTAATGGAGACATCTATGCACAATTCTGAACTTTAATTTATAAACTGTAAAGTGAAATCTTATTATTGCTTTTAGATTTTAGAATTTAAAACAAGATCTTTTCTTATTAATACGCATTAAAGGCTGCCAGCTGTTACAACACACAAAATTTCTATCAAATCTTTCTTTGGATATATCCAGTTGCAGAACCAAAGGTGGGCTAGACATGGCTCTAGCCCCCGCAAAATTTTAAAAATCACTAATTAGTCCTTCATTTCAAGTGCATTTTATATTAAATCCTCCTAATTTTAGTGTTTAGTCCCCCCATTTTTAAAACATCCGTAATTTAGTCCACCAAAAATTTACAAAAATAATTTTTAGCCCCCCTCAATGTTAAAACTTGGCTCGGCCACTGCATATATCATATGTGAAAAATACTATAACCCCCTTACTATATGGGTTTAACATATAGAAGCCCCACAAAATGGATCCTTCACTATCAACTCCATTCTTTCACATTTAGATATTTATAGGCCCAAAATATCAATTTCTCTCCCGATCTAACCCAGAATTTCATTTTATGTATTTTCGTAATGGCAAATTTACCCTTTTCTATATATACAAGAGTAAAGTCAGAAGATACATTTCATTTCTCCATTCTCTTTCTCTCTCTTCTCCAATCTCTTTCTCTTTCTCGGCTTTGCGAAAATGATTTCTAGAGATTGGTTTTCAATTTCTGAAACGGAGAATCGATTGAGTGTTGGACGGTAAGAAATCAAATTCTAAAACACAAAGATGTCGTCAACAACACTTGTTCTTGATGTTTCATTGCAGAATCTAGGGGTGTTCGTGGTTACTGGTTAACCGAGAGACCGAACCAAACCAAACCGATTAAGGGGAAACCGAACCGAACCATTAACTAATGGTTGGTTTTGGTTTAGAAAAGATGAAAACCGAGATTAATGGTTTGGTTTTGGTATGATAGAGAAACCGAACCAATAACCAATGGTTAATCGAATATTGATAAAAAAACATCATTGATTAAATTTTCATTAGAGATGTCACTGCCATTAGTTAAATCTTCTTTTGATCTCTAGATTTAGAGTAAGCTTTAATTACTCTTGATATTCTTTTTATTTATTTTTTGTCTGTAAATTTTTGTAAACCAATACAATTTTTTTCTGTAAATTAGTGTAATTTTTTTTTTGGTTTGACATAATTATTGGTTAACCAAAACCCACTGGGAAAACCGAAACCGATTGGAACCATTTGGAAACCTAACCAATGGTTAATGGATTGGTTTGGTTTCAATTTTTAGAAACCGATAGTATTGGTTTCGGTTTTGGTTTGGCTTGAAATCGAACCAACACCGACCATGAACACCCCTAGCAGAATCGATGAACAAAACTTGATGAAAATTGTCATCAACAACTTGAAATGAGGATTTAATCATCTAATCATGACAAGCAAGATAAGTAATATTCCTACTCGTTGCATTTGATTAAATCTATTGATTCGTTGATTTCCAAATCGATTTTAGAAAAATTATTTACGGTGTATTTTAAAAACCTAATCGATCTGATTTCATCAAGAAATCCTTATTCAAAACAAGATTAGAATATAGATCTGTAAGTATTTCATGCTAATCTCTCTTTTGAGACTGAAATTTTGGAAAAAATTAACAACAAATTTTCTAGGGTTTCGAACTGAAATTCGAGCTAACTTTTAATTTGTATTGTAGGTCGAAAATATAAGTTTGTTTATGAACTCAAAGCATCTTAATCTTCGTTACCCGTAAAATGAGATTTGATTTTCTTATATTTTAGAATTTGATCTAGTTTGAAATCATGAATGTTCTCCATCAGTTGCTCCTTTAATTGTCACTTTCAATTTTTGATATTTAATGGCGAATATATGGTCTGATTTTTTTGTTTGTTATTCTCATTTCTGATTTTGCTTTTTTTTTTTTTTTTTGCAGAATAGTGATAGGAGGTACTAGAGATGTTACCAACTGGATAATTTGGAATTGAAACAAGTTGGAAATGTGATTTATATTTATTCCTTGTGGTTAGTGTTTTAATCATGAACTAATGTATGTATAATTTGTATGCTTATATCTGGTCATGGTAAGAAGAAAGTCGTCATGTAACTGATTGCGTATGATCATGTTTTGTATATAGTGGTCTGCAAAAATATTTGAACTTATAGGGTTGTAATATTTTTTAAAATTGTTGCATAACGTTTAATTCGGGTGAATACGAGGCTATTGCTTTCACAATTTCAGAAATGGTAGTATTGTTAATTTCAATTCAACCTAAAATACTATTATGATATTATTACTTCTGTTATAGTTTTGTCGTTTGTTGAGAACTTAGGATTTTAAGGATTGTTTTCAAGATGGTTAGTAGGATAGAGGTTTTAGATTATTATTTCGGAAGGTAGTAGACTTTCCGAAGATGCAAGGTGTGTTGACAAGTTGGAAGAAAAGGTTAATAAGAACTAGTTTGGTGGTGATGTCTCGAGATTTGAATTGGAATAGAGCAGCTGTCTCAATCAAGAAGAAGCTAGGGATAAGTAGATTCATTAAGATTGAAGGGATTAGTTCTACAGAGGGAGAGATCCAGTTGGAGGAAGAAGAGTGGAGGCAGCTTTGGACACCCATGAGATGGCATGAAGATGGATTAGATTTTCATTTAGCTATTTGTGGAGGTGCACCAAGAAGGAAGGAACAGAAGAGCAAGGAAAGTAGTGTGAAGAAGGTGGAACCTGAGATGGTGTTGGATCAGACAGAGACTATGGAAGAGGTGCATTGGTTCAAGATTAGGGTTTGCATAAAAGCAAATAAAATTCAGCTGATTTTGAAAAAATAGGAAATGCGTTGTCTGGGGGAATATTTAATTTTGTAACATACATATTGTATCATGATTTGTTTTTTAGGTTAAGCGGCAAAATGCCCCAAAATGGACCTCAAGGTTGTGAAAATGCCCCGGACATTAGGGAAAAGATTAAATGCCCCATTTCGTTAGTTTTGGGGCATTTTGATCAAAAATGGGCATCTTGACCTGTCAATGGAGTTTTGAAATTCCATTTTTATCCTTCTTAATCAAAACGCCCCAATCCGCCACTACCACCGCCACCACCAAACGAACAACCACCAACCACCATCGCTGCCACCACCGCCACCACCATTGCCACCACTACCACCACCATCCCCACTACTACGACTAGAACAATAACCACCAATGCCACCGCCTCCTTCACCACCACCACCACCACTACCACAGCCACCACCATCACCGCCACCGCCACCGCCATTATCATCATCGCTGCTGCCACCACCACCGCCACCACCACCACCGCCACTATCACCATCACTGCCACCAACAATACCACCGCACCACTACCACCACCACCACCTGAATCCTAAATCTTGCACCCCAAAACCTGAACCCTAAGCCCTGAACCCTGAATTTTAAACACCGAACCCTGAATTATGAACAATGTACCCTGAAGGGCAATTTCGACTACTTAACTCTCTCTAACGGAAAACCTAACGGAATGGGGCATTTTAATCTTTTCCCTAACGTCCGGGACATTTTCACAACCTTGGGGTCCATTTTGGGGCATTTTGCCACTTAACCCTTGTTTTTTACACTAATTTCTTAGGGTGGATGACTAATGTTGTTGCGAAAATATTTGTCATTTGCTGGGGAAGGTTTGTAAAATGCCCCAAATTTGCTTGGACTTTAAACTTGGTTATGAAAATGACAAATTTGCTGGGGAAGGTTTGTAAGCTTTGGCTGAAATTCTCTTAAAATACTGTGCTTGTAGTTAAATCTCTTGCGGTTAATTTTGTAGTTAATCTCCAGTGGTTAAATTAGATAATAATTGGAATCTAGACTTTGACAAACTAACTTTTAGTACGAGGTTTTAAATGCTTTACTTTCTTGTAATCATTTCGTTAAGTTGTCTTTCATGAGATCCCAATATTGATTGTGGATTAAAACTTGAATATGCAATGGCAATGACCGCTCCAGATTTTACAATACTGGATTGCCTTCTCTGTTTCAAGGGATAATAATCGTGGCCACGACAAAATTTTGCATTTCCAAGGTCGGCAATGGCTTAATCAACATCGCACATTGTGGGAAGAGCTGCGAGATAGGTAACCACATTTGCTATTGAGGAACAAAGTAATGGTGTCGACATTTTACTATTGAGGTGTACATCTAACTCAAGACTTTGGAACTAGTGGATACTAGTTGGTGGATTATTATTTTTGGCTCAAGTCTAATACTTAATAGACGCATTTTGGGTCCTGGTAAAAATTGTTTATCCTCGGACCTTATATTTGGCATACAAACGGTTTAATGCCTAGATCATTTTAGACAATATCTCGCGGACATACGAGATTCAACTCCCACATCTTTTTTTATTATTTTTTGATCATGTGTTAAGATAGAAATTAACTCTAGGTTTTTAGATGTTAATTCTTTTGTCGTGGTTCTCTCTTAGATTTTTATTTGGATCCATATTAGGATAGAATTTTTTGTAAACATGTGTTGCTGCAGCTATCAACAGTTTCTAGACTAAAAAATCATCACTTTATTGCTAACTTTGGTAAGACAAAACCTTTTACTGTAATTAGGAAAAATGTGTATTCCTAAAAGGGTTTAGGAAGAGAAATGTCTATTTGTTGTAAGTTATCTGACCTTTTTTGGATGTGTGGCTATTAGTTACACATGCTAATTAGATGTGTAACTTTTAGGTACACAAGTTAAATGGATGTGTAGCTACTAGTTATACATGCTAATTAGATGTGTAACTTATAGATACACATGCCAATTGAATTAAATAGGAAACAAAGAAAAAAAATTGTACAATGATTAGAGGAATTTCTTGGGACATTTTGATTTATTTTTGAAGTGTAGGATGAGGGTTACTGTCTTGGAGGAAACTGAAGATGCACTTTTTTTTTTTTTTGAGTAATTATAAGATTTTCAATTATTTAGTATGTATGAGCATTATGCAATTTTGTTTAGTTTTAACATGTTAAAAATGCTCAATTATTAAAAGTTTGATACTGTCCGAGGCTCTTGGTTTTGAAATGTGTCTTTTTTGTTTTTATAATGTTGATGGGCTTACATTTGTTCTTTGCAAAATTAATTGTTGGCCTCTGCAACTGTAGGCAATTTGCTGAAACATAGCAAACATAGCAACTGTGTAAGGTATCTTCCAAGCACTTGTATGTTGAGTTGAGAGCCATTTGTTTCATGGTTTCTGCTATCTTATCTTACTGACGCCGCATGGTTCGCACCAGAATTTTTGTTGCCGGGAATGTTGTGCTGCAATTGTCAACCTTGGGTAATATTTATATTTTAATTTAATTTACTTTCCTATTTCGTTTCTAATGTTCCAACAATTGCTCTTAATATAGCCCCCAATCTGACGATATGGAGACACATTTTCTAGATATTGCATATAATGTTATGAGATTCAAACCTGATCCATGTGTCTTTCAAATTGTTATCGTACAGTTCTAGATCTCATAAGTAATGAAATAGTAGAAGATGAATGCACAGTTTTAGATTTCACACGTTTTGATTTTGTTTTTGTGATATACGCATGTGTAACTTCTCCTTACACAACTCAGTTGCATGTGTAACTTCTCCTTACACATTCTATATGCATGTGTAACTTCTCCTTACACTAGACAGATGCATGTGTCACTAGAAGTTACACAAGTTGGATGCTTGTGTAGCTCCTTGTTACACATGCTAAAATAAAAATAGCTCCTTCTCCTTACATTAGGCTTCAGAGATAAGTTATCATGTGCCTTTTATGTGATTTGTGTTCTATAATTTTGCATTGCAATTATTTTATAACTTTGTTTCTTTATTTTTTGTCCATCCAACCTAATTCCATGGATGTTTATTCTTATTTGCAGATGTGCAAATATATTGGAATCGAGAAAGACAAAAAACGAAGGAAACATTTCTATTATAGGATATAGCAGATTATCTCTTGTTTTAATTCGTTTATTGTGTTTAAACAACCAATTACTATGATGTAGTAACTGATGAACGAACAAATTATTGTAAATGAAAATTAAAGTAATACATGTATTTTATGATGAATAACTTGTAGATAACCTTACATATAGCATGTGTAATAAAAAGCTACACATGCATATGGCATGTGTAACTTCTGCGTACACATGTATAACTACAGAGTACACATCTATATACAATGTAACTTTGCATTGCACATTTTATATGGATGTGTAACTTCTGGATACACATGTCATATGCATGTGTAAGTTCTGTGTACACATCCATATGTTGGTAGTGGTCGGCAGTGATGGCGGTTGGTGGTTGGCGGTGGCGACGGCGGTTGGCGGCGGTGGTGGTCGGAGGTGGTTGGCGGTGATGGTCGGAGGTGGTTTGACTGGCGGTGGTGGTCAGAGGTGGTTTGATGGTGGTGTTTGGAGGTGGCTGGCGGTGGTGGTTGAAGGTGGTTGGTGGCGGTGGCGGTCGGAGGTGGTTAGCGGTGGTTGTGGTTGTCGGAGGTGGTTAGAACATCATCACATAATATTTTAATAATTTTGGGCCTAAATTTAAATTTTATTTAATTATGGGCTTGACAATTTGAATCGTTTTTTGGGGACCAGCCTTTTTTTGGGGGGACCATGGTTTCTTTTTGGGTAAAGACATTAGAAGTAATTCTAGGTCACCCCATATCTAGTTATTTATTTAATACCTAATCTACCCTCTTTATTAATTTTAAGTTATGATTAGTGAAATGATTTAGTTAAAAACAATTAGTGAGATTAAATTAAAAGATGGGTTTATTATTAGTTGAGTAGAATTATTGTGAGAGTAGAGTTAGAGAAGATGAAGGAGAAAAACATGAAAAATAATTTTTTTTTTCCAATTCACCCCTTTGAGTATTCAAATGATGGATTTTATCAACCACAATAGGAGGTAGAGTATTTGGGTGAACAAGTATGCTCCAAACTTAGATAATGTATGTTGAATTGGTAAAAACTTCCCCAAAAATGTAAAATTTTGAACTGGATTTTGAACAGTTCGGTTACTTTATATGAAGAACAAGTAACCGAACTCATCTGAAGGTGTAGTTCGGTTGCTTTGTGAGGATGAACAAGTAACCGAACTCATCTGAAGGTGTAGTTCGGTTGCTTGATCCAAACACGCAGGTTACCGAACTCCATATTAATGGAAGCTCTGACATGCAGTGTTATGTTCGGTTGGTTCGCAACTAACCGAACTTTATGTACAAATAAATTTTAACCAAGTGTATAAGGTTCGGGTGGTTCGCAAACTACATGCTTTTGCGATCCAACCGAACTAAGTTTAATAAGTTCGGTTGTTTCGCAAACTTGAGATTAATTGCACAACCAACCGAACTTAACAAACAAAAATTTCTTATGTTTTTAACCGTAGAGTTCGGTTACATGGCAGTTTTAAAATTTTTGCGAAATAACCGAACAAAGTTGATAGAGTTCGGTTATAAGAGAAATAAAAATAATGGGAAAAACAGTAAGGTTCGGTTACATGACAACTTTTTTTTCTTATGTTTTTAACCCTAGAGTTCGGTTACATGGCAGTTTTATACATTTATGCGAAACAACCGAACTCGTCAGTTCGGTAACATAGTTATAAAGCATATAGAACCGAACTCATCTGAAGGTGTAGTTCGGTTGCTTTGTGAGGATGAACAAGTAACCGAACTCATATGAATGTGTAGTTCGGTTGCCTTGTGAGATGAACAAGTAACCGAACTCAGCACTGTAACCTCCATTAAACCTCTCCACAACTTCCATTTTCAACTCATTTGGATGATTACTTCTCATTTTTTCAACCAAAAACAAACGACAAGTAATGGGTTTGTGAGAATATCTTTGCTAAAGATTTAAATTAAGTTATATATATATAGAGGTGGTGGTGGTTGGTGGTGATGGTGGTAATCGGTGGTTGGTGGTGGTGATAATCAGAGGTGGTGGTGGTGGTAATCGGCGGTGGTGGTGGGAGGAGGTGGTGGTGGTGGTATTTTAATAATTTGGGGCTTCATATTTTGAGTTAAGGGCAAGTTAAGGGTATCAAGGCCTTTTAATAATTTGGGGCCTAGATTTAAACTTCTTTTAATTAAGGGCTTCATATTTTGAGTTATCCATGAGTTGGGCCTTAGCCTAATTTTCCCATATCATATCCTAGCAGAATATATATTGATTTTTGGGCATTAACACCGTTAACAATACGATCAATGCTTATATCATCGGTTCTTCCCAAGTTAACATATTTTTGTTTAGGCTTAGAAGATTTTAGTGATGGCGCCTTGCTATTCAAAGCTTCAAAATACAATCTATTACGAGGATTAATCAAACAATAATTAAAATAATGCTGACCAGACAATAAATTGAAAACAGCTCATGACTAAAACATCACTAGATTAAGATTAACAAATGGACGAGAATTTCAAATTTTGGGTTGTTTATTTGTTACAGGGTTGGGCATTATTCAACACACTGTTAATCGCAAATTCTTACCTATTCCACTATACCCACCGGATCCCAAGAAACTACTAGCACTTTAACTAGATGCATCATTTGTTTTGCTAGTCGACATTCAATCCGATACTTAGGATAAAGGATGAACAACATTAGCATCGATCCGAAAGTAGGAACTTATTATCATTTTACCTGTAGGGGCGAAATATCGCACAAGACAAATCTACAACTTCGCTCTAATCAAAACAATCTTAAGCACGAAGAGACAACATTTATCAAGAAATAAGGCGAAGAGTGATTACGCGGTAATGGAGGAGAGCAGCTGCACGATAAAGACAACGTGATGATCATCCCAACAGAAGAAGCACGCGGGGTCAAGTAGCAACGCGACAGATAGAGAGTTCTCAAAAAAGTCTCCAAATTAGAAAAATTGAAATATAATCAGTCATCTGAGACCTTGCATGTGAATCATAGTTATCTTCTACTGTTATATTTGCCTATATAATGGCTCAAAAATGATAGGAGAGAGAGATCAACAGAGATAAACAGGCTACGGAAATTATTAAGAGAAAAAAGAGGGAAACCATTAGAACTTAGGTGTAATTTCATATTTCTCCATTGTGGTATACAAACTCGTGTTGTAATTACTGTATGAACATCACACAATCAATACAAAGTATTTGAGAAGATCATATTAGCGTCAAAGTGGTGAATAATATCATTATTTTTTGGGTTGATTCACACGACTTAAGCTTTGTGTTATTATCATTACAACGTGTGTATTTGTGGAATTTTCCGCAACTATATTATCAGAATGCATCTTATTGGAGATCCCTCTGCACCAACCAATCTCAGGGGTAAGCAATGCACAGAAGAATATATCACATGTAGCGTCGATACAGTCCAGTTTCAGGATTTCCCCAATAATGATGTCCTGGAAGCATTAATTTGCACAAGTAGTGAGCACGTGTGTTGTACGTTCGCGATACAATTTTTTTCTAATCTGCAAATAATTTGGTGGTGCTTTGACACCATATGTTATATTTTTTAGCCGAAATTGATCGTTTTTTGTGTACTTTTAGACCAATTTTCTTTATAGTTGTTTTCGTTTTTGTTTAAAGGTATAAAATTTTTAAATTCATTCTTAAACCATGTTTGACTTTTAAAGGGAAAACATACAAAAATTTGGAGAAATACACAAAAAATTGAAAAATAAAATTTTGATATTGTTATTTATGCTCGTTGCGTAGATAATTCAAAGGAATTTTCAAATATATAAATATATAAAGTTCACAAAAATCCGACGTACGGTTTGGAAGATATAGAGTTTTTAAATATTTATCTTTATTTTTGTAAAAATGGCATTTTCATAAATACAGAATGTAGAGACGGAAATCTTTTTGTGACAAAAATCTTTTTTAGAATATTCCTAGATCTAATGGTCAAGAATGTAAATAAGGGGATCTATTGGTTATAAAAAGTAGTGTTTGATATTCTCTTATTGTCATTAAAAGGGGAAATTTAGAAATCATATGTTTTTACTAGGGAGCAAAATATAATGGTGTGTCAGATGAGAAACAAACCAGATAACAAAATATGTTTACCCTGCTTTCAAGAAAGACGAGATGAGCAGAAACATTGTCGTCCCACGAAGCAACGGATAAGTAATCAACTCCTACATCAAGTGTCACAGCACAACAAAATAAAGTCATAATTTGAATTCATGAAAACATGCACCATTTCATCCATCAGTAGCAAAAGGAGATACCTTACCAACCATCTTTATGTCAGTGTGATCTTTCAGCCACTGTGCTCCATCCTGCGTAAAACCAACAAAACTAGTGTCAAACTGGTTTTTGTACATAAACAACCTGTAATAAATCATCAAGGTAGCCACTGGAGGACTGAGGAACAGTAAACTAGTAAATGATAAGCATAAGATACCTGTCAGTGTTTATGAGGTTAGCTGGAACAGAAGTTACTTCCCAGTTATGTTCATATTTCTAGGAAAATCCACTAACAGTACGGGACCTATAACGACAATCAAACAGCATTACATGAGTAAGTAGTAGTCATATAAATAATCAAACACATTACAAAGTGTTGTGTGAGGCGTGAGGCGAGGCGCCAAGCCGGTCGCCACGAAAAATTATTGGTGAGGCACCCGCTTAATTTACAGAGCGTGCGCCTTTGTGGGCGCCTAGCAGCCTAGCTCTCCTTTGACAACAATACCAAACTTATCTATTCAAACAGAAAAAAAAAAAAAAAGTATTTATACCATTGAGAAGATCAAGATCGAGTGAATTAACATCAAAATAGTGATAGTAAAAGTGTCCAGGTGCATCAACACGAGTACCGGTATGCGTTATCAACTTCAACTCAGTCAGAGGTGTTATACAAAGAACCATTTTTCATACTTACTGCAAGCCGCAACAGCTGACCCACGCCTTCTGGTGAACCAAAAATTGGTAAATCAGACCTCATTTCATGAGTGATATCAATTATCCTTCTGTTCTTCCCATAAATTTCTCGCTTTGGTGGTGGGGGAACTACTATGTTGCAGTTATCTCCATAGCTACTGGGATACGCCTCTATAGGTGATGATGCTAAGGAAGAAGCAGAACCCAGAATGAGAACGGTGCATATAATAAGTATACAACTCCATGGAACTTCCATTGTCATCGAGCTCTTGTCTCTGTCAGTCAAGTGAAGGAGCTCTAATTTCTTAGTCAACGAGTGGATAATAGCTATTACACGTGCATGAAAGAAAGAACTATGATTTTAGGCATACAAAAAACTTTCAGGACCTACAAAATGATATTCCCATCTTGAGTGACCTTATAAGGGGTAACCTATGGTAGCTCAATTACCTATATACCCTTAATACAAAAATCTAAAATCAGTTTTCTAAAAAATCAAAATCAGCTTCCCTTAACATCTTTTCTTCTTCCTCCTCTAGCCGAACTCTTCCCCTCCCGCGAAAAAAAAAAATTCATCACCGTGATTAATTGTCGATTTGTAAAAATTTGAGTGTCGATTAAACTGAATTACATAATGACTCGTACAAAGAAAAGCAGAGACTAGGCAAACCAAATCGTCTTCTAATCCATCAATTGAAGAAGAAGAACCAATTGAAGATGAAGGTGTAGAAACTGAAAATCAACCACCAATTGAACCGTAAATTGAACCAACCGCATCTCCAACTCGAAACGAGGATAAGAAAGTAAGTTTTACAAACCCAATCTCCTATTTGTTGTTTTTCATCGATTAAATGACGGTTACGGTGTTGGGTTGGCTCAAAATTGAGTTGCGTTTTTAGCCGAACTGTTCTTCACAAAAGCTTCCTCGTAAGTGTATATGAACAGTTCGGCTTGAAATTTCATGAAATTTCAAGCCGAACCTAGTCACGAAAGAGATGCACGGGGTTCGGCGTATTCGATAATCATAATATGTGCCGAACCTAGCACATTTACGAGGTTCGGCTATTACGATATTCACGATATGTGCCGAACCCAATACAAAATTATTAACCCAGAAATGTACATGATCAGGTTCGGCTTATATTCTACTTATTCAAATTGCCGAACAACGTGTTTCCAACAGGTTCGGCGCTTACGAATTTCTAAATATAAGCCGAACCCTAAACATTTTTTCTTCCAGACAGTTCAGTGTAGGGTTCGGCTTGTTAGGACAATTCGAACCAAGCCGAACTCTGGTCTACAAGGTAGGTTCGGCTCATAATAAACACTTTCAGCTAGCCGAACCTGTTCATCCCAGACTCTTAGAACCTTAGTGAAAAAACACAGATTTTTGATGATTTTAACCTACAAAAGTGAGATTAAACATAAGATATGTTGGAAAATTTCCCGCGAGCAGCCTAAATGACTACAATTCAAGGGTAACTAAATTTCTCACTTTCCCCTTCTCCTTCTAAAAAAACCTAACTTTTTTTTTCTTACTCAAATTTTTTTATTAATCCTAAAACTAATCACTAATCACTAATCATTAATCACTAATCAGAATTATTTTAACTAATCATTAGTATTAACACTAATCCTAAAAGGGCAGATTTGCCATTACCAAAAATATTTGGTTAAGGGGCTTCTGATTTTGCTATTTACACTCCTTTTTTGTCTTTACTTGGTATGCCCTAAAAGATTTTCGTATGCCTAAAATCATAGTTCGAAAGAAATAGTTAGGTGGCTCCTGTTGCCGTATGTGTTTTATTCCTCACTCCCTGACGGCAAAGCCCAATGGGCTCAAGCACCATTTTTTGCAACTGGCGATTAGAAATTTAGAACAATGGGAAGTATGTTAAGGTCTTTGAAAATCAGCAATGAAATTTAGAGTGCTTTAGTTCACTTGTTTGGTTGGTTTCCGATTTCCAGTATCGACTTCAAAGCATCAAACGACCGAAAATTTTGAACTTTTTTTTTTCAAAAACACCATGAAGAATAGGTTTACGTTCATGGATTCGTAAACCGATTTTGGGTTGGTGTTTTCGAATTCACGAAGGACATAAGGAATCGGTTAACGTATGCGTAGATAAAATCTGATTTTTATAATCGGTTTAGTATTCGTCATATATAAACCAATTGTTTCATTTTCGTAAGGAAAAAAAATTATTCATACTTTCATTCCTTTCAAATATTCCTTTCGTAGGATTCACGAAGGCACTTAGCACGTGCATCAAGTCTTTGAACCCCTAGACGATCCTAATAGATGAGTTATAGTCTCTTCAGGGTTTACAAAGCGAGTTCTACCCATAAAATCTACACCAATCTAAAACTATCAATCTTCGTTGGAGGAATCCGAGTTCGATTCACCCACCTCCTAGGCATACTCCGGAATTTTGGATACCATGAAGTGATAGCTTTCATCAAATGTGAATGCTTCTCCTTTTTTCCTCCAACTAGCGCATTTTCATGACTTCATGGTACAAAAATGCAACACAAACTTACTTTGTTAGTTACAAATTGATAAAACTAAATTATGTAGAATAAACCATAAAAATACTTACAAATTGTTGAATGGAAAAGCTAGAGTGGCTAGAATTCAAATTCAAAATTCTTTGCTGGATAAAAAAAAAAAAAAAAAGCAAAAAATTCAATTTTTGGGTGATGAAGGGAGTATTAAACTTAAGCTAACTATAAAAACCTGATTGTTATACCTTACTTTAAATCTTAATGAAGAACATTAACACATTCTATGATCAGAGTTGACCTCCTCTTTGTTGGAATATTATCAACTGCGCTATCCAAGGGGGGAGTGGTTACGGTTAACTTTATCGAATCAAAGAGGAATTTGGCAGACCCATTTACGAAGAGTCTACCAAGTTCGGTAGTTTCAATAAAAAGTAAAGAAATGGGACTAAGGTCCGTGAAAGAAGTTTGATCTCCCATAGCAGAAACCCAACCTATGTTTTGAAAAAGATAAACAAGGTTCAATGTGGTACCAACAAGTTATGGATGTAGATTATGGAGGACTAATATAAAACCTCCCATTTCCAGTTAGTGCTGGGTTCTGCAAGAAAATAGGATGGATGTAAATCCTTAATGAGTATGTGATTAGTAAAAGGTGTATCGCAGAAACACCTTCGAGACTTACCTATATGAGTATGGAAATTAGGCTGTTTCCTAAGAGAAGAAGACTCATGAATCAAGGATATAAGCACATGGCCATTAACGTGCCAGCTGAGAACATATGATTTATGAAATCAATATGTGTGGAGACTCCGGTTTTATCATAAGGGATACTTGGTTCAAGACGGGTTTCACCATAGAATCTCGATAAGGCTTTGAGTTTCTTACACTAAGTGAAGGTTCAAATCCAAAAGATACCTATCATTTATGTGTTGATTTCAACGATGATGCTTAGTCTCAATTGTGCTTTAACTACGTTGGCTTGATCCCACTCGGGTACGTAGGCAGTCACTTCGGTGATGCAGCCACTCTGATTTAAAAGTTTTTAACTTTGTTTTATGGTTTTTTGAAAATATGGGGAGAATGTTGGAATATTTTCAACTGCGCTATCCAAGGGGGGTCCTGGGGGGCGTAGCCCCCCAGACTGTGGTACATAACTGTTTCGATAGTTACAAACATATCCAGAATCTTCGAATCCAACAGACGTCATTGATGTCTGATGATGAAGAGACTCATCGTTTCGTGAAGAGAAACCTGTTGGTGAAAAGATGTCTATTCCCAACAGATGCGAAAACCTCTATAAATAGCATCTCCCAAAACTCGTTTAAAACATATCGAAAAAAACCTTTTCTGTTTTCTCTCTTTCTAAAGCATCATCAGAAATTTTGTTTACATGTGTTCTTGATTGGATCAAGGGGTACAAACCTTGAATTCAATTTCTGTTGTAGGGCTTTCATTGTATCCTGGATGCATTATTTCACATACCTGTTGTAATCGCCAATTTATTGGGAGGGTAGAAATAATTGTCTAAAAGAAATCTTATGAGCTTTGAAAGTTTGGAGTACAACAATCTCCTCCTGTGTTATTTCATCTTCTATTGCAATCCAGTTTTTTCCAACACTCTTTCGGGCTAAATGCATGGCGACTGGTGCGGACGCATCATGTGGTCTTTGTAGATGTAGTTCTTCTCTGGGATATAGTAGGCTTCTTCGAATAATTGAGTTCATTGTTACTTCGAAAATGTTTGCATGTGACAGAACGTGAAAAGAAAATGCATGCGACTTCTAGTTACATGCTAAATTAATAGAAAATGGTTACTTATTGAGTGTAATTATGAATATAACACCACTTGTTTAGTTAAGTAAGTGTAACGGAACATTTATGCTAAAACTATCCTTAGCTAGCCAATAGGTATTAATTAATTAGTTCCATTCTTTCCAATAACGGTAAAATTATGATATGTCCTTGAGTCAAGCTACAATCAGTTAATGGGAGTGAATCATAGATCTATTGTAGCCCTCCGATCATAATTAGTTCCAGTTGTTTTAAATTTAGATTAATTGCAAGATGATTAATATAGTTAATTATTCATTAGTCAGACCTAATACGAAAAAGCTAACTGTGAATGTCATGTGGTCTGTCGTGTGCGGCTGTCTTTTCTGTGTAGACGACTTCCTCGGATGCTCGATTGTGTTTCATTGTGTGTCTATAAATAGAAATGTGCTCACTAATTTACTCACTAACTACTTCCTCAAATTTTGAGTAATTATCCATTAGCTCATAGCCCACTTTTTTTTTTTTCAGTTATCATGGGAATGGCAGATATTCATTCCAAACATTCCCTCTCTGTTGCAATTTTTTCTATCTTTCTCATCTTCTACGTAAGCAAAGTAGCTGTAGCCGGGAAATTATTTCCTGCCCTAGGGATAGATCCCGTACAACTGGGTTTAAGAAAGGAAAAATTTAGTCATTTTCGTGTATATTGGCACGATAATGCCGGTGTCTCGAATCCGACAACAATTCAAGTAGCAGCTGCAAATTCGACACAGGATTCCATAACTGGGTTTGGTACTATTTTGGTGTTCGACGACGCTCTAACAGAAGGATCAGATCCAAGTTCCAAACGTCTTGGACGAGCTCAAGGAACTTATACTTTTGCTGGCATTGATGAACCTGTGGTACTTGTGAATGCCAATATTGTTTTTACAACTGGGAAATATAATGGCAGTACTTTAGGTATAATGGGGAGGAACATGTTGGTACCAGAAGTTAGAGAACTGATTATTATTGGTGGTACTGGACTCCTTCGATTCGCACGTGGTTATGTTGAAGCTCGGACTCATCTTCTCAATATTATAGCTCGACAAGTTATTGTTGAGTACAACTTGTATGTTTATCATTATTGATGATCATATATTTTGCTTCTCCTTCTGTTATGCTACTTCACTTCCTTATCTCTATCATGTAAGGATATGAACGCTATCTATCCTCTTGTCTCAGTGTTCTTCATTTTGTTTATTCTCTAGATAAATGTATGTTTTTTTTTTGTGATGTAACACTTGTTTTTTTGAAGTTAATATTCACAGCTGTTCTGCCGGAATTTACAGTTTCTTCACGTTCTAGTCTGTAGTCTGCAAAAATAATACCCCCCACAATATAAAGGGTACCACTAACAAACCCATTCTCAATCCGGCTTACACTGTCAAGCCCATACAGCTGATTGGAATTTTATTCACTAGTAAGGATTGTCAAAATCTTAAAATGTCAAAAACTTAAAATTAACATATCGAATAAATCATACATCCAACCTTTACTAATTTTATCTATTTGGAAAAGCTTTCGAAACGATGTACACAATTAGTATTATTAATGGTAGCAAAATTTAAACTTATAAAAGAGTATTGGAATTCATTCTTTTCTCAGGATGCATGACATCATGAGTTCATTTTTTCCCGGTAGATGCTAAATACATAATTAGTGAATATATACAAATTTCCATGCTTTAAAACCTTTGAGTTGCTCAAAGCCTGCCTATGGAGATGCCGTACAATTGCAGTTGGGTATGATCCTAAAAGGGAAATGTCTAGATTTTAGTATGGGAAACGAATATTCCCAATTGGGGCTACTCCTCCCTAAAAAAGGTCTAAGAACCCCCCTACAAAATAGTTGTAATTGCTAATATCTGTATAACCCTACACCCCCTTCTTTTGATATTTCAAAAAAAAAAAAAAAAAAAAAAAAAAGTAAGTCTTTATCAATATCTTAAAAGAGTACCCATTCATGAAAAGAGGGATGAGAGAGAATAAGCGCTCTGGAGCTGGGAAGAAGATAATTCAATTGGAGTGAAAAACTTTTGAGATCACTAAAGAGATTTTTGGTGACAAGGAACTGATCCAGATATTAGAAAGAGGATGGGGAGGCCTAAGAGTTTGGATTGCTATGCCGAACAGACTGATTGTTTGGTTGATCTCAGTGTCAATGTCAATGGAGGAGTCAAAGGGAGATAATGTTTATGGGGTGGAAGTGCAGAATAATCATCAGGGGGATTACATCAGATTAACAAGATACAAGAAGGGTGTTGATGATGGTGGTGTCAGTATTTGTGTTCCAAATGGTGATAATAGGTGTTGTTGGTCAATCTTGGCAGAGGTTTTAGATTATTATTTGGAGAAAGAAGGGTTGAAGAAGGTGATGCAGGAAATACCGAAGGTAGTAGACTTTCTGAAGATGCAAGGTGTGTCGAGAAGTTTGAAAAAAAGGTTAATAAGAACTGGTTTGGTGGTGATGTCTCGAGGTTTTAATTGGAATAGAGCAGATGTCTCAATTTAGACAGGGCCGTTCCTGAGAACTTTTTGCCCCGAAGTGAACTTATTTATTTTTGCCCCCTACAATTTTCTTTAACACAAACTCAAAAACTGTACCTATCAACCTATCCCTATAATCAACCAAAAGCAAATTCAATTACCAACTTAGTTTGTTTCAATGGATAAATTATAAAAATTAAAGAGCTTTAGATCCATTTCATCCGATTAAAAATTTTATTAACATCACACGTAAAGAACCGGATGTAATGCCTAGTAGAGGTGTCTTGACGGACGGATATGGTAGGGAAGAAAACTAGAAACACAAAGAGAAGAAATGATGTAAAGAAAGAAAAATTAAGCACAACCAACTATTTAATATTTCTTCTTAGATCCTCCTAATATTTTTAAACTTTCATCCTATCATTTATGTTAATTATGCTTTAACCCTCAAAATAACTTCTCTTTCAAAAATACCCAAAACATAACAAGGCTTTTTGTTGCCCCTGGGCCTTTGTTGCCCCAAAGTGGGGCTTGTCCTGCTTCCCTATCAGGACCGGCCCTGATTTAGAAGAAGCTAGGGATAAGTAGATTCATTAAGATTGAAGGGATTAGTTCTACAGAGGGAGAGATCCAGTTGTAGGAAGAAGAGTGGAGGCAGCTTTGGACACCAATGAGATAGCATGAAGATGGATTATATTTTCATTTAGCTATTTGTGGAGGTGCACCAAGAAGGAAGGAACAGAAGAGCAAGGAAAGTAGTGTGAAGAAGGTGGGACCTGAGATGGTGTTTAATCTGTCAGAGACTATAAAAGAGGTGCATTGGTTCAAGATTAGGGGTTGGCATAAAAGCAAATGAAATTCAGCTGCTTTTGAAAAAATAGGGAACACGTTGTCTGGGGGAAATTTTTTGAAGAGTGCTTATGAAACACTAAATTTGGAAGGTTATCATTTTTCCAGGATTGCTGTAAAAGGTGACATTGGAAGGATACCGGCGGTGCTAGTGATGGAGGCGGATGAGGAGAAGGTGGTGCTGACGGCGGAGTGGGATCCAAATTACAAGAAGAAGAAGAATATTTTTGATATTGAAGAAGAAGAATATTTTTGATATTGAATATCTGGGAACTTTTGACGGAGCCGTTAAAGAATTTTCAAAATTCAAAAACGCAGTTAATGTTGAGCTGGTGGCGCGAAATCAGGAGTTGGTTATGGAAGATTCAAACGAAGGTGAGTCAGCTACTGTGAATGAGTTAGAAGAATCAGCAGTGGCTGAATCGGAACGAGACAAGGGAGTGGGCTCAGGAAGATGGGCGTATATGCCAAAGTCAAGGTCTAATTTGGAGACGGGTCGTATGGTGGTCTATGTCAACATGTGACAGTTGGAGGCTCAGATTCAAATTCAAATTCTTTCTTTGTTTTGAATAATAATGAGCGAGAAAATTCTAAAAGCAAGGAAGAAGGTGAGCTGAGGGTTTATTCACAAGAGGATGTGAGAGAGATGAAATTGCTATCTGAGATTGAGAATAAGGTTGTATCAAAGTTGGGGTATGTGCAATTATGTCATACAGAGAGCATGGAGAAGGTTATGGAAGCTGCAGTATTAATGTTGCAGCATTGTTGTGTTTATGGAGGTGTGTGTGAAGGGAAGAAGAAAGATCTAACTGAAGTGGCGATGAAGCAAGTACAGAGATACAAGGAGAGATTCAAGAAAGTGAATGCACAGAAAAATAATTTGGCAGCTGAGAAAATGGCAAACAATTGGATGCAGGAATTAGTGTTGGTTGAAGTGGACAACACCGTTCCAATGGCAATTAGGGGGTGCAATGAAGAACAATTGGACGTTATTAATGGATCTTAAAATTGTTAATTGGAATGTGCATGGGCTAAATGCTTTTGATAAAATGAATGCATTGAAAGAGGTAATTAGAAATCAAAAATGTGATTTATGCTTGGTGCAGGAGACTAAGATAATGAAAATGAGCAGATGGTTGGTTAAACAATTATGGTTTGATGATGATTTCGATTGGTTGTATCTTCCTTATGTGGGGAGTAATGGTAATAGTGGGGTGCTGCTTACAATTTGTGATTTCAACCAAATTGTGAAGGAAGAGGAGAGGGTAGGAGTTAATAATCTTATTGTGGGTTTTGTTCAAAGGTGAATGGAAGAAAATGGGTTGTATGTAATGTTTATTCTCCTTGTGGCTATAATGAGAGGGAGATGTTTTGGAATGATCTAAGTGAAGTTAGGACTTGGTGGAATGGTCCAATATGCTTTGCGGGGGATATGAATGTTGTAAGAGGTGAGGAAGAACGGAATAGAGGATAAGGTGAGGCTAGAAACAATGAGTTTCTTAATAACTTTATTATGCAGCATGAATTGGTGGATCTGCCATTGGTGGGTGGAGATTTTACTTGGTCTGACATGCAAGAGGATCCTCTTTTTTGCAGGTTAGATAGATTTCTTTTGAGTGTTGATTTTGATTTACTCTTCCCAGAGGCAATTCAGGTGGCACTTACTAGAGTAATCTAAGATCACAAGCCTCTTTTGTTGGTGAGTAAACATAATCCTAAGTCTAAACCTTATTTCAAGTTTGAGAATGGCTGGTTGGTACATAAAGATATTCTCGAAAAGGTGGCAGAATGGTGGGGTGTTTTGGAGTTTTAGGGACAAGCTAGTTTTGTTTTCTTTAAGAAGTTACAAAACTTAGATTATTTTTTGAAGGAGTGGAGCAGGAAGGAGTTTGGTGGAGTTAAAAAGGAAAGAGAAGAACTTACTCAAAAAGTTGATTGGTTGGATCAAATGGAAGAGACTCATAAATTGTCTGATAAACAATTTGGTGAGAGGATGAAGTGTTTGATAATATTGAAGATTATAAAAGCTATGGAGGCAAGAAAGTTTCAGGTTAGAGCTAAACAAAATGAGTTCAAATGGGGTGATTCAAATACTTCCTATTTTCATAGAATTGCACATGCTAGAAAGAAGAGAAATACTATAGTTAAACTTGAGGTGGATGGAGTTGAAAGTTTTAATCAAGATAGTATTAAAGCCAATATGAGAAGCTATTATGAGACTTTATTTTCTGAGAAAAATGAGTTTTCTTTTACTTTGGATAATTTACATTTTCCAAATATTGCTGAGGTGGAGAAAGTTAAGTTGGAAAAGGAGTTTACTGAATATTTGATGTGGTGAAGCATTTTGGGAAAAAAAAAAATCTCCAGGTCCAGATGGGTTCTCAATGGAGTTCTACAAGGTGTGTTGGCCAATCATTAAGATAGATTTTATGAAGTTGATGGAGGAATTTTACAAATATGGTTCTTGGGATTGGAGGTTGAATTGCTCATTTATTACTTTAATTCCTAAAAAAAGAAGATTCTTGTTCTCCTAATGATTATAGGCCATTGATCTTACTTGGCAGTGCTTATAAGGTTTTATCTAAAGTTTTAGCTAAAAGGTTGAAGAAGGTGATGCATAAGCTAGTGTCTGAGTTTCAGGGAGCTTTTATTAAAGGATTACAGATATTGGATGGTGTGTTGATTGGAGGGGAATATGTGGATAGCAGATTTAAGGAAAAGAAACCAGGAATTTTTTGCAAAATTGACATGGAAAAGACATTTGATAATGTCATATGGAGTTCTTTATTGAGAATTTTGGAGAAACATGGTTTTGTGAGAAAATGGATTTCATGGATTAGGTGGTGCATTTATTCAACAAATATTTCAGTTCTTGTAAATGGAAGTTCTACCGAGAAGTTTAAACCTACCAAAGGTTTGAGGAAAGGAGATTCTTTATATCCCTTTCGATTTTTTTTTGGTGGTGGAGATCTTGTCTAAACTTATTGATGATGCAGTTTTGAGGAAGCAGATAACTGGCTTTGAGGTTGTATAAGGGGGTATTGTGATTTCACATCTGCAATTTGCAGATGATACTTTATTTTTTTTGGATGCTAAATGGGAAGAGGTAAGAAGATTGCTGCTTATACTCAATTCTTTTGAGCTTTTGACATGAATGAAGTTGAATTTAAAGAAGAGCACAATGATAAGTGTAGGAGCAAATGAATTAGTAGATTCTCGGGCACTAGAATTTGGTTGTAAGGTGGAGAAACTTCCATTTAAGTATCTGGGGTTGCTTATTGTTTCAATTGCTAGATGCACTTCAATTATCAAAACAATGGAGGTGAAATTAGCTTCTTGGAAGAAGAAATTTCTTTCTAAGTCAGGGAGGTTGGTACTTATAAGAAGCTGTTTAGCAAGCTTACTTGTGTATTTTCTGTCATTAATACCTTTACCTGTGTGTGTGGAGAAGAAGCTTAATAGAATTATGAGAAGAAGGTGGAACCTGAGATGGTGTTGGATCAGACAGAGACTATGGAAGAGGTGCATTGGTTCAAGATTAGGGTTTGCATAAAAGCAAATAAAATTCAGCTGATTTTGAAAAAATAGGAAATGCGTTGTCTGGGGGAATATTTAAT
The DNA here is from genome assembly GCA_023531295.1 of Papaver armeniacum. Taxonomy (NCBI): domain Eukaryota; kingdom Viridiplantae; phylum Streptophyta; class Magnoliopsida; order Ranunculales; family Papaveraceae; genus Papaver; species Papaver armeniacum. The sequence continues at coordinate 544,332 of JAJJWW010003902.1, forward strand.
TTTGTAACATACATATTGTATCATGATTTGTTTTTTAGGTTAAGCGGCAAAATGCCCCAAAATGGACCCCAAGGTTGTGAAAATGCCCCGGACGTTAGGGAAAAGATTAAAATGCCCCATTTCGTTAGTTTTGGGGCATTTTGATCAAAAATGGGCATCTTGACCTGTCAATGGAGTTTTGAAATTCCATTTTATCCTTCTTAATCAAAACGCCCCAATCCGCCACTACCACCGCCACCACCAAACGAACAACCACCAACCACCATCGCTGCCACCACCACCACCACCATTGCCACCACTACCACCACCATCCCCACTACTACGACTAGAACAATAACCACCAATGCCACCGCCTCCTTCACCACCACCACCACCACTACCACAGCCACCACCATCACCGCCACCGCCACCGCCATTATCATCATCGCTGCTGCCACCACCACCGCCACCACCACCACCGCCACTATCACCATCACTGCCACCAACAATACCACCGCACCACTACCACCACCACCACCGAATCCTAAATCTTGCACCCCAAAACCAACCTAAGCCCCGAACCTGAATTTTAAACACCGAACCCTGAATTATGAACAATGTACCCTGAAGGGCAATTTCGACTACTTAACTCTCTCTAACGGAAAACCTAACGGAATGGGGCATTTTAATCTTTTCCCTAACGTCCGGGACATTTTCACAACCTTGGGGTCCATTTTGGGGCATTTTGCCACTTAACCCTTGTTTTTTACACTAATTTCTTAGGGTGGATGACTAATGTTGTTGCGAAAATATTTGTCATTTGCTGGGAAGGTTTGTAAAATGCCCCAAATTTGCTTGGACTTTAAACTTGGTTATGAAAATGACAAATTTCTTTGGGGAAGGTTTGTAAGCTTTAATTTGAAATTCTCTTAAAATCTTTGTGCTTGTAGTTAAATCTCTTGCGGTTAATTTTGTAGTTAATCTCCAGTGGTTAAATTAGATAATAATTGGAATCTAGACTTTGACAAACTAACTTTTAGTACGAGGTTTTAAATGCTTTACTTTCTTGTAATCATTTCGTTAAGTTGTCTTTCATGAGATCCCAATATTGATTGTGGATTAAAACTTGAATATGCAATGGCAATGACCGCTCCAGATTTTACAATACTGGATTGCCTTCTCTGTTTCAAGGGATAATAATCGTGGCCACGACAAAATTTTGCATTTCCAAGGTCGGCAATGGCTTAATCAACATCGCACATTGTGGGAAGAGAGCAAGATAGGTAACCACATTTGCTATTGAGGAACAAAGTAATGGTGTCGACATTTTACTATTGAGGTGTACATCTAACTCAAGACTTTGGAACTAGTGGATACTAGTTGGTGGATTATTATTTTTGGCTCAAGTCTAATACTTAATAGACGCATTTTTGGGTCTGGTAAAAATTGTTTATCCTCGGACCTTATATTTGGCATACAAACGGTTTAATGCCTAGATCATTTTAGACAATATCTCGCGGACATACGAGATTCAACTCCACATCTTTTTTTATTATTTTTTGATCATGTGTTAAGATAGAAATTAACTCTAGGTTTTTAGATGTTAATTCTTTTGTCGTGGTTCTCTCTTAGATTTTTATTTGGATCCATATTAGGATAGAATTTTTGTAAACATGTGTTCTCTTGCGGCTATCAGATTTCTAGACTAAAAAAATCATCACTTTATTGCTAACTTTGGTAAGACAAAACCTTTTACTGTAATTTGGAAAAATGTGTATTCCTAAAAGGGTTTAGGAAGAGAAATGTCTATTTGTTGTAAGTTATCTGACCTTTTTTGGATGTGTGGCTATTAGTTACACATGCTAATTAGATGTGTAACTTTTAGGTACACAAGTTAAATGGATGTGTAGCTACTAGTTATACATGCTAATTAGATGTGTAACTTATAGATACACATGCCAATTGAATTAAATAGGAAACAAAGAAAAAAAATTGTACAATGATTAGAGGAATTTCTTGGGACATTTTGATTTATTTTTGAAGTGTAGGATGAGGGTTACTGTCTTGGAGGAAACTGAAGATGCACTTTTTTTTTTTTGAGTAATTATAAGATTTTCAATTATTTAGTACTGTATGAGCATTATGCAATTTTGTTTAGTTTTAACATGTTAAAAATGCTCAATTATTAAAAGTTTGATACTGTCCGAGGCTCTTGGTTTTGAAATGTGTCTTTTTTGTTTTTATAATGTTGATGGGCTTACATTTGTTCTTTGCAAAATTAATTGTTGGCCTCTGCAACTGTAGGCAATTTGCTGAAACATAGCAAATCTGATGAACGGGGGCTGCGATATAAGCTCCTGCAAAATGTGTAAGGTATCTTCCAAGCACTTGTATGTTGAGTTGAGAGCCATTTGTTTCATGGTTTCTGCTATCTTATCTTCTCGGGCGCTAGCATGGTTGCTTTTAAATTTTGTTCTTAGGGAATGTTGTGCTGCAATTGTCAACCTTGGGTAATATTTATATTTTAATTTAATTTACTTTCCTATTTCGTTTCTAATGTTCCAACAATTGCTCTTAATATAGCCCCCAATCTGACGATATGGAGACACATTTTCTAGATATTGCATATAATGTTATGAGATTCAAACCTGATCCATGTGTCTTTCATTTTGTTATCGTGCGATTCTAGATCTCATAAGTAATGAAATAGTAGAAGATGTCCTGCACAGTTTCTAGATTTCACGTTTTGATTTTGTTTTTGTGATATACGCATGTGTAATCTCCCTTACACAACTCGGTTGCATGTGTAACTTCTCCTTACACATTACATATGCTTGTGTAACTTCTCCTTACACTAGACAGATGCATGTGTCACTAGAAGTTACACAAGTTGGATGCTTGTGTAGCTCCTTGTTACACATGCTAAAATAAAAATAACTCCTTCTCCTTACATTAGGCTTCAGAGATAAGTTATCATGTGCCTTTTATGTGATTTGTGTTCTATAATTTTGCATTGCAATTATTTTATAACTTTGTTTCTTTATTTTTTGTCCATCCAACCTAATTCCATGGATGTTTATTCTTATTTGCAGATGTGCAAATATATTGGAATCGAGAAAGACAAAAAACGAAGGAAACATTTCTATTATAGGATATAGCAGATTATCTCTTGTTTTAATTCGTTTATTGTGTTTAAACAACCAATTACTATGATGTAGTAACTGATGAACGAACAAATTATTGTAAATGAAAATTAAAGTAATACATGTATTTTATGATGAATAACTTGTAGATAACCTTACATATAGCATGTGTAATAAAAAGCTACACATGCATATGGCATGTGTAACTTCTGCGTACACATGTATAACTACAGAGTACACATCTATATACAATGTAACTTTGCATTGCACATTTTATATGGATGTGTAACTTCTGGATACACATGTCATATGCATGTGTAAGTTCTGTGTACACATCCATATGTTGGTAGTGGTCGCGATGATGGCGGTTGGTGGTTAGCGGTGGCGACGGCGGTTGGCGGCGGTGGTGGTCGGAGGTGGTTGGCGGTGATGGTCGGAGGTGGTTTGACTGGCGGTGGTGGTCAGAGGTGGTTTGATGGTGGTGTTTGGAGGTCATAGCGGTGGTGGTCGAAGGTGGTTGGTGGCGGTGGCGGTCGGAGGTGGTTAGCGGTGGTGGTTGTTGTGAGGTGGTTAGAACATCATCACATAATATTTTAATAATTTTGGGCCTAAATTTAAATTTTATTTAATTAAGGGCCTTGACAATTTGAATCGTTTTTTGGGGACCAGCCTTTTTTTGGGGACCATGGTTTCTTTTTGGGTAAAGACATTAGAAGTAATTCTAGGTCACCCCATATCTAGTTATTTATTTAATACCTAATCTACCCTCTTTATTAATTTTAAGTTATGATTAGTGAAATGATTTAGTTAAAAATAATTAGTGAGATTAAATTAAAAGATGGGTTTATTATTAGTTGAGTAGAATTATTGTGAGAGTAGAGTTAGAGAAGATGAAGGAGAAAACATGAAAAATAATTTTTTTTTCCAATTCACCCCTTTGAGTATTCAAATGATGGATTTTATCAACCACAAGGAGGTAGAGTATTTGGGTGAACAAGTATGCTCCAAACTTAGATAATGTATGTTGAATTGGTAAAAACTTCCCCAAAAATGTAAAATTTTGAAACTCGGATTTTGAAGAACAATGTTGAACTCATCGAAAAGGTGTAGTTTATATGAGGATGAACAAGTAACCGAACTCATGAAAAGGTGTAGTTCGGTTTTTGATCCAAACACGCAGGTTACCGAACTCCATATTAATGGAAGCTTTGACATGCGGTGTTATGTTCGGTTGGTCGCAACTAACCGAACTTTATGTACAAATAAATTTTAACCAAGTGTATAAGGTTCGGGTGGTTCGCAAACTACATGCTTTTGCGATCCAACCGAACTAAGTTTAATAAGTTCGGTTGTTTCGCAAACTTGAGATTAATTGCACAACCAACAGAACTTAACAAACAAAAATTTCTTATGTTTTTAACCGTAGAGTTCGGTTACATAGCGATTTTAAAATTTTTGCGAAATAACCGAACAAAGTTGATAGAGTTCGGTAATAAGAGAAATAAAAATAATGGGAAAAGCAGTAAGGTTCGGTTACATGACAACTTTTTTCTTATGTTTTAACCCTAGAGTTCGGTTACATGGCAGTTTTATACATTTATGCGGAAACAACTGAACTCTCGTCGGTTCGTAACATAGTTATAAAGCATATAGAACCGAACTCATTCGAGAAGGTGTAGTTCGGTTGCTTTGTGAGGATGAACAAGTAACCGAACTCATATGAATGTGTAGTTCGGTTGCCTTGTGAGATGAACAAGTAAGAACTCAAGACTTTGTAACCTCCATTAAACCTCTCCACAACTTCCATTTTCAACTCATTTGGATGATTACTTCTCATTTTTTCAACCAAAACAAACGACAAGTAATGGGTTTGTGAGAATATCTTTGCTAAAGATTTAAATTAAGTTATATATATATAGAGGTGGTGGTGTTTGGTGGTGATGGTGGTAATCGGTGGTTGGTGGTGGTGATAATCAGAGGTGGTGGTGGTGGTAATCGGCGGTGGTGGTGGGAGGAGGTGGTGGTGGTGGTATTTTAATAATTTGGGGCTTCATATTTTGAGTTAAGGGCAAGTTAAGGGTATCAAGGCCTTTTAATAATTTGGGGCCTAGATTTAAACTTCTTTTAATTAAGGGCTTCATATTTTGAGTTATCCATGAGTTGGGCCTTAGCCTAATTTTCCCATATCATATCCTAGCAGAATATATATTGATTTTTGTTATTAAGGGTGGGGAAAAAAAAGATGATTTGGGCATTAACACCGTTAACAATACGATCAATGCTTATATCATCGGTTCTTCCCAAGTTAACATATTTTTGTTTAGGCTTAGAAGATTTTAGTGATGGCGCCTTGCTATTCAAAGCTTCAAAATACAATCTATTACGAGGATTAATCAAACAATAATTAAAATAATGCTGACCAGACAATAAATTGAAAACAGCTCATGACTAAAACATCACTAGATTAAGATTAACAAATGGACGAGAATTTCAAATTTTGGGTTGTTTATTTGTTACAGGGTTGGGCATTATTCAACACACTGTTAATCGCAAATTCTTACCTATTCCACTATACCCACCGGATCCCAAGAAACTACTAGCACTTTAACTAGATGCATCATTTGTTTTGCTAGTCGACATTCAATCCAGTAACCGGATAAAGGATGAACAACATTAGCATATCAGTCCGAAAGTAGGAACTTATTATCATTTTACCTGTAGGGGCGAAATATCGCACAAGACAAATCTACAACTTCGCTCTAATCAAAACAATCTTAAGCACGAAGAGACAACATTTATCAAGAAATAAGGCGAAGAGTGATTACGCGGTAATGGAGGAGAGCAGCTGCACGATAAAGACAACGTGATGATCATCCCAACAGAGGAAGCACGCGGGGTCAAGTAGCAGCGCGACAGATAGAGAGTTCTCAAAAGTCTGTCAAATTAGAAAAACTGAAATATAATCAGTCATCTGAGACCTTGCATGTGAATCATAGTTATCTTCTACTGTTATATTTGCCTATATAATGGCTCAAAAATGATAGGAGAGAGAGATCAACAGAGATAGACAGGCTACGGAAATTATTAAGAGAAAAAAGAGGGAAACCATTAGAACTTAGGTTTAATTTCATATTTCTCCATTGTGGTATACAAACTCGTGTTGTAATTACTGTATGAACATCACACAATCAATACAAAGTATTTGAGAAGATCATATTAGCGTCAAAGTGGTGAATAATATCATTATTTTTTGGGTTGATTCACACGACTTAAGCTTTGTGTTATTATCATTACAACGTGTGTATTTGTGGAATTTTCCGCAACTATATTATCAGAATGCATCTTATTGGAGATCCCTCTCGCACCAACCAATCTCGGGGGTAAGCAATGCACGAAGAATATATCACATGTAGCGACGATACAATCCGCTTCGTGGTTTCCCCAATAATGATGTCCTGAAGCATTAATTTGCACAAGTGCGAGCACGTGTGTTGTACGCTCGCGATACAATTTTTTTCTAATCACAGAATAATTTGGTGGTGCTTTGACACCATATGTTATATTTTTTAGCGTAAATTGATCGCTTTTTTGTGTACTTTTAGACCAATTTTCTTTATAGTTGTTTTCGCTTTTGTTTAAAGGTATAAAATTTTTAAATTCATTCTTAAACCATGTTTGACTTTTAAAGGGAAAACATACAAAAATTTGGAGAAATACACAAAAAATTGAAAAATAAAATTTTGATATTGTTATTTATGCTCGTTGCGTAGATAATTCAAAGGAATTTTCAAATATATAAATATATAAAGTTCACAAAAATCCGATTTATCGGTTTGGAAGATATAGAGTTTTTTAAATATTTATCTTTATTTTTGTAAAAATGGCATTTTCAAATACAGAATGAGACGGAAATCTTTTGTGACAAAAATCTTTTTAGAATATTCCTAGATCTAATGGTCAAGAATGTAAATAAGGGGATCTATTGGTTATAAAAAGTAGTGTTTGATATTCTCTTATTGTCATTAAAAGGGAAATTTAGAAATCATATGTTTTTACTAGGGAGCAAAATATAATGGTGTGTCAGATGAGAAACAAACCAGATAACAAAATATGTTTACCCTGCTTTCAAGAAAGACGAGATGAGCAGAAACATTGTCGTCCCACGAAGCAACGGATAAGTAATCAACTCCTACATCAAGTGTCACAGCACAACAAAATAAAGTCATAATTTGAATTCATGAAAACATGCACCATTTCATCCATCAGTAGCAAAAGGAGATACCTTACCAACCATCTTTATGTCAGTGTGATCTTTCAGCCACTGTGCTCCATCCTGCGTAAAACCAACAAAACTAGTGTCAAACTGGTTTTTGTACATAAACAACCTGTAATAAATCATCAAGGTAGCCACTGGAGGACTGAGGAACAGTAAACTAGTAAATGATAAGCATAAGATACCTGTCAGTGTTTATGAGGTTAGCTGGAACAGAAGTTACTTCCCAGTTATGTTCATATTTCTAGTAAAATCCACTAACAGTACGGGACCTATAACGACAATCAAACAGCATTACATGAGTAAGTAGTAGTCATATAAATAATCAAACACATTACAAAGTGTTGTGTGAGGCGTGAGGCGAGGCGCCAAGCCGTCGCCACGAAAAATTATTGGTGAGGCACCCGCTTAATTTACAGAGCGTGCGCCTTGTGGGCGCCTAGCAGCCTAGCTCTCCTTTGACAACAATACCAAACTTATCTATTCAAACAGAAAAAAAAAGTATTTATACCATTGAGAAGATCAAGATCGAGTGAATTAACATCAAAATAGTGATAGTAAAAGTGTCCAGGTGCATCAACACGAGTACCGGTATGCGTTATCAACTTCAACTCAGTCAGAGGTGTTATACAAAGAACCATTTTCATACTTACTGCAAGCCGCAACAGCTGACCCACGCCTTCTGGTGAACCAAAAATTGGTAAATCAGACCTCATTTCATGAGTGATATCAATTATCCTTCTGTTCTTCCCATAAATTTCTCGCTTTGGTGGTGGGGGGAACTACTATGTTTGCAGTTATCTCCATAGCTACTGGGATACGCCTCTATAGGTGATGATGCTAAGGAAGAAGCAGAACCCAGAATGAGAACGGTGCATATAATAAGTATACAACTCCATGGAACTTCCATTGTCATCGAGCTCTTGTCTCTGTCAGTCAAGTGAAGGAGCTCTAATTTCTTAGTCAACGAGTGGATAATAGCTATTACACGTGCATGAAAGAAAGAACTATGATTTTAGGCATACAAAAAACTTTCAGGGCATACAAAATGATATTCCCATCTTGAGTGACCTTATAAGGGGTAACCTATGGGTAGCTCAATTACCTATATACCCCTTAATACAAAATCTAAAATCAGTTTTCTAAAAATCAAAATCGCCTTCCCTTAACATCTCTTCTTCTTCTTCCTCCTCTAGCCGAACTCTTCCTCCCCTAAAAAAAAAAAAATTCATCACCGTGATTAATTGTCGATTTGTAAAAATTTGAGTGTCGATTAAACTCGAATTACATAATGACTCGTACAAAGAAAAGCGAGAGACTAGGCAAACCAAATCGATCTTCTAATCCATCAATTGAAGAAGAAGAACCAATTGAAGATGAAGGTGTAGAAACGAAAATCAACCACCAATTGAAACCGTAAATTGAACCAATCGCATCTCCAACTCGGGAAACGAGGATAAGAAAGTAAGTTTTACAAACCCAATCTCCTATTTGTTGTTTTTCATCGATTAAATGAAGGTTACTGGTGTTGGGTTGACCAAAATTGAGTTGCGTTTTTAGCTAACTGTTCTTCACAAAAGCTTCTGTAAGTGTAGATGAGCAGTTCGCTTGGAAATTTCATGAAATTTCATGAAATTTCAAGCCGAACCTAGTCACAGAAAGAGATGCACAGGGGTTCGGCGTATTCGATAATCATAATATGTGCCGAACCTAGCACATTTACGAGGTTCGGCTTATTATTACGATATTCACAATATGCCAACCCAATACAAAATTATTAACCCGAAATGTACATGATCGAGTTCGGCTTTATATTCTACTTATTCAAATTGCTAGAACAACGTGTTTCCAACAGGTTCGCGCTATTTAATTTCTAAATATAAGTTTTTAACCTAAATTTTTTTCTTCCAGACAGTTTCGGTGTAGGGTTAGAAGCTTGTTAGACAACCAACCAAGTTTGAACTCTCAGTCTACAAAGGTAGGTTCGGCTCATAATAAACACTTTCAAATTTAGCCAACTTTCATCCGTATCTCATAGAACCTTAGTGAAAAACACCTGATTTTTGATGATTTTAACCTACAAAAGTGAGATTAAACATAAGATATGTTGAAAATTTCCATGAGAGAAACCCTAAATGACTACAATTCAAGGGTAACTAAATTTCTCACTTTCCCCTTCTCCTTCTAAAAAACCTAACTTTTTTTTCTTACTCAAATTTTTTTATTAATCCTAAAACTAATCACTAATCACTAATCATTAATCACTAATCTTAATTATTTTAACTAATCATTAGTATTAACACTAATCCTAAAAGGGCAGATTTGCCATTACCAAAAATATTTGGTTAAGGGGCTTCTGATTTTGCTATTTACACTCCTGTTTTGTCTTTACTTGGTATGCCCTAAAAGATTTCTGTATGCCTAAAATCATAGTTCGAAAGAAATAGTTAGGTGGCTCCTGTTGCCGTATGTGTTTTATTCCTCACTCCCTGACGGCAAAGCCCAATGGGCTCAAGCACCATTTTTTGCAACTGGCGATTAGAAATTTAGAACAATGGGAAGTATGTTAAGGTCTTTGAAAATCAGCAATGAAATTTAGAGTGCTTTAGTTCACTTGTTTGGTTGGTTTCCGATTTCCAGTATCGACTTCAAAGCATCAAACGACCGAAAATTTTGAACTTTTTTTTTCAAAAACACCATGAAGAATAGGTTTACGTTCATGGATTCGTAAACCGATTTTGGGTTGGTGTTTCTAATTCTGAAGGACATAAGGAATCGGTTAACGTATGCGTAGATAAAATCTGATTTTATAATCGGTTTAGTATTCGTCATATATAAACCAATTGTTTCATTTTCGTAAGGAAAAAAATTTATTCATACTTTCATTCCTTTCAAATATTCCTTTCGTAGGATTCAAGAAGGCACTTAGCACGTGCATCAAGTCTTTGAACCCCTAGACGATCCTAATAGATGAGTTATAGTCTCTTCAGGGTTTACAAAGCGAGTTCTACCCATAAAATCTACACCAATCTAAAACTATCAATCTTCGTTGGAGGAATCCGAGTTCGATTCACCCACCTCCTAGGCATACTCCGGAATTTTGGATACCATGAAGTGATAGCTTTCATCAAATGTGAATGCTTCTCCTTTTTTCCTCCAACTAGCGCATTTTCATGACTTCATGCTACAAAAATGCAACACAAACTTACTTTGTTAGTTACAAATTGATAAAACTAAATTATGTAGAATAAACCATAAAAATACTTACAAATTGTTGAATGGAAAAGCTAGAGTGGCTAGAATTCAAATTCAAAATTCTTTGCTGGATAAAAAAAAAAAAAAAAATTCAATTTTTGGGTGATGAAGGGAGTATTAAACTTAAGCTAACTATAAAAACCTGATTGTTATACCTTACTTTAAATCATAATGAAGAACATTAACACATTCTATGATCAGAGTTGACCTCCTCTTTGTTGGAATATTATCAACTGCGCTATCCAAGGGGGGAGTGGTTACGGTTAACTTTATCGAATCAAAGAGGAATTTGGCAGACCCATTTACGAAGAGTCTACCAAGTTCGGTAGTTTCAATAAAAAGTAAAGAAATGGGACTAAGGTCCGTGAAAGAAGTTTGATCTCCATAGTAAAAACCCAACCTATGTTTTGAAAAAGATAAACAAGGTTCAATGTGGTACCAACAAGTTATGGATGTAGATTATAGAGCACTAATATAAAACCTCTCATTTCCAATTAGTGCTGGGTTCTGCAAGAAAATAGGATGGATGTAAATCCTTAATGAGTATGTGATTAGTAAAAGGTGTATCGCAGAAACACCTTCGAGACTTACCTATATGAGTATGGAAATTAGGCTGTTTCCTAAGAGAAGAAGACTCATGAATCAAGGATATAAGCACATGGCCATTAACGTGCTTGGCTACAGAACATATGATTTATGAAATCAATATGTGTGGAGACTCCGGTTTTATCATAAGGGATACTTGGTTCAAGACTGGTTTCACCATAGAATCTCGATAAGGCTTTGAGTTTCTTACACTAAGTGAAGGTTCAAATCCAAAAGATACCTATCATTTATGTGTTGATTTCAACGATGATGCTTAGTCTCAATTGTGCTTTAACTACGTTGGCTTGATCCCACTTTCAACGTAGGCGATCACTTCGGTGATGCAGCCACTACGATTTAAAAGTTTTTAACTTTGTTTTATGGTTTTTTGAAAATATGGGGAGAATGTTGGAATATTTTCAACTGCGCTATCCAAGGGGGGTCCTGGGGGGCGTAGCCCCCCAGACTGTGGTACATAACTGTTTCGACAGTTACAAACATATCCAGAATCTTCGAATCCAACAGACGTCATTGATGTCTGATGATGAAGAGACTCATCGTTTCGTGAAGAGAAACCTGTTGGTGAAAAGATGTCTATTCCCAACAGATGCGAAAACCTCTATAAATAGCATCTCCCAAAACTCGTTTAAAACATATCGAAAAAACCTTTTCTGTTTTTCTCTCATTCTAAAGCATCATCAGAAATTTTGTTTACATGTGTTCTTGATTGGATCAAGGGGTACAAACCTTGAATTCAATTTCTATTGTAGGGCTTTCATTGTATCCTGGATGCATTATTTCACATACCTGTTGTAATCGCCAATTTATTGGGAGGGTAGAAATAATTGTCTAAAAGAAATCTTATGAGCTTTGAAAGTTTGGAGTACAAACAATCTCCTCTGTGTTATTTCATCTTCTATTGCAATCCAGTTTTTTCCAACACTCTTTCGGGCTAAATGCATGGCGACTGGTGCGGACGCATCATGTGGTCTTTGTAGATGTAGTTCTTCTCTGGGATATAGTAGGCTTCTTCGAATAATTGAGTTCATTGTTACTTCGAAAATGTTTGCATGTGACAGAACGTGAAAAGAAAATACATGCGACTTCTAGTTACATGCTAAATTAATAGAAAATGGTTACTTATTGAGTGTAATTATGATTATAACACCACTTGTTTAGTTAAGTAAGTGAAACATTTATGCTAAATCTATCCTTAGCTAGCCGATAGGTATTAATTAATTAGTTCCATGAGTTCCAATAATGGTAAAATTATGATATGTCCTTGAGTCAAGCTACAATCAGTTGATGGGAGTGAATCGACATCTATTGTAGCCCTCGGATCATAATTAGTTCCATTTTTTTTAGAATTTAGATTAATTGCAAGACGATTAATACAGTTAATTATTCATTAGTCAGACCTAATAGGAAAAAGCTTACTGTGAATGTCATGTGGTCTGTCGTGTGCGGCTGTCTTTTCTGTGCAGACGACTTCCTCGGTTGCTCGATCGTTACCTGTGTGTCATTGTTTGTCTATAAATAGAAATATGCTCACTGATTTACTCACTAACTACTTCCTCAAATATTCAGGAACTATCCATTAGCTAATAGCTACCTTTTTTTTGTTCAGTTATCATGGGAATGGCAGATATTCATTCCAAACATTCTCTCTCTGTTGCAATTTTTTCTATCTTTCTCATCTTCTACGTAAGCAAAGTAGCTGTAGCCGGGAAATTATTTCCTGCCCAAGGGATGGATCCCGTACAACTGGGTTTAAGAAAGGAAAAATTTAGTCATTTTCGCGTATATTGGCACGATAATGCCGGTGTCTCGAATCCGACAACAATTCAAGTAGCAGCTGCAAATTCGACACAGGATTCCATAACTGGGTTTGGTGCTATTTTGGTGTTCGACGACGCTCTAACAGAAGGATCAGATCCAAGTTCCAAACGTCTTGGACGAGCTCAAGGAACTTATACTTTTGCTGGCATTGATGAACCTGTGGTACTTGTGAATGCCAATATTGTTTTTACAACTGGGAAATATAATGGCAGTACTTTAGGTATAATGGGGAGGAACATGTTGGTACCAGAAGTTAGAGAACTGATTATTATCGGTGGTACTGGACTTCTCCGATTCGCACGTGGTTATGTTGAAGCTCGGACTCAGCTTCTTAATATTATAGCTCGACAAGTTATTGTTGAGTACAACTTGTATGTTTATCATTATTGATGATCATATATTTTGCTTCTCCTTCTGTTATGCAGCTTATGCTACTTCACTTCCTTATCTCTATCATGTAAGGATATGAACGCTATCTATCCTCTTGTCTCAGTGTTCTTCATTTTGTTTATTCTCTAGATAAATGTATGTTTTTTTTTTGTGATGTAACACTTGTTTTTTTGAAGTTAATATTCACAGCTGTTCTGCCGGAATTTACAGTTTCTTCACGTTCTAGTCTGTAGTCTGCAAAAATAATACCCCCTACATTATAAAGGGAACCACTAACAAACCCATTCTCAATCCGGCTTACACTGTCAAGCCCATACAGCTGATTGGAATTTTATTCACTAGTAAGGATTGTGAACAAAACCTATATTTTAATATTTTTGTCAAAATCTTAAAATGTCAAAAACTTAAAATTAACATATCAAATAAATCATACGTCCAACCTTTACTAATTTTATCTCTTTGGAAAAGCTTTCGAAACGACGTACACAATTAGTATAATTAATGGTAGCAAAACTTAAACTTTTAAAAGAGTATTGGTATTCATTCTTTTCTCCGGATGCATGACATCATGAGTCCATTTTTTCCCAGTAGATGCTAAATACATAATTAGTGAATATATACAAATTTCCATGCTTTAAAACCTTTGAGTTGCTCAAAGCCTGGTTATGGAGATGCCGTACAATTGCAGTTGGGTATGATCCTTGTTGGATATTTTCAATATCTTAGAAAATAAAATGGTTTATGTTTTGGTTTGCCGCTATGAGGGGGGAAGTATTCTGTGTTGGATAAACACAATGGATGTTAGTTGAGATGAAAAGACACCTTTAATAGGTGTGATGGTTCAAAAGGCAACCATTCCCAATAGACACCTTACTTGTCTTTTGGAAGTGAAGAGGCATCTCAATAGGCATGAATATCCCTATAAATAGTGAAGGCATTCTCCCATTCTTCACAATCAATTCAACCTCCGTTTTCTCTCTTTCTAAAGCATCACGAATTCTTTCGAAAGTGTGTTCTTGATTGGGTCAAGGGGTGCAAACCTTGAATCCAATTTCTGTTGTAGGGCTTTCATTGTATCCTCAAGGCATTATTTCAGACACATATTGTTGCAATCGCCAATTGATATTGGGAGGGTAGAAATAATCGTCTAAAAGAAATCTTATGAGCCTTGAAAGTTTGGAGTACAACAATTTCTTTTAGTGTTATCATCCTCTGTTTTTACCCAAATTTTTCCAACAGTTTTAGACGATTAATTTTCGAAACAATAGAGGGTGGAACATGTCGTCATGTTTGAGGAACATATTCTGATTTCTTTTTGAAACTAAAGGGCATACGATTTCGAATGGACCGCATTTTATGGAGGATTTCGGCATGGTTGTGATCTGTGAACAAAACAGATAAGTTTTATTTCTCGAATTTTTAATGTTAAATTTTCATGGCATTTTGATTACTGGTGCGTGCAATCAAAATTTTGTCTTTAGTGTTTTAGTCTAGCATGCATACTTGAATTCTCCAAGAACGCTTCCATGATTGAATTTTTTTTTTGAAACAAAAAGTCATGATAGTGTTGTATCTTTTAGCACCAACGTGTGGATACATAAAGGAAACCCTTACAGGCAATAAGAATATGAAACTAATCGGTCTTTGGTAACCGTTTTTTGTTTTTGTTGTTCCGTTGAAAGTCTCTACCCAAAGAGACCAAGTCACGAAGAAGATAATGTCTGGAGTCCTCTTTGCCTGACAAGGGCAACAATGAATAATACAGGAGAGATCACCGTTGGCACGTTGCAACTTCTTTCTGCAACAAACGATCACAAGAATTATTTTCTTCTGGGTCTGAATCATCTTAAATTGAAAAGATGGAATGATCGGAGAAAATCCAGTACAAGGGAAACAAAATCCTCTTAAGGTGTGTTTTGGATGGTTTGCTGCAAGTGTACTATTATAATATCCTTGAATATCCCAAAAGATTTTGCATGAAGGTCCCCTAAGACTTTCTTTTCAATCATAGATTTGTTGTTTAACTGAACATACAGTATGATTGAATTGGTCCAACTTGAAAGTCTAATCCCCACAGTTCCTGTATTTTGCTATACCGACGCTGGGAACTAATAATGATTTCATGATTAACGGTCATGAAATATGGGGAGAAGTAATGCATTGCAATCACTTAGAACTCTCTAAGTGTGGGGATTGTATTTCTTGGAGAAGTATTCAATATCTGGTTCTTTGAATACTCCCGGAAAGAGAAATAAGATTTGGATATGCCCATCGATACTGTATAGTATTGGCAGTGGTATATGGACCAAACAAAGGGAACAGAGGCAATTAATTCTTTTCAAGTTTGGCCTCTGTTGTGTAAGCACATATCATTTGTGTGGTCTATTGTAACCACAAAAGATAGCCAAATCCAAGAAGATAGTATCCGTATCAACTATTGGATTTGAAGTTTTTCCATTAAGTGTAAGATGGCTGAAGCATATCTAGTTTATGTAGTGGACCATCACCATTAATGAACAAAGCCAAATCTGCAGAGTAATGACGGTGTAAAAATGTGGATTTGAAGAGAGAATTCCTTCTTATAGGAATTAGTGTGTACATGGATTGGTGATGATGGCCTCTCTATGGTCTGGTTGAGTTTTTTTTGAGATTACATTTTGTTTTTCAGCCGTGAATGAATTTGGCATTACATATTTTGAAATGTAATCAAAATATACCGGCAAAAACAGAGTTATGCCAGAGAGGATTCCTATCATTTCAAGGATAGGATGTCACCAGTTAATGCAGAACGGAAGCGTGAATAAAGAATTTTGATAGTAAAGTTAGAGAATAGTTGAGAAATCTCAATATTGATTAATAATAATGTATATTGTACATAGGACTTGTCTCATATTTAAATAACTCTAAGACTCAAACTTGGAAAATAAGAAATCCCTAAAATAAATAAAGTTCTAGAACTAAATAACTTCTAATAATAAGTAATTCCAAAAATAAGAAATACTACTCTAAATTAATTAAGTTCTAGCAATAATAATAAAAATACTAATCCTAAATCTAACGGATGTCCTACATCACCAGTAGACAACTTCCATTAGTGGCAAACGAGAGCCAAATCCAAACTGGTGCGAGTATCATTTTTATTTTGGATTTGAAGATTCCTTGATTTTTTTTTTCTTTGGAATTGCATGTGTAGGATTACTCTGTGAATTTTCTGGAATTGAAACATTCTTGTGGGCATCCAAAATGGATAGACACTCTTGGAAGGGTAGTATACAGAAGAGAGCCGAGTCCAAAGAATGGTATTTGTACCAATGTATTGGATTTGAAAATTTCTATTTAGAAATTATGGGTGTACGCAAATCCGCAAGCAATTGTGCTTCATGACGGTTAAGAAATTATTTGCTTTTCTGCATTTAAGAATTATTGCGAACGGGGGAGAAATTTTATGACAATGTCATAAAATTTTCCGGTTGTTAATTTTACAACCAAAATCGTCATTATTGTCGATATACCAATTTACGCGATATGAGCATAATTCTTTTGATAAGAATTATAGGTTCCAAATTTTGGAAGTTGGCATGTCTTAAATGACATTGAAAGGGGTGGAATACCGGTTATATGTAACATTTTGGAAGATTGGGCGTGCGACCAAATATCCAACGATGAGGTGTTACGATGTTACCAATGCGTAAATTATGAACATTTGCATTACATTATGTAAAATGTGAAATAGACATGGTCTATGTTTTTGGGTATAAACTTGTAGAAGATTGGGCATGAGTAGAGGAGTTACTCATCGTAATAATGTGCTTGTTGAAATATCAAGTAAGTTGCCTACAAATTTTCTATGCCTCTAGTGTATGCAAGTCTGTAATGACTTCTTGTGAATTAACCATAAAAGTTAATTATGATTCCTAGAGAAGTTACAATTATTTTGCAAAATTAAATAGGAACAATTTTAATAAAGTTGTCAAAATTGATTGCATAAATGGATGCAATTAATGAGGAAGAATGGCTTAGAACCTAACTTGTAGAGATCGCATTTTGGAAGAAGCCATCTCAAGCGGTCTTGATTAATTGTGAATCAAAGGCTATGATCTATAACGTCTCTAACAAAGACTTATAATGAAAGGTCAAGACATACAAGTCTTGTACATTGAATGGTAAGTCAATTACTCAAGAAAGGAGTAATTGCAGTTAGCCATTGAAACGGAGAAAAACTTGGCAGACATATTTATGGAAAGTCTCCCTAAGGAAATGTTTTCAATGAAGTATAAAGAAATGGGACTAAGGTCTATGAAGGAAGGTTGATCTCCCATAGAAGAAACCCAACCTATGTTTTGAAAAAGATAAACAAGGTTCAATGTGGTACCAACAAGTTATGGATGTAGATTATGGAGCACTAATATAAAACTTCCCATTTCTAATTAGTGCTGGTTCCGCAAGAAAATAGGATGGATGTAAACTTGATGAGTTCCGTGATTAGTAAAAGGTGTATCGCAGAAACACCTTGAGACTTACCTATATGAGTAAGGAAATCAAGCCGTTTCTAAGAGAAGAAGACCGTTCTCTAAAGAAGACTCATGAATCCAGTGATATAAGCACATGGACATTAACGTGCATTGGCTACGGAGTAACACATGATTTATGAAATCAATATGTGGAGACTAGGTTTTATCATAAGGGATACTTGGTTCAAGACTGGTTTCACCATAGAATCTCGATAAGGCTTTGAGTTTCTTACACTAAGTGAAGGTTCAAATCCAAAAGATACCTATCATTTATGTGTTGATTTCCACGATGATGCTTAGTCTCAATTTAGCTTGAACTACGTTGGCTTGATCCCACTCGGGTACGTAGGCAGTCACTTGTGTGATGCAGTCACTCTGATTTACAAAGTTATGTTTTATTTTTATTTTCATGTTTTTGGTTATTGAAAATAGGGGGAGATTGTTGGATATTTTCAATATCTTAGAAAATAGAATGCTTTTATGTTTTGGTTTGCCGCTATGAGGGGGAAGTATTCTGGGTTGGATAAACACAATGGATGTTAGTTGGAGATGAAAAGACACCTTTAATAGGTGTGATGGTTCAAAAGGCAACCATTCCCCAGACACCTTATGTGTCTTTTGGAAGTGAAGAGGCATCTCCAATAGGCATGAATATCCCTATAAATAGTGAAGGAATTCTCCCATTCTTCACAATCAATTCAACCTGTTTTATCTCTTTCTAAAGCATCATCATAATTCTTTCTAGTGTGTTCTTGATTGGGTCAAGGGGTGCAAACCTTGAATCCAATTTCTCCGTTGTAGGGCTTTCATTGTATCCCGAAGGCATTATTTCGCATACCCTGGCTGTAATCGCAAATTGATATTGGGAGGGTAGAAATAATCGTCTAAAAGAAATCTTATGAGCCTTGAAAGTTTGGAGTACAACAATTTCTTTTAGTGTTATCATCCTCTGTTTTTACCCAAATTTTTCCAACAATCCTAAAAGGGAAATGTCTAGATTTTGGTGTGGGAAACGAATATTCCCAATTGGGGCAACTCCTCCCTAAAAACGGTCTAAGAAACCCCCTACAAAATAGTTGTAATTGCTAATATCTGTATAACCCTACACCCCCTTCTTTTGATATTTCCAAAAAAAAAAAAAAAAAAAAAGGTAAGTGTTTGTCAATATCTTAAAAGATTACCCATTCATGAAAAGAGCGATGAGAGAGAAAAAGTGCTCCATACTGGGAAGAAGATAATTCAATTGAGCGAAAAACTTTTGAGATCACTAAAGAGATTTTTGGTGACAAGGAAAAGAGGATGGGGAGGCCTAAGAGTTTGGATTGCTATGCCGAACAGACTGATTGTTTGGTTGATCTCAGTGTTAAAGTTGATGCACAAAGGAAAAAATAAGGCAATGTCAATGGAGGAGTCATATGGAGATAATGTTTATGAGGTGAAAGTGCAGAATAATCATCAGGGGGATTACATCAGATTAACAAGATACAGGAAGGGTGTTGATGATGGTGGTGTCAGTATTTGTGTTCCAAGTGGTGATAATAGGTGTTGTTGGTCAATCTTGGTAGAGGTTTTATATTATTATTTGGAGAAAGTAGGGTTGAAGAAGGTGATGCAGGAAATACCGAAGGCATTAGACTTTCCGATGATGCAAGGTGTGTTGAGAAGTTTGAAGAAAAGGTTAATAAGAACTGGTTTGGTGGTGATGTCTCGAGGTTTGAATTGGAGTAGAGCAGCTGTCTCAATCAAGAAGAAGCTAGGGATAAGTAGATTCATTAAGATTGAAGGGATTCGTTCTACAGAGGGAGAGATCCAGTTGGAGGAAGAAGAGTGGAGGGGCTTTGGACACCAATGAGATGGCATGAAGATGGATTAGATTTTCATTTAGTTATTTGTGGAGGTGCACGAAGAAGGAAGGAACAGAAGAGCAAGGAAAGTAGTGTGAAGAAGGTGGAACCTGAGATGGTGTTTGATCAGTCAGAGACTATGGAAGAGGTGCATTGGTTCAAGATTAGGGGTTTGCATAAAAGCAAATAAAATTCAGCTGCTTTTGAAAAAATAGGAAATGTGTTGTCTGGGGGAATTTTTTTGAAGAGTGCTCATGAAACACTGAATTTGGAAGGTTATCATTTTTTCAGGATTGCTGTAAAAGGTGATATTGGAAGGATATCAGCGGTGCCAGTGATGGAGGCGGAGGAGGAGAAGGTGGTGCCGCCAAACAGTGGGATCCGAATTACAAGGAGAAGAAGAAGATTCCCGATATTGAATATCGGCGTGATCCGGGAATTTTGATTTGAGTCAAGAAAGAATTTTCAAAATTCAAAAACGCAGATTAACGTCGAGTTGGGTGGCACGAAATCAGGAGTTGGTTATGGAAGATTCAAATGAAGGTGAGTCAGTCATGTGAATGAGTTAGATGAATCAGTAGTGGCTGAATCAGAACGAGACAATGGAGTGGGCTCAGGAAGATGGTCATATATGCCAAAGTCAAGGTCTAATTTGGAGACGGTTCGTATGGTGGTCTATGGTCAACATGTGACCGTTGGAGGCTCAGATTCAGATTCAAATTCAAATTCAAATTCTTTCTTTGTTTTGAATAATAATGAGGGAGAAAATTCTAAAAGCAAGGAAGAAGGTGAGCTGAGGGTTTATTCACAAGAGTTTGTGAGGGAGATGAAATTGCTATCTGAGATTGAGAATAAGGTTGTATCCAAGTTGGGGGGATGTGCAATTATGTCATACGGAGAGCATGGAGAAGGTTATGGAAGCTGCAGTATTAATGTTGCAGCATTGTTGTGTTTATGGAGGTGTGTGAAGGGAAGAAGAAAGATCTAATCAAGTGGCGATGAAGCAAATACGGAGATACATGGAGAGATTCAAGAAAGTGAATGCATAGAAAAATGATTTGGCAACTGAGAAAATGGCAAACAATTAGATGCAGGAATTAGTGTTGTTTGAAGTGGAAAACACCGTTCCAGTGGTAATTAGGGGGTGAAATGAAGAACAATTGGAGGTTATTAATGGATCTTAAAATTTTTAATTGGAATGTGCGTGAGCTAAATGATTTTGATAAAATGAATGCATTGAAAGAGGTAATTAGAAATCAAAAATGTGATTTATGCTTGGTGCAAGAGACTAAGATAATGAAATTGAGCAGATGGTTGGTTAAACAATTATGGTTTTATGATAATTTCGATTGGTTGTATCTTCCTTCTGTGGGGAGTAATGGTAATAGTGTGTGTGTGGGGGGTGGGCTGCTTATAATTTGGAATGTCAACAAAATTATGAAGGAAGAGGAGAGGGTAGGAGTTAATAATCTTACTGTGGGTTTTTGTTCAAAGGTGAATGGAAGAAAATGAGTTATATGTAATGTTTATTCTCCTTGTGGCTATAATGAGAGGGAGATGTTTTGGAATGATCTAAATAAAGTTAGGACTTGGTGGAATGGTCCAATATGCTTTACACGGAATAGAGGAGAAGGTGAGGCTAGAAACAATGAGTTTCTTAATAACTTTATTATGCAACATGAATTGGTGGATCTTCCATTGGTGGGTGGAGCTTTTACTTGGTCTGACATGCAAGAGGATCCTCTTCTTTGCAGGTTAGATAGATTTCTTTTGAGTGTTGATTTTGATTTACTCTTCCCAGATGCAATTCAGGTGGCACTTACTAGAGTAATCTCAGATCACAAACCTCTTTTTTTGTTGACTAAACCTAATCTTAAGTCTAAACCTTATTTAAAGTTTGAGAATGGCTGGTTGGTGCATAAAGATTTTCTCGAAAAGGTGGCAGAATGGTGGGGTGTTTTGGAGTTTCAGGGATAAGCTAGTTTTGTTTTCTTTAATAAGTTCGTAACTTAAAAGTATTTTTTGAAGGAGTGGATCGGAAGGAGTTTGGTGGAGTTAAAAAGGAAAAAGAAGAACTTACTCAAAAAGTTG
This sequence comes from Papaver armeniacum, assembly GCA_023531295.1. Taxonomy (NCBI): domain Eukaryota; kingdom Viridiplantae; phylum Streptophyta; class Magnoliopsida; order Ranunculales; family Papaveraceae; genus Papaver; species Papaver armeniacum. The sequence continues at coordinate 566,242 of JAJJWW010003902.1, forward strand.
ATTGGTTGGATCAAATGGTAGAGACTCATAAATTGTCTGATAAATAATTTTGTGAGAGGATGAAGTGTTTGATAAGATTGGAGAATATAAAAGCTATGGAGGCAAGAAAGTGGCAGGTTAGATCTAAACAAAATGAGTTCAAATGGGGTGATTCAAATACTTCCTATTTTCATAGAATTGCACATGCTAGAAAGAAGAGAAATATTATAGTTAAACTTGAGGTGGATGGAGTTGAAAGTTTTGATCAGGACAGTATTAAAGCCAATATGAGAAGCTATTATGAGACTTTATTTTCTGAGAAGAATGAGTTTTCTTTTACTTTGGATAATTTACATTTTCCAAATATTCTCGAGGTGGAGAAAGTTGAGTTGGAAAAGGAGTTTTCATCAAGAGGAGATATTTGATGGTGAAGCATTTTGGGAAAAACAAATCTCCCGAGTCCAGGATGGGTTCTCAATGGAGTTCTACAAGGTGTGTCACAATTATTAAGACAGATTTTATGAAGTTTATGGAGGAATTTTACAAAATGGTTCTGGGATTGGAGGTTGAATTGCTCATTTATTACTTTAATTCCTAAAAAAGAAGATTCTTGTTCTCCTAATGAATATAGGCCATTGATCTTACTTGGAAGTGCTTATAAGGTTTTATCTAAAGTTTTAGCTAACACGTTGAAGAAGGTGATGCATAGGCTAGTGTCCGAGTTTCAGGGAGCTTTTATTAAAGGATAACAGATACTGGATGGTGTGTTGATTACAGGGGAATGTGTGGATAGCAGGTTGAAGGAAAAGAAACCAGGAATTTTGTGCAAAATTGACATGGAAAAGGCATTTGACAATGTCAGATGGAGTTCTTTATTGAGAATTTTGGAGAAACATGGTTTTAGGAGAAAATGGATTTCATGGATTAGGTGGTGCATTTCTTCAACAAATATTTTTGTTATTATAAATGGAAGTTCTACTGAGAAGTTTAAACCTACTAAAGGTTTGAGGCAAGGAGATTCTTTATCTCCCTTTCGGTTTTTGTTGGTGGTGGAGATCTTGTCTAAATTTATTGATGATGCAGTTTTGAGGAAGCGGATAACTGGCTTTGAGGTTGTAGAAGGGGGTATTGTGATTTCACATCTGCAATTTGCAGATGATACTTTACTTTTTGTGGATGCTAAAGAGGAAGAGGTAAGAAGATCACGCTTATACTCAATTCTTTCGGGCTTTTTACATATGAATGAAGTTGAATTTGGAGAAGAGCACAATGATAAGTGTAGGAGCAGATGAAGTAGTAGATTCTCGGGCACTGGAATTGGGTTGTAAGGTGGAGAAACTTCCATTTAAGTATCTGAGGTTGCCTATTGGTTTAATTGTTAGATGCACTTCAGTTTGGGATGAAGTTATCAAAAGCATGGAGGTGAAATTAGCTTCTTGGAAGAAGAAATTTCTTTCTATGTCAGGGAGGTTGGTACTTATAAGAATCTGTTTAGCAAGCTTACCTGTGTATTTTCTGTCATTAATACCTTTACCTGTGTGTGTGGATAAGAAGCTTAATAGAATTATGAGAAGATTCTTATGGGATTCAACTGAGGATAAAAGGAAAATGAGCTGGGTTTCTTGGTTGAACATTTGTAAGCCTAAATTCTTAGGTGGTTTGGGAGTTAAGGATTTGAAGTGTACCAGCAAGGCTCTCAAAGCTAAATGGATATGGACACATGCAAATGAGAAGAAAGCTTTATGAAGGAAGTGGTTCAGCAAAAACTTTGTTTACCTACTAATGATGATACTGCTCAGGGAAGAAGTAACTGGAAAGGGATTTTGAAGTCATCTGAATTTATGGAGGAATATGTAAGCTTTAAACTGAACAATGGGAATTCTATAAGATTCTAGCTAGACAATTGGACTAATACTGGTACTTTGAGGTCTAAATATCCTCCAATTTATAAAGTTTGCAGTAGGAAGAATGCTTCTTTATTAGAAATGATTGAGGATGGTAGATTGCATTGTCAGGTAAGGAGGAGGTTATATCATTTTGAACAGCTGGAATGGGACTTGTTATGTAATTAATTAGGTCATGTACATGGGTTGAATGGGGAAGCATATGTTGTGGAGATTATGGGAGGTTTTACAGTTAAGAAGTGTTATGATTTATTAGTACAGGAGGATCTTGTTTGCGACTTTATAGTAAGTATTTGTGGAAGAATGGTATTCCTCCAAAGGTGAGTTTCTTAATTTGGGCAATATTTCATGATTCTTTGCCAACTTATGCAATGCTCAGTCACAGAGGAATGCACTTTGATGATGTGAGATGTCCTTTACGCAAAGGGGAGGAGGAAACTACAGATCATCTTATGCTCACGTGTCCATTTTCTTTTAAAGTATGGTCTTATTTCATTAAGGCTTTTCAGGTCTCTTGGTTTTTCCGGACACAGTTAAGAAGAACTTTGAATCTTGGAGGATGGATAATTTGCAAGGATGGTGTAAAGAAGTGTGGTGGAATGTAATATATGCAGTGCATTGGCAACTACGGAAAGAAAGAAACAATAGAGCATTTGGGGGAAGAGCTAGGGATGCAGATGAGATTATAATGCTTATCAAGCAGACAATTGTGCTTTGGTTTTTTGAGAGGAATGTTTTCAAATATGTTTCTGTAAATCGGGTTATGTTTCATTAGGAAACAGTTCTGCATTTGTGATTCGCAGAACTCTCCCCCGCTATTCCTTGTAATTATTGTAAATATTTTTTCTTTAATATGACATTCCCTTTCAGAATAAAAAAAAGAGAGGACCCATTCAAAGAAAGAGATGAAAGAAAAAGCGGGACAAAGTAAAATACCGATCATTACTTGAAGTCCCCGTATTCTTTTGCGTTCAACGATTTTCATTTTGGTGGGGTGGGGAGATTGCACCTCCTTTAATAAAAGTAGGACAAAGTAAAGCTGGAAAGTGGAAGCGTATGATGCTTTAATAAAGAATGTGTGATTGCACCTCCTTTAATAAAAGTAGGACAAAGTGAAGATGGCAAGTGGAAGCGTATGATGCTTTAATAAAAAATGTGTGCTTGGCTAGTAGTGATCGAGAATCTCACATTGGAATGCTTGTTTCCCTTAGTTTCGTACTTGTTCCGCGAGAATTTCTAAGTAAAGAGACAACAAATTCCGTTTGAAATTAACAAGTTCAAGAGAGGAGTTTTTTGTTTTCGCTACCTCATCTTTATCTGTTGGTATTAGAATACGGGCATCCAACTCAAAACCAATTGGCAATGAGTGGAGAGGCCCTAAGGGATTATAAACCGCAGGATCTTAGATTGCCCAGACAATGTGGAACTAATAATCTCAACACGCCCTTCACGTGTAGCCTCGTTGGGTCTAACACGTGGACGATAAATCGGGTGACGCGGAGTAAAGGTACGGTCAAATGTGGAACTAATAATTTTCAGTAGACATCTCAAAATTGTTTTGTATCAAACCGCTAGCTACCCTAAAAAAATTAAAAAAAAATGGCGAGAATCATCAAGAAAGCTGCTGCATCTTCAATAATAACCCCAGAACTACTGTCGTATACGAGGAAGACTCCTCGTAGAAATTACATCTTCATCACCCCCCACCTGAAGAAGAACACTAGTAGTTTAATTTATAGACAAGAAGTTTTATTTCGGAGTACTCCAAGTCTTCTTCAGTTGTTCTCTAATTCTCTCTCTAATAAGAAGAGATCATCTAATTCTGATCAAATCATATGTGCTAAGGAGGAAGCTGAAAATCTTCTTGACAAGGTTGTGGAGATACCAAGTGAGTTTCCCTTCGAAATTGTAGATAACCCAGGGGAGCAAACCATAACATTGACTAGAAAATACCGAGGTGTCATCAAAGTCATAGTTCACATGCCTGCAGATCGTTCTTCTACTGTCAAGGAAAGTGTTAGGAATCAGCAGTCCAGCATTCGCTTAGTTATAACTTGTACAAATTATTGGGGGACTACTCTGGAGTATGGTGTCATTGCTTATCCAGATGAATTTTCAGTAGACAGTTTCTGTATAAAGTATGCAAATGCTCCAGAAGAAGATCTATAAAACATCTATTACAAAGGACCTGACTATGCGAAATTGGATAAGAAGTTGCAGAAAGAATTCCACAGACGTTTGAAGATGATAGGGATCATACCCAGCACAACCAAATTCTTACATGAGTACATGGCTAACAGAGACGTGTACTCAACAGATTCATCCAGTTCTTCTACTCCTACTCCCACTGATCAATCTACTCCTGAATTCATCGAAGGAGATGTTTTGATTAATGATGAAGGGATTAAGGTCCCCTTTGTAACCGAAAGATATAGACAAAGTGGACATCCACTTGTCAGTGCTGAGGATATCCGCAACAGTGGAAAGAAACCCGAAGACTTCATTTGGATTCCGTATCGGTATACTCGTAGTGAGAAGCTACTGTGGATTGAAGTTCCTAGCAATGGTTTCTTCGCCGAAACTGAAAGTGAACTTGAACCTGATGATGAGGATGTCTGTAATGATTATGATGACGATGATGATTCTAGCTTATTTTTTGATGATGGAGAAGAAAATCCTTATAGTCCTAGACGTTTACCTGACAAAAGATTTGGGGACCCCCCTGTTATCTCCGAAGAAATGGATAAGATATTGTATCCTGATGTCAAATATGCATACAGTATTGAAAAATTCTGGAAAGATTTTGCTGTTGCCCTCAAACCATACAATGATGAGATGGATAAGATAAAGTATCCTAATGGACCTCCTGATGTTGTGGAACTGAGTGATTCAGATCTTGAGCATTATCAAGTTTGGCATATGTAAATTTGAGAACAATTCCCTTACATTCATTGTAAGCATTCTGGTCAAGAAACAAAGGTTTACCATGTGGATTCATATACAAATTCAAGCAAATTACACGGATTTGATCCTAAATAAATTCACTGCCGTCTGCATTTGTAAAGCTGCATAGCCAACCCAAAAAAGAAGAAAAACTCCTGGATAAAATTACCAATAAGGAGCATTCATTTTCGCTTCCCTTTCAGAGCTCTGATACCAAGTCAGAACTCGAAGATATAAAGATAAAAGAGAATTCTATTATTGAATGGGATATTTTACATTGAGAACCCATAGGGTATATATAGCAATACCGTAACTTGGTATGCAAGAATAATACTTGTAAATCAATTCATACTAAATATATCAAATACTAAATATAACCCTAAATACTAAAACTTTCCATATAATTTATTATTACCAATCCTATACTCGCCCTAAGGGATTATAAACCGCAGGATCTTAGATTGCCCAGACAATGTGGAACTAATAATCTCAACAGTTGGCTGTAATTCTCTATCTTTTACATACCCTTCATCATGCCTATGGAAGATATTCTAGTCAACGGTGTAACTGAGATCCTGAAACCGTTGATCTCTCTAGTTTCTCAGCAGATTACTCTTGCATGGGGTGTAAAAGACGATTTAAGAAAGCTCAAGGATACCTTAGAGTCAATTCAAGCTCTAATTATTTCTGCAGAAGAAAAACAAGTTAATGATGCTGCCGTAAGACTTTGGTTGAGAAGGCTTAAAGACATTGTTTATGATGTCGATGATGTTATGGATGAGTTCTCTTACGAAACCATGCGTCCTCGTAAGCACAAGGTACAAGCTCTTGTCTCATCCTCGTACCCACTTTTATCCATAGTGGGTATGGGGGGATTGGGTAAAACTACAGTAGCTCAAATGGTCTATAAGGATGACTCCATCGTGAGAAACTTTGATCTAAGAGCTTGGGTATGTGTTTCTGATAATTTTGATATCTATAAGATCTTAAGAGACATCGCAGAATCCATTACTAGAAACAAATATGAGAATCCATCGAATGTCGACGTACTAGCCAACCAAGCCAAGGAAATGTTGATTGGTAAAAAATATCTGCTGGTGCTGGACGACTTGTGGAATGAGGATGTCGGAGATTGGGAAAAACTGAAGAGTTACCTTATCCATGGCGGCATGGGAAGCAAAATACTAGTCACTACACGCAGCCAAAAAGTTGCATCTGTTGTTGGTGGTAAATCTTATGATCTTGAAAAGTTATCAGATGATATTTGTTGGTCCATTATAGAGGAAAAAATACTGTGTCGAGGTGGTGCAGTACTGACGAAGAAAATGAAAAATACTGGAATTGAAATAGCAAGGAAATGTGATGGCTTACCCCTAGCGGCGAACTCACTTGGAAGTTTAATGTGCTCGAGACAAGACGAAAGCTATTGGTTGTCAATCTTGAATAACATTAATCATTTGAGAGATACGCCTGAACATACAAGAATAATATCAATATTAAAACTTAGTTTTGATAATTTATCTTCCCCGTTAAAGCGATGTTTCTCATACTGCTGTATTTTTCCAAAAGACTGGGAAATAAATAGAGAAATGTTAATTCGATTATGGATGGCAGAAGGATTCCTTTCTCCAGCTAGTGGAGGAGATGATCTATCTTTTGAAGATACAGGAAATGAATATTTTGAGTATTTGGTGTGGAGTTCGTTCTTTCAGGATGTGCAGAAGGATGAAGCATCGGGTAACATTGGGACATGCAAGATGCATGATTTGGTGCATGACCTTGCGATGAGTGTTCAAGATCCTAATGAATTTGGAATCGCAAAGGTAGAAGAAGTTGGCAAACAAGAAATTTCACAAGTTCGTCGTTTACAACTGCTATTTGATGAAGGACCTCGTTTGGCGTCTGCAAATGTGTTATTGAATGCGATGAAGTTGCGAACTCTTGTTGCTGTTGAACCATATAATTTTTTGCATATCAATTCTTTATTTCGTTTGAAGCGTTTGCGAACATTATGTCTATTAGATGGTGTCTGGAGTGCTTGCTCACTCTCTCGTGGCTTCGAGTTTCACCTCACTGTACGCCGAGTATGTTTTGCTTCTTCGATTTCTAAGCTCAAGCATCTGAGGTACCTTGACCTGTCACACCTTGATTTATTTGGTGCATCGTCAATAAATCATTCTTACAATTTGCAAACACTTGTACTGCAAGGGTGTAGACACGTTCCAAGTTGGTTTCTTAGAGAAATTGGGAATTTTAAGATTTTGAGGCATCTTGATATCTGTTATTCGGATATTGAACATATACCTGAAAATATCGGGTCCTTAGAACATCAAAGGTTCCTTGATCTTTCATATACACCAATCTCAAAGTTACCAGACTCAATCACTTGCATCAGCAGTTTAAGGACATTAAAGTTCGATTATTGTTGGAACTTAGATGCCTTACCTACAGAGCTAGGAGCACTGACACAATTAAGGCGCCTTCATTTGGAAGGTACTCGGATCCAAGTACTGCCTGAATCATGTATTAAAAACCTCTGCAATTTGGAGATAGTGGAACTAAGCTCGTACTGCAAGCTTCCCAGAGAAATTAATAATTGGCCAAAATTAAGAATTCTTACGCACTCTAGACATGATGATGTAATGCCTAGAGGTATACAGACGCTCACTTGCCTTGAAACATTAGAGGATTACATGGTTAGGAAAGAAAATGAGATCGGCGAAAGTGGCGTTGAAGAGATGGCAGGTTTAAACTCCCTTGAGGTGTTAGGCATAAGAAATCTGGAAAATGTGAGAGGTGCAGAAGAAGGCGCAGAAAGAGCAAAGTTAAAAGACAAACAACACCTTGTACGTTTGGGTCTGTATTGGGGTTCCACTGATGATGATAGTAGAAGCGTGAAGGATAGTAAGGTGCTGGAGGGTCTCCAGCCTCACTCTAATCTAAGGAGTTTGTATATAGATGGATTCTCAGGTGTAAATCTCCCCAACTGGATGGTGGGTTGTTCTTTATCTAATTGCCTTCCGAATTTGGTGACATTAACTTTAACAGACTGCAGCAATTGTGAGAAGCTCCCAGCGCTTGGTATGCTCCCATTTCTTCGGTATCTTAAGATTGCGAAAATGAAATCAGTCAAGTGTCTGGGCGAAGAGTTTTATCATCAACAACAAGAAGAAGAAGAAGAAGACAGCAGTAGTATTACTACAAAGAGATCCCCCTCATTATTCGCTTCTTTAGTTGAATTGGATATTAAATTGGAAAACTTAGAAGAATGGGTTGCTCCTCCTATTTCTTCTTCTTGTTTCCCTATCCTAGAGAGTCTGGATATCTTTTACCATCAAAGATTGAGATCCACACCAATAATGTTGTTTTCTTCTCTTAAAGAATTGAGATTATTTGGTACCAGTGAAGATGCAATTAATTCACTACTAAATAGAGGAGGAGATGGATGTGCGACAAGCTCTCTCGCATCCATTTCCATTTTGTATTCTCCAGATCTTATATATTTACCACCACTGGGCGTACTACTCCGACACAATACTCTTCTTCTTCTTCGCAAACTAGAGATCGCGCAGTGCGCTAATTTCCAAGGTTTTCGTGATGATGCTGATGATAATGATATAAACAACAACATCAGTTCTCTTCATTCACTGTGCTTAAGAGATTGCCCTGTTTTAACATCAATACCTGATTTACGATTATTGACCTCTCTCAGGAAGTTAGAGATCAGTAGGTGCGATAAGCTGAAAAAGGAGTCAATACCATATGATCTTAACAAGTCCCTCACGTTTCTTGAAGAACTCGATGTTGATTTTACAGATGAGGAACAAGTAGATCCAAGCTGTTGTCCGAGCAGGCTTTATTAATCGATCCGTGATTCAATTCCCACCACCAGGTGTGTAATGCCAAACCTTCTTCAGTAGTCGTCTTTGCCATAAGAGTTGAGTTTAATGTTTGATTGCCAAATTTCTGATCAACAGAGATTAAATTTTTAATACGATCTCTAAATATAAGCAGAGAAACTATATATTGATAGAATGCAAACCACGCTAAAAGTAGACTGCTGGTAAGAAATTTGATGAATAGTCTGAGATAGATAATGAATGGGGAATCATGCATAAAATATTAATCTCATTTTGCTGACAGTCTAACTTTACCATATTAGGTAGAATCAAGAATGCACCGTTGTGCGTAAAACAGCTTCAACCCTATATATATATTTGTGTTGCTTATGAAGTTTTTATTCGTCCACCAGGTTGGCTGGAGTTACTTCTGCTACTTCGGTTTTTAGTTTTTATATCTTCAACGAGAGGATATGAAATGTTCCATGATGAGAAATCAACTCCAGGCATGCTTCTTTATTTTTCCATTGAATTAATCGCTTACCAGTATAAAGTTCTCCAAGCAGTGGATATTAGATTCGCAATGACAAGTTAGGACAGTCCCCTCGAGACCATGTGATGTTAATGGTAGATAATTGTAATTCTGTTTTCTTATAAATCAACACAACCTACCTTTATCCCGGCCATCTTTTACATATATATTTCAGCAATACATTATCTTCTTGTTTTAGTTCTGGGAGGGTCATTCTTTCGTTGTTGCTGTACTTTCCAGCTTTACTATGTACGGGAAAAAAACAGTCGTCGCTTGGTTAGAGAATCTAAGGGATCCAGTTGCACATCCAAAAGAAATTTTCTCAGCAGAATAAGTGCATTGCCTCTACAAGATCCAGAATATTGAGAAGGATAACCAGTATTTTTACTGGGCGCATGGCCGTTGAACGGTCACTATCACATTCGATTAGATCACCCTCTGTGGCATGAAGAGTAGGAACCTCAACTCTAGGAGGAGCACCAGATTTTTAATATCCATTTTGACAAAAAACAGTACAAAGAGTATCACCACACCAGGCTCATTTTGTAATTGATAGAATTGTTGGAAACAGAGGTTACACTCTTCTGTAAGAATATTTATGTACGTAGAAATATTTTATTTTATTTTAGTTTGGAAAGGAAAGGGGTTAAGGAGAACCCAACCTTACAAAGGGAAAACTAGAAAGGGAAAAACAAGGAAACAAGGAGGGCTAAAAAACAACAAGAAAAAAACTAAAAGATGCCAAAAATGGAGGTCAAAGAGACCAAAACTGACTAAGTTCTTTTATACAGCTTCCCAGAGGCATCTTCTTCAATGATCCTTTTCAGCTGCTCATCAAAATTGCTGGGATCAATTATTATAAAAGCTCCAGATGTTTTTAAAGTAGCCAAAGCATCAGCATCTTTGTTAGTTTCCCTGTAATTGTGCAATATATTCACTTCAGCTAGCAAGGCTCTATAACGCTGGATGGACTCCCATACATGATGACAATTCCATGGAGGTTTGGGGTCAGAGCTCAGAAGGTAGGTGTCCACTGTCATGGAATCAGTCCTGAGGGAGACTTTTGAGTGACCTTTTATGACAGCCAGTTTAAATCCTGCTTCCACTCCTTGTAGTTCATGATGAGTAATGGAGAGGGGGGTGGACCTACCTGCAACTGCATCCATAGGGGTTCCATTGTGGTCTCTGATGATAGCCCCAAAACCTGCGTCTGAATCAGTCATAGACCCATCAGTATTGACTGCCACTTCATCTTCAGCAGGTTTCAGCCATGAAACTTCAATATGGGCTGCAGTGATGAACCTAGTATCACATCTCCAAGTATTGGTTAATGCTCTACTTTCTGGGTTGTCTGGTATGATGATGGTACTAGCAAAAAGTTTAAGTTCCACCTCCTCAATGATTTTATCATAAACTAGTTCATGGGTTAAACTTTTCTGAGTAAAGATTCTTTTGTTTCTTTCCCCCCCAGATGTGGTATATGAAAGCATTAAAGGTGAGTTTCCTGATGATACCTACATCCTTGTTCCCTTTGAGATTTTGCACACACCAGCCAATTTGTTGATCCCAATCTGTGTGTGTTAGCCCTCTTAGCCCCAACCTTCTTAATAACATGTTCCAAATAGTGGTGGAGAAGCTGCACTTGAAAAAAAGATGGTAGTCATCCACCATCATCAGATTGCAAAGGGTGCATGTAGGATCTACATTCATGCCCCAGGAAAGTAGCTTGTATTTGGTCTTAAAGGCCCTATGCATTGCCATCCAGGCTATAAAGCAGTGTCTTGGGATACATTTGTTGAAACAAACTAGAGTGGTCCAAGAAAGTATAGGTTGCTGAGTTCTGAGCCCATTATAAGTATCCTTCAGGGTGTACTCTCCATTCTTGCTGGCTGTCCACACTAGCCTATCTTCCAACAAGGGATCTGTCTTCACTTCATGTATAGCTTCAGTGAAGTTTATGAGAGCATTTTAAATATTAGGAGATAAGGACCATTGTCCATTGGTTAAACAGCTGCTCACAGTAGCATCAATATGGTGATGAGAATCATAAGCTAGTTGAGGAGGAAAATGGTTATAAAGGGTACCATATGGGAGCCATCTGTCCTTCCAGAGCTTGGTTCCTTCCCCATTGCCTATTAAGTGGAGTATAAATTGGTTTGCATCCTCTCTATTCTCTAAGATCCTTCTCTAACACCAGGAGCAGTCAGATGGAGTCTTTAGGAACCAGAAATCTTTGTTCTTGATGAGGTTCTTGTATACCCAGTTAACCCAGACGGTGTTCTTCTTACTGACAATATCCTAGATGTGTCTGAGGTTGGTAGTTGTGTTTGTGGTAGCAATGCACCTGATGCCTAGACCACCCTCTTTGACTTGCAGGCAAATAAAAGTCCATTTGACAGCTGGTTGCTTGTAAGTGAGATCAATTCCTGCCCAAAGAAAGTTTCTAAAAATAGTGTTAAGTGCCTTTACAGTTTTCTTAGGAAGGACAAAACATGATGTCCAGAAAACAAGCATACTACTCAGGACTGCCTTGATAAGTAAGATCCTCCCAGCATAAGAAAGAGTTCTGGCCTTCCATGATTGGATTCTAGTAATAACATGGTCTAGAAGGGGAGCACAGTTAGCATGTGAAAGCCTAGTAGACGGGAGGGGCAACCCAAGGTATCTGACTGGGAGGGAGCCAGCTTCAAATCCAAGAGCTGCTTTAATGCCAAACTCTGTCATACTATCTATTGAAGATAAGAAAATGTTGCTCTTGTTGTTGTTGACAACTAACCCAGTTCTGGCAGAGAAGGTAGAAAGGGCAGTAGCCAAGGATCTAGCAGACTTAATATCTCCATTCATGAACACTAGCAGATCATCTTCAAAGCAGAGGTGGGTGATAGTGGGGTCTTTGCACTTAGGATATAAGGTGTAAAAACCAGATTGAACTTGTTGTAGTATTAGGAGTTGAATAATTCCATAAGCAAAACAAAGAGGTATGGAGAGAGGGGGCATCCTTGCTTAATGCCCCTTTTACCTTGAATATATCCATAAGCAGACCCATTGACCATAATGGAAAACCTTGGATAAGTGATGCACATTGCCACCCATTTGATGAACTTTGGAGGAAAATGGAATTTCTGCAGTACCATGAGTAAAGCATCCCATATGATGCAATTATAAGCCTTCTTCAAATCTATCTTCAGTGTGCATCTTGGAGTACCATTGTCTCTATGATAGTTCCTTAGGAGTTCATGATCTAGCATGATGTTATCTTGGATGGACCTCCCTGATATGAATGCAGACTGTCAAGGGCTAACCAAGTATTTCATTATGTGCTTGATTCTGACAGTCAGTATCTTAGTGATGCATTTGTACATGACATTGGAGAAAGCAATTGGTCTAAATTCATTAAGAGAAAAGGCATGAGGTATTTTGGGAATAAGAGTGAGGAGTTTAGCATTCACCTCTCCCAGAAGTTTTGCACTTGAAAAACATCTCTTAATGGCTTTAATGAAGTCTGCTCCTAAAATTCTCCAGCAGCTCTTGAAGAAGTGGGAAGAGAAACCATTTGGACCTGGGGCTTTATCTGAAGCAATGGTTGAAAGTGCATAGACAATTTCATCAGCAGTGACACTTTGTTCTAGAGCAGCAGCATCCTCCTCAGTAACAGTTTGATGAAGATCTACTTGGTCCCAAGCATTAATGTCAATGGGGGTACGTAGATGTTTGTTGCCCAAACATTGTTGTGTAATAGGTGACACATTCATTAGCTATATCAGCATCAGTTGAGAGCCGATTTCCATTGTCATCATGAAGAATCAAAATTTTGTTCCTTGCCCTCCTCTCTAGAATATACTAGTGGAAGAAATGAGTGTTATTTTCCCAAAGTTTAAGCCATTTGACCCTGGACTGTTGTTTCTTCATAGCTTCTTCCTGCCTTGCCTTGTTAGCAAAATCTGTGACAGCAGCTCTTTCTTCATTGATTGTTGTAGGACAAAAAGGGTTGACTTGAAGGGCTTTTTGGGTGTTTTCCATAATTTGCTTTGTAGCAGACACTTGAGTACTGAATTGAGTGAATCTACTTTTTCTCCAAGCTATAAGATGGATTTTCACATTCTTGAGTTTTGTCACAAATCTATACATGGGGGTACCTTGAACAGGAATGTTCCAAGCAGTCTCCACAACCTCAAAAAAGTCAGGCTCATCAGCCCAAGTGTTGAAATATCTGTAAGCCTTAGGTCCAGTTCCTCTATCTGCAAAGGTGTTGATGACCATTGGGGAATGATCAGAAATGCCATTAGTAAGGAATTCTGCAATTGAATCTTTGAAACACTACAGTCAAGCCATATTAACTAAAATTCTGTCCAGTTTCCCTGTAATTCTTGTTTGAGTGTCTTGTCTGTTGGACCAAGTATAGAAGCTACCAATGTAGGGGCAATCAAATAGCTCAGCATCTTGTAAGGATCCATGAAAGTTGGATAGTGCAGTGGGATCAGCTGGAGCACCACCTTCTTTCTCATTAGAGTATAAGTAAGTGTTGAAGTCTCCCATGAGAACCCAAGGGAGCGAGTTTTGTGATGAGAAGTTTCTCAAACTATTCCACAAGTCTTCTCTTTGGCTCTCACTATTATGCCCATAGATGATGGAGAGTACAAATGGGGGACCATTCATAATAGAAGCTTTAGCAAAAATTACTTGTACGTAGAAATATTCCTTGGGCCATGTAGTAATTTCGTTAATTAGAAAATATTGCTAAATTATGTTGGTTACCATTTCTGGGATTATTTCCTAATTATCTCTTCCTTGATGGACAGTCCAGATCTAAAGATCTAATGTGTAATATAAAACCCTGGGAACTTGGTCCTCTCTCTACCTATGAAAGGGAAACAATAACCATTAATATTGTATCCAAGAAATTGATACTCATTACAGCTAAGGTCAAGAGAGAAACCATGATCTCCACGAGGTATTACTGCTACTCCCAAGATGATCGACGTACGATGGATTTGCGATACCAGGTATTTCTCATAAACCATTATTAGTATATTATTGTGTGATAATCATGATATTCAACGTTCCTAAATTATCTATAAAAATCAAATCTTATATTTGGCATTAAGAGCCTGTGTTTAGAACTCATGATTATGCGTTGTCATTTTCATATTGTGTTTTTTGTTTGGGATTAGATGCATCTCACTTTTGGCAGCGTAACATGATAGAGTGTGAAAAATGAATTCTCATCAAGAGTCCTGTTGTCACGCGCGCGCGTGACAGCTATATTATGAAGTCGCGCTTTCTGACCGTCCGATTTTATTCTCCCTCCACAGATCTGGCTTCACACGTATTTTACTAATTCAATAATTGTTAAATTGTTTGAACACCCTTTCAGTTTCTAAATATTCTTAATTGGACCTTCCATTACTGATATCTTACTCCCTCCGTCCCTATTATATAGGCGGAGTTTTGAAAATTTGTAGTCCCATTAGATAGGCGGATTTTCAATTCCAAGATGGGTTTTCCCATACATTATCCTTATTTATTATAGGTAGTTATCACCATAATTAAGTTAATGTTTCCAATGTTGGAAATTCTACAAAGGGCAAAACAGAAAAGATGATGGATATGTATGAAATCAAAGTTTTTTCTTATTATAAGAGAAACCCACTTCTCCGCTATATATTAGTGACGGAGTGAGTATTAACATTCGATTGCATTATGAAACTATTAAAAAGAAAATTTAACATTATTTTTCTGTTGTCGTTTCTCACATTGTTTTTATTATTTTGAGATTCCATAGATGATACATGTGTATCTTCCTTTCCCTGGGAACTAGTGATCCTCAAGACGAATTGACGATAGAATGCTACATTAGGAAGGATTCCTTGTTTAGGATAAATTCCTAGTTTAGGAAGGAGTATTGTTTTGAGCAGTATTCTTAGTTTAGGTAATATACCTAGAAAGGGAACTAGTCCTACAAAAGGAAATAGATTCCTAAGACGTTTGGGAAACCAAACCAAGCCTATAAATAGGGATGTTTAGCTCATAACTAAACACATCTAGTTAGTATGTTCTTGTTATTGACGCACACACAGATACTAGGCACAGAAAACCAAGAGAAAGCTTACAAAAATACTTGTGCAAGCTTAGCAAACAGTTTCAGGTTAATCCACTGTTTAGAGAGATTGTGAGCGTAACAAAGAGAGAATTGTAATCGTTTTCTTGTTCATAATCTAAGAGAATATATTTTATTCGAATTATTACTTGTGTTCCGTTTTATAAGTTTCTCGTCTATTATTATTCTGAATTCCGCCTTTATAGTAATAGTTACCAAGGTACAGAGATCAATACGTATCAAGTTGGTGTCAGAGCAAGGTTAGTTTCTAGGGTAAATCCCTGTGGTTTATGGTTTTCACTAGATCTCTGTACATAAAGCTTGGTGAGGTACTCGAGAAGCAAGAAGACGTTAGGAAAACAAGGAGATCAAGGATGACAAAGTCAGTTGGTGATTCTAAGGAAGGCGAACCACAAACTATGGAAGAAAAGGTGGCTACGTTACAAACAGACATGAAGTCTATTCAAGTTACTCTTCAGGAATTGAGTGAATGTATTCGTTCTCATACACCTAAGAAGAAGACCAAGAAAAAGGTTACACCTTCACCTGCAGCTTCGGAAAAAGATGATTCGGAAGAAGACGAGTCGGAAGAAGAAGAAGAAAAAGAAGAAAAAGAATTAGAAGAATGAGAAGAAGATGAGGATGAAGATGAGGAGAAAGAGTTTCTTAAAAGTCCTGCATCGACTAAACCTCATGGTAAGAATCTGAAAATTGATTTTCGTGTTGATATTCCACTTTACGATGGGAGTGTCGATGTAGAAAAATTAGATGATTGGATTGAACGTCTAGAGACGTATTTCTCTTTCTTTGAATATGGTTCAAAGGAAAAGATATCTTTCGCGGCATTGAAGCTACAAAAGCATGCTCTAACCTTGGTGGAAAGCTTATCAAAGACAAAACCTAGGTAAAGAGTATTGTCGTGGAAAAGATTCAAGGCAGTTGTAAGGAAACAGTTTTATCATGTTGGCTACCTTGAGGAGAGATGGTTCAAGTGGTACAACTTGAAACAGGACTTACAACCAAACCGTACAAGAATATACTTGAATTTTAATCAAGCTATGATTTTGGACTTAGACTTGGGGGATTATGTTATCTACATGAAATATATTTCCGGGTTCCATGAGTATATACGGAAGGAGTTGAAGATGTTTTCGGTGGATATTATCTCCGAAGCAAGTATAAAAGCTAATGTCATTGAGGGCAGGCTTAAGAAATCTGATTCAAAGGGAAATACTAAGGTGAAATCTGGAGGTACCACTATGAAAGGAGATGAAAGAAGCAAACAAGAAGGGAAGTCTAGTGACAAGGAAGGATTGTCTTGCACTCATTGCAAGCAAACAGGTCACATTGTCGACAAGTGTTGGGTTAAGAACCCTCATCTAAAGCCTAAAGGGTTGCAGAGGAAAGAATCCAAGAAGGCAACACTAGTCGCTCAAACTCCAAAAAGAAGTCCACGGACTAACGGAACCCAATTCAAAGCTTTCTCTTATGACAGGGGCAAAAGAAAGACCTTCA
Organism: Papaver armeniacum; assembly: GCA_023531295.1. NCBI lineage: Eukaryota > Viridiplantae > Streptophyta > Magnoliopsida > Ranunculales > Papaveraceae > Papaver > Papaver armeniacum. The sequence goes on from JAJJWW010003902.1 coordinate 583,051, forward strand.
AAAGATGATCTTAGGGAACAACTCTTCACAATGAAGATGCAAGTCAAAACTTCACTAGTTGATGCTTTTATTGACCGGGAAGTCAGAAGAATTTGCTTTCAAATTCTTTGGTACATAAGTTGGGTTTGAAGACTTTCAAACATCCGAAACCCTATCCTTTAGGGTGGCTTCAAAAGGAAGGTGGGTTACAGGTTGCAGAACAGTGCACGTTCAAATTTGCTTTTGATGAGTCATATATTGACGAGGTTACATGCGACGTGGTTCCATTGGATGTTTGTCAAGTTGTACTTGGTAGTCCTTACTTGTGGGATCGAGATGCGGTTTTACATAGGAGGGAGCAGAAGTATACCTTTACCAAAGATGGGAAAGCTTTTGTAATACGAGCTATTGATTCTCCTCTTGAGGGAGCAAGTTTGATTACAGCCACTCAGGTTAAGCGGTTGGTGAATGCTAGCACAAAGTTCATTCTCCTTAAGATCCGTTCTCTTGACGAGAAACCGAGTAGAGTTAGTTTGGAATACATTACCAAACAACAAGAAGAAGACCTAAGAAGGTTAAGTATGTTTGAACCACCATTACTAGATGATGATGGAGATGACAAGATGATCTTGCCACATGTGGAAGACTTGTGGTTTGATAGAGAAGAATCACTCGAAGAAGATTGCATTATGGAGCGAAGAGCGACAGAGAGACACGCCAGGAAGAGAATGAGACTTTCCTAAGTAGATGTCAAGGTCAAGTTCCCGGCAAGGAGAGATGGTTCGGCAGGGTGAAAGGAACTCACGAGTTACATAACCTACAAATATAACTTTCACAGGAGTTCAAGTTCTTAAGGGGGGCGCATGATACATGTGTATCTTCCTTTCCCTGGGAACTAGCGATCCTCAAGACGAATTGAGGATAGAATGCTACATTAGGAAGGATTCCTTGTTAAGGATAAATTCCTAGTTTAGGAAGGAGTATTGTTTTGAGCAGTATTCTTAGTTTAGGTAATATACCTAGAAAGGGAACTAGTCCTACAAAAGGAAATAGATTCCTAAGACGTTTGGGAAACCAAACCAAGCCTATAAATAGGGATGTTTAGCTCATAACTAAACACATCTAGTTAGTGTGTTCTTGTTATTGACGCACACACAGATACTAGGCACAAAAAACCTAGAGAAAGCTTACAACAATACTTGTGCAAGCTTAGCAAACAGTTTAAGGTTAATCCACTCGTTTAGAGAGATTGTGAGCGTAACAAAGAGAGAATTGTAATCGTTTTCTTGTTCATAATCTAAGAGGAGATATTTTCTTTGAATTATTACTTGTGTTCCGTTTTCTAAGTTTCTCGTCTATTATTATTCTGAATTCCGCCTTTATAGTAACAGTTACCAAGGTACATAGATCAATTCGTATTGATATTGATGAATTTTTCTTTTTCTTGAATTTTTCAGAGAGATTTATTTTGGTGGTTTTGTAATCTTATGCACGTTTGAAGAAATCTAGGGAATAGGTTTTTTTTCTTTCGATATTTTTTTTGGTTTAGTACATTGGTAAATGATTGCTTTATGATGATTTAATATTGTTTAAGACTTGAGAGGGTGAATTTGTATTTTGTGATTGATTTTCTCTATGTTGTTGTTATTGTTACATTTTGGAGATTTGAGCTATTTGAATTGATGTTTCTGAGGATTTGAGCTGTTTGTGAAATGGATTTGATTGGCTTTGTATTTCTCACTGTGGAGAATATAATGGTTGATTTTTTAGGTTTGATTTTTGAAAAATTAGGGTTCTAAAAATAATCAAAAAATAATATCAAGTCAAATTTATAGTTTGATAAGAAGGGGATGCCAGGTACAAAATCATTTATGCCCCATGTGCCAGATGCAATCAGAAATAGTGAACCATCTATTTCTACATTGTGCCTATGCCTCTAAAGTGTGGAATTATTTTATCAGAAGATATGATGTTAGATGGGTACAGGGTGAGACTCTCATTGCTCAATTGGAAGCTTGGAAATTTCGCGAGAGGAAGGAACAAAGGTAAAAACTTTGGCCTTTATTAATATTTGCAATTTGTTGGTCCATCTGGGATGAAAGGAACAGAAGGATCATGGCACACAAGAGACCAAGAGAAGATAAAGTAGTGATTACAGAAGTGAATCTCTTACTATACAAATGGGGTACAAATCAAAAATGGTTTCAATTTAACTCTTTTAGAGAGCTTGTAACACACTGGAAAGTGATCATTAACTGCAGATAATGTAAGAAACATATAAAATGGGGGCTTAGGCCTTTTTACATTTTCTTTTAATATATCAACCTTTCTACTCAAAAAAAAAAGTCAAATTAATAGTTTTATTATTCATTGTACATGATTAGTGGGATGATGACAACGATACGCCAACATCTCAAGGGGACTACGCACCTTAAACTCAAGTAAATATTGAACCAAGTGAACAACTTACGACAACAACATAATGGTGTTTTTTCTTACACTATATGCATGCTAAATGGTTGTCCATATGGATGAATTAACATAAACATTATATATGTTATGATATTCCTGATTGTTTTATCGATTTAACAATTATACAAAAACATTTATTTTCAATTAAGTTATATTTTATAATGAAAAAGGGTGTTTGGAGTCAAAAAATACAAATCATGTTATTAATAATTGGGCAAGCATTTTATTTTGGAAATATTTTTGGGTTGGTAATTATTCATTGTAACTTCCTTTTCCTTCTCTTTTCAAGTAATCTAGAAGTAAAAACTCTGCAATTGCGGAGATGGTCACAAGTGAGGATGCTTGGAATCAGAACTTCAGAAGAAATCTGAATGAATTTGAACTTGGCGCTAGCATTCAGTTACTTCAACTAATTGGTGTGCCAAACGACCATATCTCTGAAGGTGATGATACAAGGTCTTGGTTCAATGGAAAACCTTTTGCCATTTCTAATGCCTATGAATCCATTGAAACAGAATGCTTGTTATCTTTTCCCCATAGACAAGAATGAAATTCTTTGATCCGTATACATAAAGGATCCATTTTTAGTGTGGTCTCTTTGTTAACAAGGGTGCGCCAACTAAATATATGTTATACAAAGATGGTAAAGTGAACTAGACATTTTTCTTTATATGTGGCACTCATCAAGAAACAAATTCAAATCTCTTCTTCCATTGAAACTCTACTTCCAAAATTTGGAGGTCTGCAAAATCTAAGCATAGGAAGCTCAAGATTTGGTCTATGTTTCCTTTTGCAGTTTGGTGGATTATTTGGCGAGAGCGTAACAACATATGCTTTTCTAAAAAGTATAGAAATAACAAGCAACTAATTGTAGCACTCAAGGGCACGCGTACCCTTTTCAATTGGACTCTTGATACAAATATTTTTTGATGGTTTTTATCAACTTTAACTTTTAACTAGGAAGTTATTGTAAACTGTCCTTGACAGTTTTTGTTTCTTTTTGGTTATCTTTGTTTACTACTTTGTCACTTCTAGTGACATATCTTTTTTCCCTTTTATGTCAAAAAAATAAAAATGAAAATGGGTGTGGCGTACTGCCAGTGGATTACAGAAAGATAATTTTCAATACGTACTTTTTGGTTTTGGGGTTATGGTTTTATCAGTTTGATTTGAGAAAGGTTTTTCTTTCGTTACTTTAATCGAAATGAAAGAGACAAAATAGGTGAACCAACTTTTACCAAAAAGATAAAATATTTGCTTTCCGTAAATATTACTTTTTATTATTTTATTTCTCAGTCTAGATCCGTAAAAAAAAAACACTCCATGTCTCCTATAAGAGCATCTCCAACAAAAGTACAAACTTTTTTTTCTTGACAATAAAATTTTAGACCTCATTTAAACAAAAATCATCTTCAATAATAGACCCTACAAAGTAGGAAGGATGTAAGAATAAATACATACAAAGGTCTTAAAAAAGGTCTTAGCTGGACCTTCGGAATGACGCTCATGTCAATATTTTTTATGAGTTTTAATAATAAAAAATTATCCCTACGATTTTCGGTTTCAGTGTATTAATTAATTCAAAGAAAATAAAATAAAAAATTCAATATGTTATAAACATTTATTTATGTTAATAATATCTAGGTAAATCCCGTTTATTAATGGATGCCCTTGTGTCTAGCCTATATAAATAGAGGTTGTATTCTTCCTTTTAAATTCATGAGACATTAATAAGAATTCTCATTCTCTCTATTTTTCTATCTTTTACACTACGTAATCAAAGAACGAAGCTCTACTAGCTAATTTTTTAATTTTTTTAGAACCCTAGTTTTTATTTTTATTTTCTTTTGTATTGAAAAAAAAAAATAATTCTTACGTTTATCGGTTTTGATTGATCGGTAATCAAATCGGTAATCGTATAAAAAAAAAGAAAAAAACATATGTTTATGCATATTATCTAAACCAATAGATAATATTTGTATAGCATCTTTTGTTTATGTTTCTTTAAATTTAATAAATGGCCGGCTTAATCATAGTAATATGTTTGTGCTGTCAACATACAAAGTACAACAAGTTTTCGTTATTTTATTTTCAATTAGTTTTCTTCCATAGACATGAAAGTTTTTTGGGATTCGTGAAGATATATTACAAATCATGTAATTATAATTTTCACTCCCATATAAGTCCAAACAGACTCCAATTGACTAGTCTAATGGAGTAGGACAACGAGAAAGTTTTTTTTTTTTTTTTAACAATGCGGATAGTATATGTATACGAAAGTTGTTTACAATTTTTTTTTTTGTATTATTGCCCAGAATGTAAATAGCTTTGTTTATCACTATTGCTCAAGTATTTGTATGTATATCAATTATTTATTGGTCATGTCTGGCTATGCCGTCTAACCAATAATTTCTTTTTATTATTATTTTTTTTCTTATATACGTGCTTCACAAATTTATTGGTCATGTCTGGCTATGCCGTCTAACCAATAATTTCTTTTTATTATTATTTTTCTTCTTATATACGTGCTTCACAAATTTATTGGTCATGTCTGGCTATGCCGTCTAACCAATAATTTCTTTTTATTATTTTTTTTTTCTTATATACGTGCTTCACAAATTTATTGGTCATGTCTGGCTATGCCGTCTAACCAATAATTTTATCTTATTTTATTATTTATTGTGCCATGTTTAATATTTTTATTTATTTATTTTATACTCAGACAATGTCCAAACTCTCTAACCTGGACTTCATGGCCATTGACAATAAAATTTTAGACCTCATTTAAACAAAAATCATCTTCAATAGTAGACCCTACAAAGTAGGAAGGATGTAAGAATAAATACATACAAAGGTCTTAAAAAAGGTCTTAGCTGGACCTTCGGAATGACGCTCATGTCAATATTTTTTATGAGTTTTAATAAAAAAAAATTATCCCTACGATTTTCGGTTTCAGTGTATTAATTAATTCAAAGAAAATAAAATAAAGAGTTCAATTTTTTTTCTTCCTTTCTTTTAAATATTAACAGAAGTTGTATTACAAGGAGTTGGTTGCAAGCCTAGGAACAAATTGTTCCCTATACCCTTCTAAATGAAAAGGATAATGGTACTAATTAATGGCAAAGATACTTGTTTCGACGGTGTCCGCTCTTTCCATCTAGGTCATTCCATTTCCAATGCAGTCTCTCGTATGCAAGAAATACGTGGATAAATGCAACATCCACAGTTACGGTTTCATCGTCCAAGCTTTCTCTGCCCTCAGTGAGCCCAGAGATGATATAATGACTTTTTTTTGAAAAGACTAAAGAAATCCACCTTTTGCCATCATTATAATATTAAAATTGGAAATTACTTGTTTCACATGATAGACCTTGTTTTAATAGTTATTTAAAATAGAACTAAACGGTTAAGATCTTACCTAAGATATTTTATGGGTTAAATCCTATGATAGTTTTAGTCATGGGGTCCCATATTTGATACTTTGTAAACTATCCTAAATAAAAGTCTTAATAAAAAAAATTAGTTATAGTGTAAGATTTTTTACACTTGCTGTTGCAGATGCTCTACGAAAAGAAGTAAAAAGATTAAACTTCTTATTATTTTGTCTCTCCCGTTATTGTTCTACTTAACCCGCCTTCAACGACATAATTCCCTACATTTGGACTACAAGCAACAACAAAAAACGCAATATGTAAAAGAGGGGACAAAACATAAAAGAGAAGAAGGAGAATTGTATACAAAATCCAAGGGAATCAGTAGTATGTTCTTATTCATTGTGTCTTCTCTTTAAATACACAACATAAAGAATAGGTGGGAAGTAGTGTAATTGTTACATGTGTTGGTACTAGTAGAGAAAGTACACCATGTGTCAATCATGTAGATACAGGTACATGCACCATGCCACCTAAGTGGTCAGCCACTTATATCACTACAACACAATAAAAATTTAATTAAAAATCTCATTCACAAAATGACCAAATCAACCCAAGAATAACCCTTGTTAATCTTTTCGGAGGAGGACCCACATATATATGAGTTAGTTTTTAGAAACAAAAATTCTAAATAAACTGCTACAAAAACCCATGAAAAAACTATCTCTCTCACATTTTTTTTATATGGTGGCGTCCAAAAGTGGCCTCCATGTTAATCCCATAACAGGTGGGTCCCGCCGTCATGCGAGAGAACCGCTTTTACATGGTTTTAATGGGTGGAAAAAAATAACTAAAAACTAAAAGAGAACCTTCTTTTTGTTTCTCAATAGATTGTTTGGCACGTGCACATGCACGTGCAAGCTAGAAACGAAACCCATTATTTTTTTGTGTTATGGGTAGTGGGACCTATTATCAAATTACCATTATGTCCTCACTTTTATTTATGTTAAGATTAGATGAGTAAATAAAATTAGGGGCAAAATAGGAAGTTCCTAATTTACAACTTCAACAACCGTTGCTAAGGGGTGTTTTCTTTATATATACTAGTAAGGTCACATGTGCGATGCACATGCTTGAATTGGATTCTTTTAACAACACCAAATTTGAAAATATTGGAAAAAAAAATCTTAAAATAAAAATTTAATATCCTTGTTTATACTCATTACGTAGATAATTTAATGAGTTTTCCAAATATATTAATTTTGTAAAAATCCGATGTTTATTTTTAAAGATATCTAAGTTTAAATTTTTTTTGATCTATTTTTAAAACAATGACATTCCTGTAAATATACAAATATTAACTAAAATCTTAGTTAATGGGGTATTATTGTCATGTGAAAAGGCTTCACCAAAATAAGACTTCACCAAACAATTATCTCTTTTCTTTATATTAGTATAAGATGAATAGATAGATAGATATAATAAGGGATGTATTGGAAATTTGGAACTAACTAAATGGTCTACCTCTAGTCGGTCGGGCCCGACATAGATATGTGCCGAACCCACGTTAGATGCAAAGCATCCTGATAAACGAGAAGCTAAAAAAGCAGGGCCACTTTTGTCTTTGTACTGATTGTACTTAAAAATGGTCAAGACTCAAGATGTATCTATAAAATAGGTAAGTCAACTCCAGTCAAGAGACCGGAACGTTGCGCTCTTCATTATTTAAGAAAATTAGCCGTTACTCTCTCGTCTCTTATTTCTAAATCAACACTTTCCTTTCTCTCGTTTCTCTCTACAAATCTCGGGAGTTAATGGCAGCTTCTTTCTTTAGATACTCCGTCTTTTACTTCTCAACTCAATAGTAGTATCTCAATGGAATCTTCTTCACCATTATTATCACCAAGTCCTTCAGCTTTATCGAGAGAAAGAAGACTATTGGAGCACACCGAGAAATCGAGTTGATACACTTCTCGAGAATCGACAATCAATTAATCAAAGTTTAGAACTCCCAGTTTCATCATCGAGAAAAGATGAAGATGATTGTTTGCTTCTACTGCGAGGATTTGATTCGATTTCTTCCTCTTTGATTCAACTCAAAGGAAATTTACATAAGGCCCTTGAGGTAATTACTAATTGATCTTCAATTTCTCTTTTACAATCTTCAAATGATTCAATTTAGGGTTTTTCATTACATCCTTAAATCTTCAATTTCTCTCTTTTACAATCTTAATTCAATTTAGGGTTTTTCATCACTTGATTTTATAAGTTTACATTTTGGGTTTGTTTATCAATCTATTGTGAATTCTGGGTTCTAGACAACTTTGGGTTTCGAATTACATCTTCTGATTTGTATAATTGATAGGGAGCAAGAGATCTATCAAAACCTTCACTAACTGAAACTTTGCAAAATGATGCTGAAAAGCCAGAAGAGGGCAGCAAAAATTTGAAGAAGAGAAGGCATGATGAGTCTGAAGAACAATCAATTGAGAATCCAGTTTGTGATCGACCTTTGTGTGGGTCTGAGAGGTACCCAGCATCAGCAAAACCAACCAAAACATTATTTGGGGTTCCAGTGTAAGGAGTCGCAATCATGTTAGCATCTCTCCTTTCGTCTTCGTAGGGATAAAACAAACCCAAGTCAATGGTTCCCTTTAGGTATCTAAAGATATTCTTTATACCATTCCAATGACGCTGCATTGGCGCTGAGCTATATCTAGCTAACAAATTCACTGAGAATGAGATATCTGGTCGAGTACATTGTGTTAAGTACAATAATGCGCCTATTGCACTTAGATAGGGATATTCAGCTCCCAATACATCTTCGCCATCTTCCTTTGGAAGAAATGGATCTTTATGTACATCTAAAGTTCGACCAACCATGGGAGTGCTAAAGAGTGCACTTTGTCCATATTAAATTGCCCGAGTATCTTATGGACATATGCAGGTGGTGGATTAATATTCCACAAGCTCGATGTTCTAGTTCAAGTCCTAGGCACATTCGAGTTTTCCCAAGATCTTTCATCTCAAATTCGGATTTCAAATAGCTTGCGGTTTCTCTTAGTTCATCAAGAGTACCTACTATGTTCATGTCGTCGACATGTAGACTATAATAGCAAACCCTTGGAACTTGTTTTCTTTATAAACACGTTAGGCACAATTCATTATTTGTATATCCCTTCCCAATCAAATAATCACTTAGACGGGTATACCACATCCGCCCGGATTGCTTTAATCCGTAAAGTGAGCGTTTTTTAACCGAATTGCAAACGCAATCGCGTGGTTTAGAGTTACTTGATTTGGTCAATGGAAGTCCATCTGGAACTTTCATGAATATCTCTGTATCAAGATCCCCATAGAGATATGCGGTAACCACATCCATAAGTTGCATTTCAAGTCCTTCTGAAACAACTAAGATGACTAAGTAACGGACGTTATGACGTCCATTACAGAAGAGTACGTTTCTTCGTAATCAATCCCAGGGCGTTGTGAGAAACCTTGCGCCACAAGGAGAGCCTTATATCTCAAGACTTCGTTCTTCTCATTACGCTTTCTCGACAAATACCCATTTATGTCCTACGTGCTTTACACTGGTGGGGTTAGCACTACCGCACCAAATACCTATCTTTTGCCGTTGAATTTAATTCAAAGACGGATTGCATCTCTCCATTGAGGCCAATGTGCTCTCTTTTGGCATTCTGCAATAGAGCGTGGTTCGATATCATCTTGCTCTATAATCTCTAGAGCAACTGTATATGCGAATATATCATCAATATGCGTGGAGGATCTTTCCATCAATACGTATGAACTTTCACAATCCATAGAGATTTCTTTGTTCTCGGAATCAATTCAAACTTCGGGCGTCCCCGTAATGATTCATGGACATAATCAGAATCGAGACAATCTCATGAGATGGATTATACGTATTGATGATATATGGATCGGTTTGTGCCTTACTCGCTTCTTTTCTTCCTTGGCCGAGTATCGATCGAACCAATTGGTCTCCCCCTCTTCCTTTTGGGGGCCACGACCTCAACTACACTTCCACCAAGTGTAGCCTTGGTACCTATATTTATGGTACCTTTTCCCTTGTCGGTAATTTCCAACCTTGCCGGGCACGTTTGCAATTGGTATATGTGATCTCGTCACTTTAGCAATATCGTAAATGCATCGGGCATTGAATTTGCCACATTCTCAAGATCGATAATTCTTTTCACTTCACTTTCGCATTGTGGAGTGCGGGGATCAAGATGAGACAACGTGGGAACACACCACGACAATTCCCTGTCGTTCCCTTTGGAAGTCCTTTTCCATACCTCCCCTAACGACGGGAAGGTTGTCTCATCAAAGTGACAATCCGCAAATCTAGCTGCAAAGAGATCGCTTTGTCAAAGGTTCTAAGTAGCGGATAATTGTTGGGGATTCGTATCCAACATAAATACCTACTCGTCTTTGTGGACCCATCTTAGTAATGTTGTGGGGGCGTAATAGGCACGTATACGACACAACCAAATATGCGTAAATGTCAAATATCAGGCTCATATCCGATTTACCAACCGGTACAGGGAAATGGTTGGCTAGCAGTGGGTCTAAAGCGAATAAGTAATGCGCATGCAATATGGCGTACCCCGAGTGAAGTAATAGGGTTGGAACGCATAACCAATGCCCTAGCTATCATCTCAGTAACCTTTTGATGGTAGCTTCTGCGAGACCATTTTGAGTGTGTACATGGGGTACGGGATGCTCTATGTCAATTCCATTAGACATACGTAAATCATCAAATCCTTTAGATGTAAATTCTCAAAGATTATCAAGTCTGATAGACTTGATTGGATGATCAGGGTGGTGAGCCCTTAGTCGTATAATTTGGTCTAGGAGCTTTGCAAATTTAGCATTTCTTGTAGACAACAATGCAACATGTGACCAACGGGTCGAAGCATCAACCAGAACCATAAAATACCTGAATGGTCCGCATTCGGATGTATAGGTCCACAAATATCACCTTGTATTCTTTGTAAAAATGGAATATTTTGTTTGGTATCTTTAGCATAGGATGGTCTCGATCCTATCTTTGCTAGAGAACAAGCTTTGCAGAATGAGCGATGTGCCTTCGATAAGGACAACGAAGAAGAATGGGACAAAGGTGCGCTTCAATTACTTTGGAAGACGAAGGTTGCACTTCTCTTGCTTTAGAAGGCATGAAATGTGCATCATTTACTTTAGAATGCACATTGTTACTCCGTATTGTAACAATCTTTTGTCCCATTTTCTTTTCATTCGAAAGAACGGATGTCCGTATGAGTTTTTCAAAACACGGATCATCATATCACGACTTTGGGTGCCCTATTCGATCGTGCCAAAGCTTATATAAGTCATCGGCATCACAGTTCATCGTTGGCAACCACATGGGATTCGATAATCCTAATAGTGGTGATATACAATCCACTAGAGTGACTTATTAGTTTCTCTAAGATGCGCTTCCTTAGCATTCACTAGAGGTCACATATATGTACTCAATTCCATTTTCACAGTGAGTTTCTAAGTGATAACCGTTTGCACGGATATCCTTCAAACTTAACAAAGTGCGGTGAGCTCTTGGTGCATATAGAGCTTCTGTGACTTTAATCATTGTGACGTTTGGCAACAAGAATTGAGCAGTACCTCGCCCAATTATTACTTGAGATGATCCAATCATCGTAGTCACAGATGTATTATAAGGAGTAAAATCGACAAATAATTGTTTGTTTCTTAGGATAGTGTGGGTGGTTGCACTATCAACTAGACATTCAATTTCTCCTGGAGACATTCCTACAAGTACATTAGGTAGGAATGTTACAAACAAAGAAAAACGAACAATTTATCTCACTTCCTTTAGAGAATTTTGTTCTACTAGAATGGCTTCCTTTCCATTCTAATTTACATGCTAAACCACAGATTATCATGGACAAAGTAAAATTCTATAGAACATAATAGAAAATAAGTACTTATAGATAATCCATACACATAACATAAAGATGGTAAGATCGTGTTCAGCAACGGTAACACCTACTCAAACTATTAAACAAACGATAGTCTAAGATAACATAAAAACTTCAAAGCATTTAAAAGCAGACAAAGTCTAGCAAGCCAGAAACTAAATTCTTAGGCCCAAGCAAAATCAGGCACATCCATAGTTGGGGCAAAGTCCTCATTGCCCAGAAGTCCAAATTGTGAGGTTAACGTCGTGGGTTACATCATTTTCTTCCATATAGTTAGCCTCTTGTTCTAGAGTTTCCCGGTACTTTTTGTAGCTCGCAGATACATTGGCACTAGCCTTGCAATGCTTGTACCAATGTCTGGTAAATCCACACCTAAAACAAGGCGCACTTTCGTCTGCAGCTGATCGCGGTCGTAAGCGTCAAAAATAATTTACACTTTCTTACTACTCAAAATATAAATATAGCAAGGGCAAGAAAGGATCGATCCCACAGAGAGGTCTAGGTTGTCAAATTGTTATGGTTTCCTATATAAAACACCCGGAAGAATTTCTGATTGTGTAAATAAAAATAAAAATAAACAAAAAGCAAATAAAGTACGCAAATCAAGGATGTGGAAATATTGGATAAAGGTTTCATCTTCAATTGCAAACAAGTTTATGAATGTATGAATAGAATTCGTATTTAATCTCGCTATCATCAAAAGCCATAGAATACCTTATTGCAAGAATACTCAGTAATTTCCAAAGTTATCAACACACACATTAGGGTTGTATGTGAAATCTACCTAAAGAATAACCCAAGCCTTGCGCTAATCAAGTTCAATTCCTAGGAGCATTAAGTTTGAAATAGGCTAATCAATGCAATTGTAATACATTGCGCAAACAATTCGAACAAAGGTCAATTTCTACATATGACTACGAGGATGTATCACTACAAACCCTAATCATATCATGCTACTCGTATTCAAGGTTATCGCTCGATGAAAAACCTAAAATAGCTATAGATATGGATGTGAGTTCAATCAATTCTAGACTCGACTAAACAAACATTCAATCATATTGCAATCCATCAATCATGCAATTATTGTAACCCGTAGAAATCATACGATAATATTGAGAAAACTAATTCATAAAAATCATAACTTGGTTGCAAAATCCAACTACATCTTCAACCAATAATAAAAACTTAGTTACTTGTGTTTTTGGAAATCATCATAGAAAGCAAAGAAGAAAACTATCATGTGAAACCCTAGAACCAAAAGTAGAAGTCTCCCTAATGGAGATATATGATTTAGAGAAAGAGTTTTCTATATATATGCTTCTCCCATTCCATAAGGATACTCCTTCCAATATTAGGTCTTCTCAAAACCCATCTCCAAGTGGTCCACCAAGCCCATGTGTGAAAAAACCCATGTAGAAAATATGTCCAAAAACGGTCGACGGTAACCGGGATTATGGCGGAAATTGATAGGAAAAGTCGCCAGGAAAGTATCTCGGGTGACCGGCAAAGTCCGGCCCGGTCACCTGGCCAACGGGTCAAAACGGTCGAGTCAACTCGGGTCAACTCAGTCGGGACTCGGTCAATCACCGAGTCAAGTATGTGAGTTGTCGACCAGAGTCGGAACGAGTTAGGATGAGTCGGGTCGGTTCGGCTATCACTTGGCTAATTAGGCGGGTTGTCGGGCCTTGAGCCATTTTACGGACCATTCCAAGTGTTGTGCCATCTTGGCGCATCCTTTGTTCACTCCCACCAAGATGGTCAGACATTCCGCACAAAGGCAATCCCCGCATCTCAAACCTTCTTATTATCTCGAGCAACACTGACAAAGATCTCCCAATGCCACCCTCGAAACCCAACCTATTCTGCAGACTACAACTTCATTCTCGGCGAAGGCTCGGGAAACTTCATTCTCGGCAACAGTTCACCATGGCATTCTCTCGAAACTACACACACAAGTGCATCTTCAACATGCCTTAATATCTCCTCCTCGACTCGAGCTCCATCACCATTGCCACTAGTTTCCCTAATCGCAATTGTCACGACCACGACTCCATTTTAACTCAGCAAACATCACCGAACGACATCTTAATCGACTGAAACCAAGACACACACCGCACCATTGAGACCGCAACCATTCATAACCTCGCAATATCATCTCCAACACCAGCCGGACAACCGCACAACTTCTCGATCTTCTAAGTGCACAACACAATTTTCCAAAGACCATTTGCATCTCATTGCAACTAGTTGAGGTGATGAAAGACTCCATCCGGCCTCCATGAAACCCATCAAAGTCATGAACCAATTATGGCACCCGCATCACCGAGACCTCATCAACATTACTCCATCATCCAACAACCACAGCTTACTCCAGTCACAACCAACTCTGCTCAAGCATTCTGTAGACCCCTTCTGAGCTTCATCTTATCAACCTTCTCCATTTACTTCAATCAGCCAACCTCACTTCCCAGGCCAGCATCAGCTCAACCTGGCCATAACTCCACCTGCAAATCATGTAGCTTACCACCACCACACCTCAGGACCAACACTGGCCAACCTCAGCTCACTCCATGGCAGCACATCACAGCATCTGCAGCAGCAACCAAGCTATACCCCTGAATCATCAACAACTGAATCCAGCTGAACCAGCTCTCTTCATCCACAAGCACCATCTCAGCTCAATAACCAGATACATCTCCCTACAACTCCGAAGCTGCACTGGTTGAACCCATAACAGTCAATCATCATTTCAGCTCAAATAACTTCATTAACCTCTTGAACCCAGAAATCATCTTCACCAACAATCATTACAGCTGCCATTAGCTTTACAGCTCCAATTCCTCCTGCAACTTATTCAACACTGACCTCAACAAACCACCACCAACACATTTTCTTCTCCATCTTGGCTTTAACACCAGAAACTCCAATTACACTCGACCACCTAGAACGACCACGCAATTCAATGGAATCAACCCACGAGACCAAAGAACTCGCCTGCCATTTTAGTATCACCACCAACAACCTCAAGCCACCACCAGATCGATCTTCCCATCAAGCCTCAACCGAGCCATCACCATCAATAAGAAGCTGCAGCTGACCATCCTTGGCAACCACGGTGTCTTCGATCTTGAGATACCCATCTCAGATAATCCATCAAAAACCCAATCTGCTACTGCAATTTCTAAATCAAACCCCAATCCTCTGTTCATCTCACCTGACTCCATCCATAGCTTTATTTTCAGATTATGTAGCAAACCGTTATCTCAGATCCCATTTATCTTCTTGATTGGACGAACAACAAACCCAAATTTCAGTTCAAATCCTAATTTTCTGATTTCAATTGATTCCCCATCAGCACTAACTTGATTCACAGTGAAACCTATGTCTTAATTCTGCTTGTTCTTCAAATTCGTGATTTCAACCCATCAGACATCGGCTCCACTTACCCGTTTCTCTCTATTTGATTCCGACCATTTAATGGCGCAACTATTATCAATCTGTTTTCTCTGGATTTCAGGTGAACTATAATGAAGAAGAAGAATGATTCGGTCGACGGTTGCGTAGTGTAGTAAGCTGGGATGGCTATTAGCACCCACTGATTCGATATGGGCAACCCTGATTCATGTATGGCTTGTCAGTCTCAGGGATTTGCCTATTCGTTTTCTCGCTCTTGCATCGATTGCGCGGAACTAACAGATCATTCTTCAGAATCTTAACCTCTTCTGCTGCGTAACCTCAACTTGCTCCAATTATCGCTCCAAATGAATGATTTCATCTTCTTTTGCTCCAAATGACTCCAAAGTAGCTACAAAACTCAAAACAAGCGTAAAATACAAAATTCACAAGAAAAATAGCAAAGAAAGCATAAACTCTATATAGAAAATACGGTGTATTCTACACCTATCAGATTCCCCCACACTTAGACTTTGCTAGTCCTCGAGCAAATCAAACAAAATAATAAAATACAACAACTCCATGTCGTCGAGGCTACGGTCACTTTTAGCATAAATAACAAGCCTTTAAACCCCTAGGTGTCCCTAGTGGATTTGAGTTATAGTCTCGTGAGGGTTTACTAGAGATTTACCCACAAAACCTATATTTCCAACTCAGTCTATTAGTGACAAATCAATGAACGAATCCAAATTGACTACAGGAGGAGGTACCTTGCAAATTCAATTCAATTATTAGTATATAAACTCTAATTAGATAGTCGAACAAGCCACAATACTCGGAAACTAACAAACCACAATCACAATGAAAAGATTAAGAAGATGGATATAGATGTAGATGTTGGCGAATATTCACAAGTGTTCTATGTTTCCCATATACGTGCGAAGGTCACTTGCTAAGATGAACCTAATCCTATTGGATTGAGCTGTTGGTTTGAATGCTACATCAAATCAATTGGCATATACAAGGGAACCAAGAGTGACTTTATTCAACACAATAATAATTTCTTCTTTTTTTTTTTTTTTATGATTGGATCAAACTGGATCCAATTTCTCTTTTTTTTTAAAGACGGCATGATTAGATCTTTTAGATCCAAGCGCATGCTTCTTGTCAGCAAGTACATGATAGTTGCCTTGGATCCTGCATTCCACGCTTGTTTAGGCGACGGAGACAGGGACTACGTTTCACACATACTGCTATTCTCAAGTGTCTTTTTATTCCGTTTTGGTCTAATTGGTCAGTCTCTTTTTTTTTTTTTTTTTTTTTTTTTTTTTTTTTTTTTTTTTTCTAGTAACTCAATCACTCTATTCCATCCTAGCAGTAATAACACGTCGATGTTTAGTGACCCACCAAAGCACTTAGAGAACAATAGATAAATATGGAAAAATAAAAATAGAATGCGATATGGTGATATTCCGAGATATGGTAACAACTATCATGTTAATTTGTGATTTCTGAGCTATATTCATCCCTTTTAGTTAAATGGTTTCTCAACTCCTGCATTCAAAATGGTTCCATCCACTAATGGTGTCATCCTAAAGCCACAAGTTTTTAGATTTAGGAGTTCAAAAAGCACAATTTTTTTTTTTCATTTTTCTGATTTTTTTTTTTTAAAGGCATAAAACAAACTAAAACATATAAATGCTCCCCCACACTTAAACTTTACATTGTCCTCAATGTAAAATTGAATCTTCCAAAGAGAGTTCAAGGTGGGAAATTCTGCAAATGATATGCAAAAACAAGAAAATAAAGATAAAAGCAAATGCATAAAAATAAAAGATAAGGATAAAGATACAAAACCGGTGGGTTGCCTCAAAAATAAAAAGATAAAGGAAAGATACCACTAAGCGCTTGTTTTAAAGTCGACGGCCCGACTTAGCTTATTGTAAGATTCATTCCCCATACACCAATAATCGGAAAAGTTGGGGATCCTTCCATAGAACCTGTTTTGGAAACACTAGCTTCACACAAATATTAGTAATATAAAGCAAAAGTGAAGCTATGAACCGATAAAAGCTTCCCCCACACTTATTCTTGGCCACACTTGGAAGTGTATAAAGAATATAGGAGTCGGGTACTTCCACGGTTTCTTGTTCCATAACCTGCATAGTATGAGAATCAAGTATCTCTAATGGCGGATATCGAGATATAAAATCATTCAACAATATTTTTGAAGCACATAGATTCAAACCAATAAGAGGTAAAGGAGAAGAAATAATAGGCAAAGGGTTAGATAAACCTTGCACAATCTCTTGTATCACGGAATCCTCTCCATCCTTGAAAAACTCAAGTGAATTATTCACCTCTTGTATATCATGGTCCTCTATCAAACCTTGCAACCATTCTTCGGTCTGCTTTCATTTGCCTTAACCAAAGTCTCAACATAAACATCATCATTACAATCATTTGCAAGCTCAATTGGGTCTTCCACAATATTGGTCATAACCGTCTCATTCTCAACATGCTCCTCCTTTTTGTTGTAAGGCACATACTCTTTTGCGGATGCAATATTGTCCATAAGGAATTTCTTTAGAACACTCATTGCATCATCCTCAAGCTCTACCTTTTGAATAGGTTCTTGATCGTTATAAAGATCAATGCTTGAGTAATCTACACAAGTGTCAACATATTCCTCTTCGTCTTCACCTTGATCGCAAAGACTCCATTGTACACTCCTCGGGGATGTCACCATAAATTGGTTCAAACGATGTATTTTCATAATAATCATCATCACTATCATAGTCATCATAACATTGGTCCTCGCTGAATTTAGTGTTGCTAATCTCGAACTCATCCTTTTGAATAGGTGAATGATCATTATTACGATCAGAGTTGAGTTAACTACACAAATATCAACAAAAGTCCCGAAAGGTTCGCCTTTTTCAACATAACTATTCATTTCCTCCTTGTACTCATCAATGCCTTGTCTTAAAGTGGAAACACCTTTTTGAAGCTCTTGGAGTGTTCCATCCAAATTCTGAATATAGTGTTACATTTGTTTGTAAAGCTCATTCGACAAAGAAAAAGTAGAATTACTTACTTCAGTATTGTTAGGCCAATTATAATCCCTTTGAATGGGTGGATGATCATAACTACGATCAGAAATTGGGCCATACATACTATAAGCACATTCGGTCGATGAAATTGGTTCCACGCTTGGTTGTCCACAAATTGACTCCATGCTGGCCATAAATTGTTGCATTTCATCTACCAAACTAGAAGAAATATTAATAGGAGTACAACTAGTCTCCTCCTTGTGGTTGCTCACTTACATACCCACCATAAGAAGGTTGGAATGTATGAGAACAACTAAAAGGGTACGTGGAATATTGACCATAACCAAAAGATTGGTTTTGATTGTATTCCCCATAAGGGTGATAGTTTTCATGTTGTTGAGGTTGAAAGCCGTATTGATTGCTCCAATATGCTCCGTCCATAGCAATTGGTACCTGAAACGAGATTCTCAAAACTCGATTAGAAACCAACGAATAAGAAAAAGTAAAACAAACCTAAAAACAAAAATAAGAAACCAAAAACAATTAACAACGGCCGTTGCCTCCCGCGGGAGCAACGGCGCCGATCCCCGCAATTTGATCGCGGTCGTCAAGCGTCAAAATAATTTACACTTTCTTACTACTCAAAATATAAATATAGCAAGGGGAAAGAAAGGATCGATCCTGAGAGAGGTCTAGGTTGTCAAATTGTTATGATTTCCTATATAAAACACCGGAAGAATTTCTGATTGTGTAAATAAAAATAAAAATAAACAAAAAGCAAATAAAGTACGCAAATCAAGGATGTGGAAATATTGGATAAAGGTTTCATCTTCAATTGCAAACAAGTTTATGAATGTATGAATAGAATTAAGTATTTAATCTACATTATCATCAAAAGCCATAGAATACCTTATTGCAAGAATACTAAAGTAATTTCCAAAGTTATCAACACACACATTAGGGTGCGTATGTGAAATCTACCTAAAGAATAACCTAACGCCTTGCGCTAATCAAGTTCAATTCCTAGGAGCATTAAGTTTCAGAAATAGGCTAATCAATGCAATTATAATACATTGCGCAAACAATTCGAACAAAGGTCAATTTCTACATATGACTACGAGGATGTATCACTACAAACCCTAATCATATCATGCTACTCGTATTCAAGGTTATCGCTCGATGAAAACCCTAAAATAGCTATAGATATGGATGTGAGTTCAATCAATTCTAGACTCGACTAAACAAACATTCAATCATATTGCAATCCATCAATCATGCAATTATTGTAACCCGTAGAAATCATACGATAATATTGAGAGAAAACTAATTCATAAAAATCATAACTTGGTTGCAAAATCCAACTACATCTTCAACCAATAATAAAAACTTAGTTACTTGTGTTTTTGGAAATCATCATAGAAAGCAAAGAAGAAAACTATCATGTGAAACCCTAGAACCAAAAGTAGAAGTTTCCCTAATGGAGATATATGATTTAGAGAAAGAGTTTTCTATATATATGCTTCTCCCATTCCATAAGGATACTCCTTCCAATATTAGGTCTTCTCAAAACCCATCTCCAAGTGGTCCACCAAGCCCATGTGTGAGAAAAACCCATGTAGAAAATATGTCCAAAAGCGGTGGCCGTGGCGGGATTATGGCCGGAGGTGACCAGGAAAAGTCGCAGGGAAAGTATCTCGGGTGGCCAGGCAAAGTCCGCCGGTCGCGGTCAACGGGTCAAAGCGGTCGAGTCAGCTCGGGTCAACTCGAGTCGGGACTCGGTCAATCAAGTCGGTATGTGAGTTGTCGAGGCCTGGAGTCGGAACGAGTTAGGATGAGTCGGGTCGGATTCGGCTATCACTTGGCTAATTAGGCGGGTTGTCGGGCCTTGAGCCATTTGCCTGAACCATTCCAAGTGTTGTGCCATTTTGGCGCATCCTTTGTTCACTCCCGACCAAGATGGTCAGACATTGTGAGTGCAATCCCTGCATCTCAAACCTTCTTATTATCGAGCAACACGAGCCAGCATCTCCCAATGCCACCTGAAACCCAACCTATTCCTGCAGCTACAACTTCATTCTCGGCAGCAGCTCAAACTTCATTCTCGGCAACAGTTCACCATGGCATTCCCTGGAAACTACACACACAAGATGCATCTTCAACATGCCTTAATATCTCCTCCTCGACTCGAGCTCCATCACCATTGCCACTAGTTTCCCTATCGCAATTGTCACGCCACGACTCTCCATTCTAACCAAACATCACCGAACGACATCTTAATCGGCTGAAACCGGCACACACCGCACCATTGAGGCGCAACCATTCGCAACTTTGCAATATCGGCTCAACACCCGGCCGGACAAAGCGCACAACTTCTCGAGTCTTCTAAGTGCAACAACACAATTTTCGGCACCATTTGCATCTCATTGCTACGGCTAGTTGAGGCGATGAAAGACTCCATCGACCTCCATGAAACCCATCAAAGTCATGAACCAATTATGGCACCTGCATCCACACTGAGACCTCATCAACATTACTCCATCATCCAACAACCACGACTTACTCCGATCAAACCAACTCGCTCAAGCATTCTCAGACCCCTTCGAGCTTCATCTTATCAACCTTCTCCATTTACTTCAATCGCCAACCTCACTTCCCGGTGCCCGGCCGGCTAACTTTGGCCATAACTCCCACGCAAATCATGTAGCTTACCACCACCACACCTCGGGACGAACAACGCCAACCTCGGCTCACTCCATGGCAGGCACATCACAAAGCATCTGCGGCAACAACCTTAAGCTATACCCTGAATCATCAACAAGCTGAATCCCAGTGAACCGGCTCTCTTCATCCACAAGCACCATCTCGGCTCAATAACTGGGGATACATCTCCCTACAACTCCGAAGCAGTACCTTTGGTTGAACCCTGTGATCAATCATCATTTCACTCAAATAACTTCATTAACCTCTTGAACCCGAAATCATCTTCACTGACAATCATTAATTTTGCCATTAGCTTCGGCTCAATTCCTCCTGAAACTTATTCAACACCGACCTCAACAAACCACCACCAACACATTTTCTTCTCCATATTGGCTTTAATTTTGAAACTCCAATTACACTCGGCTTCACCTAGAAGCATTACCTGCGCAATTCAATAGAATCAACCCGAGACCGACAACTCGCCCTGCCATTTTAGTATCACCACCAACAACCTCAAGCCACCACCAGATCGATCTTCCCATCAAGCCTCAAACTGAGCTTCATCACCATCAATAAGAACTGCAGCGACCATCCTTGGCAACACGGTGTCTTCGATCTTGAGATACCCATCTCGGATAATAGTGAAACCTATGTCTTAGTTTGCTTGTTCTTCAAATTCGTGATTTCAACCCATCGGACATCGGCTCCACTTACCGTTTCTCTCTATTTGATTAGATCATTTAATGGCGCAACTATTATCAATCTGTTTTCTCTGGATTTCAGGTGAACTATAATGAAGAAGAAGAATGATTCGGTCGACGGTTGCGTAGTGTAGTAAGCTGGGATGGCCATTGGCACCCACTGATTCGATATGGGCAACCCTGATTCATGTATGGCTTGTCAGTCTCAGGGAACTGACTGCCTATTCTGTTTTCTCGCTTACTGTCAGTTGCGCGGAACTAACAGATCATTCTTCAGAATCTTAACCTCTTCTGCTGCGTAACCTCAACTTGCTCCAATTATCGCTCCAAATGAATGATTTCATCTTCTTTTGCTCCAAATGACTCCAAAGTAGCTACAAAACTCAAAACAAGCGTAAAATACAAAATTCACAAGAAAAATAGCAAAGAAAGCATAAACTCTATATAGAAAATACGGTGTATTCTACACCTATCAGCAGCCTTTTTGTTAGCGGGATTTTTAGGTGTTTTCTCGAACTTAGGATCACCACCTGTATGGCCAGAAGTTCCTTCTCTGTGCCAAACATTAGAGTGACCTTTACGTCCTCGACCTCGATTATGTCCCTTACGTCCTCTTCCACGAGAGGCATTATCTCCACGTGGGTATGGATCATGGGAATGTGAATCGTAATTTCGATCCCTCTTTCATTTGGGGTTCTTTCCCTTATTGACCTTGCCATGGTTAGCCCAGGGAACTTTCTTTTCCCGACGACTCAGCATTGTTATTGACAAGAATCTCATTGTGCCTTTCGGCCACTTGCAATAAGTTTATCAACCTCTTTTGAATGTGGTGATTCTTTTGTTGTCCACCTCTAAACGATCTTTGGTTCGCTAGTATCATGGACGAGGTGGGGAAAGGTCGATAGGGTTTTCGAATCATTTCCTCATCCGTAAGTTTCTTTCCACGAAGTCGAGACGTGCACGAATACGTAGCATGTCTTTTGGAAATCATTCACTTTTACATAATCGAAAGCGGATTTCATTCCTTTGGATGAGTCAATTGTGGTAGCAAGGAATCATGAATGTTCCCAAAACGGCTATCTAGAGCATCCCATAGCTCTTTTGGCGTTTTCAAGTGATGATAACCCCAACGTAGGTTAGGATCGATATGCCTCTTAAGGAACATAAGAGCATGAGCTTTGTCTTTCGATTGCGGAGCGGCGTCGGCGGAGAGATGGCTTGATAGTGGAAGTGTAGTCCTTTTCCACGAAGGTGGTTTCCACATCAGATACCCAACGGTGGTACTCAAGTCGGTGAGTCCAAAAGTTCGGTCAGTCGAATTGGGTCCATCTACATAGACAAGATAAAGGACATTAATATGGTGCTCAAGTCCTTTCGAGTCCATAACAAATCACGGTATCATTTTCCCATCACCAACTTTCTTTATGGTTTTGTGGGTAATACGGATATGTCAAATAGTCCAATCTTTGATCATAACCAGTCCGCAAAATTAATTAACCAACTTTCTTTATGGTTTTAACATGGGAACTTTGTTTGCAAACCAAATTTCTTTATGGTTAAAAATTGCAAACAATTTGGTAACAAGGTTGACAAAATAGTCAACTAAAAATAAGTCTATTAGTAAAAAAATAAACTACAGACCCATTTATCATTTATATACGCATATAAAATTTCTGGAATTTAAGTCGCAATTCGTTTGCATATTTAGTAGCAAACAGTTTGCGGGATAAAAATAAATTTTGGTTAATATTTGTGACATGCATGAGTAATATCAAACTAAGATATAACACTAAACATAAAGTATATGTCAAAAATTTAAATTATTTTTAGAAAGGTCTAAATAAAATAGTTTAACATACTAAAAAAAATATGTATGGTAAATTATAACATTTGGTGGGGATAACATCATGGATGCATACATATATGATAAATATTTGATAAAAATAAAATACTAAAATGTTCATGGTTTAAAAGAAAAATAATTAACATACATATATATGCATCATGGGTATAATATATTTTCTAACAAGTAGAATGAAATGATATTCTTCAAAGGTGATATCCATATATATATTTATTTATTTATTTTATTAAAAAAAATGAAAGATCAAGTACAACATCACATGGGGAGTTTGAAACAAAATGAGTGAGTTTTTTTTGTTTTTTCAAAAATAAAGCAAACTACACTTTTGTGTATCACATGATTTTAATTAATTAAACTATAGATAAAAATGTCACTTTCATGTTAGAAGACAAGCATGTGATCATAAAGAAACAAATAAGCTATCACTATCAAGTTGAAAATCAAGTAGTAAAAATCAAATGGATTATTTCTTTTAACTTTTGGTGTAACTAAAATAAAGAGTATGAGCTAATATTATCATGTCATGTGATAGATGAGACAAATATATCACTTTCAATAAGAGTAAATAGGTACATGATAATGGAAAGAATGGTTGAGTTATACCTTCTTTTGGAAAAATTCTACTACTTGATTTTGAGAATGAAGCCAACAATTTTCTTTTGTTTTGTATTTGAAGGTTTGAAACTCAAATGGTTAGGCAAAGTGCTGATAACGTGTAAAAGAGGGGACAAAACATAAAAGAGAAGAAGGATAATTGTATACAAAATCCAAGGGAATTAGTAGTATGTTCTTATTCATTGTGTCTTCTCTTTAAATACACAACATAAAGAATAGGTGGGAAGTAGTGTAATTGTTACATGTGTTGGTACTAGTAGAGAAAGTACACCATGTGTCAATCATGTAGATACGAGGTACATGCCGTGCCACCTAAGTGGTTGACCACTTATATCACTACAACACAATAAAAATTTAATTAAAAATCTCATTCACAAAATGACCAAATCAACCCAAGAATAACCCTTGTTAATCTTTTCGGAGGAGGACCCACATATATATGAGTTAGTTTTTAGAAACAAAAATTCTAAATAAACTGCTACAAAAACCCATGAAAAAACTATCTCTCTCACATTTTTTTTATATGGTGGCGTCCAAAAGTGGCCTCCATGTTAATCCCATAAAGGTGGGTCCGCCAGTCATGCGAGAGAACCGCTTTTACATGGTTTTAATGGTGGAAAAAAATAACTAAAAACTAAAAGAGAACCTTCTTTTTGTTTCTCAATAGATTGTTTGGCACGTGCACATGCACGTGCAAGCTGAAACGAAACCCATTATTTTTTTGTGTTATGGGTAGTGGGACCTATTATCAAATTACCATTATGTCCTCACTTTTATTTATGTTAAGATTAGATGAGTAAATAAAATTAGGGGCAAAATAGGAAGTTCCTAATTTACAACTTCAACAACCGTTGCTAAGGGGTGTTTTCTTTATATATACTAGTAAGGTCACATGTGCGATGCACATGCTTGAATTGGATTCTTTTAACAACACCAAATTTGAAAATATTGGAAAAAAAAAATCTTAAAATAAAAATTTAATATCCTTGTTTATACTCATTACGTAGATAATTTAATGAGTTTTCCAAATATATTAATTTTGTAAAAATCCGATGTTTATTTTTAAAGATATCTAAGTTTAAATTTTTTTGATCTATTTTTAAAAACAATGACATTAAAACGTAAATATACAAATATTAACTAAAATCTTAGTTAATGGGGTATTATTGTCATGTGAAAAGGCTTCACAAAAATAAGACTTCACCAAACAATTATCTCTTTTCTTTATATTAGTAAGATGAATAGATAGATAGATATAATAAGGGATGTATTGGAAATTTGGAACTAACTAAATGGTCTACCTCTAGTCGGTCGGGCCCGACATAGATATGTGCCGAACCCACATTAGATGCAGCATCCTGATAAACAGAAGCTAAAAAGCAGGGCCACTTTTGTCTTTGTACTGATTGTACTTAAAAATGGTCAAGACTCAAGATGTATCTATAAAATAGGTAAGTCAACTCCAGTCAAGAGACTGGAACGTTGCGCTCTTCATTATTTAAGAAAATTAGCCGTTACTCTCTCTGTCTCTTATTTCTAAATCTGAACACTTTCCTTTCTCTGTTCTCTCTACAAATCTCAGGAGTTAATGGCAGTTCTTTCTTTAGATACTCCGTCTTTTACTTCTCAACTCAATAGTAGTATCTCAATGGAATCTTCTTCACCATTATTATCACCAAGTCCTTCAGTTTTATCAGAGAAAGAAGACTATTGGAGCACACTGAGAAATCGAGTTGATACACTTCTCGAGAATCGACAATCAATTAATCAAAGTTTAGAACTCCCAGTTTCATCATCGAGAAAAGATGAAGATGATTGTTTGCTTCTACTGCGAGGATTTGATTCGATTTCTTCCTCTTTGATTCAACTCAAAGGAAATTTACATAAGGCCCTTGAGGTAATTACTAATTGATCTTCAATTTCTCTTTTACAATCTTCAAATGATTCAATTTAGGGTTTTTTATCACCTAATTTTATGATTTGGGTGTGTGTATTGATCTATTCTGAATTCTGGGTTATTGACAATTTTGGGTTTTTCGTTACATCCTCTAATCTTCAATTTCTCTCTTTTACAATCTTCAATTTAGGGTTTTTTATCACTTGATTTTATAAGTTTACATTTTGGGTTTGTTTATCGATCTATTGTGAATTCTGGGTTCTAGACAATTTTGGGTTTTGAATTACATCTTCTGATTTGTATGATTGATAGGGAGCAAGAGATCTATCAAAACCTTCACTAACTGAAACTTTGCAAAATGATGCTGAAAAGTCAGAAGAGGGCAGCAAAAGTTTGAAGAAGAGAAGGCATGATGATGAGTCTGATGAACAATCAATTTATAATCAGAAAGGAGGTGACGAGTTGAAGAAGGATAATGATGCGAATTTGAAGAATGGGAAGCTCAAGAAAGCTAAAAATGTTGGTGTCTCTATTTTGACAAATTGCCCTGTTGTGTTTGTTCTGTCGAATGTGCTTCAATTGGATTGGAGCTGCTGCTAATTTGTGCGTTTGCTTGTCTTTTTGTAGCTTGCAATTTCGATGGCAGCCAATGCAGCTACACTTGCTAGAGAATTGAAGTCTATTAGATCGGATTTGTCATTTATGCAAGAGAGATGCGATATGCTTGAGGAAGAGAACATGAGACTTCGCAATGGATCTGACAAGCCTGAAGAAGATGATCTGGTAATTAATCCTACCCTGAATGAACCATTACAGATATGCATTATGCGCTATTTTTGACTATATGTAAACAGATTGTGAATTTGTTTTGTTTTGGGTTTCGAAGGTGAGGCTTCAATTGGAAGCTTTGCTTGCAGAGAAGTCGCGATTGGCGACTGAGAATGCGAACCTGATTAGAGAGAACCAGTGTCTTCACCAGCTCGTTGAATACCATCAACTCACCTGCTCCTCAGAAGATATGGATCAAACGTACGAACAAGTTGTGCGAGGAATGTGCTTGGATTTTTCTTCTCCTTCTTCAGATAATGATGACTCAAACAGCAGTGAAATTGATGCTCCAAGCATACCTCGAAGTGATATTGTTGGGTTCGCTACTTGCCTTGATCAGTGCTATGAAGAAGACGAAGAACACAAGTAGTAGGTAGTGCTGGATGGAGCTTGTAATCAACCCGTGTTTGCGGTTTACAGTTCTGGTCAGTTTTCTGATCAATTGTGTAAAATCTTTAGCATTTAATCTGTCTAGGATGAATTTTCAGTTCTCCATTTCTAATGCAAATTATTATAAATCCCCTGCAAAATCATAGCATTCAGTTGTGCAATGGTCAGGGTGCAGTGAAAATAAATTTTCAGTTCTCCATTTCTAATGTGAAGTTTTACACCCCCCTGCAAAACTTTGGCATAGTTGTGTAATGCTCTAGCTGCAGTTAGGATTAACCAATTTTCAGGCTCAGATGACACCCTTAAACTAATAATGCTCATGGTGAAGAGATTTCGTAGTCGCTCAAGAATGACTACCAGAACTTAGAGCTGCAATTCACAATCTACAACACAAACAATTGAACGGCTTCATTGTTTCTAGAGTGTATGTACTTTCCATTGCAGTCAGATATATGAACTTTGTCAGAACACTGAATTATCTCAAAATTGGATTCTATTAGAGTGACGCAAAGGATGTCGAAGAGAACCCAACGCAGAGATGCTACATAATTTTTCCAGTCACAATGGCCTGAACGAAGAACCCAAACATGGAGAACATAGCGAGGCGACCGTTCTTAATTTCTTCACCTTTAGCTCGGCAAATGCCTCTGCATCCTCTGCAAGGCCTAAAGGATTGAAGCTGCCACCTGGATAAAGTGGATCGACAACCTCACCTAGTGGACCACCGGAAACTCTGTAGCCCTCAACAGCTCCCACTAGAATTACCTGTGTGGCCCAAATAGCTAAGATGCTTTGTGCATGAACTAAGCTGGAAATTCCCAAATAGTCAAGTCCTCCTTCACTGAAAATCTGAGATCCAGCTTTAAACCGAACTACTCGGGGAAGACACATCCCAAAGGACCCAAAGCACCAAGCATCGCCCACCTTGAATGGATCACCTCAAGTTCACGGTTCCTGGCATTTTCTGTGATTTTCGTAGTGTTCAATTCTGAGCTGAAATTGCACAGAGGTGAACCCCACAAAAGCCACCTGTGAAATCCTCCAGTGCTGATGTGCTGCATTTTTGTGGCCGGCCCGACATGTCATCAGACTGGCACGTACCTGCTGGATCGGGCTTCTTTTAGTCCATCTAAACAGTAAACAACCCCACTTTGTTTCTTATCCCAGCCGCTGCTATAAAACCAAAGAGAGAGTGCAGATAAGTTCTTTTCTAAACCCTAACCATCCCCTCCGCCGCTTACTCTGTACTAGCAAATCAAATCTGAAGCAATATCAGGCGATTTATTAAGAAGTGATATTCAAAACTCCATCATCAATCTGTAAGTGTTTCTGAAATATTGTAATCCGGTTCTAATTTGAAGCCTAAGATTTATGATTCATTTCTTCAATTTCTGTGGTATTAGAAATGATTGAATTAGAAAATCATGTAGTTGAAATCATAGATTTTACATCTGAATCTCTATCTCTAGGTTGTGCTGTTCATCTGTGTGGTTCTATTTGTAATGGTTACTTATATATTTCTAAGAATATGAGGTTTCTTTGTTTATGGAACCCATCCACTAAAGAATACAATCAACTTACAAGACAAATCAATGGGCTCTTCACATGTCTACATGCTTTTCGACTCAAACCCAAATTTACCCTATATGTCATAACTGATATAGGGTTCTGAAAAAGCATGACTTATGTAGGAAAATCTTTAAGTTAAATGTTGCAATCATGAAGAGACTGGACGATCTGTGGAACGAAGATTTGATGTCGGTAGCTTGTGGTGTGGAAAATTCTGACGAAGTGTTAAAGATATACACAAGAGTGGCATTGAAGATTAATTCGATTTGGGTCGAGGTATCTAAAGATATTCAAAACCAGATAGGAAAGATGTTGGGATGAAAATTCAACAATGAGATGTGTTGTTTCGAATTTGGAGAGCATAATCACGAGGAATGGAAAGGAAAGTTCAATATTCGTATGTGTAGAATTGTATAATTCTGAAAAGATAGAATCCGAAGCGGAAGTCTGGAAGGAGGATGGATTCTCCTAAGTATGATGTTGGCATCAATAAACATCGTGAATCGGAGTCTGGAAGTTTGAGGCTGATATGCTTTCTTCATTTGAAGAGGAAAAACATTGAAATTCTATTGTTGCATTCTGATTTAGTAGTGAAAGCAACTTCTTCTTTTTGTAAGGTAAATAAAGTAGAAGAAGAAGTTGTATTCAATATTCCATGAGAATGCATTGGTGGGATAATGAAAGCTGGTAAGGAAATTGAAATTGACTGTTTTAATTTGGAAGAAGCTCGGAGTCTGGTTCAGCAAAAGGTCGTCCAAGAAGATCTAAGATGGCATCGAGGTTTGCCTAAATTGTCATGAAAAGAATGTTGCATCAAGCTTTCATCAGTATTGGTTGAACTATTGGTAGCACAAAGACTTTGAAAGTAGAAACACACAGTTTGTTTCAGGTATACTCTTGTTGTATTTGTATTCGTAGTATGATTTCATCGACGCAACATGTAAATTTTCCAATTTCACCTCTTCAGTTTAGTCCTTTGTCATGAATCATGATAGATGTTACTCTTGTTGTGTTCTGTATTCGTACTAAGATCTCATCAATGCTACCTATAAATTTCCAGAGTCTCCCCTTATAGATCAGTTCTCTGCCATGATAGATGATACTCTTTCTATATGAATGGTTATTTTTTGTGTTTGTAATTTTAAAACTTTCATTAAGTCCATTTCATTGTTTTTAATTTGGTCAAATAAACTCATTCAAATAGGTTTTGTAAACCGTATCAACCCTGGTTATCATACTAAGTGACAAATGTCTCAGAATATTCTGATAAACATTTCACTGTCAACCTCTGTTTGCTGACTGTTTCTGCTTTCAGTAATGCTGCAAACTATGCTTGTTTTGCTAATTTGTTCAGTTGCACCATCATTGCAGTGTTTGGCTTTGTCAGCTGGTCTTCCTGGAGCAATGGTGCAAATCGCAATGTTGGTTTCATAAAGAGAAGCGTTTTATCGAGCAAGAAGCTGCTCTCCCTGATGCAATTTGGAATTGTAAGCCTCCTACAGAAAATAGCTTCTCTTTGATGCAATTTGGAATTGTAAGCCTCCTACAGAAAATAGTTTCTGTTGGAATTTGTAAGCCCCCAACAGAAAATTATCATGGTATAACAGTTGGTCTGCAAATTATGGTTCCTGTACAGCGTGGCATACGCAGTTTGGAGCTCGCGAGTGCAGAACACTTTTTTTCAGTGCTCTCTCACAACCAAAAACTGGGTCCAGTTACCTCCCAAAATATGACGACGTTTTCTGTTCAAGTGCTTGGCATTTTTATGTTCAGTGGAAAATTCACAGGCCTTGTGGTATTGAATAAATCCCTGCAATTGGGAAAAGAAACCGACCCAAAAGATGCTGGTTGACTACATGGAAGCTCTGGAGTTTACAATGAGTAACTTCTGAAACCACTAAGCGGTTCTATTTGTTAGTATGTCTTTGTAACCCGGGAACTGTACAAATGGTTTAATAGTTAGAGATTTGAGCACTTGTAATATTTGAACAGCAGAATAACAAAACATTTTAAACAAGATCTGATTAATTCATGGGAACCATTTTGAAGTTAAAAGTTCTCTCTTTGGAGCAAAAACAAAGCAAAATGACGCCAAAAGTGAGGAGAATACACCACTTGCTCGCCATTTGAGACATTTTCAACCATTCACTCCCCAATATTGAGCCCGCATTTAGCCTGACAACTTCCTCTTTTAAGCGAATTGAAGCATCCACTACCCTATTGAGCCTGGCAATTTCCTATTCAAGGGAGACTCGATCCGGTGTCACCTAGGGGTATACATGCACCATAGCGAACATTTGGAACATTTCGTTTTTGCGCAGAGGGGCCGTTTTAAAGTAGTGTGGTCGATTACGTATTAATCAATATTCGATCGATTGGTCTTTTTATTTTCTCTTAAAAATAGTAGGAAATGTGATTGAATTGCTGAGTCAATGACCCAATAGTTAGAATCGCCATAGCGAGTCAACTGTCCGAACTAGTCTACCGAATTATTCGAGAATAATTCGAAATTTCCACATAATACGCGTACTCTGTTCGGAGTTCTAATAATTTGGACGTATCATACGGATTCGGTGAGTTCGGTACGACTCACGAATTATTCGGAAATGATTTGTCGAATTACTAACTAGGATGCAAACACCGAAGCAATAAAAATATAATAAACCTCACTTTCATATTACTTTTCGTAATTTTGTTCATACCATAACTAAAAATAAAATAATTCTAAAATGAAAAATAAAATAAAATAAATAAAGCCGATTTCTTTTTTTATACAAAAATATTTGCAATGATAATTAAAAATAATTAACGTCTAAAACAAATTTCTTAAATAAAGCCGTTTTCATCATGTGTGATATATCTTTTGAACATAAATATTTACAACTACTAATTATGGTGATATGAAAATAAAACAGCCAGTGGCGGAGCTAGAAAATGAAAGTTGGGGTGGCTTGGAAACTAATTGGCTTAACTTGGGCTTGCTTAAGCCTATTATTTAGGCTTGAATATTTTTTATCAAACACAACTACACTATAAAATGTAAGTTCTTTTTCGACTTTGGGCTTGCTTAAGCCAGCCCAAGTCTCAACACAGTTCCGCCCCTGAATGTAGCTATCCAAAATTATAAAAGTCTTGCTAACTTTTAGAGTGTTATATCCTACACTAGAGATATTTTTTCTCTAGAAGTCTTGGGCTTGGATGCTCTCTATATAAAGCACTCGTCGTTTCGTGATGTCTTTTTCTTCTAGCATATTGGTGTTTTAATTCTCAGTTTTTGTAGCAACATAATAGTGATTTTTGATCTGCAGAGATACTGGTGTAACTCTTCTCGCTATATATTCACAACAGATCAAAGCATGCGATGATCATGACTGATTCGAGGTTATTTCATGATTTGTAATAAAAAAATTTATGGGGCGAGCATTGTCGTTCATTTGTAGGTACTCAAAGTAATGCAGGCGCCACCGATGGAATTTATCATGCATGTTGGTTTTCTCTTTGAAAATCGGCTTGGGTAATTTTTCTCTTTTTTTTGATTTTTAATTCTTAATTGTTTTGTTTCTGTATTATGGTTTTGTTGGGTGATACAAAATGCAGCCAAATATTTTTTCCAATGCGATTTCTGATGATTGTTGTGGTCGCGGCATGGAGAAATTTTGGTAAAGCTCATTATCTCTTTTCAAATCTTGTTTTTCATAACAGTGATTTTTAGAGTAACCAAATTCAAGTTTTGATTTCCAAAAAATTAATCATTTGATTAGTCTAATCTATTCACTAATACTAATTAGTTAGCTTAATCAATATAATTAGTACTAATCATATAATGGGTAGAATGGGTATTACAAAATACCATGATAAGGGGCTCTATGAATTGTTATTTCATGACCCCATAAACCCCCAAAATCCCCTCCCTTTTTAATACTCAATAATTATTATTTTTATATAAGAAAATAGAAAGGCAGAGAGAGAAACTACTCTGCTAATACTGTAGGATCAAAATATCGCAATATCAATACCTTGCGAAATCTATAAACGACAGCATTGCGAAGATATCGCAAACGAATAATATAAATGACGCAATGGATGACGACATCCAGAACACGAGAAAGGTGTGAAGACCTGGCGAGGTTTAGGAGTGTTGCGAGATTGTATATTTGTACACTTGTGATATTTCGCAAATCATTCCCGAAAATAAAGGAAAGCTTAGCTGTCATCCATTATGTAATACCCTATATAAAGAGCCGAACAGACCTATTGGTGGGGGGATCTTTTTCGAATGTTAGGCAAGTCATTAAGGGAGAGAAAGTTTAGAGTGATTGTAATTCTTTAGCTCATTTCCTTTTCATCTTGTAAACATTTGAGAATTTAATCAATAAAAACTATAATTGTTCATCTTAAAATGGTTTGATTATACAGATTCTTGTGAGGGGTGTAGTGTATGATTTCCTGCAACTACATATTGGCGCTAGAAACAGGGAGGAGATTAAAGATTGAAGATAAAAGATTATTATTAAGACCATTCAAATCAAGAAAATGGAGAAACAAAATGTTAAGTCAGTTGAAGAAGAAAAGATTAAAACCAAGGAATATAATAAAGAATTGGAGTATAACTTGATTACGAAAACAATGATTAATGAATTCCATGAAAATATCAAAGGGAGAATACATAAAAGAGATTTTGAAGGAAAGAAGATTACAACAATTGAGAAGGCATCACCTTTGAAAGATTGGGAAAAACAAAAGATTACGTTCACAGCAGCAGAAATATCAAGAGAGAATTTAAATCACACATCTCCACTGGTAATCACGATAAACACACGCAAGGAAGGAGGAGAATCAACAAAAGCAATGGAAGAATGGGCAATAAATAAAACTTTGGTGGATACAGGGAGTTTAGTGAATATAATGTTTTATCATGCTTATAAAGAATTGGGATACAAAAATGAAGAAATGACCCCCTCAACATATTATATCCATGGTTTCGGCAAATCCATAACAAAACCTAAAGGGGAGATAAAAATTCGAATTTTGTCGAGGGAAATTGAAACACAAATGACGTTATGGGTAGTGGATATGGAATCGCTGTACAACATGTTGTTGGGGAGACCATGGGTACATGCAATTAAAGACGTAGCCTCGACATTTCATCAATGTATCAAATTCCCTATGCCGAATGGGATGGGAGAAATTAGAGGAGATACTGATAAAGCAAGGCTATACTATCAAATTGAGGTAAAACATTATGAAGAACAGGTGAAGAGGCGAAAAGATCGCAGAAAATTAGCAAAAGCGGCGAAAAAAGAAGAAGATTTTAGAACTTATATAATAAGGGCGGAATAAGGAAAAGGAATACCTAGCGAAATCTTGGAAGAAGAGAATGAGCTTGCGAAGGAAGTGAAAGGACCAACGCCTATGGGAGAACCGAAGGCCAGCTATACTGCAGTGAGCCGACAAAGGAAGTGAACGTTGGAACCGAAGAAGAACCCAAGATGTTAAAAATTGGGACTAAGATGGAAGCGAGATGAAGAAAGACAGACTTTTGATTTGTTGCGAGTTTATAAAGACATTTTCGCATGGGATATGGATGAGATGCCTGGAATAGATCCATCTTTGGCGTGCCATAAACTGGAGATTGAAAAAAATGCAAGACCATTCAAACAAAGAATTAGAAAAATTACAACAGCATATCACCCTCAAATAGAAGAAGAATTGCAGAAGATGCTTGATGCAGGAATCATTAGACAAGCAAAATACCCCGAATGGATAACAAATATGGTCGTAGTCCCAAAGAAGAAAAAAGGGATAAGAATTTGTATAGATTTCACTGATCTAAATAAAGCTTGTCCGAAAGATAGCTTTCCTTTACCAGACATTTCACAAATGGTTGAATCAGCAGAAGGAAATGAAAGGATATCTTCTCTTGACGGATACAAAGGCTACAATCGAATTCCCCTCGCTGAGGAACACCAAGAGCATACTTCTTTTTTCTCTCCAAGAGGATTATACTGTTATACAAAAATACCATTTGGTATGCGAAATGCTGGAGCAACATACCAAAGGATGGTAGAAAAGGTGTTCGCGAAGTGGATACATAGAACACTAGAGGTATATGTGGATAACATGTTAATAAAAAGTAAAGAAGCAAAAGACCACATGCAGGATTTGAGGGAAATTTTTGAAAAAATGAGGCATTTCAACATCAAAGTAAACCCAGAAAAATGTACCTTTGGAGTTGCATCAGGAAAAAATTTAGGTTACATTGTATCAAATAAAGGAATACAAGTTGACCCAGAGAAAGTACAAGCAATTCGCGATATGCCAACACCAGCGACGGTAAAAGATGTACAGAAGTTAAATGGACTCTTAGCTTCGCTAGGAAGATTCATCTCGTGGTCATCCGATAAATGTAAACATTTTTTCAACATACTCAAAAAAGGAGCGAAATTTAGATGGACAGATGAATGTGAAAAGGCTTTACAAGGAATAAAAGAACATCTAATGGATATATCAATTTTACAAAAATCAGAACCAATGGAGGAATTGTTAATCTATCTTGCGACAACCTCGCATGCATTAAGCGCAGTATTATTGTGAATGGACGCAGGAGTGGAAAATCCAATCTATTACATCAGAAAAACCTCCAATGCCGCGGAAAGGAATTATTCAAAAATTGAAAAACTAATTTTGGCATTAGTTTATGCAACATTTAAACTTCGCATATATTTTCAGGCGCACACAATTAAGGTGATGACAAGAATACCAATTGATTCGGTAATGAAAAATTCAAAAAGGTCAGGTAGAGTTGAGAGATGGAATGCTCAAGTAAGTCATTGCAAAATCAAATATGAAATACTATCTTCACCAAAATCACAAGTTGTCGCAGACTTTTTAGCAGAATTTCCTTTGGAAGATGGTGAAGCAGTGGAAGAAATGATGGATATAGAAGAAGAACATGGAAATCCAAGGTATCTATTAACTGAGCCAAACAGGTGGGAAATATTGGTAGATGGATCATCAAATGGGGAAGGTAATGGAGTTGGAATTGTTTTGATTTCGCCAGAAGGAAACAAAATGGCTTTTTCTTTCAGATTGGAGTTTGCATCCACCAACAATGAAACAGAATATGAATCTATAATACATGCTCTGCAGTTCGCAATAGAAATGAAATTGGAAAATGTGAGAATTACCAGTGATTCACAATTAGCTATCCCCCAAATAAAAGAAGAATATACTACAAATGAACCATCTTTGAAAAAATACAAGAAACTTGTTGAAGAGTTGTCGAAGAAGATACCAAAAATAAAATGGAGACATATATCGAGAAGAGACAACAGACTCGCAGATGCTTTTGCTTTTATATCAAGTATGATGACGGATCCAGCTGCGAGATGCATAAAAATACAGACACTTCTATCGCCATCAATCAATAAAGAGAAGGAGAAAGAGGCAGATGTAATGATAATAGAAGACGGAGCAAAAGTTCCTTACATTGAAGACGGGAGAGCAGAGCTTCGGGCATATTTGATGAAAGGAGAAACACCAAGGAATAGATTAGAGGCACACAAATTAAAAATACATGCGACAAATTATGAATTAAGAGATGGGGTACTGTGCCGAAGATCTTTTAACGGACACGACTCGGATGTTTAACACGAAAGGAAGGAGAAGCAGTGTTAAAAATGTTACATAGTGGGGATCTTTGGCAATCACAGCGGTGGAAGATCTTTGGCACATAAGGCGAAAATGCAAGGCTATTATTGGCCATATATGCATGAAGATGCGAAACAAATATCAAGGCGTTGCGAAGATTGTCAAAGGCACGGAAAGAAAATACACGCACCAGGAGCACCATTAACTTCTTCAACAAGTGTATGGCCTTTCGAAAAAATGGGTTTTAGACATTGTGGGACCATTTTTACCAGGAACTAGGAAAAGAAGATATCTGATTGTCGCTACAGACTATTTCACAAAATGGGCAGAAGTAAAAGCGGTACAACACATTCCCGACAAAGATATTTTCACCTTCATATTTGAGAACATCATATGCAGATTTGGAATCCCTGCACAGTTGGTATCTGACAATGGAAAACAGTTTGAGGGACAAAATATAGAACTGTTGCTTAATGCATTTCAGATAAAATGTAGGAAGTCAACTCCTCTATATCCTCAAGCTAACGGACAAGCAGAAGCAACAAATAAAACAATCGCAGATATATTACAGAAGAAATTGGAAGGGCATAATAGAGCATGGTGCGAACAAGTGCATAATGCAGTATGGGCTTACAATACAACCAGGCGAGAAGCTACGGGAATGATATGTATTGATCTCTGTACCTTGGTGACTATTATTATAGAGGCCGAATTCAGAATAATAATAGACGAGAAACTTAGAAAACATAACACAAGTAGTAATTCGAAGAAAATATCTTCTCTTAGATTATGAACAAGAAAACGATTACAATTCTCTCTTTGTTACGCTCAAAATCTCTCTAAACAGTGGATGAACCTTAAACTGTTTTGCTAAGCTTGCTTTTACAACAATTAATATTGCCTCACAAAATTTTCTTTAGGTGTGTCTGTATTACAGACCACACTCTAGATCTAAGTGTGTATGTATCACAAACCACACGCTAGATGTCTTAGCTATGAGCTAAACATCTCTATTTATAGCTTTAATGGTTTCCCAAAAAACCTTCTAGGAATTTATTTCCTTATCAAGGAGTAATTCCTTCTCTAGGTATATTTCCTTATCTAGGAATATTACCTTGTCTAAGAATATTCCTTATCTATGAATAATTCCTTTTCTAAGTATATATTTCCATATCTAGAAATATTACCTTGTCTAGGAAATATTCCTTTTCTAGGTATATTTCCTTATCTAGGAATATTACCTTGTCTAAGAATATTTCCTTATCTAAGAATACCGCCTAAAAATCAGTATTCCTTCCCAAAGTAGAAATCTATCCTCAATCCGTCTTGAGGATCACTAGTTCCCGGAGAGATGAAGATACACATGTATCAGGGAATGTCACCTTTCTGTTTAACATATGGGGTTGAAGCTGTACTTCCAACATAAGTTATTATTCCAACAACAAAGAAAGAAGATTGGGAGAAAAATCTTAGTGCGGGTAATATTTTAATCAAACTAGATGAATTAGAAGAAAAAAGAGAAAGAGCATTACAGCATATGGAGAATTACCAGCGAAGATTAGCCAGAGAATATCACAAACGTGTTAAGACACGCGAATTTCAACCAGGTGATTTGGTATTGAGAGAAACACCCGGTATATCAAATGAGAAAGTGGTGGCAAGCTTGCGAAAAAATAGGACGGACCTTATATCATTAAGGAGATAGTTGGAACAGGGGAATATAGATTGATGGATCCTAAAGGCAAAGATGTAGGCCACAGATTGGATAGACCATGGAATAGATTATACTTGAAAAAATAACCCGTAGAATATTGTGGGAAAAGATCTCATATAATGGAAGCGAAAGGAATTTATATGAAAATTTTGCGAAAGAATCATTGCGAGATTTCACAAAATAAAGAAAGGGCATGCGATAATAAAAAATCAATGACATATCAGAAAGGGGCAAACCTGCTATGGCGTACACCCTAGTAAGCGAAATCAAAATTTCACAAGAGGCAAATGTAAGACCTAAAGTACGTCATAAAATGGGGTACCTGTTAAACATGGATCAGGGAAAAGGTTACACCGCCCCTGGAACCTAGGTGATGGAGAATTGGGGTCAATAAAGCCTATCCAGGAGAGGTACCTTGGATTTCCATATATATATATATATATATTAACAGTTGGGTGACCGAGGGTTTCTCCTAAGGAGTCAGCATATGATCAAGGCGTCGAGGTACACGGTTGAGCCAAGAGTGCCTGGGACATTTGAAGTGTCTCGGCCATTCTTGGAAAGTCTTGGCGTATGCTGCACTCGACCCGAAGAAAATTCCACTTAGGGTGCAGTCTCGTAACCATAAGCCCTATAGGCAAAAGGGATAAGAGGCTGCGAAAACAAGCGGTTGTTGTTAAGACCAGGATAGGGGAGCTAGCCTTGTATGCGGTAAGTACGCCTCCTTGAAGGGGCAACCAGGGGAGATGATAAGGGTGACACCCTCCATTAGGGAGCTGATAAGTGTCTTAAGACGCAAATGTCATGAGGCTTTATTTTCGCAAGAAAATTTAGGCTTGTCATATTTGTGCGACAATCCTGAAGAGTCAATAATACAAAAAATAAAGATAAGACGAGATCAATGGGTCAGTACATGAAAATGTAAGGACTTCCTACGATTTCTTCACAAGACGGCAATGTCATGGGGCTTTATTCTCTTAAGAATTTTTAGGCCTGTCATATTGTTGCAACAAAATTATCCTGCAGAGGCAACAATACTAAAAAAAATGTTAAGGCAAGATCAATGGGTCATTACATGAATGTGTAAATACGTCATGCGATTTTGTCGCAATGACAACAGGTGGCACAATAAGACCTTTAACTAGGAAGGCAAACTAAGACCACATGATTCAATAAGAGATTTATAAAAGTAAATTATCATTTATGCGGGTCACCCACCGAAAGAAAGTTAATGAGAGGCAATATGGGAATCAGGAATCATTCAACAATGGACATTATCTTTCTCGCAAATAAACACAATAGCAAAGAAAGAAGTGCACCTCAGAGAGGACTGAAATATATCATATGCAAGAAGTTATACAAGTGAAGAGTTTCAAAGAAATAAAATTACAAAAGAAGTTCAACTCTCAACATCAATTTTTTTTCGCAAGAAGGAGATAATGGACATTCTTCATTAACTTTATCACTCTCGCTAGCTTTTTTCAGCTTCCCCAGCTCTTCCATCACTTTGATTTGTCTTATCACTTGGAGGAATTTCTTCTTCATTTGCGACATCTTCGCAACTTTCATAATAATAGTCACTGTCCGGACTACCAGGGACTTCATCATCACTGAATTCCAAAGGCTCAATGGATACGGGGAGAGAGATTTGGATAATAATATTTCATTCACAATAACTTCAGCTCTAAGATGAACTTGGCGAAGAAGTGCCTTCTGATGATTCCTACTTTGGATATCTTTGGAATACGAGATAATCAAGTCTTCTTTCTGCCCGATCGCGATAACGAGCGAGAGAAGTAGCAAGCAATACATTTTCTTTGCGAACCTTGGCATAGCTAGATTCCAAAGTAGAAAGAGAGGAGCGAAGATCTTTCTCAGATTCTGCAAAAACAAAGAACAAACAAAATTATTCAGGTGAAGGATTCGCAAAGAAGATATCATAAGAAGACTTGACAAAGAAAAATTGGATGAGGCAGTCAAATTTTATGACTACCTTCCTTTTACGAGATAAGATGTTGGGTTAAAGCCAAGCAACTATTCTCCAATTGGTCCATGGCATTGTCAAACTTATCTCCCACCAAACCTTTCAGTCGCAAACTCTTTTCATTAGAAATGAATAAAGTGTTTTCTTTCGCAAGAGAAGAATAGGACTCTTCTAGATTGGAGTATTGATCCTTGAGTTGCTTTGCCTTTACACTTAAAGATATTCTACTTTGGATAAGTTTATCCTTCTCGATAGAGAGATATTTTAATTCGCTTCTCAACGAACAAAGAGATTGTTTATGCTTATTACATACTTTCTGACAAATAGTAAGTTGTTGTGAAGATATCGCCACCTTATTGGAAAGCATTCGCTTCTCTTGAGATAGGGTTTCATTCTCATCTGATAAAGTTTCTAACCCCAAATTAGCTTTAGTCAAAGAGTAAGAGAGGCGAGACAATTCATTACTTAATAAGTTTAGCTTCTGAACTAATTGATTATTCTTCTTGGTAAGATTATCTACTTGATCAACAGAATATGTATGAAGATTATCTAATTGATTATACTGATCCATCCAAGCATCCCTATCCATGCGAACTTCTTCAGCAATGGACTCAATGTGATATATCTCTATTTTTCGTTTCTGGTTTAAAGCTTAAAGAGCGGACGAGGATCAAAAAAAAAAAAGTTATACCTTTTAATTCCTCATTCTTCTTGCGAAGATTGTCACGATCCAGCGAAACATTCTGAAGCTTTTGATTCTCGAAGTGGAGAGTGTCACATTTCAAGGTCATGACTTGGAGGTTATTTTTCAAAGCTTCAATTTCCCTCTATAAGGATGCTCGCGAAGTCATTATGTCAGAACCAAAATATTTACCTAAAATCTCGCAGACGCTAGATTTGATAGGATCAACGGAAGCTTTCTTGACATCATCCAGAATATCTGACAGAACCCTGAAAGCAGTATCTATTGCTTCCAAATTCTCAGTAATAAAATGGAGAGATTCGGATGAAGAATTGGTGATGACAGAAGAAGGGAGAGTTGGATTGTCTTTTGGAGAAGATATATCACCTAAAGATGAAATTTGGTGAAGGTTAATGACCAGGGTTGAGGCAATGTCAGTAGAAGAGACATTGACAGTAGAAGAAGAAAAGGGTTCATTCGTAACAAGATTATCGCGAGGAACTTCATTTATAGAAGGGTTAGCTACAGGGGAGAAGTCTGTGGCGATGTTTTCGCGAATAAGAAGTGGGGAAGTAACTTGCGAAGATATCGCAGGAGATGTCGAAATCTTAAACGGAGGAAACGAAACAGAAGTCTCAACGTTTTTAGAATGGCGAGGTTTTTTGGGGGGGATTATCGATATTTTCATCACCCTGCGAATCACAAGTTAAATAAGAAACAGAGGCAACAATATTGTTATTAAAAAATAAGTGTTTCTTAATACCTTGCTATTCACAGGCTTTCTTTTGGTTACAACAACTTTCGGTTGCGAGCCTTTCGGTGCATTAGGGTTCAGGATTGTAAACTTGGTGGTGGATTTGTTCTTGCTGAAATAGAAACAGCATGGGGGTTGTTCAAGGAGGAACAACAACAGATAAAACGATTTCAATAGAAAAGATTAATCACAAAAAGATCAACTTCAACGAAATTAGACAAACCTTGATGGCTCCATAGAAAAAGTAGCAGAGAAACAAGAGCAGGAAGATGGAGAAAATTCGTAGAACGATGAACAACAATAAAAAGTTGCAGACGATAAAGGAAATCACGAAGAAGAGAGAAATGAGGAAGACGAAGTAAAAGAAATAAAATATTCTCATGAAAGGA
Source organism: Papaver armeniacum (assembly GCA_023531295.1). Lineage (NCBI taxonomy): Eukaryota > Viridiplantae > Streptophyta > Magnoliopsida > Ranunculales > Papaveraceae > Papaver > Papaver armeniacum. The sequence continues at coordinate 625,034 of JAJJWW010003902.1, forward strand.
CTTCTCCTTAAATAGGCAAGAGGATGGTGACCGGTTAGCATTAAATGTGCCGGTAAAGGAGGGAATATTAAACACGTGTAAGTGGTTATACTTAATTCACGGAATCATGACGGTAGATTGATGGAAAGAAGTGAATAGTTACGGCAACGTGAAAATATTAGTTCTCATGACATTCTCTCCTTCACAGAGAAGACATGAGAAGAGGCAAGATTTAGGATCAGAATATCGTAATATCAATACCTTGCGAAATCTATAAACGACAACATTGCAAAGATATCGCAAACGAATAATATAAATGACGCAATGGATGACGACAGCCAGAACACGAGAAAGATGTGAAGACCTGGCGAGGTTTAGGAGTGTTGCGAGATTGTATATTTGTACACTTGCGATATTTCGCAAATCATTCCCGAAAATAAAGGACAGCTTAGCTGCCATCCATTATGTAATACCCTATATAAAGAGCCGAACAGACCTATTGGTGGGGGGATGTTTTTCGAATGTTGGGAAAGTCATTAAGGGAGAGAAAGTTTAGAGTGATTGTAATTCTTTAGCTCATTTCCTTTTCATCTTGTAAACATTTGAGAATTTAATCAATAAAAACTATAATTGTTCATCTTAAAATGGTTTGATTATATAGATTCTTGTGAGGGGTGTAGTGTAGGATTTCCTGCAACTACAAATACAGTGATACTACCGGTATTGTTTTCATCGGTGATTTCCCTATTCAAGTTGAGGATTTCAGATGATACCCATATTTTGTTAATATTACATTCCTAATTAAAGTTTGTTAGATTAAATGCTAGATTGTTTTGTTTGGAGGATAAAGTGCTCCAAGTAGCAATTTCAAAAAACCTAATTTGGTCATCTTTGATCTTGAATCTTCTTTCTATCTGCTCAGCATGAATTCTTCTAGTTAGCTTTATTAGGTTGCAGGAATCCGATTCAATCTCCATTCTGCTTCCTAGTTCAGCACTCCATTTGAAAGCTTCCGGAGCAGCTAGTTGGTGGATCTCTAGAATGCTCCCTTGCTGGTTCCCCCAACCTCTGGCTCCAATGCAAGTTCCTGTGTAATTGAAGATCATCAGAGCTATTCCATAAGAATTCATGTTAGTATTAAATACTACTGCCATGTTTAATTTTATAGTAAATAGTGGTGGAGGTATCCAAGATAATCCTGAATTCAATGATTTGTTCTTCAACATCCTTCTTTGAGTAGTAAATATGCATAAATTTTTTTTTGTGATTTGCTGAAGATAGCTTGTCTAGTATGAATGAAATATGTTATTTCCTTGGCAATATTGGCAACACTTTTTTTGGTTCCTTTGAAATTGATGTTGCATCTTTCTTTCCATACATGCCACAACACAGTAATAGCTAGGATTACCCATTTTGAGTTAGTGTTATTTTTTTCTAACATATGAGATAACCAGATATGAAAATCCTGAAATTGTTTATAGATTGTTATAGCATATACTTTTAATTCATGCCATACTTGCAAAATTAAAGGGCAATGCATAAATAAATGAGTTAGAGACTCCCTTTGGCAATTGCAGATTTTGCAAGTATCTTCACTATAGTATAGTATTTATCCAATCTTTTCTCCTATAGGAAAATGTTGTGGGCAGCTTTCCAAATAAATAGTTTTATGGATTGGCTAGTATCTAGCTTCCATATTTCTTGCCAATTTTTGTTGTTGCTGATATTTGTTCCCTTTTCACTTGTAAGCTCTTTGTATAAAGAGTTTACAGTGAATTTCCCATCTTTTGTGAGAGGCCAGATGACTCTGTCCTCCTAGTTGGGATGAATAGATATCTTTTTGATATTACAAATAGTTTCATTAGTGAAAATTTCCTTAAGAAGCTCCTCATCCCGCTGGTTTTGGTTTAGGATCAAATCCTTCACTTTTTGGACATTTATGGGGCAGTTTGAGGGTCTAGTAAGTGGAGCCTTTTGATTTGGTATCCACTTATCCTCCCAAACCTTTATTTGTTTTACATTCCCAATTTCCCATGTACCATAGTTTTGAATATTCTCAATTCCAGAGAGTATTCCCTTCCATATCCAAGAGTCAGTTGGCTTAGGTTTTGTGGAGATATGCATTATATCCTCCTCAGAGTAGTATTTTTCTTGCATAACCCGATCTCCTAGAAGTCGGGTTGTTCCCATCATTCTCCAACCCATGTTGGTAATGATGGCTTTGTTGAATTTTCTTAAGTTCGGGAAACCTAAACCTCCTTTATCTTTATCCTTGCAAAGGGCTATCCAAGCTTTTGGATATATTCCTTTGTTTTTTCCTTCATCTTTACCCTAGAAGAAGTCCCTTTGGATTTTATTCATTTCTTAAATAGTGGTTTTAGGAATTTTGAAAGTACTCATCTGATAGTTAGCCATTGTTGAGGTAACATGTTTTATCATTACCATTTTTCCTGAGGGGTTTATGGTTTTGCCTTTCCAGTCTGCCATTATCTCTCTGAAAATATCTAAGATAAGATGAAAAGCTGTAACTTTAGATTTATTAGTAAAAAGAGGGGAGCCAAGATATTTATCAGTTAATGATATTGGAGCAATGCCCATCATAACAATAATATCCTAAATCTTATCTGGTTGAGTATTTTTACTATGAAAGATGCCAGACTTGCTGAGGTTGATCATTTACCCTGAACATTTACCAAAGTCTTCTAGAATAGTGTGGATGTTTTGAGCTTCCTCCTCACTAGCTTTACAAAATATGATGCAGTCATCTGCAAATAACATATGACTAAATGGTGGAGATTTCTTAACAATCTTAATTCCATGTAGTGTACCATTTAACTCAGCATGCGTAAGAGTTCTAGAAAGAATATCCATACATATTATAAAGAGATAGGGGGACAGGGTATCACCTTGTTTTAACCCTTTGGATGGTTTGAAGAATTCACAAGGTACTCCATTCAGAAGGATAGCCAGTGTAGTGGTGGAGATGCATTGACTTATGAGATCACACCATTTACTAGAAAAACCCATTTTCTTTAAGATAGCTATTAGGAAATTCCATTCTACTCTGTCAAAAGCCTTTGACATATATATTTTAAGACCCATCCAACCTTGATTGTCCCTTCTAACCCTCATGTTGTGAATTATTTCACGAGCTACCATAGTGTTATCATTTATTTGTCTTCCTGGGATGAAGGCAGACTGATAAGGAGATATAATTTTACTTAGTATAGGTTTCAATCTTTTTGCTAAATTTTTTGAGATGATCTTATAAGTAGTATTGCACGGGGATACAGTCCAAGTCCAGGGGAAACTGGAAATTGGACCTTTGGGATAAGAGATATGAGTGTAGAATTCATTTCTTTCAGGAGGTACCCGTTTGAAAAGAAACTTTGCACCATCTTGATTATATCAGGTCTTGTGGTTTCCCAATTATCTTAAAAGAACTTTGGTGGGAAACCATTTGGACCGCAGTGCTTTATTTCCTTCCATCTCAAATAGGGTACATTTTATCTCCTGAGGAGAAGGTATTTCCAAAAGCTTAATGTTATCAGTATCACTGATAACTTCAGGTATTAGATTTAGCATATCTATATTTAGAACTAGATTGGAACATGTTGTTATACTTTTGAAGTGATCTGTTAAACATCTAGCAATAGTTGCCCTTTCATTGAGCCAGTTACCATCTTTATTGGTAATAGTATCCACTCTGTTTCTTCTATATCTAGTTCTAGCAGAGTTATGGAAGAAAGAAGTATTTCTATCACAAAGCTTTATAGTTTGATTTATGCTCTTTGTTTTCCAGAAGTCTTATTCTATATCTTTCCATTTGCTCAGAGATGTTTCTAATTCTTTTAGAACTAGTGGTCATCTGTTAATATTCTGGGAGTAATCCTCAATTTTCTTTTTTATGGAAACAATATTGTGTTTTATGTTACCAAACACATTTTTGTTCAATTTCTTCAAGGTATGTATAACATTATTTTGGTTTTTGGCCAGTATAACTAGGTGAACCAACCCGGTTATTATTCCAAGCTTCCAATATTATTATTTTGCATTCTGAATGCTCCATCCAGCCTCCAAAGTATTGGAATGGATAAGCTCCATCTTTCCATCCAGGATTTGTTTTTAGAATTATAGGACTATGATCATATCCCCTTGCAACTAGGTGAAAGATGGTGGATAAAGGGAATAAATCTATCCATTCATCATTGCATGAGGCCTCTGTCAAGTCTTTCTTCTACTCTACCATTATCTAATCTTTGGCTACACCAGGTGAAAGGATAACCAGTAAATCCTAGATACTGGAGCTGCATGTTAGATATAATATCATTGAACATCTCACCTTCATTTCTATCAAAAGGGTGTCCACCCTTTTTTCTTATCTATTTAAGACCACATTGAAATCCCCCATAATTATCCAGGGAATGTTCATGTTTTCAGACATAGTAACTAACTTTTTCCATGAATCCTTTTTGTTTGTATAAGGACTTCCATAGAAAGCAGTAAACATATACATCTTTGAAGTAATTATGTCAGTAACAAGAGCATTTATGATATTGTGCTCATGACTATTTATAGACAACTTAATGTTGTTTTTCCAAATCAATACCATTCCTCCTACTTGTCCTCTTGGTGGGACAAGCCAATAGTTTTGGATATTTAGTTTTCCAAGAAACATTCTATTGTTTTGTTTCCATAAGGCATAGTATGTCCGGATTGTCAAAATCCAGTATAACTTTCAGGTAATCCTGTGTTTTTTTCTGTCCTGGGCCAAATTCCAAGATAGGATAATAAAAAATTCCCAGAAATATGATATTTTAGGGTAGTTAATAACTTCCTGGTATTGCATTATTAGACTTAACTTGGAAATCATCAACTTAGGAAAGTAAACAACATAAGCATGCAGTGTTACCTTGAGCTGGTTTAAGATAAAGATATAGTTTAGGATTACCTTCTAGTAGCAATGTTGATCCATGGGTTTGGGCTTTACAGTTTAGGGTCCATCATCCTTATCTCCCTACCTTGAGTTGTAGCTTTGTCATCAGATGCAACAATCCAATCTGTACTTCCCATTTTCTTCTTAGCACTATTAGGATTCGTTTCTCTGTTACCATGTTCTTCAAATCTACTCATAAGATTTGTTGGTTCATTGATCATGCTATCCTCAACATTATGATGAACTGGTTCTTGGTTAGGTAGTTTGATGTGTTCGAATCCAGGGGTATTGAAGATTGAGATGTTTTGATATTGCTATTGTTTTCTCTAGCAGCCTTCTTCATGGAGTTTGTTTTTGCGAATTTTCTATTTGGTTTCCTGGCTCCATTTCCTTCTTGAGAGTTTGCTCCTATGTTGAACATGACCTCTCTTTCACTTTCAACATAGTGTCTTTTGTTGGGTAAGTTGAGAAAAGGGTCAGTGGTATCAGCAGGTTTGATATTGTCCATGATGTTTGTAGCGCCCCCTAAGCTAGCAGCTGACTAATCCAAGAGATTAACTAAATAAAGAGGCACTAAGAATCTAAATCATTTACTTAAATATTCAATTTAGAAATCTGCTACAAAACTTAACCCAAAACTATCCCCGCTCAGAAATATATATACAAATACTCCTCTCAAGTGATACATATACAATAGTCATTTGGTTTGCGAATACAATATACAACGTAATAAACATAACAAAAGACTCAACGCCACAAAGCTTCCGCTGCGCAACTCCGATCTGTCTCTGAAACTGAAAGTGGGAAAGGGTGAGCACATCATCCCTAAAAGGGGTGCCCCATAGGAATAACAACTAGCTTTCAAGTAATCATTAATATGATTCGAAGACAATGCATGTTTTATCGAAAGTCGTTAATACAAGGAAAGACAATAAAACATAATGTAGAAACTTCTTCAAAGACATTCACAAATAACAAGTAAACATCCATGTATGAGATGTGTGTTGCCGCACATAAGGGAAGAGTAATATTGATGCCAATTCCACAGGAATAGGTAATCTTTTGCGGTGTATCGTCTCTAGCCATAAAATACCGTATATATATATATATATATATATATTGCAAATGTATCGCCCTAAGCCGTGTAATATTGCGGTGTATCGCCCTAGCCATAAAATACTGATATTGTGTCGGCACACATCTCATATCACACAAATATATGCATGAATTTCACAACGCCAAGATTGATTTGTAAAACAATAATGAATACAACAGAGTTCGTTATTGATTCCCACCTCTTTTGATGACAAGCCTCGCATACCTTGAGATCCACGATCCACTGGTTCATCCTTTGAATCGATAGTCGTTAATAAAGACGAACTGTTAATCATACAAGAACTCTAAGAGTTTAGCCAAAAGGCTCACACAAGAATCATAGCACATTTTCATACAAATCTCTAGTTATAGATTAAGTGAACTATCTAATGGTTCTAAGCCCATTTATTGTTCTACACTTCTTTATTATTTATCTTTAGCACATCTAAAGGTTTAGTAATTCATTTAGGTAGAATATATAGTCCAATTGATAATTCTAAAGAGTATCTACAACTTTGTAGAAGGAACCGAAAGCTAATTCGGGCCGTAAAGGGTCCAAACATCAACTTAGGATAACTATTCCTAAGCCCAAGATTTACTAAACAAGCCCATTAACCTAAGGCCCGGTCCATTTATGTCATCTAACGGTCGAAGACGGTCACATGGTTTAACTAATAGTCAACGTCCAAATAAGGTCAAAACCCGTGGTCAAAGTACGGTCAACGAGTCAAACAAATCGATCTGGGTCAACTCGGTCATCAAGACTGATTCGGGTGAGTCACGGTTCACATTTTACTTACCAATTTGGATTAACGAGTCACCTAAGCGTAATGATTAGGGCGCGAATCAATGGAATCGGCCTTTGATACCAATAGAACACACTAGTTCAACAAGAAAACTCTCTATTGTTGGTTTCACTAATTCGATTCTATCCAATTTGATCATTACATAAATATTCACTCTAATGTAAATCTAGAATTCACAATACAATTCTAATTAAGATTTACCCAATCGCAGCACTAAGCCACACTCTTTCTATATTCATCTCATTTCGGTTCAATCATCATCCCTCTCAACATTCAAATCCTCTGCAATCCATCACAGGGAAGACTAACATTCAGCCAGAGCACATCTTCTCAATGTCAGTTGCAGTCCAACACTGCTCTACACCACACCATCTAACTAAGTTGTAGAAACATTAATACTTCACTAACAACACATAATTCACATATTACAATCGATCCTGCAACATCACTTCATTACGAAACCATATACAACAATCCATTTCTAGTCCATCCAACACCATAACCAATTCTTGAGTCTTGCATTGGTTCTTGTCTTCTCGATAATGAGACTCTTATCGGCGGTCCTAATCTCAACAACACCCCTTCTCCAGTCTCTTAACAACACAACAATGAGACTCACTCCCTTTCATAGCTCAACCAACCGCAACTTCTTGCGCACACCGATTCACACCACCAACAACCTTTAGTTACACTTGCATGTAATTCTGCTCAAACATCACCATAACTCAGCCATCAAGCAACACAACACTACCACGGGCAGCCCACCTGCCTTATCTAACTCGTATTCGAGAAATCCATCGAAACCAAGTAACTTCTTCTCAACCAATCTTCTTCTTACTCAAATCAAACTTAAAACCACCTTAACAAACTCTAAGAATCAACTTAACCTTGGTCCACAACTCTCTGAGGTCCATTCCACACCCATCTCAAACATTAATTCAGGATATCAACTACCTAAACTCAATCGAGAAGATTAAAGAACTTCACTAATCAAATCAAAACAACAATTACCTCAAGAAGATTCCACCCATGCAATTGAATTCAGTTCTACTTTGCTTTGAATCCATCCAGCAAATCTTCTCAAAACTATCATGAACCCCACATGTTCTGTTCAATTAACCATATACAATCTTCATCACTCTTATCCATTCTCAGTAAAATCTTGAATCCAAGCCTCTACAATTCAGTTCGTTCATCGCCATCGGTTCTCAACTAAACCCTAATTCAATTCCTAAATATTCATTTCTCTAATTCAAACTCAAACTTCAATCAAACTCTTCAAAACTATCAAACCCAACTTCATCTTCTGGTTCTTCTATGAACTTCTTATGAAACCCTAGTTCTCAATTTGGGGAAGAATAGAACATAATCCTAATTCATCGATTCTTCATCAACAACAGCTACAACTGATAAATCAACATAAACCCATCTCTAATCTGCCACTCGAACCTTCAATTTCATCTTCTCAGAGTTTAATCTCATGAAAACCATAAATTGAATTTCAATTTAATTTACAGAAACCCCAGCCCTTTGATTATTCGTTTCATGTTCAAACAACTTCACATCATCAATACAACACCAACCCATTTGATCTTCATCTATTATCAACTAGAAATCATCATCAATTATTCTACACAAGACCGACCTCAAATCCAGAAACCCTAATTTCTTGATTTCTCGATTCAACTTCCTCCTACACTCAAACAGTAACAACACCACCACCATCAACTACTCCATGATATTATCCACCTCCTATTGATCATCAAACCTCCACTCGAACTCTCAATCACTCGCAGAAAAGAAAGAACAGGGAAGAAAGAAACAAAAGAGAGGGAAGAAGAAAGAAGAAGAGTGAGGAAGAAAAAATAATAGAGATCGAGTTTATCTTCTCGATCTGAAGATAAGGCCGACCAAAAAGCTAAAGACACCCGACCAAAGGCATATCTTCGGTGCCCACAAAAGATAACTCGGCTGCCTTGACAAGTATTGAGTGTGAAATGACCATTTTACTGTCATATCCCTTGGTCTATGTTCTTAGGGGTAGCCCTTATATAGGTGCCTTTAGTTAATTGTGTGTTTCACATATTTCTTTACTTTTGATTAACCGTGTACTTCACACGAGTTATTTTGAGTCCTCGTTATTAATTCTGGTTTTTGTAACCCAAAAAAACTAAGAAAATTATTATTGAAATTATTCTTCAGCCTCCTTGAGGTTTTTCTCTGAATTTTTGCAGTGTAGATCCTGTAAGGTTCGTCTGTTTTATCAATTGTAGTGTAGATCACTACAAGTGGTATCAGCTTAGGTCTTTCCTTGGCAGTTCTCATGGAAGAGGGTACTAGGTTACAAAAGTTGGACGAAGCAACCAAAACGTTGGGTCTGGAATTGCAAGAATTACGTGATGAAGTGAAGTCGCTCCGATCTGTTAAAGCTGATGTGCAGACAATGAAAACAGATGTGGGTAATCAATTTAAACTTCTTCAATCTTTAGATAAGAAGTTTCAATTGCTTCTCGATCGTCAAGTTTTCTCTCAAGATGATGATAATACTACTCCTTGGGAAGATGGTGATCTTCATACTCGCAACACCTTTCAGGGTTCTCATTCGATTCCTCAGCAACGAATCATTCAGAATCATCAGTTGGGTGAAGGTCAGTTTTCCAATTACAGACCTAAAGTGGACTTTCCACGATTTGATGGCACTAACCCTCGAGCTTGGATACGCAAATGTAAGAAGTACTTCTTTCTACTCCAAATGAATGATGAGCAGAAGGTGCATATGGAAACCCTGTACTTGGATGGCAAAGTAGACGTTTGGTTCCAAGACTACCAAATAGGTAAGGGTATTCTGTACTGGGAAGACTTCATTATTGATGTTTGTACTCGGTTTCAGGAATTAGGACATGATAACGTAGTAGGGGAATTTAATAAATCAGACCAAACAACTACTGTTTTGGACTATCAGGAAAAATTTGAAGAGTTGAAAGCTCTAATGTTAGCTAAGAACCATTCTCTAAATGAAGATTATTTCATCCATAGTTTCGTTAGTGGCCTTAAGGAAGACATTTGATTGGTAGTGCAAATGTTTACACCTTCTACATTATAGCAAGCCATCTTTCTAGCTAGGCGGCAGAGTGTATCATGGACAGGTGGCCAGGTATCAACCAAAATTTGTTAACATGATTTCCTTCGAGGGTAAACCATTAGCAGTTTCTAGCAAACCTTCACATGTGGTTCAGTGGTTACTACACCAACCGTTACTAGTCCCTCTACAAGTCCTAAAATTCAAACCGTTAAAAAAACTTACTTACGTTTGAAATGCGAGAAAAAAGGGAAAAGGACTATGCTACAATTGTGATCAGCTATATACCAAGGGCCATAACGTAATAAGCAAACGAGTTGTACATGATAGATGTCGATGAAGATGAAGAAACACATTCTACTGAAGTGGGGAGACGGTTCTAGTCCACCAATTGTAGCGTTGGAAGAGGATATGGAGATCTCAGTACATTCTTTGGGTGGCAACATATCTCCTACCACTATCAAGATTAAAGGCTTAGTCAAGAAGCAGGGCCTTACCATCTTGATTGACAGCGACAATACCCATAGCTTGTTGGACCCCGCTTTGCTAAGAAGAGTGGTAGTGTGATCACTCCTACTCCAACTCTACAAGTGACGTTGTTGATGGCAACAAACCTTTCGATCCGAGCAAAATGTCGTAGTTTAGTTGGAATACGAGGAGTTCATACCTTTTCTCATGATTTACATCTATTGGAATTGGGTGGGTGTGATATGGTACTTGGCGTGGATTGGATGCGTGAACGGAGTCCCATGGTTTTTGACTTCAAGAAGCTGACGATTAAATTCCAACACCATGGGAGGGAGATTGAATTGGTAGGGCATAAAGAGGAAGCTGTACTCTCTCAAATGTCTGGTACTATGCTACGCAGGCTACTTAAGAAAGGAAAAAAAGGTTTTATTAGGCAGTTTTTTTCCTTGTCTGCTCCTACACAACCAGATGTCATCGCACCACCAATTGCTGCAGTTTGGGATAACTTTACCTCCATTTTTCAGACTCCAACATCACTTCCTCCGGAGAGAGCTCATGATCACCATATCCACCTCACTCCAACTGCTACTCCTCCCAATCTACGTCCTTACAGGGTGCCTCATGTTCAAAAAGGGGTGATTGAGAAGCTGGTGCAGGAAATGTTGAAGGATGGGGTCATACAGCCGAGTCACATCCCTTTCTCTTCTCCAGTCATCTTGGTCAAAAAGAAGGACGGCGAATAGAGATTATGTGTCGACTATCGCCAGCTAAATGCCATCACGGTTAAAGATAAGTACCCCATTCCAATTATAGACGAATTGCTTCTTTGAATTAGCTGGTTCTCTTGTTTCACAAAGCTAGATCTTCGTCTTTGGCTATCACAGATTCGGGTTCACATTGATGATATCCCAAAAGCTGCCCCAAACGCATCACGGACACTTTGAGTTTAGAGTAATGCCCTTTGGGCTTACTAATGCTCCTGCCACATTTCGCCGCTAATGAATGATGTTCTTCGACCCTATCTTAGTGCAATTCATTTTAGTCTTTTTTGAGGACATTCTAGTGTATAGTCCCGACATGGATTCACATTGTAAGCATCCGCATATAGCATTTCTCTCTCCTGAGTAAAACATTCATTGTATGTTAAACGTACCAAGTGTTCCTTTTGGCCAACCTCAGATAGAATACTTAGGCCATATAATAAGCAAGGATGGGGTTGCAGCTGACCCTGCCAAAATAGAATGCATGGTGAATGGCCTAGATCCACTACTCTTAAGGGGTTACGTGGGTTTCTTGGTGACAGTTATTACCGCAAGTTTTTAAGGGCTATGGATGATTTGTCATCCACTTACCCAGTTACTCAAGAAGGGTAGTTTTTCTTGGAATGCTGCCGCTGAAGAAGCTTTTGAGCAACTAAAGAAGGTGGTTACTTCTACTCCAGTCCTTGTTTCGAGGATTTCACTAAGGAATTTGAATTGGAGACGAGATGCTAGTGATTGTGGTGCGGTGCGGTTTTGATGCAAGAACGTCAACCTATTGCATACTTTAGTAAAGGGATGGGCGTCAGATATAAAGCTATGTCTACATACGAAAAGGAGTTGTTAGGTATTGTGCTGGCCGTCATCAAATGGAGATCCTTTTTACTCGGTGCTCATTTCAAAATCTTTACGGACCATCAAAGTATCAAATACTTTTTGGAACAAGATCTTCGTACCGTCCTTCAGCAGAAATGGCTTACCAAATTACTGGGCTATGACCATACATTGTACTATAAGAAGGGGTCTGAGAACCGTGTGGCTGATGCGTTATCAAGAGTTCACTGCTCCTCCTTATCGGCAACTCAACCCAAATGGATGGAAACAGTTATAGCTAGTTACACAGATGACCCTATTGCCTCTGTTTGGATACCTAAACTTCTTGTATCTCCAGTCAACCCTGATGGTTATTCTTATACTAATGGGCTTCTCAAGTTGCATGACAGGATCTATATTGGCCAAACGGGTGATGCTCGCCAACACATTTTGACCGTTGTACATTCTTCCGCCATTGGTGGCCATTCGGGAATGCAAGCTAGTTACCAGAGGGTAAAATCATACTTCCAATGTCACGGCCTCAAGAAGGATTTGATGTTATTCATTAAGCAACTGCGACATCTCACAAATGACATAAGGTGGAACATCAATTTCTCGGGTTTGCTCCAACCTTTGCCTATACCCGATCGAGGCTTGGAAACATCCGAGTATGGATTTCATCTGGGACTTCCCAAATCCGAGGGCAGGGAGGTAATTTTGGTTATCGTTGATCGTTTTATGAAGTATTCTCATTTTATAGCTCTAAGCCATCCTTATACGACTCGGTCAATGGCCAAAGTATTCCTTAACACTATTTTTAAGTTGCACGACTTACAGCCCAACAATTGTTTCGGACAGAGATGCGATTTTCTTGAGTGGGTTTTGGCGGGAATTGTTCAAAGCTATAGGTACTTCATTCCATCTGATCACAGCGTATCACCCTCAGACGGATGGTCAAACGGAACGTGTGAACGCTTGTTTGGAGTCTTATTTAGATGTATGTGCAGCTACAGGCCTGCTAAATGGGTTTCTTGGTTGGCTCTCGCTAAGTGGTGGTTTAATACCTCTTACCACACCAGCCTTCATATTACGCCATTCCAAGCTCTATCACTGCTACCCTCCACCAGATTTGGGTTACACCCTATGGGTACCATCGCAATGCAGCGGTTGACGATTATCTACACCAATGGGGGATTATGATAGAAGTATTCGATCAGAATCTCCTTGCTTCTCAACACCGTATCAAGCAACAAGCAAATAAGAAAGGGTTGAACGCTCCTTTGTAGTTGGTGATTGGGTGTATTTGCGTCTGCAACCTTATAGAGCAGACTTCATCGATTACGCAAGAATCTTAAACTATCACCAAATTTTTTGGTCATACAAGGTGCTTGAGAGGATTGGTGCTGTCGCTTATAAATAAATGCAATTACCGACTTCTTCACGCATACACCCTGTCTTTCATGTGTCCCAATTAAAAAGAAGCTTGGCGATGGTCGATTCCACAAACTATGCTTCTGTTGTGGATAAAGAAGGCTTATTCAATGTACAACCACTTCAAGTTCTCAACTCCATGGTTATTCTTAAGGGGCGCCACACCATTCCACATGTGCAGATTAGTGGTCTCATGTGGCGAAGGTGATTCTTCGTGGGAGGATACATCGTTCATAAAAGCTAACTTTCCTAAATTCAACCTTGAGGACAAGGTTTAGCTTCAGGAGTGGGCATTGTCATATCCCTTGGTCTATGTTCTTAGGGGAAGCCCTTATATAGGTGCCTTTAGTTAATTGTGTGTTTCACACATTTCTTTACTTTTGAATAACCGTGTACTTCACACGAGTTATTTTGAATCCTCGTTCTTAAGTCTGGTTTTTGTAACCCTAAAAAACTAAGAAAATTATTATTGAAATTATTCTTGACCTCCTTGAGGTTTTCTCGAATTTTTGCGGTGTAGATCTGTAAGGTTCGTCTGTTTTATCAATTGTAGTGTAGATCACTACATTTACCCTCCACATTGTAGTGTAGATTATTCGTTCGAGTAGTCCCTTCCGCGTAACTTTTCGAGATCTATCCGGTGGTACTAATTTAGTCTCTAGATCGTTGTTAGATTAATTCCTATTAATTAACGTCCGTGTTAAACTAATCGAGTTATTAGCGACCAAATCGTCTCTTTACTAGTCTAATAGCGTTGACGTGCTTGAGGGTCCTTATAATGTTTAATTCGGAGTTTGTTTCACTTGTGGCTTGATTCTTCCTCCCAACGAGTTGTCTTCTTACAAGTGAATCCAACTATTTTGAGGATCTTGGAACTTCATTTCTAGTGACTTGGATGGAGGTGTGGTGAGAATCGAGGATGATGATGTGGTGTAATCATCTTGAAGGTTATGTAGCTTTGATGTTTGTTGAGTTTCCATTTTTCCTTTTCCTTGTTTTCTTTTTGCTTCTTTTTCCATGATTTCCTTTTTCTTTTACAAGTAAGAAGACTATGATCGGTATTCTCGAATTTTGACATAGCTTTGAGGTGATAGCATAAGAATATTCAATTCTGGTTTTTATGTTTCCAACATTTGCCCACATGCCTGTTGGCATTTTTTCCTTGACATTGATTAGAACTATTACATCTACATTTTTTTCATCCTCATCTCTTCCATAGGGTTTTTAGTTTGTTGAGAAAGCTCTTTGGTTTTGCAAATTTCATGAGAGCTTCCCATGAAGTTAGCCTTATAGGTACCCTTTTGAGATGAATTCTCATGAGTAAAGCATTAAAGTGAGAAATGATAATTTGATTGGCCCATTTAAGGTGCTTCTTGTAGAATCATAAAGCAACCCAGAGCTATCCAAGGACCTCTAGTAAGGGTGTTGTCTATCATCTTCTGTGTTAACTTTGTTAACTTTGATGATATAGAAGTTGAAACTTTGTGGTATTTGGCCATATTAAAGCCATTAGCTAGATCCCATGTTCTTCCGATGCAATTGGTGAGATCCATGATCAATGGCTTTTTTGGACAAGCAAGTCTTCCCACAAAAGTTATCTTCTAGTCTTTTTTCTCGGTTTCTTAAGAAAAGCTGGATCAATTTCAATACATGGTTCTTCAGTTTCCTGAATCTTAGCCACTTTTTCCATTTTTTCAACTAGATTAGAGATGGTAAGATCTTCTTCTCGAGTACTCATTTGAAAATTAAGCTTGAGAATTTTGTGTTGATATCTATTTGGATGGTGATCAGGGTGGTATTATGTTTGTAGAATTGAGAGGTTTTGTTTTTGGGGAGGTAGTGAGGGTTGTGATTATAGCAAGTAAGACTTTTCTTAGTAGAGGATATATGGTTCCTTCCTTGAGATCCCTCAAAGTGGCAGTGGTTCAAAATGGTTTTCCTTTTCCTACCCACAGGAATGTCTTTGTTTTCTTGCCTTCCTTGGGTGTTTTTGCTAAAGTGGTTAGGTCTGGATATGTTGTAAGAGATAGTGTCATTGTTTTATCTTGTTTTTACATTGGTTACCATGTGATACCGACTATCTGTTTTCAGTATGAGCAGGTTTGTCTTGTTTGCCTAAAGAATAGATATATTCAAATTTCTTGTATCAATCTGCAATTTCCTATGATATGTGCAAACATTTGTGCCATTGTCATGATGTGTTAACATCTGATTTTGTTTGTATATAGGTAAAGAGGAGATATGATCCCTCCTTGTATCATACTTGAGAAACCAAGTTTTTTGTTTTTCTTTATCAAAGTACAAGTGAGGTATTCTTTTGTATATTTTTTCTTCCCTTTTGTTTCATAGTATATCAGAAAATGGAAGTAATTTTGTCTTTGGTACCAGAGATGTGTACTTTCTTGTACCCTTTTGATTGAGACAAATAAACTGATAGTAATAATACTTAACAATCTTTTTTTGTTTGTATTATTTTGAACCAAAGTAAAGTGTGGATAGGATAGTTTCTGTGTTTGTTTCACACTCTTTAGGTGGGTGTAAATAATATTATCAACGGATAAGCAGATGTATTTACTGTATAGTAATTTTGAATACCCGTTTGTATTATTGTTAACAATTAAAAGATTACTGTCAAAACTCCAACGGCTATGATTGTAAGACTTGAAGACTGTCTTTAACCCGAAGAGTGAGACATTGTACCATTGTAAAGTTACCATTGATACAATCCCTGAATGTTTGATCGGAGGAGAAGCTGAGTCAGGTTCACCTGTCCAAAATGGATCTGAGTCAAGTTCTCCTGTCCAATTTGGGCGATTCAGTTCATAATCCACCGTTTTTGTAATTAATGGATACTGAACCATTTTTTGCGTGTGGAGAATGTGTTGAGTAAGATTCTCTGTCTTTGATTTGTATTGATCATGATTCTTTAATGTGACAAAGAATTGATTTTTCTTCCCACCATTAAATTTGGTGATAATAACTATGATAATTAGGAGGGGAATTTCCTTATAAAATAAGAATTGGTAGTTCTCCCAACTTTCAAGTTTTCCAGAATTAGAAAATACACCTTGAGGTAGTTTATGATGTCTCTTAATAACAATCTCAATGGAGGTAATGTTAGCGATAATGACAGCAGTGTACAAATTCTTCCTCCCCCTTCTCCTGAACCTCCCATAGAGATTAGTGATGATGATGAGAGTGTTCAAAGTGATGAGAGCAATATCTATTTTACTGGCCGTCAGTCTGCAAGAGAAGTGAATTCCGGTGAATGGATAAAGCTGGTTGGTCCTTTTTCCTCTGGTTATCAAGTGGCTGCCGTTGGGAGTGCTTTGATTGTGCATTCTGATTTTTGGGTTAGGGGGTCGTTTTTCATCCAACTGTCTCCTTTCAGTCCTAGCGTTTCTCAAGTTGTAGGTGCCTCCACTGTTGATCAAGGTAGAGCTGGTGGTATTTCTGGTTGTGTTGGCAATGGCAACCAGGATGGTAGTTTCCCAGAAGATGATCCCTCTCTTTCTCTTTTTTCTTAGTCGAAAAGGATTGGTGGCAGTAGGGATCGGGTAACTACTGCAGAGAAAGTTCCTCTGGTTATAAAGTGGCTGCCGTTGGGAGTGCTTTGATTGTGCATTCTGATTTTTGGGTTGGGGGGTCATTTTTCATCCAACTGTCTCCTTTCAGTCCTAGCGTTTCTCAAGTTGTAGGTGCCTCCACTGTTGATCAAGGTAGAGCTGGTGGTATTTCTGGTTGTGTTATCAATGGCAACCAGGATGGTAGTTTCCCAGAAGATGATCCCTCTCTTTGTCTTCCTTCTTCGTCGAAAAGGATTGGTGGCAGTAGGGATCGGGTAACTACTGCAGAAAAAGTTGCTTCGAGTCGTGCTGATGCGGTTTATTCCCGTACTCGCAGTAGATCTTCTGCAGAGACCTATGAGAAGAACAAGAAAAACAAGACTCAGGTAGAATAGAAAGTATTCTCCACAGTGGAATGAGCTTATGAAGATGTATCTTTAAATTTATAGTATTTTCCTATTATTTGTAATATGGGTACTTCGTTTGAATGAATGAATGGATCTTGTTAAAATATCCTTTAGACAATGAGTAGGATCAAATAATCGATTTTTTACTAGTGATTTGAGAGCTTGGATAGGTAATCTGAGATATAGCTGTGTGATCATGAGATATCAAAGAATCAAAAGAGCTGTGATCAAAGAGAGCGTGGGAGTTTTGTAGAGAGTTGCAAAGCAATGAATCAGAGAGATAAGAAATTGAATCACACATGAAATCCCATGTTCTTCAGTTCCTCAACTCTAAAGTTAGATTACTTGTCGGTCTGATTACCTATTTGGAAAGCAGGTCAAGAATATCACACGTTACTCTCTAGATGCTTATTTATCGACTTGTTTTGGGGTTTCTGACCCTAAAGATTAGAATTGCTATACGGTACTGAAAGGTTAGACTTGCTATATGGTTAGACTCTAAAGGTTAAGCCTCAGTAATAGGATTCAAAAATTAACACACCTCTTGCACTAGACCTGTAAAATATTAATCCTCTAGTGCTGATGTGTTACATTATTCGGCCGGCCCGACGTGTCGTCAGATTGGCACTACCTGCTGGATCAAATAAAGCGGGCTTCTTTTAGTCCATCTAAACAGTAAACAACCCCACTTTTTTTCCTCTTATCCCAGCCGCTGCGATAAAACCAAAAAAAGAGAGTTAATTAACTTCTTCTCTAATCCCTAATTTTTCCCCGCCGCTCACTCTGTACTAGCAAATCAAATCTGAAGCAAGATTGATTCAGGTGATATTCAAACTCCATCATCCACTTGTAAGTGTTTCTAAAATATGTAATCTGGTTCTAATTTCAAGCCTAAGATTTATGATTCATTTCTTCAAGAATGATTGAATTAGAAAATCATGAAGTTGAAATTATAGATTTTACATCTGAATCTCTAGGTTTTGATGTTCATATCTGTGGTTGTTTTTGTTGTTCATAGATTTTACATCTGAATCTCTAGGTATTACTTATGGTTTTATATTATTTATATATGAGGTTTCTTTGTTTATGTAACCCATCCACTAAAGAATACAATCAACTTACAAGACAAATCAATATGCTCTTCACAAGTCTAAATGCTTTTCGACTCAAACCCAACTTAGCCAAATCTGTTAAGAATGAAATCGGGTTTTGAAAAAGCATGAATTCTGTTGGAAACTCTTCAAGTTAAATGTTGCAATCATGAAGAGACTAGACGATCTGTGGAATCGAAGATTCGATGTCAGTATCTTGTGGTGTGGAAAATTCTGACGAAGTGTTAAGGATATACACAGAGTGGCACTGAAGATTAATTCGATTTGGGTCGAGGTATCTAAAGATATTCAAAAACAGATTGGAAAGATGTTGGGATGAAAATTCAACAATGAGATGTGTTGTTTCGAATTTGGAGAGCATAGTCCTTAGGAGTGGAAAGGAAAGTTCAATATTCGCATGTGTAGAATTGCATAATTCTAAAGAGATGCAATCCGAAGCGCGGGGTTTGCGGAATGAAAAGCAAAGAGATAAAAATAACATGAGCCAACCTAATGCTGAAACCAGCAGCGGAAGGAGGAAGGATTCTCCTACGTATGATGTTGGCATCAATAAACATCATGAATTGGAGTCTGGAAGTTTGAGGCTGATATGCTTTCTTCATTTGAAGCAGCAAACATTGAAATTTTATTGTTGCATTCTGATCTAGTAGTGAAAGCAACTTCTTCTTTTTGTATGGTGAAAAAAGTAGAAGAAGAAGTTGTATTCACTATTCCATGAGAATGCATTTGTAGGATAATGAAAGCTGGTAAGGAAATTGAAATTGGATGAAGCTTGGAGCCTGGTTCTGCAAAAGGTCGTCAATAAGCTCTAAGTGGGCATCAAGATATAACTTTCAGTATTGGTTGCATCAATTGTCATGAAAAGAATGTTGCATCAAGCTTTCATCAGTATTGGTTGAACTATTGGTAGCACAAAGACAATGAAAGTAGCAACACACAGTTTGTTTCAGGTATAAGCTGGTTTTCCCTTTTAGTTTTAGTTCCTTGTCAATTGTCTTGATAGAGATACTCTTAACATGTAAATTTCCCAATTTTACACCTTAAGTTTAGTTCTTTGTCATGAATCATGCATGATAGATGTTACTCTTGTTGTGTTCTGTTCTCGTAGTAACATGTAAATCTCCCCTTTTAGATCAGTTCTCTGCCATGATAGGTGATACTTCTTTCTATATGATTGAACGGTTATTTTTGGTGTTCATAATTTTAAAACTTTTATTAAGTCCATTTCATTGTTTTTAATTTGGTCAAATAAATTCGTTCAAAATGGTTTTGGAAAGTGTATCATCCCTGGTTATCATACTAAGTTACAAATGTCTCTGGATATCCTGAAAAACATTTCGCTGTCAACCTCTGTTTGCTGACTATTTCTGCTTCCAGGAATGCTGCAAACTATGCTTCTTTTGCTAATTTTGTTCAGTTGCACGTTTGGCTTCAGTCAGCTGGTATTCCTGGAGCAATGGTGCAAATTGCAATGTTGCTTTCCTGATGCGATTTGGAACTGTAAGCCTCCTACAGAAAATAGTTTCTCTTTTATATGCAAAATAGTTTCTAGATGGTCTGCTAATTGTGGTTCCTGTACAGGGTGGCATGTGCAGTTCGGAGCTGGTCAGTGCAGAACACTTTTTTCACTGCTCTCTCACAACCAAAACCTGGGTCCAGTTACCTCCCAAAATAGGACGCCGTTTTCTGTTCAAGTGCTTGGTGTTCGGTGGAAATTTGCAAGCCTTGTGAGATTTGAATAAATCCCTGCAATTGGTAATGCACGAGTTCTTAACGATTAAAGAAACCAACCCAAAAGATGCTGGTTGTCTACATGGAAGCTCTGGAGTGTACAATGAGTGCACCTGCAGCCAGTTTTAACACTTTTGAAACCACTAATTGTTGTAAATTACGAATTGTACAAATGGTATAATAGTTACGGATTTGAGCTCTTGTAAGATTTTCACAGAGTACCCTAGTCTTGTAGTCTTTCAAGAGCACACTGACAATAGTCTGCATATAGCAAAAACAAACAAGAGTAAGTAATCTCCTAATTTGATCCATACATTTAGCAAAAATAAAATGAGGTCCAAATACAGCTAATAAAAATATCCAAAAGCAAGTGACAAGATCTACATGTTTTGCCGGTCTCCACTGGACTTGCTTTTACCACAATTCTGCTACTTGATCGGCAGAATAACAAAACATTTTAAGCAGGATCTGATTAACTAATGGGAACCATTTAAACTAGATGACCGCTGCCACGGTGGGAAGGCCGAACGAAGAAAAAAGGAAACACTCCTGCAATGGTGGGAAGGCCGAACGAAGAAAAAAGGAAACACTCCTGCAATTGAACTGTAAAAGAAAATTTATGGCTAAAGTGAAAATATCATTTTTATTGAAACGGAAAGAGTACATCGTTTTATTAGTTGCAAATGAAAATTAGTTGATGCATAAAACCAAAATATGGTTACATAAAGTATTATGTATCCTTTTGTGGTAGTTTGCACAATGGATCTCCATTTTATTTTTAAAATTGTGCCTAAAATGATAAATATTTTCCAAATTTTTCGTAAAAGCTCTAAATTTAATATTGTTGTTTATACTCATTGCGTAGATTTTTTAAAACCTTTCCAACGAGATAAAATTTGTAAAATTCACGGTGGATTTTTTAGATATGTTATATTAAAGTTTGGTTGTCAATTATCCCTAAAAGAAATATGATCATAAGGAATTATAATAAAATTTGACTCTTATATCTAGTTTACTTCTTTTTGGTTTATTTACGAAAATGTCTAATATCTTCTTGCCTTCCTCTTTGGTTTATTTACGAAAATGTCTAATACTTAGTGCCCTTCCTCTTGAGTTTATTTACGAAAATATCTAAATGAGAAAAAGAAAATTTTGATTTAGAGGGGTAGTGTCGTCCTTTCATCGTTGAACCAAATCCAATCTTTTGTGTCTAATTGGAAAAAAATGTCACGCTTCACATTGGCACAAAGTCACCATATATAAAGTCCTCCCTCGCTTCGCTCGGTCGGCCTAACTAGTCCAAAAGTATTTTCTCACTCCCCCATATTGAGCCCGCATTCAGCCTGACAACTTCTTATTTGTAAGTGAACCTTCCACTCCCCTGTTGAGCTTGGCATTTTCCTATTCAATGGAGACTAGATCTGGTGTCACGTAGGGGCAGATGTCAATTATTCAACATTCCCCACCCGAAGATAAAGTCATTTAACTGGGCCAGGTATACATAATTAGGCCCAATGTAGGTTCAATCGGCAAAGTCCATTTTACGAGAACAGCTACGGTGGCTTCGTTCCTCTATGGGTAGTGTCGTTTCTTCAAAATGAAGGAAGGGCTACCAATTAGAGCTAATTTGATCCTATTAAAGGGGTTTTGCAACACTTCATCGCCATCAAGTTTTTCATACACTTATTCGTACGAATGAATAGTTGGTAGTGGGCAGTGCACTCCAAACAATCTGTCGAGTGAAAAAAAAGAAGGCTAACACACCAAACAATTAGCCGTCCATACAAAGTTTAGATATTTTTTAATACGTTTCAAACTCAAAGCTTCCCTTCTTTTTTTTTGGGTTTTTTTACTTTTTATTTTATTTATTTTATACACGCCTCATCATTTGCCGTCCAATTGTAACTTTTGCATTTTTCACATAGCAGGAGATCTCCTTCGTATGAACCTGTCCTCCTTCAAAATGAGGGAGTTGGTCTCACGATGAGAAGACCCACCGGTGATTCCCTAACAAAACAAAATAAGGACACTAAAGAGTAATACATTCAAATGCCTTTATCCACGTATTTTTCATAATGGCTAAATTGTCCTTGATTAATCAGTGTTAATTAATTAGCATGACTAATTAAGCTGGTTATATGATTTGTGTTTGAAATTAGAGCTTTTACATGCCAGAGAAGAAATATTATGGTCACCTGGTACTTTAGGAGGTAGGCTCAAACATCATCCACTACTCGCTTTTGGCTAGTTAAATATTGAAAAGTCAAGAAAAGTTCAATAATGTCAAAGGATTACACAAGGGGGTTTATTACAAGTTATGCAGCAAATGGGTTTTAGTCCTCACTTGTGTCAGCTTATTCAACAATGTATTAGCACTGTATCTATTTCTCTCTTGGTGAATGGATCTCCTACTCCAGCCTTCTTCCCAACTCAAGGACTGCGGCAAGGTGATTCCTTATCACCTTTCTTTTTCATTATATGCATAGAAGGATTTAGCCGATTAATACAACATGCATAATCAGTAGGACTCATCAAAGGTGTGAAACCAGCTATGCAAAGCCCAGCAATTACTCACGTGTTTTTTGCAGGCGACTATCTCTTATTTAGCTTGGCTAAAGGTAACTATATTCAGAACTTAATGGTTGTGGTTCACAAATTCAGATTACTTTACGGCGGCTAATACAACTACTCAAAATCAAGTGTATGTTTTAGCTCTAATTTATCTCCAGTAGCTTGTGAGGATATTCTGCACATGCTTAATATGCAACAGATGACACTCAATGAAAAGTACCTAGGCATCAACTTATTCACTTCAAGAAACAAGACACAATGCTTTGTTGGTACCGTTGACAGGATGCAATCTCGATTACCAAGCTGGCAAGGAAAGATTATTAATCAGGCGGGAAGGTCTACTCAAATACAAGCAGTTCTCAGCTCAATGGCCACCTTCCATATGAACTATTTTAGGGTGCCCAAGAAAACAATTCAATCTCTGAATAGAATATATCGGCAATATTGGTGGAATAAGTCCACATCTTAAGGTATTTCTAAATCCCGGAACTCTATATCCTTGCCTAAAAGATTTGGTGGACTTGGGTTTAAAAATCCTCAGCTATTTAATTTAGCAATGTTAACCAAATTGGCATAGAGATTAGTTACAGAACCAGATTCCCGTGGGCTCAAGTTCTAAGAGCTAGATATTATAAAGATAAATATCTACTTTATGATGAATTACCTACTAGAGGCACCTGGATATGGCAGAGTCTTCTTCAGGGGCTACAAATTGTAAGAAAGCACTATATATGGATTGTTGGTGATAGTTGTTCTATTAATCCGTGGAAGCATAAGTGGTTATCTAACTCTATTATTGATCCAATAAATATGAGATGTGGTCATTCTATTACCACTTTGCAACAGTTTATAGATAATCAACAATGGAACATGGATCAACTTCAACAATTCTTCACGCATGAGCAAATCAAGCACATTCAGCAAATCAGATTATTTCCCAACACTAATGATGTAGTTAAGTGGTCTGTCACCAAGTTTGGTAAATTCACTGTAAGTTCCACTACTTATCACCAACTCATAATGCAACAACAACAATCACAACATTCCATTACCCCATTTAATGAAACCTTTTGGCTTAAATTGTGGCATTTAAAACTACCATATAAACTGTTACTTTTCTTATGGAAGTTATGTACGTCATAATATCCTCTCAGTATCTGCACTGGTGTTCAAATATTCAAAAGATAAAAGTATGATATGTCATCTATGTGGTGAAACTACATAAACTACGCTACACCTCTTCATCCATTGCACATTTGCTCGAGCAGTTTGGTTTGCTTTCTCAGAGTATATCCTTCATCATTTACTGTTTATTAGAAATATGCAGGAGTGGTTAAAGTCGTGGACTAATGGGCAGAATCATATCTCCTTCAAACAGTCTTCGCTGGTTCATTTGCATTATGGTCACTTTCTGACAGATATGGAAAAATCGATGTTCCTTCTTATTTAAACACATTAAACCCAATCCCACTAGTATTGTTCATTGCATATATTACTTTTGCACCTCATATCATGTTGTACATTCTCCTAGGTCAACTTTTCAGCATATGCATTGGTCGCCTCCTCCTGCAGGATGGTTATGCATTTCTGTGGATGCTTCTATGGGTAAAACTAATAATTCTTCTGGTTTGGGTCTGGTTATTCGCAAAGATGCAGGAGAGTTCTTAGCTGCCAAAGCTATCTCACTCACAGCTAGAGATATTGATCAAGTAGAAGCATTAGCAGTGTTAGAAGATCTTCAATGGGCTCAACAACTGAACTGTAATAAAGTTATTGTACAAACGGATAACAAAGGTGTGGCTGAAGCTGTTTCCCTGTATAATAGTTGTCGCAAAGAAGATTCCAATCTCTTCACTCACATTAGAGCTATGGTATCTTCTTTTCCTTCGTGTGTGGTTGTTTTTGTACATAGGGTGTGTAATAAACTTGCAGTCAATTGGCAAAGTTTGCTCGTAAGCATATGTATACAGGTGTATGGTTCGAAAATCCTCCTAATTTAATTAGGAGGCAGCTTCTGCTCGACAGAAGCTAGCTTGTAACTGCTCTTATATAATAAAACTTCCTTTTCTTTCAAAAAAAAAAAAAAAAATACAGTAAGGGAGTGGACCCACTCCTACTAAACCGCCGAGTCTCAAGGTTCTCACTCCCTTCCACTCTTGCGGTGCAACCCGCGGGATTGGGCCCGCGGGATGTGTATCACTTCGGCGAAGTAAGAGGAGGTTTATAGTTTCTGGTTTGGAGAAAGAGCGAGAGAGAAAGGGGGAAGAACGAAGGTGATTCAATCATGAAAAAAATAAAAAAATTCGATCTTTCTTCTTCTACCGATTTTTTGAACTATTGCATGTATATATGAAAATCAATATCTTGTTTCTTGTACTGACTGATGATCGTTTCTTCATTCTTCTTCTGTCTAGGGTTAGGGCTTAATTTGAACAAACATGGATGGGAATTACCAATTGACTGCTGAGACTTTTGAAATTAGATTGGAAGGAGAAGACGAAGAATTTGACGAGCGTCAGAAACGTAAGAACTACTAGCTATTTACATACTTACCGCTACTTTGTTCTTTACTCTTTGTGATTGAGAAATTCTCAACTGAGTTTTGTTCTCAAAATGGAACAGTTGTACTTTCCATCACCGAGGACCGTTATGGTGGTCAGCTGCCTTTCTTAGTTGCAGATGTGCATCCCTTTAAGCTCGTCTGTACGGAGACCAAATGGGTAAGTGTTTCTCTTTGTGCTTTTCTTGTTCTAGTTGGTATTGTAGGTTGTACCGAACCTTTTGATGTTTTCTTCTCAGATCACAGTTAGAGGTCGTATTCGTCATGATTCCATTGATCCAGAGTACTTAGCTCTTATGATTGGAGATGTTTATGTCAAGTTGAGCAAGATTAAGGATCATGAATTTCGTGCTATTGCAGTTCCACACTTTCCTAGTCGTGTTCCCGTCTTTGTCACACAAAATGGGATCACACCCATTAGTGAAATCTTTTGTTTTGAGTATCTCCCGTCCGCTGAAGATGATACTAGGATTCTCAAAGAGGAAGTGATTCAGTTGGAGGCGAGACTTGGTCGTCTACTTGGCTTCAGCGACATAAGGTTAGCTTTAGATCAAGCAAGGGCCGAAAAGACACGTCCGAGATCGTTTTGAGGACTTGTTTAAGGAAATGGCTGTTAGAGAGGAAACATGATGGGAGTGCGAACAACGGTATTGTTCTTGATGCTGACGGTCAAGGAGTTATTCACCTTTGTGCTAAGTTAGGATACAATTGGGCTATCATGTTGTACAACCGTTTTGGTTTCTCTCTTGATTTCAAGGACTGTAATGGATGGACAGCTCTTCATTGGGCAGCATATCATGGATGGTAAGTAATCTACTCCTTGCTTGTTTTATCTTGTTTTCGATTTCATTCTTTGATATATAAATTCTCTTTCGTAGGAGAGGTACTGCTTTAGTACTTTCAAATCGAAGAGCTGATGTTACCTTGAAGACTGAAAAAGCAATGGGTGAAGTCGCAGTAGGAACCCAGGCCAAAGACATTGCAATCAACCTTGATCATCAGTTAATGGCCCGAGAACTTGCCAATGCTGAAAAAAGAATTCATTCTGAATCTGGTAAACAGACAACTTTCACTTTGTTCACTTATTTGTCAGTGTTAAATGTCTGATTCTAAACAAGGTGGCTACTGCTATCCTCCGTGCTACTTGATGAAATTCTGTCTGGACTCTAAGACATATTGGTCAAGTACACTTGACAACTAATTAATTCTCTCAAGTTTTCTGTTACATGGATTGCCATACTTAATGTAGATGTTGTCTATTTTATCTCCTTCTTTCGTTTTGGTGGCTATTAAGTGTACGGAAACAGGTTGTCATCTAAGAGTGAATCGGTGCAGTAATGTGAAACATTCCCCGGCTTCATGATTGAATACGATTTCTTGCCCCCTTAATTAATGACACCAGGCTTTATACACAATTACTCAAAAAAATAATCCAATGTTTTGTCTTGCCAGAAACTTATTTTGGTTTTTTATTTTTGTGTCAGAGGATGTGAATCTCCTGCGGGCGTAGGAGGTCAACAGACGCATATGAAAATCAACTATACGATGCCTTGTACTTCTTTTCTTTTCTTTTTTTTATGATGCCTTATTGCCTTGTACTTCTTAGGGAAGGAAAGTGTATAGTTCTTAGTCGTGAGTCGTGACACCATATCTATCATGTTATCATCTTTCCTTTGGCAACTACAGCTCATTATCTTTCTAAGGCTTTATATTGTTGGAAGACGATCTGTTTGGTAAACTTAATTGGTGTTTTGAGGTGGGAACGGATTTGGTCTCTACCTATCAGTATCCGATGAGGATATAAAATCGGACGGATATTCAAAAATGATTTTCATATCCGTCCCGGTAATAATCTTGAATATCCGATAATATTTCATTATAATAAAATAATTTCATTTGTTTTTTTAGTCTTTCTTTAAATTCCATAAAATACAAAAAAAATAGAAAAGAAAAATTGAAAAACCATAAGGAAATTTAACTAAATAGAACCAAAATTCATGTTTTACAAATGTAGGATGTGGTCGAATAAATTTTTGGGCATTCGCCAAAAAAGAAAATCGACTAATATGGCATATTTTCACACTTCCCCGATGACATCATAATAAATCCCATTATAAATACATCAATTTTGGGGAAGGAACTGTGCACTTTGATGTTAATAGCCAGCAACAAAAACATTACTAGCGCGTTTGGATACACATCCAGAAGTAGTTTTTTGACTTCTGGAAGTCAAAAAGCAAGAAGTCAGTTTGGGTGTGGAATTTCAGAACGACTTCTAGAAGCAGAAAAGTCGACTTTTTGTGAAGCAAAATGCGGACTTCGACTTCTACTTCTGCAAGCGAAGTCGGAAGCGGTGTATCCAAACGCGCTAGTGTCAAAATGGCTTGAATATCTCGTTTTTTAGAACCATTTTTTTGGGACCAGCCTTTTTTTGGGGGACCATTCTTTTATTTTGGGTAAGATATTAGAAGTAAATCTAGGTCACCCCTTATCTAGATATTTATTATAATACCTAAATTACCCTCTGATTATTTTTGGTTAATTATTAGTTAGTGTTAATATTAGTTAGTGTGATTAGTGAAATAATTTTGAATAAAGATTTGAGATTAAAAAAATCAGATTTTTAAAAAAGAAGTAGAATTATTGAGGGAGAAAAGTTAGAGAAGATGAAGAAGAAAAACATGGAAAATAAAAAAAAAAATTGAGTTCACTAAGCTAGACTATTCAAGTGATGAATTATTTCTTAGATGGTGAATGTATTCTTCCCCAAAGCCAATCTCAAGATGAAAACGATGGATTTTACCAACCACAACCGGAGGAAGACTATTTGGTTACCCATGTATGCTCTAAACTTAGATAATGTTGGTTGAATTGGTCCAAATTTTCAAAAAATGTGAATTTGTTAAGTAGATTTGGGCTTGTTCGGTTACCTTGTGTGAAGAACATGCTTAGAACTCAAATTGAAAGTGTAGTTCGGTTACTTTTTCTAAACACGCGGAGTTCTGAACTCTCCAATAATGGAGGTTTTGAAGTTCGGTTATGAGACATGTTCACAGGAACTTTGTAAATAGGATTCTGATGTTATGTTCGGTTTGGTGAAATGTAACCGAACTTTAGGGTCTATAAGTTCGGTTAGTTGGCAACCAATAGCTAACCGAACTTATGTAAAATAAGATTGCACATTAGTGTACAAAGTTCGGTTGTTTCGCAAACTTCATACCAACCAATATCTAACCGAACTACACATAATTAGTTAAGAGTTCGGTTTGTCAAGTTTTTTTGCGAACAAACCGAACATAGTGGGACAAGTTCGGTTAAATTGAAACTCAACATAGTGGGCAAAATAACACAATTCGGTTACATTTGATTTTTTTTTTTTTTTTTTTTTTTTGTAATATTGGTAAAGTTTGGTTAGAAAATAGTTTTAGCCTTCTTTGCGAACCAACCGAACATAGTGGCAAAGTTCGGTTAAATCAAAAATCAACATAGTGGGAAAAAATGATTCGGTTACAGTTTATTTTACATTTTTTTTTTTTTTTTTTTGTAATATTGGTAAAGTTCGGTTAGAAAATATTTTTAGCCTTCTTTGCAAACCAATCGAACTCTGAGTTCGGTTAAGAAAAAATTAATTCGTGATAACCGAAGTGTTCTTCGTGTTCTTGGTTTCAGAATGTTCGGTTAGCAAACTAGTTTTTTTAAACTATTCCCTGGCAAGACATGCCTGTAACTTCCATTTAAACCATATTTTGATGACTCTTGCTCAAAATTCCAATCAAAAAGCAATTAGAAGTAATGGGTTTGTGGGAAAATACTTATGGATATGTTTGTTTATAAAAGATTGATTAATCGCGATGAAAATTCAATGAATAAACCAGGCTAAAATTTGATGATTTTGATTAGATTTGTATATGATCGGGGTTAGATGATCATAAATTGTGAAAGAAGAAGAAGAAAAATTGTAGAATAAAGGAAGACGAAGTTGTAGATTAGTTATAATTTTAATTAGGTAATAGAGTAAATATGTTAATGATTTAAATTAAGTTATATATATATATAGAGGTGGTGGTGGTTGGTGATGGTGGTAGTCGGAGGTGGTAGTGGTGGGAGGAGGTGGTGGTTATATATATAGGTGGTTATTAGGTTAGTTTTAAATTAAATTAGGTTAAGGGTAGGTTAGTCATTTCCATACTTTAGGACACCCCTTATAACTACAGGGAAGGTGGCCTAATAAGACCATGGTCCCCAAAAAACCATGGTCCCCAAATAATGATTCTTTTTTTATCCAGCACATAAATTCACAAACCAATGTCATCTTCAAGCCCATCAATGTTTATTTTCTTTCGTTCGTCTTCCGGAGTTAGGGGTGAGCATGGGCCGGTATGGACCGGTTTTCGCCTCATCCGCATCCAATCCATTGCACTACGGATTTCAAATTTGGCATCGCATCAATCCGGATCCAGCGGATTTGCATCCAATGGATGTACGGATGGATGGATTGGATCGGATAATCCAATGGATTTGTTTTAGTTAAAATTTATAGTAAAAAAAAATAAAGCTAACACAAATGACTCCTTATAAAACCTACATATCCTATATATTTATACAAATATAATTATACCATGTACAACACCCCAAACAAACATATTAAAAGTTCCTAAATGATCCATAGTATTTTCTAGATTTATATAAATGCACTTAATTTAACGAATATGGATGTCCAACGCATTTTCAAGGTTGCATCCGGGCCCAATCCGTTATCCGTTGGATTTCAAAAATTCCATCCGCATCCAACCCATTAATGAACGGTCTGGGCATCCATCCGCAAAAGAAACGGCTGGTCCTGGTTAAATCCGCGGATTACGGGCCCAATGCTCACCCCTATCAGGAGTCTTGGAAAGACGAAGCCACTATCTTTTCACCCACGTGCATAAAATTATGTAGAAGCCCAAGCTTTCTTACATTGTAATTCAAAACTTTCGTCCCTGTTTCTCAAGCCTAGCACTTAGGTTACTCAAATTTACTAAATAATGATTGGGTTTATTTGAATCGTAATCGATTTGAATTTAAATTATGACTAAAATGACCCACCTCAAATATTCTACTTATGTATGTTTTATCCAGCTTTTCCCGTACTCGTCTCTCTCATTTTTTCAATCAATTTTAAATAGATTAGTTTTGATTAAATTTTAATCTCAATTTTGTTAAAAGATATTATCCTGATCTCTTGGGATGAATATCTATCTCTACATGGCATGTATATCTTTGTTTATTTGTTTCCCTGTTATGTATATCTTGTTTCCTTGTTTATCTATGTTTCTTGTATATAAAACGGATGTATTGTAACTCTTGTTATTATATTTGAATACAACCTAATATTGAACATACATGTCATGACTATCTTTGTCATGGCATGAACTTTGGCAGATCTAAACAACCGTCTTTCTTTGCAACAATAACAAAATCAATACCTATCAATCCCTTCTCTTGTGTAGTATCTAGTTACATCTCATCGTGTGTTTAGATTGTAAAACTCAAACCCTAGTACCTTATATCCCTCATGTTATCATTCAATATGTCACGTGAAGATTATCAACCTATCACCGTAAAGTTTGATGGAACAAACTACAACCATTGGTCCTTCCTGGTGAAAAGCTTTCTCAAAGGAAAAGCTATGTGGAAATACATTGATGGCACAACCAAGAAGCCTGCAAGCGGTGTTCTTATTGCCGAGAAAGGAAAAGAAGTTGAAGGAGAAACTGGTGAAAGTTGGGAGGTCAACAATCACAAGATATTTACTTGGATAGGTAACACAATAATAATCTCCATAAGCATGCAACTCACAGGTTTTGAAACTACCAAAGATGCATGGGATTTTCTCTCAAAAAGGTATACCCAAATCAAATTTGCTCAGCGTTACAAACTAGAACAAGATATCGATCTGAAACGGCGGATAGATCGGTTGATTTCATACTTCCCATTCCTGAGATGTCAATTATATGGAATCAGCTAGCACTAATGGAACCCAATTGGATTGTCGATATAGAGTTATGGCGAAATACGAGAGAAGAGTCACGATTGATTGACTCCTAATGGCATTAAGAGATGATTTTGAGACTATGGAGAGCTTGATCCTTCATCGATCACCTCTTCCAGCTGTTGAAGCGCATTATCTGAACTTATTACTGAAGAAACTCGAAAAAGAATCAAGCCTGAAGTACCTGCTGTGTTTGCAGTTCCTTCACGTACAAGTTTTAATAATCACTTCAACCCTCAGAAAAGTCATCGTGACATGTCACAAACTCAATGCTACAACTGCAAGAAACCTGGTCACTTGGAAAAGAACTGCACTTTGACACCAACACAGTGTGTGTCACAAGCATCAACTTCTCAAATTTCAACCTACCAAGGATCGAATTTTCAAATCCAGTGAAAACTACTGCAAAGAGCCTGGTCATACAGTAGGAAACTGTACGTCTCCATCTTCTAGAAACATGAGAGAACGAAGAAGGCTAAATGGAACTGGATACACACCTGTACCATCCATTCTTGCAGCACCAGCATTAGAAAGGAACCATGACTCACTAGCACCTACACCAAACAATCTTGATGATATTCAAGAAATGCTCAAGCAAGCACTTTCAATTGGTAACAATAACTCTACAGCAGCCTCTGTATTTTCAGTACCCACAAGTAGCTTCTCAAATGGTTGGTTTCTTAACTCAGGTGCCTCTAATCATATGACATTCAATTCTAGCATATTTGAAAACAAGCATCCTATTGTTACACCTAAAATCCAAACTGCAGATGGATTTGAAATAAATGCTAGTCATATTGGTGGTCAAAGTCTCGGACAAGATACATATATCGATGTATTACTTCTTCCAAAGATCAAAATGAATCTTATATCAATTGGACAACTATGTAATCAGGGGTTTAACATTTACTTCTTCTCATTTGGTTGTGTGATACAGGATCCCAAGACAGAGAAGCTTATTGGGATAGGCCGTAGAGTTGGGAGATTATATCTTCTCGAAACACTCATTGTTCCCAAACATTAAAAGAATGAACTTGCTGCAACTGCAAATTCCCTACCTTCAACTGTCTCTCCTTTTATGTCTTGGCACTCTAAGTTAGGCCATGTCTCTTTCTCTCGTCTTACTTATATGATCAGTAAAGTACTATTGTGAACAACTTAGGTTGATAAATAACCTCATTGCATTTCATATTTAGGGAAAACAACTTTGCTCTTTCTTTCAATACTGATATTATTCATTATCAAACCTTTTGATCTTGTTCATTAGGATGTGTGGGAAAGCCTCCTATTGCCTCTAAGGGAGGAGCTTTATATTATGTTATCTTCATTGATGATTTCTCTCGTTTCACATGGATATATCTTTTCAGTTCTAGGTCAGAATTTTTGAAAATATATACAGATTTCTCTAGAATAGTCAAAACTCAATTTGAAAAATCCATCAAAACCTTTCATGTTGATCAAGGAGGAGAATACATATCAACTCATTTCAAAGATTTTCTTAAAACAAAAGGTACTCTTCTTCAGTTATCTTGTACTGAAACTCTAGAACAAAACGGTATAGCTGAAAGAAAACATCGTCACATCATAGAGACAGCTATAACACAACTCCTCTACGGCATCATTTTCCTTCAATTTTTGGGGTGAGTCAGTTCTAGCTAACATTTATACAATAAAAACCGTATTTCAGCTATAGTCACAGAAGGAATATCTCCATATGAGCGTCTCTATAACAAGAAACCTAATTACTCTGAGCTTCGTGTTTTTGGTTCAACATGTTTTGTTCTTCTCACAGAACGAGAATGAAACAAACTCAGCAAAAAGAATGCCATCTGTGTGTTTCTAGGTTATGGTATAGAACAAAAAGGTTATCGTTGTTATGATCTAGAGTGTCGACGATTACATAGTTCTCGACATGTTATATTTTGGGAAAATATACCTTTTTAGTATCTCCCCAGTAGTAAGTCATCCAGTCTAGAACAGTTTTCATATCTAGATCCGTTTGAGGATATACCTAGTTCTCAACCAACACCTATACCTTCCATCACCACAGAAATCACTCATGTTGAAAGTCTCGAAACTACACATGACCACTCTATGGATAATCCTGAAAATGCTTCTCAAGAAAGGGATCATATGACTGAAAATGATGCATTACCACGCAATCGTCGACCACCTGCCAGGTTTGCAGATTATCATTGCTCTTTATCATCCATTATATCCTTACATACACCAAAGTCTTACAGGGAGGCATCTATAGTTCCAATCTGGCAGGATTCTATGGGAGAAGAACTGGTTACACACAAGGAAGCTAATACTTGGGATATGGTTGATTTACCACCGAGGAAAGTCTTTTATTGGAAGTAAATGGGTATAAAATCAAAAGCGATTTAGAAGGCAAGATAATTCGATACAAATCTCGCTTGGTTGTTCAAGGATACACTCAAGAGTACGGTATAGATTATGAAAAAACATTTGCTCATATGACTACAGTTCGTACTCTCCTTGTTGTTGCCGCTGCTCGTAACTGGAATCTACATCAAATGGATGTCAAGAATGCCTTTCTTCATAGAGATCTTCAAGAATAAGTATATATGAGATCTCCACTTTGGAATGCCTCACTCTCCAATTCAAGCGTGCAAGCTTCATAAACCTTTGTATGGACTTAAACAAGCACCTCGTGCTTGGTTTGAGAAGTTTTCCAATGCCATACTACAGTACGGATTCACTCAAAGTGCGTATGATTTATCTATGTTTGCGATCAACTAAGAAGGGTATGGTTATTCCTACTCTTATACGTAGATGATATGGTTATCACGAGGTTATGATATAGAAGACATTATTGCTCTTAAATACCATCTCGGATTTCGATACTTTCTTGGTATAAGTTGACAATTCATCGATGGTACATTTTATTTCACAAGTAAATTATGCCTTTGTATTTTTGAGCATCTTTGAATTAACAAACAACAAAGCTGGATGCACCTCTTGAACTAAATAGCAAGCTCAATCCTTTTGATGGAAAAATCCTGTCCAATCCTACATTATATCGACAACTTGGGGAGATGCAGATTACCAATTATCACATGACTAGACATCAGCCTTGCAGTTCACATAGTTAGTCAATTTATGTCAGCTCCAAGATCCACCCATTATGCAGCAGTGATCAGGATCTTACGTTATATCAAAGGCACTTTGTATCAAGGTATTAAATTTTCATCCACCTCTGATCTTTTCTTCGTGCATATTCGGATTGATTTAGGCGGGTGACATCACGGATAGACGATCCGATGAGGATATTGCTTATTTCTAGGTAACTCTTTGATCTCTTGGCATAGTAAGAAACAAACTGTAGTTTCTCGTTCTAGTCTTTGAAGCGAGTATCGAGCTCTTGCACACTCAATCATTGAGATTGTTTGGATGAAATGGCTTCTTGAAGATATAAAGAGTTCACCTATCAAAACCGACTTCACTATATTGCGACAACAAAATTTCTTTATTCATTGCTCACAATGATGTTTCCATGGCGTACAAAGCACATTGAGATTGACTGTCACTTTGTACGTCATCATTTCAAGAAACGGACTATCGACTTACCATTTTTTCCTTCAGAGTTGCAACTTGCTGATCTTTTCACCAAAATACTACCTTCAATACGCCTCGAGTTTTTGGCTTCCAAACTCAACATGTGTTCTGCCCCATCTTGAGTTTGAGGGGGGGCGTTAAAAGATATTATCCTGATCTCTTGGGATGAATATCTTTCTCTACATGGCATGTATATCTTTGTTTATTTGTTTCCCTGTTATGTATATCTTGTTTCCTTGTTTATCTTTATTTCTTGTATATAAGAACAGATGTATTGTAACTCTTGTTATTATGTTGAATACAACCCTAATATTCAGAACATACATGTCATGACTATCTTTGTCAAATTTCAATTACAAATGTTAAATAAAACCTACTTTTGAACACTCCAATTCGTGTCAAATATGCCCCATGCATCATACTCCTATACCATTTGTATGATCCCGGAGTTTAGATATTTTACCTGCAACTTGATTTCCAAACATGGATCCGATCCTTCAGTTGGAGAGCCATCGAAGTTAAATGGTTCTTTTATAATATTGAGGATTTTTTTGGGTAGACGATATGAAGATACTTAAATTGGTTGACGATATGGAGATTGTTGCACCGAATAATATAGAGGAGCTTGTGAGTCCCGCACTATTTCCTTCAAATGTGGAGTTGCAGAAATTGATTGAAAAATGGGGGTTGTTGTTTCTGGACTCTTAGTTACTTAGCATCGGTTCAAGGTAGATAAGCCTAGTTTCCTTGTCTCATAAGCGCATTTGATTCAATTGTTCTTGTTGGATGATGTTCTTGTATAAAAATTAGAGTGGTCGAAACCTCGTGAGATAATTGGAAGCATACGACTTTCATCGGAAAAAATTGAAGTCTCTAGCTCGACCAGTGACTCAAGCTAGCAAATCAAACTCGGTCGATAAAGAAGAAGTAGAAGGTCCTCTTGAAGGGGCACGATGAAGAAAAGCTCAGGAGATAACCGGTGGAAATTTGGAATCATCGATGGTGGTTGTCTTGGAACTTCCAATTTCAGTAATACTTTACCCAATGCGATATAATCCAACCCGTATATGTAAAACTTCTTGGTATAGGACTCATGTAGGTTTGGGCCATTTTCTTCTTCACCCGAGTGCATAACATCCCTTTTCTATCCTTTAGTTTTGTATATTCCCATCTAAGGAGGTAGATATCTGAGGAGGCTTCTTTGGTTGTATATTTGCACCAACTAACTATCTAGCAAATCTCTCCCCCAAAATAATAAACACCAATATCCCTAACGGGTATTTGTATAATACTATATATCTTGGAGTGCAAACTATAAAATCCTTTGGGGGCTTCGCCCTTCTTGAACTCCTCAAAATCCTGATATTGTCTCCAAATTATAACATTATATTTGATCCTAATACCATGAGTTAGATATCTTTATGCACCTATTATCTCACTCATTTGTGTATGTCTTGGATGCTAGTTACTGTCTTCATACCTTAGTTACTCTAGTTTGGTAGTTTTTTTTTTAATGTAGTCAACAAGTCTTGGTACACCAATGTTGGAAAATGTATACCACCAAAACTAAAATATACAACATACAAAGGAAAGTAAACAATATTTAGTTTAACTAACTAAAAAGATGATGTAAGCCAAAAGAATTTGTTATCATATTTAACTCAAGGAGGCCCCATAGAGTATCGATGTTGGACGAACCAAGCATTCGATATCAATAAAAATGTACAACTTGGTTAATCTAGCGGATCCTCAATCATATCTGACAACCTTTTTTTTTTTATATCTTGCAATGCCTCTAACCATCCTACTTGAGTACTTGTGCTTGAATTCGGGAAAACATATGAAACAAAAAAACCATAACATTCATACCTTGGCAATTTATGTATCTTTATCAGGGTCATATGTTGACGAATTAGGATCATGCCTTTAAACCGGAATTTGCAATTCCACCACTTCTTAAATTTCTCTGATTCTGGTGTGTTGTTACGACAAAGTATAACGTAAATTCCTATGCCACTTTGTTTTTGTAGACAAATGATCTTGAGTTGTGGCTAATTCTCGACGTCAAAGTAGATTGGGGTTGTTTTCTTTATCCGAACCTTCAGTCCCCAATAGAGGTTGACTATATATGTTTATTCCTATGTTGTTTTCTATTTCTTGTTAGCCTATTATCTTGAGATTGAGATATATATGGTAGTATCAAAACAATATAGAGAAGTAAAATAAAAATTAAAATGAGTTTTTTGCAGAGAGAATATGTAGAAGAAGATTGAATTTGATGTTTATTGAATTTGTAGAGAAAATTCGTAGAAAAGATTAAATTTGATGTGAGTAAAGTAGCAAAAATTGAGTGTTTATTTAATTTGACCGTCATCTCACGCTAAAACGCGCATAAGCTCAACTTGAGATCGAGTGTCGTCTCAATGTGGGCCGACCATCCCAACCAGCAACAGTCATGTCATGTTCTCTCATTATACCATTTTTTCTACTGTCCTAAAATTGGTTTCTCCGTTCACCTGGCATAGCAAATCAACTGATTTGCGCGATTTCAAGTGGAGTTGTTCTTAGAGCATCTCCAATGCAAAGGGTCAAGGTCTTAAAATAGCATGATACATAGATTTAAATTTTTTTCCATATTCAATTTTCACTTCTAATATAAGGGTAAATGAAAAAGTATAGATTACACTTTCTTTATGATTTTAGGTCTTAAGTCCATTTCGTCTTTTATCTCTAAAAATTTAAATAAAAGTGTTAAATAAGATCTTGCGACTCGAGGTGAAATTTAGACGGGGAGTCTTAGAGCAAGTCTTATGGTGAAATCCAACCTATTCCAAGTGTGGAAAATCCATGGAATGTCAAGTCTAATGGCTTCTAAGTTGGGATCTTCCACAGAAAATCCAAGCAGGGTTCCATGATTTGGTGGAATGGTCCGTGGAATTCATAGAAACGCTAATAAGAATAGCGTAAAACGCAATTAAGAATAGCGCGCTAAAAGACAACAAACGCTATTAAGAATGGAGCTTAGCTCCATTAAGAATAACGTTTTTTTAATCCGTAGATTTAAACTGAGTTGTTGAGAATCTAACAGCTGAGAAAAAAAGCTCTATTAAGAATGGAGCTTAGCTCCATTAAGAATAGCGTTTCTACTATTCCACCATTACACTTGCGCTTCCATCCACAGTTCCAAGTGCTGAGGTGGCGTGGAAGATGGAAGCTGGATGGATTACGCCATAAGACTTGCTCTTAGAGCATCTCCAATGCAAAGGGTCAAGGTCATCCTATGTGGAGGTCTTATTTACACATTTTTATGGGTGGGTCATTACTAAATGACAAAAATAAAATAAATGTAAAACTTTTTACCTTAAGTTGATCCCCAACCCCCAAGGTATTATCTAACCAACTTTATTTGAGTTTAGAGACAAAATGATGATGTGGCTTTAAGACCCAAGGTCATAGAGAAAGTCTTATTTAGACTTTCACCATTACCTCCACTTAGCCATGTCATCCATCTCTATGACCTTGACCCTTGTGTTGGAGATGAAAAGTAGGTACAAAAAGTCTTAAATTCTATGTGTCATTCAATTTTAAGACCTTTACCTAGAGCTGGCAAACGGGCGGGTCGGGGCTGGCTTGTGACCAACCCGCGGGTTGCGGGTTAATACAAGCCTAAGCTTGCGGGTTGAAATTCTTCACGGGTGGTCATTTCTCCAACCCGCGCCGTCCGGAGTAAAGCTTGCGGGTTCACGGGGCTCACGGGTTAGCTGGTTTTTGTTGAGTCAACCTTGAAAATCGATTTACAGGCTATTTCCCCACATTCGGGCCGTCTAAAGCTTCCCTGACTTAACCTAACATTCATCTAATTCATTTGATATTTCGATTCAAAAAATCAAAAGTCAAAATTGCAAAACTAAACTAATTTTGCATTTAAAGGAACACAATACACATGAGAATCACGAGATACTAGTCATTAGTAGTTTAGTTCTGATGCTTCATGAGTTCATGACTTCATGATGATATTTTCAACAAAGAAAAAAACCTCCGAGACTATATATAGTAATACCATTGTTTGTAATTTGTATCACCAAGTGCGGCAATAAAGATATTAATAACCACTTCCTGCACAAAATATATAGTGTGGTTAATCAAAAAAGTGAAAATTGTCCAAAAAAAACATCTCCAATCTATTTTCTATGCAAAATTTGGAGACACTGATAAGTGATAAATAACATGTCTGTCCAAAAAATATTCTCATATTCCATGTCTATCTTTGAGTTGCTCAACTATTCAATATGAATCTGTAATTTCAAGAAAAAATAAACCAAACAAAAGAAAAGATTCAAGTCAAAAACATGGAATTTGCATAATTACCCCCGTCTTTATATTGAAGAAGTAGTGGAAATCATACTAATTAGACGCATAAGAACTTACTTCCTCCATCCTCCACGCCTCCATCCTCCCCTTTGCCTCAAGTTTAAATCCTAATATATCTTCTTCAATAATCCCATTGTCCTCATCCATATCTTCTTTTCCTACATGGATAAAAACAACCAATGTTATATATAAGATTTAGACATTCAACTAAAAGAAATATTCTTGATTTACTTACCAATTCCATATTCCCAATCACGAGTTGTTATCAAAGCCTAAGCATTTTCGAGGTAATAAGGAAGCTGAAATCGATCAATTACTCTTCCTCGATGCTAAATGCGATTCCGGCAGACGGTTGAAATAGGAATTGACAAAATATCCCCGCCATTCTTGAAAGTCTTCGGAAATCGTTGTTCATGGTTCTTCCAATAGTTTTAGGATGTCGAGTGGTAAATTTACACAACCTCTCGTACGCTCGCTAAGATATTCATCTAACTCGACAAGTCGATAGTACATCACCACCACGTTCTGTTGCAACATATTCCTTCATGAAAGAACAAAAGCTAGAAGTGAGTGAACTATGAATATAATGAAGTCTTAAAAATCTTAGAAACAAGCTAACACCACCACATACTACATCCATGAGTTGACAGATGCCCTTAAAAGACAAACAATATTCTACAAAGGATTTTAAGATAAAAAGCAATAATTCAAAAACTAAAATCTTAGCAATATAACTAAGGCCGCATCACTAACATGAATTAGAGTTAAGTGCTTTAAAATTACCCGAAAAAACTCACTTCCTTCTTGGGAAGCGAAATTCCCACCATTTTGAATACCCAAATTTTGAGTTGCGTAAGCTGTTGGAAGCTCTTGAACTTGACAAGGTGTAATACTCATTAAAAAGTGTTGTTATATTACTACGCACTTTATTAACTTCACGTTCTAAGTCTCTCACCTCGGGATACAACTTGGAGTAAGTAAATTTCACAAAATTCATTTTCAATCTAGGATCTAACACAACTGCCATAGCCAATATAGGACTCAACTCCTTCCAATAACTATCATATTTTTCATCTCTTTTACCATGTTCCTAATGAATTCAATATCATTTACGCTTTCTTTCTTTAGTAACACCTTAACTCGACAAATTCTTTCAAAATACGATTGGAAGTAGGATACTTACTACCAGAAAATAACTTTGTGAGTTCATAAAACACCTTGAGAAACTTTGTGACTACTTCAATTTGTTCCCATTCTTCATCGGTTAGGGACAGTCTTGATAGTCCGAATCCACCAACTTCAAATGACGTAAAACCGGCTTATACGGGATACAACTATCTAACATAAGATAAGTTGAATTCCTGTATAAAACAAACATTCGGTGAGTATATAATAAACATTAATACAATCCTCTAACTTTATATAAGTTATAACATAATAGAAGTGGAATCCACCTTGTCTTTACGTCTTGACGAATACCCCTTTTTATTCCAGACATTCCTAAAGTATCAACAATGTCCCGAGAACTTTTGTTTTCTTACTTGGGACTTTTTAAGGGACTTCACCGACGCTCTTATCTTAAGCACGAGTGGATCAATCTTCTTAAGTCCTTTACAATAAGAGCTAAGATATGAGCACAACAACGCACATGAAAGAATTTTCCATCATTCAACAAGATCTTCTTTGCAACAAGTCTACTCTTCATAATTCCAAAGACAAGCTCCGTTATTTTGTGGCATTATCCAAGGTGATGTTGGATACCTTGTCTTCAATTCCCAATCTTCTATCATTGCAAATAACTTAGCGAGAAAGGAGTTCACTGTTTTGAGGTAAAAGGAGAAAAGTTAACATGAATTTATATTGAAGATAAAGAAATAAAAAAGTAAGTGCTTTACCCGCACGAGGTGGTGGAAGGGTTGAGAAATTGAAGCTTCTTTTGCAACACCCAATCTTGATCAACATAGTGTGCGGTTAAGCTTATATATCCGATTAGTTGTTACGAAGTCCACATGTCCGATGTTAGACATATCCTACCTGTAAGGGTAAAGTCATACACATTAGCACATCATATTAATCAATTACTCATACGTAAAAGTATAAACAAAACATATGGGTCATTAGGATTTGAAATTTTGAATCATACCGAGCAAGTTTCAATCATTTGCGAATAACTTTTGTGCTTTATGTTTCTTTACTACATCGGCTTCCCCGTATTCCTTTGGA
Source organism: Papaver armeniacum (assembly GCA_023531295.1). NCBI lineage: Eukaryota > Viridiplantae > Streptophyta > Magnoliopsida > Ranunculales > Papaveraceae > Papaver > Papaver armeniacum. The sequence goes on from JAJJWW010003902.1 coordinate 666,556, forward strand.
TATTGGTTTAGCATCCTCGTTTAAATAAGCACATATATCCCTAAATTCTTCCACTCCACCAAAGCAAATGGAACATTTCGCAACGAGTACGCGAAACAGATCCCGTAATTTCATCCGATCAACTTGTGTACGGGTAGACAGCGGCCATTCTTTGCGATAATATCATCTCGCCTACGTCCATGCAGATCGCGGTTAGGCACTTATGCTTTTCATGGCCGGGGTTCCACTTTCTGGCTTTTCATATTTGTATCCAAAATTCTGAAGCCTTGCACACTCCTTCTTTGTTCCATTTATATTTAACGAGTTTAAAAAATTCCCAAACTTCGGATCTAAGTTTATTTTTCTTTCCACGTGAAACCAGTGTGTGCACAACCAACGATTCAGGGAGTCATTCACGAAAGTCAGCATCTCAACATCATTATCCTCACATTCCTCACCGTCACTACTCATAACATCGTTATAATGGTCTTGTTCTTGTACGCCACTTGACATCGGGAGATGGATAACAAAGAATAGGTCAAAGACTCAAAAAGACTCCAAAACCGCACATTACTTATTTACTTTACTTACTTGCAAGAAATAAAAGAAGCAAACTACAATAAGTTACATGCGGTATGCCTAATGGGGTGAGCATAAGATTAAGAACAAGCATTTACTTTCAAAACCCTCTTATATTAAGAACAAGCATTGTCCATCTGTAAAAGCAATTCCTACGAGAATGAGATCCTATAAAACTACCTAATCCTCTTTCAAATTCATACAAATATAAATGAATCAGAAAAACTTAAAAGAACCCAATAGATCAAAATGAACACGGATACAACCATACACGATTCCATTCCATATAAAATATATAAACTCAATTCTTAGCTTCATCAAGATTGAAATGTTTGGATTCAAAAATTACAACAACACAAATATCTCAATGTTATGACTCCGGATTCTCAATTTAGCACATAAAAATCAAAGCCCATAAAATACAATGGCTCCGGGGTCTAGATGGCTACCTATCAAATGATGCTCCATGTAAGGGTACTTCTCATACACTTAAAGCATATAGAGAGATGAGAAACATTCTCGGGTTAAGGAAAAGATTCACTTACCCCCTTCTTTGTTGGTTTAAACTTTAGGGCTTTGTGACCCTCCACCGGTTCGTTACAATAAGTCGGGGTGCACAGAGAATAATTCGGCTTGCGCTCGCTTACGGGACTATAATTCATAACAAAAAGTGAATAAACTATAAAGGGTACTTCTCATACACTTAAAGCATATAGAGTAATAGAGAGATGAAAACATTCCCGATCTCGGAGTTAAGGAAAAGATTCACTTACCCCCTTCTTTGTTGGTTTAGACTTTAAGCGACCACTCGCTGGATTTAACGATAGTACAGTGCTTGAGAGAATAATTCGACTTGCGCTCACTTACGGGACCTATAATTCATAACAAAAGTGAATATAAAATATACTTTATATAAAATTTATAAATCTATTTGGCTTGACATCGTAAACAAATGACTTGAATCGAAATTAAATTTCTTCGTTACATACCCAGTAGGCCGATACAAAATATCAACACAAATATCTTCTTCATTCTATGCCAATATCTCAATTTCTTCTTAACTCGTCACTAAAAAAACATCAATTAAGCTCGTAGCTGAGGATACACCTGATTAAACTCATCCGCAGTTACACACGATTACACATCTGCAAATAAACTCATCACTTAGAGATACACACAATTACAATCAACGAGATACACACACAATTACACATCTACAGATACACACAATTACAAATCACATGAGATACACAATACAATTACACATCTACAAATACATAAGATCTACAAACTAAGTAAAACCCACTTACGAAAACACTACTAGATAACAAATATTTGAACATCAAACAGTAGTAAAACCCAAAACCATACATGAATGATACATCATACACGATTAAAATGAACAAATAAACAACAAAGTGACAAACAAATATCAAAATCCACGAATTTACTTACTTGCCGATAATCAGCTAACCATTGTTGTTGTCATTAATTGTAATTATCGAACAAGAAGAAGATGAAAAATGAGAAGTTCGGGTCGGTTCAATCGAACTCAGTGCGGTACGGCATGCATGAGAAAAAGAAGAGAAAAGAAAGAGAAGAAAAGTAGAACTCGCTAGGGTTTTTTTTCTTTTTATACCGAGGAGAGATATCAAACACGTATAAACCGAGGGACACGCTGGCTAAGCGTGCTGGGAAAACGCGGTAACGGTTAGTACCCGCTGCCATGACTGGTCCGCGCTCCGCCTGCTTTACAAGCCAGATTTTCCCAACCCTAACCCGACTTTGTTTAGCA